>CM056994.1:359277347-359967347 GCA_029891345.1 Dryococelus australis
TTTTTCCTGGTGGTCATCCAAAGATGCATCCCGCTCTGGAAAGGACGCTGTCATCCATAAACAGGAAATATGCATCCACTGCATCCCTTAAAACCCTGACGCACTGTTGCAGACCACATGAAAATAATTTGGCCCGATACAAAGTCACGATTAAACACATGTACGCGTGCTTAACATGATGCCTCCACTTCCATAATGGTCTGATAAGAAGATTCATATGAGACAGATGTTTCTCCTTGCGTTCGGTGGCGGACCACCGATACCTCGGCTCTCCTATGTAGATGTCGTGTTCAAGTACGCCTACAATACAGCAGCTTATACTGTGAACTGCAGCTACACACGGGAGTGTTACCTGCAAATTTGCTGGTAAATAATAGGGGAACCACGGAGAGAGCTCGGGTTGCGATAAGGAAGATATCATGAATGATACCATGCAAGAATGGCAAGAAGTTGGGATGGTTTAAGTAAAGGAAGAACCACGTATGAGTTACTGTCCAACATCAGGACAAGAATGAAACGTAAGTGGATCAGTGTAAACCACTATAGCATGCAACTCTTCACTGGCCATGGTAACTTTAAGGCGAAGTTACACAGCTTCCAGCTCGTGTAATCTCTACTGTACGACATCTGTGGAGTGGACGACACAGTCCAACATGTAATTATGGAATGACCGAAACATTAGACAATGGATACATGGAATAACAGAGATAAAGGGTATTCACGTAAGACCAGAAAATGTCATGGCTGACAAAGCTCTCCATAAGATCTGCGAAGAGTTTGCCTCTAAGATTGGCAGAAGACTGAAGGACTTCGAACGAGTGGCAAGGAGAACAAGTTCCCGATGACCCATGATGGGGTACTCGGGTAAAGGCTTTAATGATAAGAAGTCGGAGTATCTCAGATTGGAGAGGAAGGCAGGTTTTACTGAGAAAACCGATTGAATACCGTGTAAAGGGGCAGCCAACAAGGAACGTTTCGCAGCATGCAATAACCAGTCAGACCAAAGGCTCGTGCTCTGAGCCTCTTGCAGTCAATCATAGAATGAGTTTGCCTACATGAAAGGAACGGCCACGCCATTTCGTCTCGGTTTACGTATCTACTCTGTGACTGGAGCAGATATAGGCATTTTTCTCCCCTTCACTGGTGCGCATATCGTTTCTCCCGGATTGGGGATGCTTTCCATAACCATCCAGTAAAAATCGTGTGCAATTCGATATATGAGTAAATTTTGTCAAAACTTTCAGCGACAACACAGGGGATAAAGTAAGAAAGATTTTTACTTAGAGTTAAAATGCTCTTCTAGAGGCCAAATAAAGAAATATGCGAAGTATGACAGTATTATTGGAAGATGATTTATTCCATTACCAACAAGTCATTTACACACAAAATATTTTTAAGAGTTCCTTCACTCCTGAGAGCTGCAACAAAATGTTCGTGCTTGAACTATTGGGCACATCATCACGCAAGTTGGTCGTTTACAAGAGTCCACAGTTCCATCAACTTTGATGAACTTTCCTTAATGATGCTGCATAAACTATACTTACTCCCCCGTATCGACAAACACAAACGCGGCGAGAGTCCCTGTGAAGAACGAATCTGGACTCACCCACATAACCAGGATAAAGCCCCGCTGTTCAATTGTCTACACTCGATGTTCTTGCATTCTTTGCACCGGGCTGATCGGACACACTGTAAAATTTTTTCTTGCAAACTTCCTGAAATGTAATATAAGTTTTTAATGTATACAGTACATGGAAATGATACAACGTATCAGGCTGCAAATACAGGGATGTTTTAGTATTACTACTTTACAATATTGGGAAATTCCCTACCCATTTGACTCACTCCTGAGCAAACGTAGTGATGCTACCATGAATGTACGGGAAAATAATCTACCATTCTGATTTTCTTACTGTATGTATACGTTGATGTGGTCAATTAACGAATAATTTCTTAGAGTGCAGTTCTGAGGACAACGACCATTAGTAGGTATGCACATCGCTGGCCTACATGCATGAAGTTAACGACCAATAGTAGGTATGCTCATCGCTGGCCTACAGACATGAAGTTAACGACCAATAGTAGGTATGCTCATCGCTGGCCTACGGGCACGAAGTTAACAACCAATAGTAGGTATGCTCATCGCTGGCCTACGGGCATGAAGTTAACGACCAATAGTAGGTATGCTCATCGCTGGCCTACGGGCATGAAGTTAACGACCAATAGTAGGTATGCTCATCGCTGGCCTACGGGCACGAAGTTAACAACCAATAGTAGGTATGCTCATCGCTGGCCTACAGACATGAAGTTAACGACCAATAGTAGGTACGCTCATCGCTGGCCTACGGGCATGAAGTTAACGACCAATATAAGGTACGCACATCGCTGGCCTACGGGCATGAAGTTAACAACCAATAGTAGGTACGCAAATCGCTGGCCTACGGGCATGAAGTTAACGACCAATAGTAGGTACGCAAATCGCTGGCCTACGGGCATGAAGTTAACGACCAATAGTAGGTACGCAAATCGCTGGCCTACGGGCATGAAGTTAACAACCAATAGAAGGTATGCTCATCGCTGGCCTACGGGCATGAAGTTAACGACCAATAGTAGGTATGCTCATCGCTGGCCTACGGGCATGAAGTTAATGTTGCGGCTGGTCCAGGTCCCTATAAAAGTAGACTGTTGTACTTCCGACTACCCTCCCGACTGCGCACTGGAGAAAAAAAAACACTGTGGCGGACACAAAATGTTTTCTTGGTATTAACTCTGCCGAATTTTCATGTAGTGAAAATAAACATTTTTTGTAGTAGCCACAAAATACATTTTAAGCGGCCGCAAAAGTTTAATGGTTAAAACTAAACATTTTTGTGAATCAAGAAATACCAACAAAAATTTTATGGCAGCAACAATTTTTTTTTTTTTTTTTTTTCGGTGCGCTCTGTGGCAGTGAGAACCGAATAACGATATTTTCGTGCCTCGTGGTGTTGTACTCCGTGGACGTCCACTTCTTAGGTATAATATGCATTGAGAGAACGACCACCAAAAATATTTGTTTGTACGGGATCAAACACATATTTAGTTGCGCCAAACAAAAATATTTTGTTGGGTAGACAAAACTTTAAATGCAACAAAATTAATTTTGTTCATCTGGCAAAAATACATGCTTGAAAAAATCAAAACCTCTCTGTCGGGCTACAAGACATTAGACTATCAACAATATATTTTGTTGATCAACTGTATATATATATATATATATATATGTGTGTGTGTGTGTGTGTGTGTGTGTGTGTTTTGCGACTCATTTGATGGTCTTCGTTTGAAAATACAGCTGATAGAGTTTGTTAAAATTTTCTGTGACAATTAGGAAGTGCTTGCTAGTGGACTTATGGTGAAGTTATTGTTGGTGCTTAATAATGGTATACACGTCCTAATACAACAAGTTCGATAGGAAACTAAAAAGCAAAGCTGTAAATTTTGAAATATTTATTGGCGCATGATGTCCATAAGTTGAAATGTATATATTTAAAAACATTCACGTTTCATCAGTAGCCACGTTACCTGAGGCTGCTAGGACGTAGCAGCCACGCGCATAGGTTTAGGTTCGAATCCCGGTCGTGCTTCCGTTATTTCTGCTATGTTAACCGAAACTGTTCAATGTGCGCAGAGCCAAACAGATCGTTAGTTGCACCAACAGAATTTTTGCGTATGGCTAAAACAAATGAGAACAACGAAGTAACTTGGTTTCAACAACAAAGTATTTATTCATTTCCCATGAACAAACAATTAATTTGATTGCGCCAAACAAAACTTTGTTTGAGTCAACGAAACTTTTTTCCCTCAGTGTGCACACTCGATCTCATATTCACTCTACGGCCAGAATGTGACAATGGGAAACACCCCTTTGTGGAACATACAGGGCTTCATACGCGCCGAGTACGTAACGTTTGGAGGGGGGAAGGGGGTGCCACGCCTTTCGCTTTTCAGCCAGCAGAGGCGTCGTGGCCCCCCTGTGTTGATAGTGGTCACTTACTACTTAAGATTGTAATAAGTAAATATAGCTCTTAACGAAGATTGCTTTCCTCATTATTTTAAAATAATATAGTCTATCTTGATTATAGGTGTTTACATAACTGAAAACAGTAATATTTAAGTAGAAATTATTTCATTTAAATTTTCTAGACCTTGGCCTACATAAAAATAAGTTTTACATACGTGCATAATTGCACGCACAGAGACAGTGTGAAAGGAGGGAAGAGAGGGCGTGATAAGATTAAAACGAAGGGAGGTATGATAACAGAATGTTCGATGCTCGCTTGGCGCTCTTCTGGATACAAGAAGTCTGCTCCTATGCCAGGCTCGAGACACTACTGTCTGTGGTGCCCCCCCCCCCCCCCCCCCGTCGTCTGGCCGTTCCATAAGCTATTTACGGTAAAGTGTGCACTTTCGAAAAGCCCTCTCATTTGGAATAATAGTTAATAAATATAATTTATTTTAACCTTAGACGTTACTTCCTAGTGCGGTGGAATCTACACACTGTGTGTATTACTTAGGCCTACACGGCAATATTTATTTGAAAAGGTGGGTAAAGGATTAAAAAAGGCTGAAATAAAAAAGTAACTACGGCGTCAAAAGAGCTTACTTTACGGTGAACAGCGTATACCTCGCGTAACACAGTCGCGTGTTCCGTAGAAGTTGCGGTTGAAAGCGTAGGCCTATCAACTGCACGCCGACAGCACTCGAGCTAACCGCTACAGTCCGTTCCGTCTGCTGGTTCGTTTGCTTTGAATAAATATTAAAAATAATAACCTATATCTCGTGGAGTGTGATGTAGTGTAGCTTCGCCAGCTTCTGCTCTCGGTGCAAAAACACTGGGTAGAGTTTAAATAAAACGACTTCTGTGCAGCTTAAGGGCTCCGTCTGCCTGAAGGTTTTTTTTTTCCCCCGCGTTCGAGGCCGAGAAGCGTGAGAGCACGCGCCGCTACGCGCCAGGCTCTGAACTGGCGTGCAGTGTTCTCGTCGTGCTGTGTGTACCTATGGGACTTTCAGCGGCTACCCTATTATTTTATTGGTGGAAAGCCCGAAGCCAGGTTCAATTCGTGCCACTAGATTACTTCTGTGTGCACATAACGCGTATATTTTGAGAAGAAAGCCATTTCGATTTATGTTTAAGTACTCCGAAATGGTGTTTTTAATGTGCGTGACATCTTGAAAGTAACCGACAGAAATAGTTTGAAGCGTGCGTTTTTTTTTTCGTAGACTGGCACGTTGGACGCACGTTTAAAACTTTCCGTAAAAAAAATCTGGATTTTGAACACACTGCAACGCATTTCGGGCGCCAGGCGAATGTCAATATGTCAGAAAATACTCATTTTCTAACGGCGGATTTTATTTGTTTAAGTGAACACATACATGTATTACTTTATTTTACTTATAATCAACTTATATATATATATATATATATATATATATATATTATATATATATATATATATATATATATATATATATATATGAATCACATCAATAGCCTGCACTATCAACACACATAATATACAGAGAGTTCGACATTCCTAACAAACATAGCTTGTCAAAAATTACTTCAGAAGTTTTTGCATACGCTCTCACAGATTCAAATTCATTCCTAATGTAATTTCTGTGGAAACAGAATTTGTAATGATAAGATTATAATAATTATAACTCATTTTCAAATACACGTCAGTCGATATTTTCTTTTACTAAAACCGTTCTATCTTTACATACAAAAATATTTCGAAACTTAATTTCACTAAAATAAATAAAGGAATTAATAAAAATAAACTTCTCGAACGATTAATTAACATCGAATAGATGTAAATTTGGAACGTCTTAATTTACACTACACCAGTTAACACCTCCTCGAAAATGTGTGATTCTGGTTATAACCAGGGTTGAAATACACTGTAATTTTTTTATCGGTCCGACGTAACATTCGCTTGAATAAATTACTTTTACGCATTTTTGCTTGCCTGTTTAGTTGCAAAAACTATAAACGTTACTAAAGCGATGCATACTGTCTGCCTCTGATACACCTGGGGAACATGGTGGTGTTCTCATACTGGTGCGAACGGTATAGCCTCCCTTTTGCTTCGCATTTCCACTAGTATAATCTTTTTTTTTTTTTTTGCAAAAGAATATATTACACATTTTCCCGACGAATGTCGTCTCTTAGGTTAAACGAAGCTGTCCTTTAGGTCGAACGGAAGCTCTCGAATCGCCGACATGAACAGAGAACACCAGCGGCTCAAAACGAAGATCATATCGATTTTAGATTTTCTCTCGGGAGTAGATGATGGGAATAACTGACTTGATCCTCTATCAAAACAATATTTGCTCTGATGTCAGGCCTGATCCTGAGAGGTACGAGCGGCCATAAGAAAAGTGGGGAACTGTTATCATGAACTCCTCACGACGAAAGACAATCGTTTTTATATTAAGTATTTATTTCCTGAGTATAGTAAAGCAAGAAATCGCCGTCGATGATTTTAAAGCTTCGGTAGTATTAAGTATTAAGCTGTATTCTGTGTGTAGAAAATTGCTTTAAAAAAAGGAAAAACAATGGAATTTGGTAATGTTTAAGCTATTTATCCATACTGTTCATGAATCTAAAGTGACACTGTTGGCGATCAGTACATTAATTTTATTATCTTGCATGCAGTCAGTCAGAAACCAGTATTTCTGCCTATTGCGAACCATAGGGCCAATTTTACGAATCCCGTAACCATTAAGATAAAGTTTAATGGTGTTAGCATTAGCAGTATTATTAACTTCCACCCAAAGTTTTTGAAATCAGCACTAAAAGGTAAATGACGACAACAGTGCATTAGAATTACAATTTGTCTTAGGCCACAAAATAAATTATATTTTAACAAAAAAAATCTTATTTTTACGTCAATGCTATAAACTATGTAATAAAAGATACTGCCACAACGCAAACGTTACACACCTTATGTAAGAAATGAAAGTATAATTTCACTTGCTTTCAGATGATCTACCACTAGGCCTACATGTTTGTCTCAAGGTTGTTAATACGTCGATTATTCCCACGTTTCGTGTGTTTTTCTCCCCGCTTTCTAACGAGGGGTTCTCTATTACAAATCCCATGCTGTTCCCATTTCCACGATTTACAAAGAAACTTCCGGCAACCATACTCAACAAAAATCTTCAATTTTATTTTATATAATTCTCGATCTGTTCGCAATCTGCGATATTATTCGTCCACATGTTAGACTATGCAATTCTCGACTTCTTATCAAATAAACGATTGCTAAATACGCTTTTTCATATTTCATACTAATTAATCGCTTCCTGTCTGTGTGTCTTCTTTCGGCATATTTGTATTTATCATCGCTGAACACATTTATTAAAATGAAACCTTCACAGCAAATTGAACAAACGCTGATACGTGTATTACCGAGTTAATTTACGGCTTACTATGATGTCTGATGAAGGCTGTTCGCGATAAAGTGAGTACTTTTGAAATCAACCTTAGAAAAAAGTTACTGCCCCTGCCTGCATATACTTCAACGGGCACACTGAGTGACATACGCCCGGTAAAGTTGGTAACGATAGGTGGAAAGTAGTTCCATGTCTTAACGTCAAATAACAAGTGTTACGTAGCTATTTGTGACATATTAAATAATTTATTTCGGTTTCTGTTATTTTAATGCATCGGATGAGTAAAAATTAGCAAATTTATAAAATGTTTATTTTCCAATAATTTCACACTTTCACTTGACAGATACATAAAGTGATAAGACCCATGGCAATGTTAATTTTACATAAGACGGAAGAATACACAACATGCATACAAGTAGATCTTAAGCAGGGCTTTCAAAAGTGCTAATTTTACCGTGAACAGCCTATACTTGGGTTTAAGCTGTGAAGGAGTGTCCATCACAAATAGGTGAAAATATTGCGTAGAAAATGTTTGTTTTGCAGTAGTGTAACGCCTGTCGCCCGTGGACGCTTCTACTCGCCCAGCAGAGAGGTGCACCAGGTTGCAGCTGGCAGTAAATTAGGGGTAACATGTGGCCCTGTCCGTGATTGGCTTGAGTTTCGCACCAGTGCAAATAATGTTTGTAAAAAGAGAGCGCTGGTGTCGAAAAAAGTGGTATAGACGGCGCTGCAGTGCTGATCTCTGGGTAGGGGTGACCGGGAGTACGGAGGGAGCTCGGGCAGGTTAAATACGGGTGCGCGGACTGCGATCGAAGAGAACATCGCCGGCCTGAGAGCCGGGCTCATTAAGCGTATGGGTCTGCTTATGAGTGAGAGGGTCGCCCGGCCGTGAGGCTGCGCGTTGAAATGCTAAGTATTGCTGCGAGATCGCAATTTAGAAATTTTCTGAAGAGTTATTTTCGGACTTCGGCTGTGAGAACACAGAGTTGGGACTTTTAAAATTTTTGAGGAGCTAGTGTTAGAACTTACAATTTTTTTCCGAAGAGCTAATGACTTAGGCTGCATGAGCACAGTGTTTGGACTTAGAAATATATTTCCTTTTTCTCTTATGATCCGGAATTCCAGAAATGTTTGTGAAAGGGAAAAAATTGAACTTAGCTATATTTTGCTTATTTGGGGCTATGTTATTTGTTTCTTTACTAAAGATCTAGGCTCTGGTGATACGCGCAAAGGGAACATGTGCTTGGGAACGCATTGCGGAAGAAAGGAGAAAAAAGTCCCTGTGAGTTCCGACTTTGTGGTTTTCCCTTCGTGGATAGATGGATGACAGGCTATGGGAGCGCTGTATTTATGAATTGGGAGAATTAGGGACTTTTGATGTAAGCTGTAACTTAGCTGTGTTTGGCGGTTTTGTTGCATTGCTGCCTCGATACACGAATTACTGGGAGGAGTGGATCAGGGATTTTTGGGCAACACGGAAGATGGCGACGAGATTTGGGACTGTGTGGACTAATTTATTTTACATTTGGGAAAAACGAGTGGGGTGCGGTATGCCAGGTGTGTATGTTTGAATGTGGAATACTTGGGGTGGAGGAAAGGCAGCCCTAGTGAGAGGGAGAGTATCCCTGGCCTACCCCTCCACAGGTTGTGTTGTTTGAATGGCGTGGAGTGTTTGGCTGAAGGAGAGGCAGCCCTAGTGGCAGGGAGAATATCCCTGGCCTGTTCCTCCACGAAAAAACGTGTTGGAGTTGTTTGGATGGTGTATGTGGTGGTAGTGAGGTGGTGCAGCCTGTACTTCAGTATCGTATCGGTGGGGAGCATATCCTCAGGCCCTCTATCTATCTGAAAGAAGTGACTGTGTGGAGATACTTGGTGTATGTTCAAATGGTAAGGTGGTGAGTGAGAACATTTTTGTGTTTTTCCCACAATCTGTTTAGGAAAGTAATTTGGGGAGATATTTGTGAGTCCCTGTGAGATTTAAAGTTGAAACCAAGAGACCATTACTCCGGCGGACGTTTCTCTTTAAAAAATAAAGTTCATATATTTTTAAGGCGGGCTTTTAACGAAAGGTTTTGTGATTCGCCTTGCGTGAAAGGAAAATAAATAACCTAGCGTGTTTTGTAATATGTACATTTTTAAAGGATCTAGGCCGGTCCTACGAATCCAATTATGTATCTTCAGATATATTTAGGAAAAATGGGGAGAGTGGTGTTAAAGGAGTTTTTAAATTGTTCTTTTAAACTGTTAAATTGTTCTTAATAGAAAAGATATGTTCGAGAACATAAGGATACTGGAAATACTGATCCTGAAGTTTAGAAAGAAAATTTCTGAAGTAAATATTTACCAGTGTAATTTTGAGTGGGGTATTGGAACTGTAAATTTCTATAAAAATGGGCGTAGTGTGAAGCTATCCAACGAGTAGTTAGTAACTGGAGTATATTGGAGATTGTTTTAGAAGTTTCAAAAGAAAGTATTGATGAGGAGAGAAGAATTACCTAGGAGTTAATTTTGTTATCAATATTTATCTGTGTGAAGAAATTGATATTGTATACATTTCTGAGAATAATTGTTAAAAGCAAACTTTTTCTGAGAAGAGTAATTAAAACTTATAAATCGATATAATGGTAATGTTTTAATTTACGCAGTGGTGAATTCCCTTTTCCCAAATTTAATCTGTTTTGGACAAGGTGAATTGCATACCAGTTTAACCCGATACCTACGCCACTGATATGTTTTGACGATGATGCTTAATGAACCCTTCCTCTATCCTAAGTCCTTTGCGTAAGGTAGGAAGGAGTGTTGGGTAAGAGGCTGTGCTCCAAGAGCTGAGGCCAATGGGGCACTACTTTCTGAAGGATGGACCGGCTCTTGAGAGCACTTCCAGTCTGTATGTGAACATATATGTGGCGTGTGTTCATATCTACAAAGGATTATTCCCTGGTTATTTCCTGAACTGTGTTCATTGAGGCTGTTGTCCATCTTTTTTCTTGTACAGTGTGTGGCCTTTCGCTCAACAGTTCATGATTTATAGAACGCTAGGTTCTCTAACGAGTAGCTTTACGTCGTTCATTTCATGAGATAGGTTGTGTGTTTTTTCCTTGGCTTATTTTGTGCAGAGGATATGGTCAATTTAAATACTTAAAACACTATTGCCATTTAACGTTAAAGATAATTTGTTCAGTACTTGAACATTAGTTTTCTCCTTCCTAGACAAACCGTTCTCGTTTATCTCGGGGTTTGCACGCGACTTCCGTTATTACTTAAAAGTCGTTATACTTTACATTTCAGAGAATTGTGATAAAAAGACTTGACTCCCAATCCATCTCTCTATAGATAAATGAGTAAGATATGTGTGCATGTGTGATGTTTGTATGTGTTTGTGTCTGTATACACAAATAAGTTGTGTGTGTGTGTGTATGTGTGTATATATATGTATATATATATATATATATATATATATATATATATATATATATATATATATATTATATATATATATATTATATATGCGCGCGCGCGCGTGTGTGTGTGTGTGTGTGTACAAATCCTAGCAGCAAAATATTCGGAAAAAGCATCTAGTAGTTTTAAATTTAAGTTGAAGATAGGCAAAACGAAGCCGGTAGCCGGAAATTTCACATTAAGGCTGTTCACGATAAAGTGAGCACTTTTCAACAAATCAAATCAACCTAAGAAAAAGTCACTGCTACTATCGTCATACATTTTAACGAGCGCACTGAGTGATATGCGCCCAGTAAAGTTGGTAACGATTGATAGAAAGTAGTTTCATATCTTAACTTCGAATAAAAAGTGTTGGCAACCTATTTGTGATAACTAAATTATTTCTTTTTCTTTCTGTTGTTTTTAAAGCATCGAAGTATAAAACTGACCAGAATAGTAAAATATTATATTTTCCAATAATTGTGCAGTTTTACCCAACCGACGCACGAATAAATTGATGAGACCCATGGCAATGTTAATTTTCCATAAGGCAGAAAAATACACAACGTGCATACAAGTATGTCTTAAGCAGGGCTTTCAAAAGTGCTCACTTTACCGTGAATGGCCTATATCTGTGTGCACGGCAAGTAATGTAACACGAAGGAGAACAGAACTGGCGCGACACGCGGAGAGCGCCTCAACAAACGCCATCATAAACTCGAGGTACGTGGAAGCCGCTAGTAGTTGCTTGTTAGTACACGTGTGTCAAAACTACATGAATAATGTGAGATTAGCAAACTGACTTAGTAAAAGCCGCCAGAGGTGATGGCATTTTATTTCCCGCATGACGCATCAGTTCCCCTTCGCCTGCGTTGGTACGAAACTTGTTATTCTATCGGGTAAGTGAAGTCGCCGACTCCCGGCGCAGTTTTGCCAACTATATGAATTTTCCGAACATTTTGATGCTAGGATGTATTGTTTTTACTATGTCATGGATGCCGTGGTATGAATTTCGACATCTAGTTTAAAAACATTTTGTAGGCCTATTGCCTATATACACACAGACGCCACACATGCACACACTCATTGTATACGCATGTGATGCCCAACATGCAGGCTTTTATCTACGACATAGACACACTTCGTTCGAAAATACGAGTACACTTGGTTTCAACTGCTGCCACGGGTTTTTTTTTTTTTTTTTACTTCATGCCACTGTGAAACACCTTTCCACGAAAAAATACGTAGCAGTGGAATCCACTTAGCGTTAAGTTCTATCGTCCTACCTCCTTCATTCGTTCCCGCCCGTTTCCTCTCCAACTTTCTTTTCCTTCGCGGAAAAGAAATCGCCGGACAACAGAGGAGCAATGTAAAAGAAAAGGGGGGAACAGAGGTTAAAATAGGAGACATTAGTCTCGTGCTGCCCTCTGGAATGTCGCTTATGCGGATATTTTTTTCTTCTCGTGCCTTCCCCCAGTGTTGCTGCCGCAGTTGCTGGAGGGAAGACACATCGCCCGCCCCTCGGGCAGACATAAGCTGTCTCGTGGGAGCAGTGCCGTCACAGTGAGAGCGGAGGAGAGGAATTGGAGAGTCGCTGTTGATAGAACACGGTGACACTCGCACTCGTGGTCGCCGTCAGTCACTACTGCGCGAGGTGCGACCCTTGTTTACCCACCGAGCCACTGCCTCCTGGCGGGAAGGCGAAGAACTTGCCACTCTACCTCCCTGTTTCTTCCTTTGTGTTTGTGAGCGAATCTATACGCTGTTCACGGTAAAGTGAGCCCTTCTAAGTTTTTCTTTACATCCAATTTCCATCTCCCTGCTGCGTTTTAATATAAACATTGCAATGTTACCAATAAACACAGCTGGATTGTTGGGTACGCATTTGCCACCATGAAGTCTCCCCTTACCTTCTGTTAAAACACGATTAAACAATGTGATAATGTTTCATAGACTAATCTTACCACTTTGTAGTATAATTTGGACGGCTCTTAACACCAAGGTCTTGAGAGCCGATGAGGGTGGAGCAGAGCCGGAATGTATGGGCGGGGGGGAAACCGGAGTTTCCGAGAAAAACCCACCGACCAGCGGTACGACTCCCGCATGCGAAAATCCGGGGGCGACCCCGCCGGGAGTCCAACACGGTTCGCCTGGGTGGGAGGCGGGTAGTCTAACCACTACACTACCGCGGCCCCCTACTAAATGATGTCTTCAAGAGTGTTACTTATTGAAGTCAAATACCCGTCTTTTGTCCCAAAACTGTTTATTGTAATCACGGGATAAACATTTAGAACAAGACTGATAATAGTAGGGCAAACATCATTTCGGGCAAAGGCCGTTAGATCAAATATACAAATATATCGACCACAAAGTCACGCTTCTCGGCTTAGTTTTAAATTTTTAATTTGTGTGGGCGTGGGCTGGGTAAGGGTGTGGGGACTTATAAGTTGTACTTTCGCGTACATCCACGGAATGCCATGTTGCCATAGATATTTGTAATTGTGATGCCAAAACACACAGAGAAGGGAAACGACAATGTTCTTTAGCCCGTATGCACAAGAGGCTGACAAGGACGGGCAGTAGAGATTAAGGTGGGGAAATTTAGTCAGAAAGGGGTTCAGGACTACATGTAAAGATATGTTTTAATATTTTGGACCATTTTCAAGACTTAGGAATTAAAACAAATTTTAAGTTGCTCTTAATCGTCTCCACGCGTTGTTTCTGTATACCTAATATTTGCAGTAACATCAAAAATAGTTTATTTTTAGTTATCAGTGATGCAATCAGGTAAGTATTATTTTCTTGATCCCTCCTTATTTCCCTTCTAAAGGCTGAACTTAGCGCAGACACATCATAACCGTAAACCAAGACCACAATCAATACGTAATAAGCAGTAAATTTCTACCGGAAATGAGTAAGCAATGCTAACAAATACAGCCTTGACAGGCATAGGCAAAAGAAAATATCTTCATCAAAACCTAGGATAAATAATAATCATGGAGCTAAGCACTAGACAAAAAAAATATCGTGCAATTTCCTGGCTTGCCACAACGGTGGCGCAATTACGTACGCTTGAGGCGTAAGACAACAGGAAACGCCGATGATAATTTGTATACACATTCACGTGAACATGCCCAGTATGACGCTATACAAACGACGGAACAAATGTTTACACACAATACGCGTGTTTGCTGTCATAATGAGTCAACAGAAAGAGCTGTGTGTACGTGAGGAACGCGATTATAGGGATCAATAAATTCTATCTTTCCGAAATCAGAGAGATTTCTCGACATATAAACGTGCCGATATTACACGATACCTTCTGTCGTACATGGTCTCGTACAAGCTTTGCAAGGCCTGGTGCACGAGATGTACGCCATCCATTATATGAGCCTCCATGAGTCGCAGCGTGTGGTTCGTATTAGTATAGGCTGTTCACGGTAAAGTGAGCACTTTTTAAGGCCATTCTAAATTTTTCCTTTCATCTTACTTCCATCTCCCTGCTGTTTTTTTAATATAAACATTGCTTTGTGACTAATTAACACAGTGTATACGTTTCACCACCCTCAAAATTTAACGCCTGATGCCGCAATAAGATATATTTATTAGTTGTTAAAGCCTGTTGGGAGGTCCTTAAAAAGTGCTCAGTTTACCGTGAACAGCCTATAAAAAGGTTTATGGACCCCACTCGTAGAACTGCTGACAGTCAGCAATATTACTGTTGGCCTTCACATCAAATCATTGCTTACTGATTGAGTTTCATTCATTTTCTTGAAAATTGTGTTAAGTCACTACAGTATGAGATAGTTACTTCTAATTTCGACGAAAATTATTCAAAACATTCTCAAAATGTAGTTTTTTTTTTTTTTTTCCTTTCCATGCCACGTTATTATACCCAAGTAATATTTAATGTGAGGAAGGGTCAGTTGGGGGGGGGGGGGGCTGACGGAATTTTTGAACTCACGGCCAAAATCACGCTTTACCACGGGTGTCGCGACTTTACCGCTGTACCAACAATTCATATATAGATTTTTATTATTAAATATGGTATAAAAGCTATGTAAAATTGTTGAACTAATTTTTTTTTTATGGGGTAGAGGAAACTTTTTAACAATTTAGGACGGTTTTCAGCAACAATTAAATTTTTCCATGCCAATATTATTCGTCTATTTTAATCCTATTTGAAAGACTTTCAACCTCACGGATGTATAATCAATATGGAGGCATCCTTTTTTAATTACTTCATCAACTTATCGCTGTGGTATTCCACAGAAGGCATTAATTGGACTTCGCCAGGAATAGTAAATCATTATGCCACCACGACATTACACATCAATAAATTAAACAGAAAGAAACGAGAATTAATGTTTGTAATGCATTTTCCAGTTAGATGACGATGTATCCTGAGGAGCGAAGATAGAAAGTTGCCGAAAATGTTTGCCACCGACACCTTACACTTCGGACACGCAGCTGTAGGTTTCGTCGGCACTTCTATGGCTTCTTCCAGACGCCCCTTCCGGTTCCTACATCCCCATTCTCATCGAATTCCCCCTTCTTCGGCACCGCAGTTCACACAGTTTATTCACGGGACAATAATGCACCGCAAGCGTGGGCACAAAGTGAAATTATATTTTTTATAAGATCTATTTCTTGCTGGGCGTTACCCGCACGCTTATTTTCTCGCTGTTTTCATTCATAGTACGTAACTACAAATAAAACATTGTGATTTAAAAATAAAATTTTTATTTAATAAAAATAAGGTACTTTAATGTTAAGAGTGGGATGGACCCTGTGTGAACCACACGTCCAAGGCCAAGAAGCGAGGGAGCGATACGGACGACACTAACACGCACGCCTAGCGCCTCATCGCTCTTACGCGCAAGGCGTGCAGTGTTCCCGTCGTATCGCTGTATTGTGCTAATTAGATTTGTAACAGTGGGGTTTTATTACACGCGATGAAGGGCCAAATATTAAACTACGCCCGCATCTTTGTACTTTCCTCTTGCGGCTTAAGGAAATTGCACAGGCAAGCTTTAAAAATGCGATATTTGATCATTTTCACGAATTTTTTCTCCAAGAATACACATAATATGACAAAAGTAAAAAAAAGGGGGTATAGATAATTTTTTTTCATCTTTTCTGGCAAAAAGTCGTATTTGCAGAATATTTACTTACCGAGATACGCGTTTTAGCGAATACAACTATTTCACAAGAAACGCGGGTGTTCATCAATTTCTAAACACAAGTATGAAACTCTTGTGATTCATTATACATTTAGTACACAGCCAAGCACGCAATATATGGGGTCATTTTTCAAAGGTTTAATTTTAAAAAGTGTGAAGAAACAGCGAGCAGACTACGCAGAGTACGGCGTAGCGGATCCTTCGAAGTGAGAGCGCCCACACTATTTTTGGCTACATGAGACTCTGCTGTTTGATTGGCAACCGCGTGCCGCGAGAGATTCCCTATTGGCTGGGCTGCCAGCTGGCGGGTAGGTTGACAGGCGGTGATTGGCGACCGGCGTCCCGATATGCTGGCCAGTGACATCATCTCGCTGGAGTGTGCGGCTGGAATTCGCTCTATAAGCAGGCCGTTTCGCCTCTGTATTTCTAGGTGCTCTGTGTTCGTACTTCTGGGACCAAATGCTTAAAGGCTGTTCACGGTAAAGTGAGCACTTTAGCAATGAACCTTAGAAAATAGTCGCACTGCCCCTGCATGCATACATTTTAATTGGCGCACTGAGTGATATTCGCCCAGTAAAGTTGGTAACGATGGATGGAAAGTAGTTCCATATCTTAACATCCAATAAAAAGTGTTAGGTAACCATTTGTGAAAACTTAAAATTAATTCCTTCGCTTTCTTGATTTTTAATGCATTTGACCGACGTATGATTAAAGTGATGAGGCCCATGACAATGTTAATTTTACATAAGGCGGAGGAATACACAGCGTGTATACAAGTAGATCTTAAGCAGGGCTTTGAAAAGTGCTCACTTTACCGTGAACAGCCTATAACTTTCCTGGGAAGACTTCCCTAAGTAATTTCTTCCCGCCTTCATGCAGTTTCGAACACCTGTGCAGTCGGAACTACAGATGGACGTAACATGTCTTTCTTCTGCTTGTTGGGACTTGGCCTCTGCAGTTTGGCAGTGTGCCGTTTGAACGCTTGTACGCACTTGCCAACAGTCTCTGACAAGCGGTCTCGATTTTAAATTTTCAGGCGGCTCACTTTACCTTACGAAAAAATATCACAGCAGTGTTTTTATGAATATTTCAAAGAGAAAATTTTTATGTAGTGCATAGATTTCTAGCATACTGTATAGCTATGACTAGCGAAATACTTCCTAAAAGATAAATAAACGCAATGGTTAGTTCGCATTAAAAAAAAATGCAGGTCATTAAACAAAACATTGACAGAAAATTTAACAAGCGTGAACCGAAAGGTCATAACTTATTTCATTTAAAAATATGCATAACCAGGTTTATTTTACAAAAATTTTATAGACTGCTACAAATAAAATATATGAATCACTTTAATTTTAATAAATTTTTAAAAATTATGGAAACGCTTCAGAGTAGGACTTTAAAGACTTCTTGAAGTAACTCGTGGCATTTCATTCAGTGTGAATTATCTCATTTTCGGTAAGAGAGTTAGTTTTTTATTACTTGAACGCCTCAAAAACACTAAAATCGCGATCTCGACATGCCATAAGGTAAAAATAAGTATTCTACATTTTTTATGCGTGTAAATAGTACATGCAAGTAATATATGCAAGTTAAGCAGTTTTTCGAACAATTATGAAATCATTATTTCTTTTGTCATAGCTATAACAGGAAGAGGCGCTGAAATACTCCCAAAATCACATTTATTTGCCACAAAAAGTTTTAACTTCAGAACTCAATGTTGTCCTCTTTGAAATGCCTATAGATAAATTTAAACACGTGTGAAATGTTAATCGCCATTATAACGTATATGGCTCTAAGTCATCTATTTAGTGTGACGGTAGTCTCATAATTCAATTTTATTAATGAACAGGACCAACCTGAACACAGACCCTAAAAAGATGATGGCTGGTTAATCGAAAAGAAAAAAAATAACGCCGGGGCTGCATATTGATCAAATTTACGCGACGTAGTTTTCCAGTATTTGCACTGCAAACAGCAGCCACGCTGCCGGAAATAAACAATATCTGCGCATAAATTGCGAGGGTAAACTCGGGGTGACAAATCCGACATGGCGCCGGCAAATCACGTTCAACGTTGCAGCCGCCACAAACCGCTGTGACGGCACGCATGTTTGCCACGCTGTACCGCGCGTGTGTCATATTGGGACACGCGTTCTTTATTTTGTTTATATATACGGGCCTGCGGCTACCGGAACCCGAACGGCGGATGGCCGTTTTTTTTTTTAAACGACCGTACATGACACGTAAATCAGCACTCGCGCATAAATATCAGTGCTGCGTCCGGGAAATTGATACCACGCACGGTGAACGGTAACATAATTAAAATAGGGACAGAAGAGACAATTTTTTTTTGAGAATATTTTCTGTCACCTGACGCGTTTATACCCGTCGTGTGTATCCGCGAAAAACAGCGAATACGCGATGAACAGAGAACTTGAGTGTGGAGCGGCGCCGGAATGAAGGGGTGGGGGAAATGGGAGAGCCCCGAGAAAACCCACCGACCAGCAGCATCGTCCAGCACGATTCCCACACGCGAAAATCCGGGAGTGACCCGGCCGGGGATTGAACCCGGTTCGCCTTGGTGGGAGGCAAGCGAGCTAACCTCTCAGTCACCGCGGCTCTACGGTGAAAAGCCAAGAAGAAATTGGCACCCCTGCTATTGTCCATTTCATATAAGTGGTCTCAAATTTGACAGACAATGTGACCAACCTACACAGTATGTAAACAGTAAATGCTCTCGCTCCTACACTACAGTATTGTATCAGCTGATGAATTGCTGCGGGATCCGTGTTGTTAGGTTGGCTATTTTGTTGACGGTTTTGGAAGAAAATAGTACTCGGAACTAAAAGTTGAAATTTAAAATCTTAATTATACTTACAACATTTATGGTTTAAATTCTATTTCTAAGCAATATTGAATTTTCTTGGCAATTAGTAACAGGACTTTGAAAACATGTTCAGCCTTTATGACAGAGTATGTCGACGAACAGTAAACGCTTCCAGCCAATGGCTAGCCATGTTTATGTTTCCAGTCCGGTGAAGGCAGTTGTGAGTGCGCTGTTTTTCTCATCGTGTTTATTATACCAATATCTTATTGGTGTTGTCGGAATATTTAATCGGTAGTTAATTATTTTTATTTTCTTTTTCCAAAACATGGTTGTAGGTACCGTTGTAGTGCGTTTTGTTGAGTGAAATGTAATATTAATCGGCACGGCGTTAAAACTGCTCGTCCCGCCATTTTCCTTACCGCCTTCTACAATGAAGTGACACGAATATAATTTACGTATATAAGTTTAAGTTTGTTTGTGTCAGGAAACGTGCCCAGTGTTGATTTTACTGAATGATTTTGCAAATCAATTATTTAATGCTAGTGACGGACAAACGTGATTTTAGTTAAGTAAACTCGCAAGGATTGCCATAGAAAAACACGTGTTCAAGAGGTTACAACAGTAAGTTTGCGTGTTTTGTAAATGTATCTGTAAACCGTTAATATAATTATTGAAATGCACGTGGCCTGGAAAAAGCCGCACTTTCCACACTTTTGTAGTGAGTGGATAATATTTGTTTGTGTACATAGTAAATTCGAGTGTAAGGTTAACTTCGGTCTAAGTGTGTGCGTGTTTATGTTGCTGCATCTGTACGAATACGAACAGAGACGTGTGTATCGCGTTATGTATTTTCATTAAAGTTATGATTTTTCGAAGTTAAATAATTTAAATGTAATTTCCATACAAGCACAGTTTTCCACTGCTCCATCAAAACAATATGCAACTCAAAATGCCACACACTCATGCCGGAATCACACAGCCCCGACCAACACAGCACGACACGACCATAAACGCAACCACGACACATTTCAATGTGACTACTTGAATTTACAGCACGACCGACACCACACTCTAGGCATTTAACCTAACTTTTTAGAAGGCGCTGATAGGCTACGTTAGTCTCAAAGGCGGTGAACAAGAGGGAAATTGTAATACATAATGGTGACAAATTGGTATCGCTAACGCATACAAAAGTAAAATTATTATTTTTAAGAGTTAGATACAGTAATTTTCATTTAATTTTTCTTTTAAGCTGCGTATTTACCATTGTAGGGAAAGCTTGCAATACAATTTCATTTTGCAATGTTGTGCATTCTGTGCATCGTGCCACACGACACGACGAAGAATATAAATAATTTCTAATCCAAAATTGCTGGTCGGACGTCAGAATCTTGTATTTCATTGGCTGTTGGCCGTCGTGTCGTGCGCATTGGGGCTATGTGATTCCGGCATCTTAAGAACATCAAAATAATCCCGTCTCACGAAAGACGATAAACTAACCCCACCCCCCCCCCCCTTTTTCTCTATCTCTGCTTTCTTTGCTCACTTTTTCCTTTTTACCTCGAAATAAAACAAAGATGATATCCTAATTGGGCCTACATTTCATTGCTATGAACATTTTTTTGTGTTATTATTGATTGAAACTCTAACACTCTGGTTCTGGAGGGTTTCAAAATGTAAAGTTTAGTGGCCATACAAACTTCTAAGTTGTATCACTTAATTTTTTTAGAACGTATATTACATTTGTCAAGCTTGTTATGTAGCGATACTTGTTAGCAAATTAATTTAAAGGTTTTTCCTGTTTTTAAAGGCTGTATTTGAAAGTAACATAGTGGCATGTAGGTTTCAACTTTGGAGTCTTTCATAACGTTTTGGTCATTTTTGTTTTGCAAATTAAAAGCGCTCATATGTTTTTACCATACTTTGTTAAAAATATTGCAAGAGTCGGAAGAATAATTCACATAAACACGATTTTCATTGGAAAGACAATTTTTCGATATCAAGTAAATTACAACATGCTTATCAAACAAAATTCGTTCAATTTAAGCACGCAACGGAGGTGCTCCAGCATCATAAAGAAGTGTCTCATGAATCAGCAGTAGCTGCGAAATTCCAAAATTTATCGCTAAGGAAAATGAACTTTATGATGTCTTCAATCTTGGGTAGGTGGAGCATCTTTTTAATGTGCAAGTAACATGTTCGTTTGATATATTGTTGCTGTACGTCACATCTGCTTCTCTAGAGCGCTTTGTAACATCTCTGAAATGAAATACAGTTTTTAATTAGATACCCGAGAACAAGCCTAGGACTGTATTCACAATTTTGAGGAGGGAGGCTGTGCGACTGAACTTCAGTGTAAATATCAACACTGAGTTAGTCAGAAATAAGTTTTTATTCACAGCATGACAATCTGAACACGTAGGTATTTGAGAAAAGTTATTAAAGTATTTTGTATGTAGACCTGCAATACAACATTTAAGTTACTAAATGAGAGTTATTAAAATACTGAAATTAAGTAACATTTGCTTAAATATTATTTTGGCTGAATTATGTACTTTTAATGCAATAGCAGACATAGTCTGTATGTAAGAATGTATACTGGTTTTGAAAAGAAGGTATGAGACGGGGGGTGGGGGCGGTATTTCGGTATTTGAACATTCCTGGGGGAGGGGGGATCTTGGTATTTGGTGTTCGTGGAAACCTTGCTAAATTTTTGTTTACAAGAACTTTCCTTAGGTAAGTGTGACAAGATTAATTGTCATTAATATATTTCGTGTACCGTATATTAAAAAACAGTAAAATATCTTATTCATCTGACAGGCAAATTACAATTTAATTTTCGTAAATCCTGGTTACAAATTTTTTGCAAGGTAAAAAAATCATCAATTTATAGACTTATTACATAGGCTGTTAGTCATTTACATAACAATATTTATAAACTAAAAAAAAAAAAAAAATTAATGGGATTGTTCCTAACCTGCAACTGTTTGAACAGCCCTTTACAGCTTCTAAAAGTCATTTGGGAGAAGGCACATGCAGTTTGTTTACAAATACTGGCAGTCACATGGTGTTTGTTTGCAAACAGTCACCTTCAATGACAGTTCAGCTGTGGCGGAAGGATACATAGCCACCCAGATGCCAGTGGCACTACTTTCCTAGAACTGTCAAATTTGAGACCACTTATATGAAATGGACTATAGTATAGTACGTTCGCAGTATCTTCGTACTTTTTTTAAATAAACATTTCAAACAAAAACATCCCATGTATGACGTTGGGTTGTTTCTTAAATATGCCATTTATCGCAAGCATTTTTCACTACTATTAGAATAAAAGTAGGTATCTTATTTTTGGTTAAAATGCAGTCCAGCAAAAAAAAATAACATAAAAGTTCACTTTGGGATCTCTCTCACGCAGGGTAAGGGAGAGATGCCACGGTAATAAGGAGAGATGCCACGGCAATGAGGAGAGATGGCTGCTCATTTCACTTCATATTTTTAGTTTTCTGCACCTGCTCTCTCTCTCTCTCTCTCTCTCTCTCTCTCTCTCTCTTCTTCCTTTCTCTTCCGCAAGTGTTGCACATAGACCCATACATCGTGCATGGTTCGAAACACTTGCACATAACAGAGTTACCTGCGCTACAACTTCTCCAATGTAAGACTACAACTGCGGGTCCCATTCTCTATCCTTAGTGCTTACCAGCTCCGACCTTGTTCACGCATGCGCAAGTGTACGCGCCAATTTCCAACACCTGTAATTTCATACCAGCTGACATTTTGACACGTCTTTATGGAAAAACCGAGCAAGGTGACGCAGTGGTAACGCACTGGACTCGCATTTGGGGGGGACCCGGGTTCGATTCCCGGTCCCGCCATCCTGATTTATTTTTTCCATGGTTTTCCGAAATTACCCCACGCGAATGTTGGGATGGGTCCCTAACAAAGGCCATGGCCGATTCCTTCCCCAATCCCTCTTCCCTGTGCAACTTGCACCGTCTCTAATGACCTCGCTGTCGACGAGACGTTAAGCCCACTTACCTGTCTACCTACCTTTACTTAAAACTTTTTGGCTCGGAGTCGAGTTCGGAGATTTCGGCGGTTCTTAACAACGAGGTCTGGAGAGCCGACGTGGGTGAGCGAGACGAGTACGGAACGGCATCGAAATGCAAGGGCGGGGGAAACGGGAATAACCCCGAGAAAACCCGCCGACCAGCGGCATCGTCCGGCACGATTCCCACAAGCTAAAGTACGGGAGCGACCCCGCCGGGAATCGACCCCGGTATAGTGTATTCGCGGTAAAAAGAGCACTTTTGAAAACCTTGCTTAAGATCTACTTGTATGCACGTTGTGTATAATTCCACCTTATGTAAAATGAGCATTGCGATGGGCCTCATCACTTTATTTATGCGTCGGTCAAGCGAAACTGTGAAATTTTTATAAAGTATATATTTTACAAATGAAAGAATTAATTTCAGTTATCATAAATGGTTACCTAACACTATTTGCTCGACGTTCAGATACGGAACTACTTTCCATCCATTGTTACCAACTTCACTGATACGAACTTCAATCAGTGCGTCCGTTAAAATATATGCAGGGGTGAACCTTGATGTAGGGAGGAGATTGAAGCCAAGCCCAGAGGAAGTGGACGCCGGTATGTGTCGTCATCCTTGACCCGGCGCGCCTTGCTCACGTCTTCGCAAGAGGAGACAGACAGGTGGAGGAACACCCAGCATCCTCCCAACACCACGAGGGGACCGCGGCGCGGGACAGGAATAGCCTCCCCTCACCCACCACACCTCAGGACGACATTCACGGCGCGTGGGCGGAGAGTCGACCCGCTGACCTTACGCAGAGTGACGTCACGGGCTGGGGGCCGCTGGCCGGCGCGGCGCCCCCCGACATCGATTGCCAGCCGTGCTCCAGCCGGGCCGCTCTGCCGTACTTCTCCCGCCTCTTCGTCCAAGTCACTTACTCTCCTCTCGCTCTGCGTGGATGCTGTTCACGGTAAAGTGAACTCTTTTTAACACGTCAGTTCCTCGCGTCCACGATCGGGGAATGTTGCATATGAAGGATATTTATGGTTAAACTGTACACAACAAGAAATACAGTGGCCGGTGTTTCGTTCGTCTTTCTTGTGAGTAATGAATGCAATTTGTTGAAGTTTCTATGTCTTTCATTCGTGAGTGGTCAATGCTGACGTCAGCGTTGCTTACCGGTAGCTAAAAGCCCACTAGAAGCAAGTACAGCACCCATCAGTAAAATTAACAATTGCCACACTTAAACTCGTAAAATAGTTCGGGACTGAAAGGGTTAAGGCCCTGCTCATTTTCTTTCTTTCAGCCAATTTCTATCTTTGCGCCACTTTTTAATATAAACAATGCTATGTGACTAATAAACACTGTGTATACATTTCGCCACTCTCAAAAGTTGACGTCTGAGGTTGCAATAAAATATATACTTATTAAATGTTATTGCCTGTTGGACGGGCCTTAAAAAGTGCTCATTTTACCGTGAATAGCCTATATAGTAAGGACTTTTCAAAGCCCTACTTAAGACCTAATTGCACGCACGTTCTTTGTTCTTACGCCTTATGTGAAGTCAACATTGCTGTGAACATTATTTATGCGCGTCTGTCACGTGAAACTGTGAAATTGTAAGAAAAAGAGCGACCACGATGGCTGAGCGGTTACGCTGCTCGCCTCCCTCCAAGGCGAACTGGGTTCAATACCCGGCCGGTTCACTCCCGATTTTCGCGAGTGGTAATCGTGCCATACAATGACGACGCCTCTGGTCGGCGGGTTTTCTCGAGCTCTCGTTTCCCCTTTCAATCTGACGCTGCTCTATAGCCTACTCACCTCACTTCACCCTCATCGGCTCCCAAGACCTCGTTGTTAAGAATCACTCAAATCTCTTCACTCGTTACGCACTATTAGAAAAGAAAATATTTTGGAAATCTGCTCATTTTTACACTTTGAGGGATTAAAGAAAATAAAGGGAAATGAGTAATTTAAGTGATCACAAATGGTATGGAACTACGTCGCATCCAACGTTACCAACTTTACTGGGCTCATGTCACTCAGTGCACCCCTTTAAATATATAAAAACAGGGCAGTTGCATTTTTCTAAGATTGATTTCAAAAGTGCTCACTATATTGTGAACAGCCTTTAATTATTTCTACAGTATATTCATAAGTTTTGAATCAAACCTATGAAAACTCACGTATAACGTGTTTCGATGTTTCCTAAATATGTAGGGTCAGAATAACTTCGCGTTTTGAACGACCTGAATGCTAAACTTCACTATTCTATGTGCGTTCGCGGCTCAGTTTTGTATTCATTGGCTATTACTTCAGTGTGTAGCCAGTTTCACGTCGAAACAGGTGGCATGGGATTCGGCACTTGTGTCCTTGCAGGCCTGTTATTGACTCAGAATTCACCTGGGCGTGACCAATAAACAGTGATCCAATTGCTAACACAACAGAAACACACACACACACACGTGTTTAAGTCCGGCTTGTCCCAAAATTAGTTCGCGAAATTTTTCAGTCAATGTCATGTATACGGTCTGGAAAATTTCGCGCATTAATTTCAGAACAAGCCACGCTTCAAACTCATTTACATGTCCATTATGTTTGCGATTGGTTCACAGTTTACTAGACGCGGCCACGTGAACTCTAAGCCAATAACAGAACTGCAATGGGGTCAAACTCCGATTCCTATGACACCTGGTCTAAGGTAAAACTGGCTACACAATGGGGCAGAAGCCAGTGAACCGAAAGCTGACACTCGTAAATACATAGGACAGTGGATTACAGCACACAGGTCGTCCAAAATGCGGAATTTTCCTTTCTCTAGTCATGCATCACAAACCTGATACGCTTCTGTTAACGCAAAATATCTAATTTTTAGTTAATTTGAACTTTAACTTATATTATGTATATTAATAGGCAGGGACACCCGAATTTCGCGAAAAGTTTTCACGATCATTTGTATTTCATTCCACTTTAGGTCATATACACTTTTGTGATTGGGTGATACAGATGTTACTCTTCCTAAGTGTTTTCCCATGAATTACATCCGTGCATTATCGGAGTAACCTATCTCTGATTGGCCAGACAAGCAAGAAAATGGAAAATGGCTTCTCACAAACACACCGCCACTACCAAGCACAAGAAAACTGTAGGTACACTCTCACGTGCAAAAATCTTTTCGCGAAACTCGAGTGTCCCTGTTAATAAGTCATTTTTAATCAACATGAATAATTACAAAGGGAAAATGAAAAGAAGTAAAAAAACACGGGAATTTTAAGTAAAACTGTAGAAGACGATCCACCCAAAGAAGAATTGGTAGAAATAATTACCGAAGTTTATAATGACTCTGAAGATTCAACGGAAAACTAACTAAGAAGAATTATGTTAAAAGAGTTACCGTATACTTAAAAGGAGGCCTGCGTTCAGCATTACTTCACGTGCAATAAAGAAAGCAAAGTCTCATGTTAATTTTAAACATTAATTATCACTAAATTAATTATAAGAACTTGTTTCTTACGTTTTATAGCTCTCAGTTATATAGAATAAATTTTATGAATATTTTGATTTTACTAGACATCATTGTTAATCCATGAATTATGAGACTTATAAAATACTAACCATCTGATAATTTCGTTTTTTACTATCTGCTTTGTCAAGGTCCACTATATTTCTATACGATCTATTAAAGGAAGTCCCTTGAAGATAACGCCTAACTAAAGGCTGTTCACCATAAAGTGAGCACTTTTGAAATCAACCTTAGAAAAAAGTCACTGCCCCAGTCTGCATATGTTTTAACGGACGCACTGAGTGACATGCGCAGTCAAGTTGGTAACGATGGATGAGAAAGTAGTTCCGATTCTTAACGTCGTGTTAGGTAACCATTTCTAATAACTTAAATTATTTCTTTCGTGTTCTGTGTTCTTTTTTATGCATCGAAGTATGAAAATTACCTGATTTGTTAAATATTTACTTTTGTAATAATTTCACAGTTTCACTTGACCGACGCATGAATAAAGTGATGAGGCCCATGTCAATGTTAATATTACATAAGGCGATAAAATACACAACGTGCATACAAGTAAATCTTAAGCAGGGCTTTCATAAGTGCTCATTTTACCGAGAACAGCCTATTTAAGAGAGCACTGCAACAGTTTCTCCCAGAACTGCTGTACGCTTTAGTGGGAGACTTAATATCTCGCAGATTAGAAGTGCAACAGTAGTTATTATTACACGCGATGTGAGCCAACAAGTTATCAAACTACAGACGCCGGTTTGTGCATATTGTCCATTTCCCTCAAGCAAACTGCGAATTAAAATTCTAAAAATGTTATTTTTAACAATTCTACTGTTTTTGTCTTTGAATGTATTAATAGGGTAAAAGTATAAGTGTGTTTCTGTAGAGAATTATATTTTATCTTTTCTTCAAGAAAGCCGTATTCCCAGAACAGGTATTTAATGATATGTACGTATAGGCGCGAACACTGGTTTTGCAGACAACATGTTATCAAGGAGTCCCCTTAACACTTTCAGTCAAAGCGTCTTTCTTGTATCTGGGACGTTTCAGAGGAAGTAACTTTAACGGCCTGCATTCTAAAATCGAATCAGTGGAAATGGCTCCACTTAAAATCAGTAAAAAACAACGGTTGTTCCAGTGAAAGAATTTCGCTGATTGAATAAGCGACAGGCTACTGCGTACGGCGAATTAAATACTGATTTTATTGAATTTGGCCAAATCATTTCGAGAAATAAATACATATATATATCCGATAATCACTGTTTATATTGCAAAATTTAACGTAATTAAAAAAAACTTAACAACCATTATCATCCCGCTTCTAGACCTAGGCAAACCTTATCAATTGAGTTACCAACCTGTTGGTTGCAAAAGAGAAAATATAAAATTAAATATATAAATTTCTATATAAAATGTAGCTTTAAATTGGGCGCCTTTTGTTTACGTTTTTAGTTTATTTGGTAACATTAGAGTTGTTAAAATAAAAAAGTACGTATCAATGCACTCACTTTGCCACATTTCATGCAGTTTAAACCTCCAAGAGTGAATGTTCATGTTACCTCGTAAAATTGTATTAAAAAAAAAGAATCTCACATTAAAAAATATATATATTTATTAGCTGTACTACTTTATGGGCGTTATTTCATTTTATACACGTTGTTTAACTGTAACGCGATACACGTTCGACTCAACCTTCAGTAAAAAACAAATCACAGAAAACAAGCGAATGAAATAGTTGATGAACCTGTGGAAAATTTCACAGGAGGAAAACTGGCATTTTTTTCACTAATTCATCCGTTAACATGAATGAAGTGACTGTTGAATAAGTCAGGTGGTGTTAACTGATTTAAACAGTGAAATTCTCGCTGGTTTAGATTTGGAGTGCGAACTGTACACAGTAGAAAACTGCATCCAATGAGGAGAGTCATTCGACGCGTAAAAGGTACTGACACGCGCTCACTGCTTCGCCTCCTGCGTGAGCTAGTGGAAGTGAAGGGCAGAAGTTATGTGATAGCGGCAGGCGAGCGAGCAGCGTATCAGTTACACAGAGATGGCCGACGAGATAATCTCTGTAGCGGCGCATTCTGCTGACTCTGGTCGTATTGTTTCCCGCCGATATAGGCCGTTCACGGTAAAGTGAGCACTTTTTAATGCTATTATAAATTTTTCGTTTCATCCAATTTCCATCTTCCTGCTGATTTTTAATATAAACATTGCAACGTGACCAATAAACACAGTGTATACGTTTCACCACCATCAAAATTTAATGCCCGAGGCTGCAGTAAGATATATTTACTAGCGGTTAATGCCTGTTGGGAGGGCCTTAAAAAGTGCTCACTTTATCGTGAACAGCCTATATCTGAAGAATGCTTTGGGTTACTGACCTCCTCTCAGCGTAACTCAGGGTGTGTCAAACCTTTGAGATGGTCAAGATAGCCCTATAAAAATTGCGACAGGCCCCTGGGCAGGGAGTTGCGTTGGAGTTGATGAATGAATGAGTGGCTGAGTTCCGAGCGATAGAAGACGAGCAGCGGCAGAACCAGTGAACCAGCAGTAGGGAAGTCTGCGACTACGGGTATCACGCAGTTAAGTGTGCGGCTGGCAGGCTGTACTTTTGTACTAGGTGCATGAGTGAAAGACATTATAATGATGGTAACAAATAGACTGAACACATGTTAATAATGAGCATGATGTTAATTGCCTGTAACCAACAGAGACAATTAAGAAGGACATTAATTAGAGTTGAAATAGTGGTTAAATAAAATAGTAGAAGTTGAGATAGCTATTTAATGCAGTGTATAATAGAGTGAATGAATTAGAAATCAAATTTAGTTTATTTTATTACTACAACCCTCACGAACTCGGATATACGCCCCTCAGGCGTGCTCACGTGTAACAGTATCATTCGTTATTACTATACTCCACAGTGTCATGGCGAGCTGCTGGCAGTAACAACGAGAGCAAAAACTTTTCTATCGGCGCCGATATACGACACAACATCACACCGATAGCTGTTCATCACCCAACAAAATACCTGTTTGTCGCAACGACGTGAAACGATTTGTTTATCCGCGACTGCAAGAGTTGACACTTTGGGTGCTGGCGACGTAACATTTCGTCTGAATTTCTTCGTCAGTAGTTTTCATGATGTTCGCTGTAACGAGATAACACGTGGGCAGCACTCAGAATGTGTATTACTGACCGTGTGACGCAGGGAAGAACATTTCACTCTAAAAATATTGAATTTAAAATTTAAAATTATTTGTGATTTATTAATAAATACTAATTTAGTTAATAAGTTAATGGGATGATTTAACTATATATAAAATGGACCATGCTACACATATGTACTACCGTGTGACGTCAACCAGTGTTCCCTTATTTAAGTGCAGAATAACTTCTACTGGGCGGGCGTCATGACACGTAATTCTCCATTCCTCTATACAAGTATTTGTATTCCATTATACACGAACAGCCCACAAAAGAAAAGAATCTCTCTCTCTCTCCTTTCCGCATTGGTATCCTCCTGCCCCGAGACCTTCTGATGCTCAGCAGAATGTCGACACGGACCCGCGCACCTGAACTTTTATCCCACAGGGCGAAAATAGAGTAATAAAGAGAAAGAGAGGCTTGGAACACGTCGGCTGTCAGTGCAGCTTCTCTCGCCGCTCGTTTCGCTCGCTCGTCGTCTATCGCTGGCCGCTCATTCACTCGATAACTCCCGGTACGTAGATCCGTCGCATTATTTATACTCCGCTGGCATGGACCTGGAAAGTTCGACGCACACCGAACCATGCCGACAGAATCTAGGGCAGTAAACCACTAGAACATTCCTCACATAGACGCAGAAAATTAATCAGCTGAAAGTCAGAGGCGCGCGCCGCAAAAGGATCATCGTGGCGGCTCGCTTTTCGTAACAAGATATGCACATCTGGGATTACCGCCCGCCTGACCTTTCAAACCATCCGTTTCGTCCGTCAGTCGCCCGTCCGTCCGTCGGTCACGTGATCTTCAACCAATCGCAGGGAAACTTTTTTTTCTATCCGTCAACCTGTCAAATATATACCAAACTTTAGCTTTCGACGGACGGATGGGCCACCGCCTTGTAATATCGTTCCTTGAACATGGCTGTCGGAAAACAGTCACTTGTCTTTTGTCTGAATATTTTTCTTTTTAAATACACAAGGCAGTGAAGTTGTTTACGTGTTTACGTTTCACCTTTGAATTGAACTGAAGATCACTTGTAGATTTTCGGAGGAAATGCTGATAAATTACGTTAGGGAAAGAGAATATATTTATTACATTCATTAAATATATTTGTCTGTGCGCGAGAAAGTTAGTGTTGTTGGGTGGTAACACTGAAAATTTTCTGGCCCGACGGATCGACGGGCTGTTAGGAGTCGCTTTCAATTGACGGAGGAAAAAACCGACGGGTGTCTGACTGACGGACGGGCGACTGACGGCTGTGAGCCAAGTTTAACTCGCTACCATTATCACGTAACTGCTCTGTCCTTCACTTCCACTCGCTCGTGCTGGAAAGCAGCGTGTGCGTAATGCTTGGCTCACAACCATCGGTCGCTTCCGTCAGCCACCCGTCCGTCCGTTAGCCATCCGTCGGTTTTTCGTCCGTCAATTGAATGCGACTCACAACAGTCCGTCGCCCGTCGCCCGTCGATCCGCCGGGCCAGAAAACGTACGGTGCCACCACCCTACAACACGAACTTTCTCACGCAGAGAGAAATGTTATAAACGAATGTCGTAAAAGTGGGAAATTTAAGCTTCGACTTTAATACTTGTTGGTGGGCGGGAATACAATTAAAATTACAAATAGGTACGCAAATAATGCCGGCAACTGATAGTAGGTTCTTGTTGCTAATGTTACTGCATCACAGAAAAAGGAAAAATGCAGAAAAACGTCAAAACACACGGAGGTTTTAGGTTCGCCCCATATTTACTGACAGAACTGAGCAAGGTGCATGGTTCAGTATTTGAGGATGGAGCCATGCATATTTGAAATGTCACCTCACATTCAGAAATATTCACGCAGGGACTGCATCTCTCCTGGACAGCGACTGGCAATAACTTGGAGGTAAGTAACTTCATTTCAAGCACAAAATGGTAGTGAAGAACATATTTAATTTATGTAATAGGCCATATATAATTGATTACTGCCGATCTTTACTAATCCATTTCCCAATTTAGAGTAAAATTATTAACTAGCCTATCAACTGTGGTAAAATTAGAGATATTTTCGTACTCCTGATAAAAATCTTAGGCGTTTCAGTCATATTGGTGTGTTGAATTAATAACGTTGTGTTCATACATTTACTTCAAATAAACATAATAACCCGTGTTCTTTGATTGTCAAGTCTTACGATAGTAATTAATGAGCCACATATTAAATGTAAGCAACAACTACATGAACATTACTGGTAGAACCACAGACTAAATGGCACGAAGATTTTTTTTGTAAATAGCATTTTATTCTTTTTAAGTTTGGCGAATATTTCCACCCACAACCATAAAACATAGTATAGTTTATGCATATCATGATCATTTTCAGTGTAACATGTTTAACAGTAGTTAAAGGTACAGCACATAACAGTAACATACGTACCTTAAAAAACTCAAATGATGTAGGGGCAATGCTACAAATATAGAAGTCAATATCGTCTTGACTACATTATTTATTTAAAAAAAAACATATGGCTGTATATGTTCTGACAAGAGAATATTGTTTTGATCTCATGCAAATTAGGACTGCCATGTTAAATTTAGTTCAGTAACTTAGTCCAGGCATATATTATCAGACTAAAGTGCGATACTTACCTAGGAAGGGTGCTTAAACCATTGCCTTCGCAATGGTTTAGAATAGTATTTCTAACATTTGTTTCAGGTACTTTGCATCTGGTAATGATATGAAGAGTATATCATACCAGTTCCTGGTGGCCCCCAACACAGTTGGGAAAATAATTGCAGAAACTTGCATTGCATTGTGGAGAGTGCTACATAGTACAGTTTTTGCACGGCTGAATGCAGGCAGATGGCTCAGAATTGCTGCAGAATTCCAAGAGATATGGAACTTCCCCCATTGCCTAGGGACAATCGGTGGGAAACATGTTGTTGTGCAGGTATGGCATTATGACACAAATATTACTGATGACTTAAGGACGATCAGTATCACCGGAATAATCTGTTTGTCATACATTGAAATCAGCTCAAATTTCGTATGTTTGTGCCGACTTCGTTTATATACATTGTACATAGTGACGCCTTCGGGTGAGACACGGAGACAATCACGATACACTTTTACCTGTGGTCGATGGACGCCAGCGATGGTTCCTACACACCACACGTTGAGACTCTGGGATCTCAGGGATGCTGTGGGTTGTGAGTGTTTGTCTAACCCATGCATACTTACAAAACCACTTTTACACACATAACACTGCAATGCACAATAATTAAGTTGGACTGGGTAACTGACGCTACGGAAAAACATTCAACTGAGAAGGTGTTTATTTTTGCCAAGTTACAAACGTGCCAAATTATTTAGGGTTTTACTTCACAAGTGTGTCTAGCTAGTCCCGGTGGGTGAAGTCCCAAACACATTACTAATCTGACGCACTCCGACTGGATGATGCTCCGCGGTGTTTGAAGACACAGCCTCTACAAAGCAAGGGGCCTACAGCCTCTGTGATGGACTGCAGGGTTTTCCCAGAGACAGGACACGGAGTATGAAATGGACACGTGCAAATATCTATGCATCTAGCGCCGGCTCGTTGGGACTCGTCCCCGAACCACGTGATGTGTGGCGACGGTCATACACATAGCAGGTTAGTGCAAAGATTATGGCATCGTACAAAAGAAATACACAAAATAACACTAGATGAACATGGAACACGATATGAGCGGGCTAAATAAACACACAGAGGTGTGAAATCAGTTTTAGATGGTGCGGATGCCGATGGATGATACTCGTAGCGGACCACGTGTGTGGGCGAAACACGCAGTATTTCTCGACAATTCCGGTCATAATCATCGGCCAAAAATTTTATCGGCATTAGAAAAATGGTTTCTGTAATCAACGAGCATACAAAAGCTCTTAGGACGCCGGATGGCGGGAAAATACAAGTACATGAATTAACCGCATGGTCAGAAAAAAAACGGCATCAAGCATGAAAAATACAAGAACCCTTACTGAAAACATTACATAAATCCTTAGATAACATGATGGCGCACAAGATAGAACAAGAATTAGCCCTCATAACGCGGTAATGACGCAGATACGGACTTGGTGGTAGCTAACCACATGGCAGTACGCAATGTGGCCGCAAAACATATTAACATGGCAAAAACCCTCAAATAATGATACAAACACATTACCATTTATATTGCGCGTTGCAATTAAACAGAAATTTACATTGAAAAGCCCTAGACATGGGTGGATGACACCTGATACACAAGCAGCGCGGGCTACATGGCCTCTCCGACATCTCCTCCTCTCATCTCGTTAGCATCTAAAAATACCTAAAAGACGATAAACTATTTAGTTCAGCGGATAGCATAATGCTGGGGATGTCTGGCAAAACGTACGAAAGGTAAAGGTTAACCAGTAAACTAAAGTGTACAATTGAAACCTACAGCAGTGCATAAAGATGAAGTGCGTACGCGATAGCGTCTTACCTCGCCATCTCTCCTAGGACAACTGCCCAGAAGCAGGGGTCGCGTGGACCTACCATGGCTGCCTACGGGGTTCACACAAGCGGAAGTGCTATGCACGCTGAGTGGAAATATTATACTGTAGAATTGAAATGGCACTAAAAGCATTTTCAAGTGGTTTTACAGACAGGAATTTTATCATGTTTTTTGGTTGTATTCAAATTGTCTTTTGAAGGCGTTTTCGCCTGAATACCATTGTCTCTCTCTTCAGAGCCGCACGCACGTTAAATATCAAATATCAAATTTTACACAAACCCTCAAATAAGACATGTTACACTTTACAAACATTTTAACCCTAACAAATAAATACGTAGGACACTAAAACAACTTATATTCCGTTTTGGGAAAGTCCGTCTAAAGGAGGGACCTATAGAACTGAGATCCTCCTTCCCCAACCCCCTCCTTCAATGTTCTGGCATGCATAAAAAATTTTGTTTGATTCAGTTCAACAATAATATAGTACCATACATAGGTAGTTTTGTCTGATAAGATTTCCGACCATACAATTCATATTTATTTCTGGCGTACCTCCAAACTAAACATTATGTATTGAATTGGACAAATTTATAACTGCGTGCCAACCTGGATTATGGGTAACGTGATATGAAGTGGGAGGGCCCAAGCGGCGATAAAATTATGAATGGGGAGAAAATGTAAAAATGTAGATCAAAGCAGCATACCATGGCAGGCACAGCAACATACTATGGCAAGTTTGCCATACCAACTACGCTGCACTTAAGAAACTCATGCCTTGTCCAACACAAATATAATTGTTAATTTTTAATTTTATATAGTAAAAACCAATGTAATTCATATTTTCCTCTGTGATAAACATGTGTATGTAAATTCTTATTTTTCAGGCTTTCGGTGGGTCAGGGGCAGAAAACTGAAATTATAGAAACACTGAGAGTGTGGTTTTGCTCGCAGTTGCTGATGCTAAGTCATATTTGTTGATACTGGTGCTCCTGGACGCTGTAGTGATGGTGGGGTTTTTAAAGCTTCACTGCTGGGAAGAAAATTTGAAAATGGTAACTTGACATTCCAAATCCACAGCCTATATCCGTTGTCGGAGACATCCCATGTTTCATCACTGATGATTCGGCACTTCCCCTAAAGACTTACCTCGTGAAACCATACAGTGGTGAACACTTACCGGACGAACAGATCATTTTTAATTATCGTTTATCTTGAGCACGACGTGTTGTAGAAAATGCATGCATTTAGCATTTTGGCTGCTCGATTGAGGATTTTCAGGCGTCCAATCAACACTAGCCCAAGTACTGTTAATGCAATAGTAAAAGCTACAGTATGTCCTACAGTATAAAAGGCTCCTACAAGATGACAGTAATGTTCGGCCAGATTGTAGAACTTACGTACTTCCAAGAATGGTGGATTGTGAGGACGCAGAAGGAAATAATGTTCCAGGACAATAGAGATAAATGGCAGATGGCAATTGTGACATTCAAAAGCTACCTCCAAAAATTAGAATGGGCACCAGAAACTTTGCTGCACAGCCAGCAGAGTACCGTGAAAGATTAAGCTAATACTTTCTGGAACGTGGTCAAGTTGACTGGCAGTTGCAGTTTCTTCCCGAGACGTGGTAATACATTCTGTGTACAGCAAATACATAAATAATTTGTGTGTGCTCATGCATCTGTTAGAACTACATATTATAATTAACATATGTTTTTATATGTGTTTGTGTATGACTGTAAGTATGAATTTGTGTATGAGTTAAAATATGACTTTGTACGTATGTACATAATATGTAAATGCAATATGAGTAAGTTATATCATTATGTAACTGTACTTATGTTACATTTCAATCTACTAATGATATACTGTATATGTATGCTATGTATAAAAATGAATCCATATATACTACACAGTTCATTGCTCTGTATCTGTGTACAATATGTGTGTTGGTCTGCAATGCTTCTGATCTGCGCAATATGTTTCATGAAAAGTGTATGTATTTCTTACATAATGGTGCATAGTTTATTGTTGTGCTTTGTATTGCATAATAGTGTGTATTATTTAGTAATGTATTATGAAGTATAAGACGAAAAGACAAATGTTATTTTGTTTTTTTAATTGAAATATGATGAATAATGATGGACTACTACCATTGTAAAAGGTTTTCTATCTGTATAGATATTAAATACAACAAACACGACATAATAAAGAAAATTAACATGATATATAAACAAAGCATTACACTTACTGTAATAACAATTTAATATACATTACATATATGTAAGCAAAAACAACTAATGTTCTGCTGCCTACACCTCACAAATATGACAAGTACCTATAGACTGTTCACAGCACCTTTTAAATCAACCTTTAAAATAACTACTGCACAATGACTGCTTATATGCTGCTATACGCACTAGGCTCCCAGTTAGTTGGCAGCGAAGAAATTAAAATAGTTCCAAATTTTGATACTGAATGGCAAATATAATATGTTAATATATGGGGAATAAAGTTGGTGTATTCTTTGAATTAGGTATACACACTAGAATATTTAAATTTCTAACAAACTTAGTGCAATCACTTACTTGTTGTTCTGTGTTATAGATTATTTTCTGGTGTAATATTATGTGAATAAACTATTTGAAACAAATTATTTCTAGAATTATTTTCTAGCAATGGAACTTTACGAGCTATCGCCCTGCATTTCCGCCTCCGACATGAGATTCATAATTTTTTTATTTGAAATATGCCTTCTTCACTCGCCTCATGCGCTTCAGGGTACACGCAATGCTCCTTGCGAACAAGTCATCTTCGTCTTCAGTTGTTTCAAACTTACGAACGATTTCAGTTTCAAATGTAGTCATCGAAACCTCGCTTATCTTATTTCTTTTACGCTTTTCCTGCATGTTTGCACAATGTGAAACCCTTTCACGTGCATCCTCTACAGTCACCTCAGAGTCTGAAACATGGCTGCATGATGGAACTGTGTCAGCTGCCTTAACATCACCAGGCTCATCGACTTCACAATTTGTATGATCAAGGGTGTGTTGGTAATGGGTGGCAGACACCTGAGTTTCACTATTGTACTACAAACTGTTTGTGGTACTTTGCAATTACTTAGTTGTTGTCATCAGGAATGACTCCAGGAAAGTCATGCTTTCATAAAACGGACACTCGTTAATTTTTTTTTTCCACTCTGCCCACTGGTGAAATATTTCTTTTCACTTCTTTTTCATACAAAGGTGTCGCTTAGGGAATCCCACCTCTTTGAGCAGGTTGCAGCTAAACATGAAAACCCACATATATAATTAAATGGATATTTTCAGCCGTCACAAAGTTTACAGTTAACATACAGACTACCAGGGTGTTACATTCCAGTGTAAGTCATATCTGCTGACTTGTAAGATAACTAACGCATTTCTGTATAATGCTAGCCTGTATTGCTTTACAAGCTTTATAAGATAGGGTTGTATTGGATCCATTGTTATTGCATGTATGGACTCATAGCAGGACCAACAGATTGCTACATTTTACACAAACAGTGATTAAGGTAAGTTAGGGAAGGTTTGAATATCACTACTACTCCCTGTATTCTATATAGCCTATTAACAGCTAAACAGTGTAAAATACACATAGACAGCCAAGCTGCCAGGGATCAAAATTTAGAAAAGTGTATCATTTATTTGGTGTTGCCTACTTGGTTACTGCACACACTGCATGTAGACCCTTTTCACATTCCATTCCTCCCTCCAGGTTCTCAAGGATTCTAGAATTCCTGATGGTACAACATCTGCATGTAAATGCAGATATTTGGGAGCTCAAGGCATGGTGATTCAGTATACACATATCTACTGTAGTTCTATTCAACATTACAATTTGTGTGGGGAGTATGTGGACAAGATAAGTATTAGGGTTACAGGTAGTGCTTGCTTATATTTGTTGTGTTTACCGGTAGTGCTTGCTTATACTTGGTCGTGTTTATTGGTAGTGCTTGCTTATATTTGTTGTGTTTACTGGTAGTGCTTGCTTATATACGGTGGTGTTTACCGGAAGTTCTTGCTTATATTTGTTATGTTTACCGGTAGTTCTTGCTTATATTTGTTGTGTTTACCGTAGTGCTTGATTATATTTGTTATGTTTACCGGTAGTGCTTGCTTATATTCGTTATGTTTACCGGTACTGCTTGCTTATATTTGTTATGTTTACCGGTAGTGCTTGCTTATATTTGGTGGTGTTTACCGGTAGTGCTTGCTTATATTTGTTATGTTTACCGGTAGTGCTTGCTTATATTTGTTATGTTTACCGGTACTGCTTGCTTATATTTGTTATGTTTACCGGTAGTGCTTGCTTATATTTGATGGTGTTTACCGGTACTGCTTCCTTATATTTGTTATGTTTACCGGTAGTGCTTGCTTATATTTGGTGGTGTTTACCGGTAGTGCTTGCTTATATTTGGTGGTGTTTACCGGTAGTGCTTGCTTATATTTGTTATGTTTACCGGTAGTGCTTGCTTATATTTGTTATGTTTACCGGTACTGCTTGCTTATATTTGTTATGTTTACCGGTAGTGCTTGCTTATATTTGATGGTGTTTACCGGCACTGCTTGCTTATATTTGTTATGTTTACCGGTAGTGCTTGCTTATATTTGGTGGTGTTTACCGGTAGTGCTTGCTTATATTTGGTGGTGTTTACCGGTAGTGCTTGCTTATATTTGGTGGTGTTTACCGGTAGTGCTCGCTTATATTTGGTGGTGTTTACCGGTAGTGCTTGTATATATTTGGTGGCGTTCCAAATACTGTAGGCCCAATTATTTTAAACTGTGCTCAGTGTTCATCTCTTACTTAAAAAGAATAATGTGATAATGTTTGACATAACATACTTATTCTCATTCATTCGTACGTACATTATTATGTAATACAGCCACAATTTACAAGATGTGACAACAGTTATCAATGTGTGTATGTTACATAACGGATTAAAATATTCTAATTACCAATCTAATACAGTCAGTTTCGGAATTTTTGTGATTAATTAGAGCTTGCTCCCTGCTTTATGGCGCTATGGGTGATACGGTTTGAGGGTCGCTTGAGTGTGTGAAAGGATTAGTTAATAATATATACCACTTATGACCTTCCGTAAGGTATGTGAATTCAAGCATTCTCCCCCAGATAGTTCACCATAGGGTTTCACATAGCATAAGTGAAGCCAAAAGGGCTACTGATAATTGTGGCAAAATAGTAATTCTGCTGTTTTTCTTGATGGAAGCAGGAGGGAATCACAAAACTGTGGAATATATTTGTTCTTCAGAAAATTGCAATCACTGTAGGCGTCCTTATGAAAATACTAAGTAAATGTAGCTTTTATCTCCAGAAACATTATAATGAAATTATAACACACATTTGAAGCTTGGAGTTTCCCCATAAATGATTTTCATGTGTAACCGATTTGCACTAGGAAATAATGTTTTTTTGCAATTTAACTTATTTTCATGTTATTTGTAATATATTGTAATATTGTAACATGATAACATGTTTATTGCAAAAAAATTGAACTGAAAATTGATAATGTTACCAATACAGTTTGGAAATACGATAGTGGGGTGGGCTATGGACTGAAGGGAAATTGCAGGGTAAAATTTTATCTTGAAAATTACATATACTTTTTTTTTACCACACAATTTTCCTGATCTTCATAGCCCTCCCCACTATCGTACTTGTAATCTGTATTGTCAATATTGTCAATTTAAATTATGTTTGGTTACTTTTTTTTTTTTTTTTTTTTTTTGCAATTTGAAGTATTTTCATGAATGAATATTACTTTCTTTGCATATTTTTAACTCATTTTACCCCACAATTTTCATTATCTTCATAGCCCACCTCACTATTGGTCAATTGTTGATGCCCCTAGTAAATTCGAGTTCTGTGTAAATTCGTAGAGTGGAACTATACCAATTTCTAAGATTTTTTTTTGTTTTCAAAAAAGCCCCTATTCTGGAATTTTACCCATTCCTAAAACATCACCGTACGAGTTGTCATAAGTAGGTATCTTGATAATGTTTCAACAGTCGAGCGGACCAAAGCAATGAAACATTAAATTAATAAAACAAATTTATAACACAATGATCCACCATCCACCATCCATGGTAATTTAGGATCAATCATTTCGTAACCTCGTACAATCAACGTCTTGGAAATAGGAAGATGTAACTGTAAACAACGCAGACTTAACCGAAAGGTATGAAAAACGCTTATGGCCTCACCATCACACTCGGTTGCGGCTTTTTCGATCCATGCTTTCTCTCTGAGGCGTTTGTCACGGTATTCTTTACAATACATGTCATAAATATACTCTCTCCCCCTAACAAAATTTATTAACATTTCCTCTGAAAATCGGGAAGGCATGTTTTCAATTCAAAAGTTAAACGTTTAAAATGTAAACACAACTTCACTGCCTTGTGTCTTTAAAAATAAAAATATTCAGACCAAAACAAGTGACAGTTTTTTTTTTTTTCCGATAGCCATGTTCAAGGAATGATATTACAAGGCGGTGGCCCATCCACTGGTCCGTCGAAAGTTAAAATTTGAGATATACTTGACGGACGGACGGACGGAAAAAAACGTTGCCCTGCGATTGGTTGAAGATCACGTGACCGACGGACGGACGGGCGACTGACGGATGGTTGTGAGTCCAGCTTCACAATATGACGAGTTCGCTACAGTGTTAAAATTTTCCGTATATTTACGGAAATGTTTACAAAAATGGACAGAAAATATACGGAAACGCAATCCGTAATGACGAACAACGGAGTTAAGTGCGTAAATACAAAATACGGAAAATCTCCGTATTTCCTATAACTTCAGTTTACGGGCACGGACAATGCCGCGTCTACACGAAAATTTCTTCGCCACTGTAACCAGAAAATTATCGTTTCTGCGGCAGTTGAGGTTTTCCAGGTCACTAAGACCTTTTCTTTCAAACATTAAAAAATTCTCGTAGTAACAGGCGTATGTAACACTTAGTAACACTTAAAATATACTAACTTTAACACCAACTAAAAAAGTTGCTTATGTGACTAATATAGAAGTTCAAAAGTTACACAACATTCACTACGTGAGCATTGTAGGTAAGTGGTTAGGATCGCGAACTAGCAACTATTTGAATCGGGTTTAATTCTTGCTTAAGTATAAAAAATTGTAACTTTCTAAAATGTATTTTTATACATAGTAGAACACCCACATAATGAAAAATAAAATAAAATAGATACAAATAGTTATTTAAATTACAAGTACAGAAAACTGACCAGCGAATTAAGGGAGAGGGTCCATGGATTTTACGGAAAGTCCGTTTTTGGAAATCAATGTGTCCGTAATTTTACGGAGAGTTTACGGACACCTCTGGATATAAATATTTACCAGCACTTTTCTGTAAAATGAAGGTAATTTTTTTTAAACAGTGTATTTGTCACAGGTGCCCTCGATTCAAAGACACAAAACAGCTACAGGAAGGATAATTTATGATGCTTCACAAACGCGGAGCAGACATTTACGACAAAACATTTGAAGGAGAAAACAAATCAGAGAGTAAGCGGATTTAGAACACGCCAGTAAGTATTTCACTAACGAAAGAACGGTAGGACAAGAGAGGAGAAAAACATTTCCGGGGAGTTACCTCCTCTTTTTTTTTTTACGTTCATCTGGCTGCAAGGAATGTACTTACCGAGATTGGTTACGTCAGTAAAGTTTCTCCAGATCAACTAATTCCGCGGTCAGAGGCTGCGGTCTTGGCCAAGAAATATTTCCCTTTCGAGTTCGCGTGGCCCGGCAATTCCCGGTCACCGGGAGATAAACGGCGCAGCTGGGGCAAGAGGAAGAGAAGTCGATGAATAAGTAAAGGCAGCGGAGTCCGGCGAGAAAGGAAGAGCGGAGCTAGCGAACCCTGCGCGCGGCGATGTTCAAGCGAAGGGGCCGCGGTTATTGTAGTGGGTAGAACGCACGCCCTCGCACCGCAACGAACACGGTTCGTTTCCCGGAGGGGTCGCTCCTGGATTTTCGCACTTGGGGATCGTGCCGGACGATCCCGCTAAATAATAATAATAATATTAAACTGGAGTGGGGAGTGGACCCAGGGCGAGGCAACACTCTCCGAGTGACGGGCTTTCCAGCTGGGACCCCGTAGGTGCCCGTCATCCACGTACATAACATGAAATGAGACCCCAGAATGGAGCGGCGCCGGAATGCAAGGGGAGGGGCAAGGGAGTACCCCGAGAAAACCCGCATGCAAGTGAAAACGTCCAGTACGATTCCCTCATGAGAAAATACGGGGTTCGAACCCGGATCGCCGTGGTGGGAGGTGAGCGCCCTAGCCACTGCGACACCGCTGCCCTACGATGCCGCCGAACGGCGGATTTTCTCAGGGATCTCCCGTATCCAGTGTCCTTTGCATTCTGGCGCTGCTCCATTCTCACCTCGCTTCAACCTAATCGGCTTTCACGATCCCAAATCGCGACGAATGTCTGCGAAAATGCGGTCAATGGTGGTTGTGGAAAAACAACAGTGTTAAAGACTGTTCACAATAAAGTAAGCACTTTTGGAAACAAAATTAGAAAAAGTCACTGCACGTACATGCATATATTTTACTGGGCACACTGAGTGGCATGCGCCCAGTAAAGTTGGTGACTATGGAGGGAAAGTAGTTATATATCTTAAAGTCGAATAAAAAGTGTTAGGTAACCATTTGTGAGAAATTAAATTATTTATTTCGCTTTCTGTTTTTTTTTAATGCATTGATGTGTAAAAATAACCAGATTTGTAAAATATTTTATTTTTTAATAATATTACAATTTCATATGACCGACGCATGAATAAAGTGACGAGGTCCACGGCAAAGTTAATTTTACATAAGTCGGAAGAATACACAACGTGCATACACGTAGATCGCAAGCAGGTCTTTCAAAAGTGTTCATTTTACCGTGAAGAGCCTGAGTCTGGCTGATACGGTGCGATTGCGCTAAAATACAGTCCAGGGTCCGATTAAGAAGCAAATATAAACGAGGACGACAAGCAGGTGGTACGGAGCCGAGATGTCTAGTAAGGGCAGAGGACGAAGACAAAAGGCAGTCGGCGACGGAACACTCCAGAGGAAGTCACGTGACCCTATCCGGCCATCTGGGGGGTGTGTCTACCCGCTAGAGCGTGAACGGAGACCGTAACTTCCTTCTCTCGAGTCTCGTAACTTAAAATGAACTAGACACTAAGAAGCGTGAGATGGATCCCCGTGTGCCAGGTCAAGAAGCAAGAGGGAACGATACGGGCGACACTAACCCGCACGCCTAGTGCCTCGTCGCTCCTACGCACAACACGTGAGTGTTTTCGCCGTAACAGCTGTACTGTGCAAATTAGATCTGTAACAGTGGTGTTTTATTACAAGCGATGAAAGACCACAGTTTAACTACACCCGTACCTTTGTACTTTTCTCATACCGTTTAAGGAAACTGCACATAGGCAAGCTTTAAAAATTCGATATTTGACTATTTTCACGAATTTTTCCCTCCAAGAATGCACTTAACATGACAAAAGTAAACAAAATAGGAGCATAGATAATTTAAAAAAAATCTTTTCTGACAAAATGTCGTATTTGCAGAACATTAATTTATCGAGATACGCGTATTCGCGCAAAAAACTACTTAAAATGCAAGTGTCCATTACACTCTTAAGGCTAACGCCTACCTGGATATTTTATCCGAGTTTGAGGCTGAGAGGTGCAGGAATGATACGGGCGACACTGGCTCGCGTATCAAGCACGATATCACCACTAAGCGTAAGGCTCTGAACTGACGTGCAGTGTTCTCGCGAGCGAGTGAGTGAGTGGAGAGATTTGGGCGGCTCTTAACATCGAGGTCTTGAGAGCCGATGAAGGTGAGTGCGGAGCAGTGCCGGAATGAAAGGGCGGGGGGAACGGGAGATCCCCGAGAAAACCCGTCGACCACATGCGACCCCGCTGGGAATGGAACCCGTCTCGCCTTGGTCGGAGGCGAGTAGTCTAACTACTGTAACACCGCGACCTCTGGTGTATCGTCGCTCTGCGTGTGTCTATGGGACTTTCATCAGCGGTGTTTCATGTACGCTCACTAAATGTTGACAGTTCTGTGTTCTGTGGACTATTTGATGATGATGTGTTTACAGGTCACCGAGTCAATGCACAAATGTCAATCTGAGATCCTTGGTTAACCAGCAGAATAGTAAATTTGGACTGGCATTGTGACCTGCGAGCACATCATCAAATAACACATACCACCACAACTTTCAAAATTTAGTGAGCTGTAGAAATGGCGGATCGTGATCTTAACTGCCAGACACGAGCGTTTTTAATGTACACAACGTTTATATAAAAGAGGATGTTAAAAAATGGGACAAAGGAAGCATGAATCTTGGAAGTAAGTAGACTACGTTCCTCAGAAATAAATTACATATTGACACCATCGCAGATTAATAAATAATTTGAACCCAAACAGGAGCCGATATTGTACAATCACCTTACAATTTTGTTACACATTGTTTTTGTTTTCTAGTCTAATTTTTTAAAACACAAAGAACACTGTATAATTTTAAATAATTATTATATAAACGTAAATTTAGTTAATTAATTAATTGGACAAAAGTAAACAATTATTTCTATTGAAAAATTAACCTACATAATAAAAACAATTTGTAACAAAAGAGTGAGAGCATTTTACATTATGAAACAGGGTGTAAGAAATACTGTGTGGGGGGCAAACATGGAGAGAGATAAAGTTTATTTATGCCCCACGTATGGGTATTAGCCCCTGTAAGAAAACGGGTGAACACTGCCCTGGTTTTCTAGTCAAATGTAATGTATACAGGCGGAACAGCATAATTAATATGCACCGACCCAGGACAAATTCATAGTAATAAAATTAACATCGAACATTAGCCAACTAACAGCTAATTTGCATACCGTAAACCCACATCGTCGAAGTTGCTGGAATTCCACACCAACAGAATTTCAATTACCTGGATAGCTCTGCTCACAATCAGCTTCTGCACTACACTACACAACACAAGGGAAGACATAGGAACCAACTATGTAATTATTTAAAGCAATGAAAAACTTCCAACGTTTAAGCAATGATTTAATGTTGAAAATATCATGGAAATAAATTGCACGAAAAATTTCACTCCTTGGTAATGTCAAAAATGCAAAAGAATATGCACACAGCAGCTGGACTAGGTCCTAAAGATATCTCTCATTATGCCTGCTACAAATGCCAATTAAGTGAGTAGAGTAATTGAAGTTGAAAAAGAAAAAAATTACTATCTAGACATCTTGAATGTTGTACACAATAAAATTTTGCAGAGTAAACTTAATTCAGTTCAAATAAAAATCACTAGTGTTCTCACACTTTGCCGTTACAATAAATTACGTGCCTGTATAATTACCTATTTCAAATGCTCCTGGCTAGCACAGTTTATGTCGGTAGAGCAATCATATACTTATTTTAATCTCAGGCACTTTGCGACCACTGCAAAGTGTCGGGAAATGATGCTGCTTACTTTAAAAGTTTATTAAACACTCTCAAATACTTGTAACGGTCGCTGTACATTAAGGTGGGATCATACCTTACATATATGTAGAGTTTCTCAAACTTATTATACCCGTAGCCCTTTTATAACTGTAGTACCGTGTACCGTGGGCTTATCGCTCAAATTGCAATATACTTATTTGGGTCTAATTAAACTTAAAACATTTAATTTATACTTTTAACGCAGAACTAAGGCCTCACTGTCCTGCTGCCGTTGTGACCCACTTAATTCAAGATGGAGTATGGAACATTCCATCACCATCTATTGACGGCCGCGGTTAAATATTCAAATTAATACAGAGTACATATGGCTTAACCCAGGGTGCTTTCCAATACCGTGACGATTCAAAAAGGTGCGCCTAAATGTTGCCAACTTGCACACATCTAACAAGTTACTTGAAACCTGATAAAACAAAATAAAATTACAACAATTCACATATGGAAAACTAACATTTCAGCTGCTGCGTTTAGATTATTATTACGTATAATTAAGAAAATAACATTATGATATAACAATATTACATGTGAAACCTATGACATACATAATATCTGGTTACAAAATAAACGTGCGTGTACTCTTATGGCATATTTGCATGCTAACTTAAGGCTGCTGGGTATGACGGAGCGATCTGCCAAACTAGCTTTACATTTGTTTATTTCCTTTCATTGCTGTTAGGCCCACCTTCCACTATAATCCGTGGGCGGGCTGTGTGGAACACAATACGCGCGTGAGATAATGGTGTAAGGAGAGAGAGATAATGATGCTGTGGATAGTGATTCTTTCCTTACACTACAATTCAGTTGTAGCGGAGACTGCATGCACTGCAAACGTAGAATTCCAAGATGTTTCAGTGATGAACTAAACATTTAGTTTTTATGTACAATCTCACAGAAAAAAAAGTTGGCCTTTTTCGAAAGGAAATACAAGTCTATAGTCCATTCCCCACTGGAAGACACTTTCTCGGAGTCCTGCTAAATATCTACTTGCAAGGCCGTTTCGTATCCTTCCGCCAAACGTAAACAAACATTGCCACGTGACTGCATTGTGGCATCTGTCAAAATCAATGTTTACGTTCCACTGAATGTGTACATATGTTCGTATACTTTCGCTACATCTAAATAGAAACATTGAAAAATGACTTCTACTTTTAAACCTGTCAAATGTGTTGTTTACTGCTTAAAGCTTTTCAAATAATTCTGTCATATTCCAAAAACCATTCCATACGAATATTCACAGTTTAGGCCTCTGACATAATTTAGGTCAGGTTTATGACGTTTTAAAAATGCCTAAATTGACGATAGTTCTTACGGTTATTTTACATTAACATATTTCTTTTCCACGACATAGCACATTACATGTAATGCACGTTAATATTTTGCCGCGACTGTGTTTAACACTGTTACAACTTCGAGGTAAAGAATTGTATTATTTATCCTGTTGTTATTTACATGTGTTGGCTTATTTCTTTAAAAGGACGGCCTCAGATGGAATAATTATTAAAACAAAGGAACAACCAGTCAAACGAAAAAGGCACATCAAATTCATGCACGCAACTCGTGTTGCTTTTTTTTTTTTCCCCCCCCCCTCAAACTTAGAAGATAGCGGTGAACATGCACACAAGTAAGCCTGCGGTAACTTTCGTTCTGCCCATATTTTTATGTATCGCTAATTACTGTTTATTAGGTTTATTGAAATTTAGTATTTTTTTGCGACTGTGGCCAATCACGTTACACAACTGTCTTTCAAACACCTAGGGAATAGGTACAACGTTGTGATAAGTAAACAGATGTTTATGTAAACAATTAACTTCGTCATAAAAACAGTTCACGGTTAAAACGCATAAATAATGCACATCAAATATTTGAAATCATGCACATGCACACACACACACACACACACACAAGTCCAGGATAATAACGATAACCACGCAATTTCAGACGCAGCGGTTAACGAAACACTTTAACATTATATTTATTACTGCCGTGGAAACACAGATTTCTCACAACATCGTAACTTGCATAGGTAGGTTTAAAAAACACGTCTACAGACGTGATGTGGTAATTTGAAGTATTTTTCGGAGCAAGTATAATTTACGCTTCGTTTGGCAAAAAGTAACACGCCATATCATGGCTCGCCAAGTCTGCCAACTTCACAGATGGAAATCGTCCCGCCATTATATCTAAATATATTAAAATAAGAATTCAAACATTAAAATCTCTTTCCAGTTGTAAATTACAAATTTAAAAAATCATTATTTTGCTGTAATAAGAAGAAATATGCTACAATTGAAAACATGTACAATTTTCTTTCAAACTAGCGAAGCGAAACTTCCCAAGTGTGAGAGAGACAAAAAGAGAGAGAGAGCGACAAGCCTCGCTCAGCCGATGACAATTGGCTTCCTCGATCCTAGCTCCATAAAACAAACACCGTGCTACTACAGCCTACGCATTATATTTTGCGTTGTTATTTTAAACTGCAAAAATGAAATATGTTGCAATAAGGGCTACCTAAATATTTCAATATGCACCGTTTAATTTACAAACAGCATACTAAAAAAACAAGGTTACAATAATATTTTAATTGTGAACTATTTCTTACCAGCTTTTGCCAACACGTCGCTGCTCTCGCTGTTCTTAATTCATATTTCATACGAAATAAATATTACAAGATATAGACGATATTAAGGTAAAGTTTCATTTACTCAATAATACAGTACTCTTAAGTTATCCACAGTGTTATATATTTGTGGAATACAGGTTATTGAATAGGGGGAATGAACTATACGCTTAAAACCTTCTGCCAGAAGAGCGTCAAAAAGAACATTGCACGCGATTTGTGGTAAAATAGTAAGAACATTGTTAAAATATTTGTGTTCTATAACACGTCGCCTGGTTTATATTATTAATTGTTGGCAATGTAAGCAAGGTAAATAACAGATTGTGTGAGCGAGTGAATAAATTATTTCGTGAACTAGATCTGATGGTCTAAGTGAGTGTAGCACGCATAGTGACAACTCGTACAGCTCGAGTCATATACGAGATGGCTGTCCTTATCTCTAACCACCCAGGGCTGCTGACACACTTACATCATCTTCACAAAAGGAATGTGGCAAACGGGTGTAATCGAGTTTTATTTTATTATATTGTCATGCATAAGAGAAAGATTCTTGAATCTTGAGCACTACAGTGAATTACAGGCCGCACTCACAGCAGACTGCTGCTATTTGTTTTATTCATGTTTGTACTTAGATTTTTACTGTACTTAAGTCATCGAAATGATAAAACCAACACAGGGTGCAACAAAAGACGAATCGTGTAAAAAGTGTTTAATGTTCAACATCCTTCATCACGAAATTATAACTTGCGAGTGAAAAGGTTTTCGTCATATTATGTGAACCTTGCTCTTTTCTGTGTTAGACCAACGTCTACCTACTCATTTACCCTGGGAACTTTACTGTTTAACTTACAAGATTTCTTCTGCTACATCACAGATAATGTATAAGTACTTTCCGTATGGATGGCGATTAAATGTTTTCATAATAAAATAATTGCTTTGTTCACTCTTAATTAGAATCAGCCCAACAAAATGCCAACTAACTCAGCCACTAGAAAGAGGCCTGATCTATGAAGCACCTTAGAAAAAAAAAACAATTAACTGAAACATTTAATTGAAAGAATATTCCATAATACTGTTAACCACAGTTATAAATATCTTTTTGTGTAGGCTAACTTTTATTTACTCAAGGTCAATTATGAAATATTACATATTTATTTATTCTATCTTAAACGTAATTTTTATGCAGGGTTGTATATACAGAATGATTCAAAATTCGTGTTAAAGTTCACTTTGGGTTGTAGCAAATGGCCAGTGGAACAACACAGCTAAAAACAAGGTGCAGGAAACGTGTCATGTTGCCATCATGCAGGGCGCGTGAAAGTAAGTGTACAGTCGCTTCCTCCGCAAAACACTGCTTGAACTCATGGAAGAGGTACTTGTGGGTATCCGCCTCACATGTGGTTCCAACGTGACGGTGCACGAGCCCATTTCACACTGGCACGGCGGTGCGCGAGTTTCTCGGTGACACATTTGGATATCTTTGGATTGGACGGGGCGGGCCAGTACCACGTTCCGCTGATCTCGCCAATATGGACTATCATCTCTGGGGCTACATGAAGTGGCTAGTGTACGAGACTCCCTGGATTCATTTACGGGCCTCATCGCGCGCATCCATCCGCTGCTGCTCACATGGACATCTTTGTATTGGACGGGGCGGGCCAGTACAACGTTCCGCTGATCTCGCCAATATGGACTATCATCTCTGGGGCTACATGAAGTGGCTAGTGTACGAGACTCGCCTGGATTCATTTACGGGCCTCATCGCGCGCATCCATCCCGCTGCTGCTCACGTTCAGGCTCCTCAAAACGTCATAACGGCGGCTGAAGACAGCATGCTCAGTCGTTGTCAATCCGTGAAGGTGGCCACCCACCATTCGGTACAGTTGCTTGAACTTTGTGACCAACTGCTGTACGGCATTAATTGAAAGGTCAGTGCAATATCACGTTTATTGCGGGTAGCCTACCAACATACTTTGACACCCTGTGGTAACGGAAGGACTTGTTTCCTACCCCATGTTTATTAGCAAATTGTTGTTCCACTGGCCGTGTACTACCAACTCGAGTGCGTTCTAATATGAATTTTTTTATCATTCTGTAACTAAAAAAACACAGCGTGATTTATTATCTCCTGCACATTTACAGTCACGTACATGTCCACTAATGCTCAAACATTACAAATTATATATAGGCCTAAGTATGAAAAACTGAGTTTTAACTCTGTAACGTTGGGGTTGTGTTCCAAACAACCACTTTTCTTACCAAAATGGTCTCACGGCTGTTACGTAAACAATAATTATAATAATCGTTAAATCAATTAGTGTCAAGGTAGTCTCCAAACCTCTGCGGTTTCGTTGCAGATGTTATTGACTGGCATATTCGCGGCTGTTCACAGTTCGCCTAGTACCAATGTAATCCGGGTTCGATTCCCGGTGAGGTCGTCCTGGATTTTCTCGTGTGGAAAACTTGGTAGACGTTTCCGCTGGCCGGGGGATTTCTAGAAGTACTTTTTTTTTCCAACCATCATATTCCATCGCTTGCTATCCAGGCTGTAGTATTAGGGTAGATCAGTTCATCTGCTACAACCAGCTCCGGTTAGCACTAGCCTTTCCTCATCGTAACCATGGAATGCCTAAAGTGGGAACAATAACTGGGTGCCACACTTTTTTAATCAACTTTGCTTGTACAGTCTGGTTCTGTTGTAAGTGTAAGAATCCCTAAGAATGGGCCAAACATTAAATTATTAATTAAATATAATTTTTAAAAAAACTGCATTTTTGCGTAGTCCCAAGTCTGCATAGCGGTAACAATACTGGCCAAGTTATATAACTTGTTAATACATGTAGTAGACACTTAAATAATCTCTTTGTTTTTAATTTTCATGCAGTGAACTGGAAACTGTATATATATATTTGAAACCTGATTTAGCACAAACAGCATATACACTAGTAATGGGAAAGAGAGCACTTTGAGTCAACTTCTCAAAAGGAAGATCTTTAGAAATGCTATATTTTATGGTAACCCTAAGGCTTAGTTTTTAATTGCGGTGAAATATGCTACATACATTGTGTATATTCAGATGAAAATGTTTGTGTAAAAAATATCCTCTGCACTTTCCGCGAATAGCCTAAAAGTTATTAAACATAATAAAAGTTTTTGGAAACATGGCCTGCCACTTCTTATTCACTCTCCTGACTGCTCGCGCAAACCCTCAAGGTACTGGGGACAGAAGAGACACATCTCCACAAATAGATGTTCAGTTGTATAGAGGGAAATGTATGAATTCTTGTGTTTTTAAAAGTGTTTTGCAGAATAATTATTACTCCAGCAATGTTCAGGGTACGACATACTATAGATCATGGTGCGATACAAGTCTACAGTATGACTGTATGTTCTATTTGTGCTAGATTACTGAACTGCACTGTACAAAAAAAAAAACATTTAAAAATGCTTCACTTCTAGAATTTTTTCTTAAAGAAATAAAAGGATTTTTATACATATCATATACAAAAGTCAATTCTTCAACATTCTAAAACACACTGCCGAAAACTGCATCATTTTAACTTACTTCATTTCCCCAAAAAACATCCCTAATTGTACATATGTTTTCCTCTCTTCAGCATAGCTTACCCAGCCCCCTCAAAGTGTGTTGAAATGCAAATCACACGTATAAAATAATCAGATGTTACATATGCCTCGCTACACCTTACTCCCGGCGAACATAGATTTAGGTGAGCAAGTGAGTACAAGTTTCTTTCAATCTCTAAGTAACGTCACCCAGAATAAAATCTGTTCTAAATACACAAAAGCTTCAGGTGCTAACAATAGCCATGAAAAAAATATGCTAATCAGTAGAATTATTAATTATACACATGTGTTCATCAATCATGATGAAAGCATTTAGTTTAAAAGAAAACTAAATTATACATTGAGACAGTGTGATATACTAGTACTTAGTTTCAGTTTCAGCAATCGAGATAATCTCTTAGCAGCTCAGCTGGTAAAAGAAAAACACAGTAAGGTTTATTGTTCTTTTTTTTCTTAAAACCGCTGCTGCTATCTTACCCTCTTTTTTTTTTTTTAAATACCTCGCACAGCTGTTTCAAATATCATTGTTTTTATTCTCTTTCTGCCTCCTCTCTGCGGTCACGTGTCATATTTCGCCAGAAAGAGTGATGGCAGCCGGCTTCTTCTCCAATTAGAGCGAAGACACACAGACATCTTGCCCAAGCAGTCTCTGTATGCGGGAAAGGCAAATAAATTTGCCGAGATCTGTGTTCAGTGCGGGACTATTGCTCGCTGTCGCGCCGAGTCGGGGATTCTTACGTCGTAGGTAAGATTCCAGCTGTCTCAGGAGCTAACTGAAACAGTGCTGACACAAACGTGTCATGGAACTTCGCTGAGCGTCCAAAACCACGTGCAGGGTTAATCGGAAACGTGGCGGTTACACGCTCGTATTACGTCATCTGCACGAAATGTAAACAATGCAAATTTTTTGTGTGAGAAATTACGTGCGGTGACACTTTAATTCATCGTAGCACAGTTCGTAGTTGACCCGGCATAAGTCCCTCGGGTATAAAGCACCGGTTTACTTAATGGTGGCGTCCTTATGTCACTACACACGCCTGAAAACAATACATAAACACAGTCATTCCTCATACGTCGGCACCTCTTCTTCTGTGGTGTTACCTCAAACACTTACTACTCAATTGTATTCATAACAGGACATAAAGACTATCGACGATGTAGACCTCGACGTAGATTATGCACCTGCAGAATTCTCAGAAGAAAAGGATAGATCAGAAACACACCCTTCCACCAGATACCTGATGAATGCATAACAAATGCATAAGGATAATATTGCGACATCTCGCAAGACGACTTTCAAATATACAATTAAATACAAGATGACTCAGAAGCCAATTAACTTCACACTTGAAGAAGGAAAGAAAAAATACAACATTATTTACAACATGAAACGATGAACATTAAACTAACCACAATATATTAGGAACAAACATGAAGAAACTATATACGTCAACTAACTAGGATTACGCAAGAGTTTATGAATTATTTCAACCAGGATTAATTCCCAAAAGGACTCTAGATTACTCTTCCATCAATGCAAGTTAGTGTCAGTGTGGACTAGGAACTGCTATACCATGTGTTTATTTTTCCTTTAACTGTTTAGGGGCTACTCGCACTACAAAACAACACCGTAGACTTATCATCCTCACATTAAATTACTTCGAGTCAAATATATTTCACTTGCCGTATTTCCTGGCGGCAGACTACAGCGGTTACTTACTGGAGACAAAGGGCTTATCTTGTAGGCGCGTAAATACATATTATTCCATGCAATACTAATTCTTTGCATTCGAATACACAACACAGACGGGCTCTCAGGCTCCGTACAATAACAAATATCGCCCTCTTACATTTTTCCCTTCTTCAGTCCAGGCAAAATATACTGTCGTCCGCTGTCTGGAGATTCTAGTGTACTGATACCAACTCGTGCTAGATTTTTCACAATAGAGTGTCATACTCAGATCTCCGTTCTGATTGGAGCGTTGTACTGCTTCAGCTGATGTAAATTGTAGCTTCCCAACATTACTCCGGTTACAGGGTTAGCTAACACATAGCAATTCTCGTTCTTCTTTCCCGTCAAGATAGGGGTCAGAATATATCGGCAATAGTTTGGCGCACACAAAATCCTATAACTTGCATATATTGACGGCACGGACTAAAACTAAAGTTCCAATTTCCAACTCAGTTAGCTTAGAGGTCTTGTAATAGCGACTGCGCCTTTCCGCCGAAACTTTTAATCGCTGGGCCACAAGATTCTGTAGTTCACTTCTTACTTCCTGTTCACTCCGCTGCGTGATTCCAATCGTCTCGGGAAGTAATGATAGGTGTTGCGGGCTATACAAACATGATCGCTGACCAGTCAAAATCTCCGAGTCCACGAGCCGCCTGCTTGTGCGGGTACAGACGCAGGTATCCTAGAGTCCAGCGGCTCCTGATTATAAAAATACCCGCCTCCCTGTTGCGTAGTGTACATAGGCACGTTATGTGTCACTACAGCTGATAAGCGAGCGCGCGCCTCCAGCTCCCTGACTCGCCTTCACTTTGTTATTTCCCTGCGATGGTTGCACAGCTATACCACGATCATTGTGGTCGGAGCTGTCCGGATTACCGCTGCGAGGTTTCAGTTCCTCATCGTCCGTTTTCTTTCGTTTATTGCCACATTCATCAGGACCATCTCCCCCAGATTGTTCACTGTCAGAATCGCTGTCGTGACGTCCTCTTCCTCTCCATTTATTTCCCCGTCCATTCCGCCAGATGTTGCGGTAGCCTTGACCACGAGTCTTACAAAAATTACCCCGCCAGCCTCCCTGTCATTCCCGCGAATAAAGTGCTGTCCTTGCATTGTGATATTGCCATACCTAGGGGGCGGTCTGCTGCCTGTAGCGGCGTGGTCGGAATACTGCGGTCTTTGGTCAGGAGGGCTCTGCCTGTCTTGATCACTATTATTCTGCATTCTCTGCAGGCGATCAATCTGGCCATTGGCTAGGAGGTCTTCTCTGAAGGTGGACAAGTCCTCTGGGTGCCTCCCCATCTAGTGAGACTGATAATGATAAGGGAGCTGCCTTAAAATAATTGCCACAAACTCTTCGTCTGACAAGGTCGGGTCTAAGTACCTCCACTTATCGTACATCTCAGCTAGATGATTTTCAAGCTTTTTACCCTTGCCTGGGACAAATCTCTCAATATGCAATTGCGCCCTCAGATTACCCTGAATCTTTTTGCTCCAAAAATGATCAGTAAATTTTTCTTTAAATTCATTGTAGGTGTGAACTGTGAACTTATTCATCTCCCACCAATATAGACTGTTCACGGTAAAGTGAGCACTCCGCATTATTATTGGGTAGGATTTGCAATACATCTGTAGCTACTGATGGTCAAGGCTGTTCTACACCAGGCTCTTCCCTTAAGCTTAGGTCTCCTACAGAAACTGCCACCCCGTCCACTGGGTTTCTCAGGTTACCCATCTCTGTTTCTACATGGCTTAGGTTATCTGCCAACTTATTCACTCGCTCCTGAGACTGCTTTTCCACACTGCTGCGGGCTCCCTCGAATTGAGAAAGACGGTGCTCCACATACTGATCTAAAGAAGGCAACTCTGCCTCCACTTGTACTCTAACTAGTTCCGTAATTTTTGCCAGATCTGTATGCTTTACCACATTGTCAGATAGGCTGTCCATATGGGAATAATTGAGGTTAATAGCTTCTTGCAGCCTGTTAGTCACCCTGGAAACCTCTTCCTGTACTTCTGTTCTGATTTATTCCCTCAACGTAGTGTGAACTTCAGCCAAATAATTTTGAAAATTAGCCTTAAATTCTGTCTTGAGTTCCTCCTAGCTATTTTCGGTATGCTGAATAATGTCAGCTTTCTGCTCCAACATGCTAGCCTGGAATTGTAGCAGTAGTGTCCTCATACGGTCAGACTGGCTATCAGTATTATGTACAGCTGCAGATGCTGTTTGAAACTCCTCCGCACTCGATACTGAGCTGGTCTCGTCATTCCTTTCGTGCACGAACTCTGTTAATACACTTTCTCCTGTCCCTTGCAGTGCAGTTGTATCTGCTACGTTACTGGTATACACTATTGTAACTTTGTACTCGTTTTTCTGATAGTCAATGGGCGCAGTGTTACATAGGTTCTACCCTGTCTAGTAGACCTACTCATATGCTGTGTGGTTTCTCCTTTCTTTTGAAAGCAAAGCACCTTTCAAACCCAGCTACACTTTCCAGTATTGTGGCCCTGCGTTATTGGCGCCACTGTAAGAAATATTGTGTGAGGGGAAAACTTGCAGAGAGATAAAAGTTTATTTATGCCCCACGTATGGGTATTAGCCCCTGTAAGAAAACGGGCGAACACTGCCCTGGTTTTCTAGTCAAATGTAATGTATACAGGCAGAACAACATAATTAATGTGCACCGACCCGGGACAAATTCATAGTAATAAAATTAACATCGAACACTAGCCAGTAAACAGCTAATTTGCATGCCGCAAACCACATCGTCGAAGTTGCTGGAATTCCACACCAACAGAATTTCAATTACTTGGATAGCTCTGCTCACAATCAGCTTCTGTACAACACTACACAACACAAGGGAAGACATAGGAACCAACTATGTATTTATTTAAAGCAATGAAAAACCCCCAATTTTTAAGCAATGATTTAATGTGGGGAAATATCATAGAAATAAACTGCATGAAAAATTTCATTCCTTGATAGTGTCAAAAATGAAAATAATATTGTTCGTGCTGCACCTGACGCCGACTCAGGTGCCCCGCGCCGTTATCGGATACCCATCTCGCCCTCCCCTCTTCAAGGAACGATGCGCTTGCGGCCTCCTGATTCCCCTTTCTGGGAATCCCGTGTATGCCGACAGTGGCGAGACTTGCTGACGTCACAGACCTCCTCTCGCCTGCTAGAGTTTCCTATACGTTAGCGACGACGCGAGAATGTTCTGGTGAGACTGGCTGGCTCCTCAGCCCTCCGCGACGCATCAGGCGAGTTGGGGAATATTCTAGGTGGCGGCCTAAGACACTATATATACTGCCGCAACCCACCGGCCGGCAGTCTTTGACGGAGGCCGTCTGGCGAGTGTGCGCGAGCGAAATGAAGTGTGGACAACGACTGGAGATTGCAGGACGACGGCGAGTGAGGTGTTCGTGGCTTCAATGGACGAGAGGGTGTGAAACCGACGAGTGAAGCTTACTGTGCGTGAGGGCGCTTGGAGGACTCTAGAACATTGCGACTGGCGGGACATGGACTGAACTAAGGTGGGACTGAATTGAAGTGAAATACTGATTTTATTGTAAATATTCGAACTGTCAAATATGAAGAGTAAACTTTATTCAGTTCAAAATAAAAGTCACTAATGTTCTCACACCTGGCCGTTACACTAAATTACGTGCCTGTATAATTTTATGTTTAAAATGCTCCTGGCTAGCACAGTTTATGTCGGTAGAGCAATAAGATACTTATTTAAATCTCAGGCACTTTATGACCACTTCAAAGTGTCGGGACATGATGCTGCTTACTTTAAAAGTTTATTAAACACTCTCCAGTACTTGCACCGGTCGCTGTACATTAAGGTGGGATCATACCTTTCATAAATGTAGAGTTTCTCACACTTATTTTATATGTAGACCTGTTCTGACGGTAGTACCGTTTACCGTTGGCTTATCATTCAAATATTAATATACTTATTTGGGTATAATTACACTTAAAACATTTAATTTATACTTTTAACGTATAACTAAGGCCTCACTGGCCTGCTGCCGTTGTGACCCACTTAATTCAAGATGGAGTATGGAACATTCCGTCACCATCCATTATAGGCAGCGGTTAAATATTCAAATTAATACGGAGTACATATGGCTTAACCCAGGGTGCTTTCCAATAAAGTGACGATTTAAAAAGGTGCGCCTAAATGTTGCCAACTTGCACACAATTAACAAGTTACTTGAAACCTGATAAAACAAAATAAAACTACAACAATTCACATATGGAAAATTAACATTTTAGCTGCTGCGTGTACTTTAATATCAAGTAGTATTAAGAGAATAAAATTATCATACAACAATATTACATGTGAAACCTGTGACAATTATAATATTTGTTTACAAAATAAACGCGCGTGTACTCTCATGATAGATTTGCTTGCTAACTTAAAGTGTATTGAAATGCAAATCGCACGTATAAAATAATCAGACGTTACAAGAGTATATTTTATTGGTGGAAAGTTTGTAGGAAGGTTCAGTGCAGGAACTTTCAGTAGTTTAGTATGTATATGACGTGTATATTTTGAGATACGACGCTGTAAAATAACAGTTTTCACAAATCTTGGAGTACTAAAAATTGTGTTTATGGTGTGCTGGACGTCTTGAAAGCAATCAGCAGCCTTCGTCTGAAGTAAGTGGTCTTCTCGTAGATCAGCACGTTGGACGCGCGTTTAGTAGTCTTGCAGAAAAAAGTGAATTACTAACACACTGTAACGCAGTGCAAGCGTTAGGTACGCGGGAGCCCTGACGACCAATTAACTAGATGGATATTTCGTTTGTTAGAAAAGATAGACTATGAAATAAACCCTGTCGTCTAAACTTAAGGTAACTTCCCTTTCTGCCCGTACCTGTAATTCACAACAGATATAAAATGTATAACATTGTGTACCCTGGAGATCGTGGTAACCGTATATACATTTTTATAGGCTTGTTCACGGTAAAATGAGCACTTCTGGAAGCCCTGCTTACGATCTACTTGTGTAAACATTGTGTATTCCTCCACATTATGTGAAATTACCATCGCTGTGGGCCTCGTCACTTTATTCATGAGTAGGTCAGCTGAAACAGTGGAATTATAAGAAAAGAAAATGTGTTAAAAATCTGGTTATTTTTACACTTCGATGCATAAAAAATACAAAGCACAATAAATAATTTAAGTTATCACAAATGGTTACCCAACACTCTTTATTCGACGTTAAGTTATGGAAGTATTTTCCATCTATCATTACCAAGTCACTGGGCACATGTCACTAAGTGCACGCATTCAAATAAATGCAGGTAGGAGCAGTGAGTTTTTTCTAAGGCTTATTTGAAAATTGCTCACTTTATCGTGAACCGCGTTTAGGCGGCTATAATTACCATGCTTGCGCGTTTCTATCTATCGCCTTAGAATCAAAAAAAGGACCACGTAAATTAACTTAGGATAATACATCCTAAACACGCAGGAGCATCGACATGGCGCAGTATCAGGGAGGGCTAAACTCAGCCACAGGTAAGTTTCAGGGGGGAGAGAACTATATTACACATTTATAAAACTGTCAAATAATAACATAGACCCCCCACATACCGCTTCCTAACTGACATCACTATACTTTTACACTGTAACATAGTTCAGAATTCATGTCCCATTATAGCAACACGCAACATTCGGAAGATGAAGCACTGGGGACCAAGCATTCGTTACAGACTAGGGGTTGGCTGGCTCAAGGCTGCACACTGAGAAAGAAGAGAGGGATTGAAAGAGACGAGTAGGTAGATATGTTTTTCAGCGACCAAGGTAAAGCGAGAAATAATTTCTATTGAAAGCAATAAACTTCAGCGACAATGTGAGAGATATATTACTCCCTTCTTACCACATCGACACACTGTGGAGATACAAGAGAATTCTATCTGAGGGCAAATGATAAGTAGGTAAGGAATATAAGCATGCGCACGGAGTGTGCCGGGTGTGCCCAGACACACCCTAATGACCGCTATATTTATTAATTTTAAATTGCAGCCTTTGGGATTTATACTCTATAATCAAGAATGGAAGTTTTTGCACAAAAAACGCTGTTTTTGAAGGGCCACTGTGGGCAAACGGTTGAGAAGGGGGGGGGGGGGGGGGGAAGACGACCACCACTCACTGATCCCCCCTCCAAGTACCACCCTTCAGTACCCCGGGAGGAGTTAGAGAGACAAGGGGGGTATGTTTTCCATTTTGTGGGATTGTAGCGCGTCACTAGTTTAACAGTTTTGAGCGTCTTTATGGCGAAGTCAGTACGGGCAAATAATAGTAAGCCCGCAGGGGAATGTCTAAGCATGCTTAGTAGCAATTACCCCGCAAAGGGGGCGGGGGTTTTTCAATGGCCGCAAATATGTTGTTTGTGGATATTGGACTCCCCAAATCATTGTGATCGGTGTTATCCCTGGAGTCTGTGTACATGCGACCTTTTCGGTCGGTGACAAAAGCCCTCCTCGGGGTGGGGGGGAGGTAATTGCCCATTCCTCTTTTCTTTGGCTGTAATCGGCCTGGAAAACAAGTTTTTCGACCGAGTTTCTTGAAATTTTGTTTAGTGGTGTAGTTCTTTTGCCCAGCCTTCGGTTATATAGTATGAAGCTGTACGGCTAGATCTTAAGTCTTACGTTTTTCATTTTTATTTATATTTTCACCATATTTGCATCTGCATGTCAGGATATGCGAGCGAGCACGTGCCGAAATTCCCAGACGACATTGTACCATAAATACTAATTCGTACGGTTTCCTGTTTCACCTATGGTGGCTCAGCAATTATCCTGGAATATCAGCATGTCAAAGAGCACGCTGTTCTGTAAGAGACATTCTGAGGAATATTTACCGAAAGTACTTATTTGTCCATCGCGTCAGGGCAGGCTTGATCTTGCAGCTCAGCTCGGCAGGGTTGTAACACGATGCCAGCTGACTGGTCAGGTGATTATCTGTTCCCAGGACGTGATAATTGTGTGTAACTGAATCCGCTCAGCTCGAGTGTTGCGAATCGAGGCAAACTTGTATGTGCCTTATCTGGACAGGATGATACCAACCACGCTCAACGTTCCCCCGCCTCTCAACCTTTACCCTTACCCGACTGATCCTTGGTATATACGATCGATGACAGTTAGTTCTGGCTGCATTGTATTGTTTTCCCCTAGTAGTGCCCATCGTATCGTACCATTCAGTGTGAAGATCTACGATCGTGTGCGTGTGTGTCATGCGGTAGTCGGTGACATTTTTTATTTATAATTCAAACTCACTACTCGCCTATAATAACTTTAGAATAAGGATCGGTTCATTGTAAAGGTGAAACGAAAAACCCCATCAGCTACAACCGATAAAGACGATAGTTGTAGCAGAAGGGTGCCTAAAACAGTGAATTCCCATAGTGTTTCTAACAAATCCATCTAGTATGATACTCAACAGAAGAGTCCTAAACAGAGGAGCCTGGGCCTCTTAGTTAACATGGTGATTCAGGTAAGTGTAGCACCTATTTAAAGCTAGCAAATATCCAATCTGTTGACCCAGTCTGTGGAATTGTTACCGAAAATAAGTTGGAACGTCACTCACGTTTGTCAAAGAGTCCTTGCCAGCATAGGTTGAATATGTATCCTAGAATTACAGTAGGGAATAAAATGAGAGGTTTTTAGTTCAATTGGTGTGATAAATATAAATAGCTGGAATATAACCCAACAAGTGACGCTGTATTTTACTTGTACTGCCATATCTTTTCCTCTGATGATACAGCAAATAACGGGACACAATGGCCCTGCATTTGTCGAGAACAGATTCAGAAACTGGCATGCTCCTGTTATGGTTAAGGATAGGTTTGCAATACAAAGCAACTACCATACCTTTTTTTTTTTTTTTTTTTTTTTAATAGACGTTAATATCAGTTTTAGTCATTGTATTACTGAATCGATTAATTTCACTTTTCAAATTTATAAAAACTACGTTTTTCACAACCGAGTTTTCTAAAAACATTTTGGAAGTAATATAGAATGTGGTCTTCTTGTAATATCTTACATTGACTCAACTTTTGCATAATTATCACCATTTTAAACCTTAAAAGCAAAACATTTTCAGGGGGGAACCTCCTCCGACCACTACTCCCATGTGGCCGTCGGCAATTCTTTAACTTTGTGCACAACCTGATGATGACGGCTGTGCATGGCTATGGAAGCGCCACTGTTAGTTACAGGCTATGCGAAACTGACCGACATTCAGCTTACTGTATTACCTATTACTTATTTAATTATAAGGAAGACTTGGCCCCTCCTTTCCTCCTCCACCCAATTCTCTTGGGATTACCAGTAAACATCTCCTCTGCTTCCGCCAGTAACGGTATACATGGAATATGTGTTTTCACAGTATAAACTAACCTCACCTAAACTATAGGCTGTTCAAAGTTAATTTAACACTTTCAAAATCAACGTTTGAAAAAGGTCCCTACCAGCATATATTTTAATGGGTAAACTGACACGCATCCAGTAAAGTTGGTAACAATGGAAGGAAAGTAGTTCAATTTATTAAATTTGAATTAACAGTTTTAGGTAAACATTTTGAATACTGAAATTATTTCTTCAGTGTTTTATTTTTAATGCATGTAAGTGTACGAATCAGCAAATTTGTAAAACTTATTGTTTTTCTAATAACTTCGCAGTTTCACTTGACCGACACAAGAATAAAGTGACGAGGACCATGGAAATGTTAATTTTACTTGTGGAGCAAGAATACACAATGTGCATATAAGTAGACAGTCAACAGAGCTTTCTAAATTGCTCAGTTTACCGTGAACAGCCTCTAACATGGGATATTTGTTGACAGTAAGGTACTTCCTTTTGGTACTTCATAAATAAAGCCAACTTTTTTTACAAATAATGTATTACTTCGACTTAAAAGTAACATAATTTCATCAATTTAAAATTGTGGGAAGCATACAGTTTTCAAAGTCGACAGTTCATCTTCAACCTTTTCTAGCCTTAACAGCTGCGAAATCCTTTACAATATCACCGGAATCTATAGAGGAAGCAAAGGCATTTTCTATTGAAAGTGATACTTGATTTTCTGATCTACATCACGACATGGATGATCGACAGGTAAGATTTAATGAGTTTAAGTTTACTGAAAGATGGTCCACACTGGTAAAGAGAGCAAAATGTTTAAAGCCGTCGTTAGGGTCTTGTATGCTTCCAACCCCATGAATAAAAGTGTTGCAGCAATCCCTTAGACGCTGTAGTTACTCGCCATTATTCCGTGCTCTTTTCATTAAAAATATAACGTTTGCCATGTCACTGAATAATCATATTCTTTTTATGTGATCTCAGTACAGTTCCGCAAGCGCTGGTCACTCCATATTAACTCGGTGTAACTGTTGATTACTAGAAACATTAACGTTATTCACACTTTACTCAAATTTACAAAGAAACCCAAAATGTTTTCAAACTTTCTGAGGTTGGAGAAACGGATAGCCAAATTTGAACCAAAATTTCAATAAAAGAATGTGAAATTCCTTGCTGGGAGGTTATACAGCATAGTCAACATTCTCCCATACATTGCACGCTTCCTTCGAATCCGATTTGGAGTACTAACATCACAAATATTTTCTACCTTGTGATGACATTGTCAGTCTTGTCACACAGCTGTTTTCTCCAGTCATGTAATTTGTCCAGTATTGTCTCCAGAAGTGTCAGTGCTTGATTAAAGCTAACACATTTACTCTGTTAAATGTTTTTGGCTTTTGTCTACATTAGACAGAATATCCTCCCAGCCAAAAACTTGAAGTTTTTTATCGCATTAATTATTAATGCTGTATCTTTTCTCTCGTCGATCGTTTCAATTAGTGTCTCTCGAACGCCGGAGTGCAGCAATGACTTGATACAGTTAACAGCATCTGCTTATGAACTCCATCTGGTGTCAGAATGTCTTTTACAATAATATTTACATCACTCCATCTGTGGGTTGAACTGGATAAAAAAAAAAAATACACAGACATCCTACTGACCCAAAAAATGTCACTGTTTGAATATTTACGTGAGCTGCGTGAACTCCAACTAAATTATGTGAGTAGTTAGTTGCCACAAACACAGCTAATGAGATCAACTGCAATATTCTCTTTTGAACTCCAAGTGCAATATTCTCTTTTGAACTCCCGAATGGATACCAGCCATCGTTGCTCGATTGTCGTATGACTGATCTCTGCAATCATTAAGATCCAATCCATCTCTCATAAGTTTATTTGCAATCTATTCTGTGGTCTCCTACGCTGTTTTCACTTCCAGTGGAATAAACTCTATGAAGGCTTCTCTAATAAATACTAAATTTTGTTCGATCTAAAATCTTGTGATCTGACTCATATGTTTACATGAGCAAAGTCTGGGTTTGTGTCAAATATAACACTGAAATTCCTTGCATCTTTACATGCTAAAATAATAGTTTTGCACACTCCTCTCAAGAGGCCAATCATTTCATTGGATAGTTGGTGAAAGATATGATAAACATCCAGACTTGGCAAAGATAAAAGCCAAATTAAACCTCATAACAAATTCAGGTATTTTAACAAGGCTGCAAAGTTCCCAGGATTGCAGTCTTCATCAACTGACTCTCTATGGCCTCTCGATGACAAATTTTGTTGCGCAAGCATCTCTACTGTGGCAATAACCCATTTGAGAATTTCTTCCCATGTACTGGCTTATTTTGTCACAAGTTTAAGACGGTCAATAAGTCTCCCTTTGTTGAAAGAACATTTTTCCATTCTAAAAATGCAGTGCGATGAGCTGGACTGTTTTCATGATCTTGAAAATGGGGATTTAACTTTGGCCATACCGAAAACCCATTTTCACTACTCGAACTCCTTTGTTGGTAGTTACCTTTTGCGAACAAAGTACTACAAACACAGAAAGGAGAAATTTTAGTTATAGAAAAAAACATCCAAGTATGATTCACATTTTTGCCCTTTTGCATGGCTTATTGAAACCAATGTTTGTTTAAGGATCGGCCAGCTTCATCCTTGTTCTGCAGTGACTCGTACCATTACTCGCCATTAAACCACGAAAGGATTGAACTATCCCGGTCGGCCACGCCCCCATATCCTCATATCCTGTGGTGCAGCAGGACTCTCTCCAGTAATATTTTGTCCGTTGTTTTTCATTTCAAGGTTATCAGATTAAACATCGCTTATGTTACTGGTAGTACCGACTGAATTTAAAGGGGCCGCGGTGGCTGAGCGGTTAGCCTGCTCGCCTTCCACCATGGCGAACAAGATTCAATCCCCGGCTGGGCCACTCTCGGATTATCGCAAATGGGAATCGTGCCGGATGATGTCGCTGGTCGACGGGTTTTCTCGGGGATCTCCCATTTCCTCCGTATTTGCATTCCAGCGCTGCTCCATTCTCACCTCATTCCACCCTCATCGACTCTCAATACTTCGTTGTTAACAGCCGCCCAAATCTCTCAACTAAACTGAACTGTAACAACAGCTCACTGTGGCCACTACATAAAAAATATTTCACATCACTGGCTTCACTCTCGTTACTAACTGCATTGCTTTTTCAGGCTGGATTTTCCTCGAATAAGTCTTCGTAAACCCTTGGCAACTTAGTGTCGTACTTCAACTTTTCTTCCCCCTCTTTGAGAAACTGGGTGTCACTGGGTTTGCTTTGTTTCATTATTTCAACATGTACCGCACAAAAAAAATATCGAGTTGAGTGATGCAGTAGACGCTCGCTGAGGAAGTAGCTGTTACGTACGGAGGTAAGTATCGGTAGGGTGGCAGCTGTGACTCGCAGTTGAAGTTGCGCGCGCAGACGTAGAGGGAAGACGGCGGGCGTAGAGCGCGCGCCTGAGGTACGCAGTAGGTATTCTTCGTGTCCTAAACTGGACTGCTCTTCTACCAATAAAACTATAATAAACAACGTGGATATAATTTGAAGTTAGAACACTGTCCACGTTTACAAGTACTTTCAGATGTTTGTATAATTCCTCCTGCCAATTTTTTTAATGCAAATAGTTAAAAATATGTAAAAGTAATGTATTAACATAAAAGGGCTTGTATTTTGAAAATTATATAAACATACACGTTCATCATTGTTGACCATGACAGTTTTATTGGCGCGGGGTAGGTCCATTTTGAGCACATGCGCAGAAGAAGAAAAAAAACTATGCCCGCAAATCAATACTGTGCTATATGGTTCACTGAACCCCTGGCCCGTATGCCCGAGAAAAAAAAACGTATTTCATTTCTTACTATAAAGGTGGTAAAACTCTGTCATAATATGAAATGCAACACGGGAACGATAGCTGATAACATGGCAAGCACAACCTACTTGTCCTACGAACAACACGAGGCTCCAGTTTGCGTGTGACCAGACTGTATACATTTCGCCCGTCACCGCTGCCGTGGGAAAAGAGGAGCAAGTAGAAACACACCAGATAGGAAAACCGGATGTCATGCATATTTTCCCCGGAGCTTCAGAACTTCGTGTAACAATAATCTTTTAGAAATATCATAACAACGCACACAATGCTGCAAGCTCATGGTGACCGTAAGAGCGCGCATGTCATTTAATTACTCAATCAAGAAAATATTTTTGTAAATCAATATTTTAAATGAAATAAAGTTAGCATTTTAGTATAAATATTGTTAAAAGACGCCTGAAGGGCGCATCTGAGTTCGTGAGGGATGGAGATCTTAATAAAAATATACGAACTAAATTTGATTTTAATTTATTCACACAACTATTATTTACATCATTAAATTATCTATCTCCACTATTAATCTTTTTTTTCTTAGTGAGCACAATATTTAATGTCTTTCGACTCTAATTAACATCCTCTTAATGTCTCTGGTTATTACCAGTTAACTCATACTCATCATTACCACACGTTCAGTCTATCTGTTGCCATCATTTGTAATGTCTTTCACTCACACATCCCGTCCAATAGTCCAGCCTGCCGGCCGCATCTCTTCACTTCTCTGGCGCAGTCACAGATTTTCCTCCCGCCTATCACTTCCGGCGCTACTCGTTGCTCTTCTCGCTCGTCGTCTATCGCTAAAACTCCATACACTCGCCAGCAACGACAACTCTCGCCTCGGAGGCCCGTCGCACTTGTATACTATCGCTGGTCTTGATCTGGAAGGTTCAGCACACCCCGAGTCACGCTGAGAGAAACTAGGGCAGCAAACCACTGGAAAATTCTCCAGATATACGCAGATATACAATCTGCCTAGATCAGGAGCGCAATATTCGCAAGGTATATCGCAGCACCAAGCGCTGTGTAAGATGGTGTTTGTCTTCGCTGCCCGCTATTAATTCATTACTCTGTCCTTCTCACTTCCGCTCACTCGTGTGGGACGAGCCAAGGTCAACGCAAACCTGCGATACGTAACTATGTATATATTTATATATACTTAAATATATAACTATATATATAATGTTACAACATTGTATGTCAATACTTCGGGGAAATATTCCTCACATCGGGAGGAAGAAAAAAATGTATGTGAATATAGGTCCGCAAACGCTTAGTTTCTTCACTACAGCTCGTAATACATAATGTACAGTGTATGGTTAGAGAAGAAAATAAGCGTTTGCGGACCTATGTTCCTCCAGACGTGCAAAAATGTTTTCCTTAAATATTGACATGCAATATTGCAACATCCTGTGTATATACGAACGCTCCTAATATCGAGGTTTTAAGAGGGCGAAGCGGCGTGAGAATGGAGCAGCAGCGTCGGAATGCAAGAGCGGGGGAAACGGGATATCCCCGAGAAGAAGACCCGCCGACCAACGGCATCGTCCGGCAGGATTCCCACTTGCGAAAATCAGGTGACCCGGCCGGGTATTGACCCAGTTCGCATTGGTGGGAGGCGAGCGTGCTAATCGCTCAGCACCGCGGCCCACAAGAAGTAGTAAGGGTTCACGTCTTCACGCCTTCAGGACTACGTGCACATATAGGCTGTTCATGATAAAATGAGCACTTTTGAAAGTTCTGCTTAAGATCTACTTGCATGCACGTTGTGTAAATGCATGCACCTTAAGTAAAATTGACATTGCCATGGGCCTCATCCCTTTACTGAGGGGGCTGTCAAGTGAAACTGTGATATTATTAAAAACGTAGACACTATATAAATCTGCTGATTTTTACACACCGATGCATGGAAAATCAGAAAGGGAAATAAATAATTTAAATGATCACAAATGGTTACCTAACACTTTTTATTGGACGTTAAGATATGGAACTACTTTCCATCCATCGTTACCAACTTTACCGGGCGCATGCCACTCAGTGCGCCCATTAAAATATATGAAGGCAGGGTGCAGTAAAATCTTTCTAAGGTTGATTTTAAAAATTCTCACTTTATCGTGAACAGCCTTTAGTGTTGACGTCTCTACACTTTGATCACCCTTACGCACTGTTAACGTGAAGTAGAGTAGCTTCAAATGCAGCGCTGTATGCATATATTTTGTAACACAGTACAATATTTTCCTATAGAATGTACCTACTAAAATTTTTAGAAATAAATTATTGAGAGTATTTGTAATCAACATTTAAGCGTAGCCTATTTACATTCTGAATCTTCAGAAATTCCATGTAATTAATTTTATACACGGCCATTCCTGCTACGAAAATCTTTATAACTCAAATTAACGTACACAAAATTTGTCATTAAAAAAATATATTTTAAACATTATTAGTACTTGATAGTCCGATACACACAACCACAGCAATTACGACTGTCCTATTTGACAAATATTTTCTTACAAAATGAGTTTTCTGAAGAGCCCAGAATGGAAATACGCTGAGATTTTGATTGAAAATAAACCATTTTTATTGGTTTATTTAGTGAATAAGTAAATTTCCGAAACTATTTTTGTTGTAGCTACAGTTGGGTGTGCTGCTCCATTGGAAACCACCCGTCACACTTAAACACTGTTCACGGCAAACTGAGAACTTTTGAAAGCCCTGCTTAAGATCTACTTATGTGCACAGTATGTGTCCTTCCACCCTACGTAAAATTAACATTTCCATGGGCCTGATTGCGTTATTCATGCATCGGTCAAGTGAAACTGTTAAAGTTATAAGAGAAGCAATTTCGTTAATTCTTACACTTATATGCATAAAAATAACAGAAAGGAAAATTAATTATTTCAGTAAACACAAATGTTGACCCAACATTTTTAATTCGTTATTATAAAGCATGGGACTAGTTTATCTCCGTCACTGCCAACTTTACTGGGTGCATGTCGTCAGCGTGCTCGTTGAAATAAAAGCGTGTAGGGGCAGATGTTTTTTCAAAGGTTGATTTCAAAAGTGCCCACTTTCCCGAGAGCAGCCTGCACAGAGTTGATGTACGACGGCTCGAAACAAAACTTGTTGTAGTGGGTGTGCAGTCCGGTCGTTGAGATGCGGTGCGGCAACAGGCCAGACGTAGAACGTGCGTGGAAAGCAGTGTCAAGGGTGCCACAGCAAACAAATTACGACGTCCCCCCCCCCCCCTCCTCCGCAGCCAAACAATTTCGCGGAGAAAATACGTGGATACTGGGCGATTGAGACATATTGCACTGCGGCGCACAGTTCCGCAGCGGAGTGTGTACTGCAGCGGTTATGTAAATTGCGCAAAGGGAACAGATTTAGTTGCCAAAGTTACAACCGCAGTCGTGCTACAGGCTGTTCGCGGTAAACTGAGCACTCCTGAAAGCCCTGCTTAAGATCTACTCGTATACACGTTGCGTATTCTTCCGCCTTATGTAAAATTAGCATTGTCATGGGCCTCGTCATTTTTTCATGCGTCGGTCAAGTAAAAATGTGAAATTATAAACAAAACAGAAATATTTTACAAATATGCTCATTTTATTCTTTGATGCATTAGAAAAAAAAATGAACAGCTAAAGAAATAATTTACGTTATCACAAATGATTACATAACACTTTTTATTTGACGTTAAGATATGGAACTACTTTCACTCAATCGTTACCAACTTTAAAGGGGCGCATGTCACTCAGTGCACCCGTTAACATATATGCAGGTAGGAGCGGTGACTATTTTCTAAGGTTGATTTCAAAAGTGCACACTTTATCGTGAACAGTCTTTATCAAGATGTCATAGCGTAGCAGTGCCGAACGTTGAGACCTGCTAACCTCTCGTCGTGTATATATATTCACTAGTCGATGGCAAGTTTTTTTTTTTTTTAAACCGGATGTAAATCAAGAATATTACGAAAACCGCCGTCGGCCATTACCTAGCGAGGTAGGACCCGGGTTCGATTCCCGGTCGGTCATCCTGATTTCGGTTTCCCATGGTCTCCCGAAGTCACTCCAGGCGAATGCTGTGATGGTTCCTTAAGAGTGGGATGGGTCCCCATGGGAACCCCGCGAACAATGGTCAAGAAGCGAGGGAGCGATACGGGCGACACTAACACGCACGCCTAGTGCCTCATCGCTCCTACGTGCAAGGCGTGCAGTGTTTCCGTCGTGATACTGTACTATGTAATCAGATCTGTAATAGTGGCGTTTTATTGCACGCCATGAAATACCACAGATTAAACTACGCCTGTATCTTTGTACTTTTCTCTTGCCGCTTAAGGGAACTACATAGGAAAGCTTTAAAAATGCGATATTTGACCATTTTCATGATTTTTCCTTCAAGAACACACTTAACATGATAACAGTTATAAAAAAAATAGGGGCATAGGTAACGATTTTTTTAAAATCTTTTGTGACAAAGTCGTATTTTCAGAACAATTATTTACCGAGATACGCGTATTCGCGCAAACAACTATTTCACAAAATAATGCGCGGGTCCATCCCACTCTTAATACAAGCCATAGCCTATTCCTTCCCCGTCCCAGTTTCTCTGAGCATCCTGCTTCGTCTCTAATGACCTCGCTGTCGACGAGACATTAAGCCCTACCTACCTACCTACCTACCTACCCATCGGCCAAGTCCTTAAGTTTCCTACGATGGTAATTCTGGAATCAAAACTTGATTGCACTAATCTATCAATCTTAAGTTTAACAACGGGCAAGAGCTCTTCGGTAATTCTTACCAAAAGTAACAACTAGGGACAGAAAAATTAGGCGTTTTGAATGACTTGCAGGCTAGACTCCACTGTACTGTGTATTTTCGAGCCTCTGCTTTCTGTTCATTGGCGGCCGCCTCAGTGTGTTGTCAGTTTTACCCCAGACTAGGTGACAAAGGGATTCGGCGCTTGTTTCCTTGCAGGTCTGTTATTGGCTCAGAGTTCATCTGGGCGTGTCTAATAAACTGTCGTCCAGTTGGAAACATAATCGAAATAGACATGTATTTGAGGACTCGCACGTCCTAAAATGAATTTGCGAAAAGTTCTAGTCCCTAGTAATAACCCATTTCCCGACAATGAGAATGGTACGTGGTCGTGATAATTAATGTCGCCAGGACTGCAATAACAGCCTCGCGTTTTCACAGCGGAGCTCACGGAAGTATATTTCTACGGGGGATAAAACAAGCGTGAGACGGGAGGGTATTTCGTATGAGTGACGACGAACTGGGGGCATAAGGAGAACGTGCTCCACCAGTTACCACGGAAGATTTGAATAACATTTCGGTTCACTTGTTCAAAGAGAAATATAAATCCTTTCCGTTCAAGAACCAGCTCACGTAGAAATTTCCACACAAACGCCTGTTTTTCTTAAAAAAAATAATTTAATTTCATTGCTGTTAGTTTAGTATACCTTTATTGTATCGTGGGTAAAATACTATAATCAGGTAACTGAAAATCTACTATTTGTAGTTATGAGCGGTTTTAGTATTCGTGCTCAAATTGTGTGTAAATTTTACATAATAGTAATGTATCGAACCTCTCATGTTTTTTATGTATTCAAGTGGAAGAGGGAACTCAACACTCCAAATACAAAGCATACATATCTTCAATTACCTGATAATAGCATTTAATATAACGTTGTTTTCTTTCTCGCTTACTTTTGGAAATTTCCCACCAGGGGTCTCACTCAAATTTCAAGCAAATATTACCTATTTCTAGCATATAAAAGCTGGTCTCTGGAACAATATGCTGGGGTATAGATAACTCAGATTCCGTAATTTCTTTATTAGTTTGTTATAGTATTGGACCCACGATATTTCTAACCTTTGGCTGAATTTGGCCGTGAGCGAATGAATAAATAAATAAACAATCGCACAGAAACTTGCAGAGGTACTATAACCATGAGACAAATGAATACCTGGTCGCACGTGAGATTTTTACTACATCTCTCCTTAATGGAAGAGTTTAGTTTTGCCTGACAGATTCACTCAGATTTTGCACGTGTGAAACGTGGTGGACGTTGCTGCTGGACGGCGGGTTTTCTATGGGCACTCCCGCTAGCACTGCCCTTGCATTCTGCAGGTGCTCCATCCTCACCTCACTTCGGCCTCACGGCTCTCAGTAATTCGATTTTATAATAACCAACAAAAATCCCTCAAATCAACTTGATACATTGGCACTGCTAAAGCTGCAAGTTGACTTATTGAAATATGTTTTTTTCCCAGCCTGCACATATTTCACCTGGACCAAGCGCTAACTTCATGGATGTTATTAATATATGGGACTATGTATGTTGAAAGGACTTTGCAGTGACTAAAGTCATAAACAGCCGTTCTTCTATGCCGCCCCTGTGGGCTCGGCTGGCAACCAGTGGTGTAATAGGAGGTTGGCTGATGTGAGATGAGTCGGAGATATTGCCAGCTCTAATAGCGGAGAGCAAGCCGATGCATGAAACCGGAACGGGCTACTGATGCGTCTCTTATAGCCTCTCATAGCCCAAGGGGACCACAACCCTATATAGCCTCAAGTGCTTGGCACCGCTTATACTGCAAACGCGGCAAACCCCGGGAATGTCCTATACCAAGATTTTCTGAAAGGAGTATCTGCCTCCCAGGCCAAGCTTGAATCATGGGCAGTGGTGCCTGGTGGCAGGCCGGTCAACTCCTTTGCGGTCAAACGGGCCCAAAGGTGGATTTCAATGTGAAGAAATTCAAACTGGAGGGACCACATTCGGATTCGCCAGCTTGTGGAAAACCCTAGATGGAAAGGAAGGAAGAGCACCATTTCCCCTCCCCCCTGGACTCCTGTGGGATGCCCAGAGGTCAGAATGAGGTTGGACTCGTGCTGGCAGTGGCGAGTGCCTGAGCTATATGCCTAGGTATACGTGATGGTAGTAGATGTTCTCCCGAACACATGAGAACTGGAAGGCCAGGTGACAGCTGGCCATAAATCGAGAATGCCCCTGAGTGGCGGAAGAGCGGACTTGGGGCTCTGAGAGCAGGAAGGACTCAACTACATTAGCGGATGTCGGGGGGGGGGGGGTTGGCCCGAGGATGCCTGGCGCCTATGGAAGCCGTAAAATGGGTACATAAGACCAGAGAAAGGCCCCGGATGGGCCTTTGGCTGAGAGACAGTGGCATTTATTCCATAGACGCAAGGCAAGCAACGCTTACCCTATACATAAAATGTTTGACACTATATAGTTTTCGCCTTAAGAGTTAGTTGGAGCTGCGCGTCAAGGTCAAGAAGCGAGAGAGCAATACGGGCGACAGTAACGCGCAGGCGTAGTGTCTCATCGCTCCTACGCACAAGGCGTGCAGTGTTTCCGTCTGTAACAGTGGGGTTTTATTACACGCGATGAAAGTTCACAAATTAAATTACGTCCGTATATTTGTACTTTTCTCTTGTCGTTTAAGGAAACTGCACAGGCAAGCTTTATAAATGCGATATTTGACCATCTTGACGAATTCTTTTCTCCAAGAATATACTAAATATGACAAAAGTAAAATAATAGGGACATATGTAATTGTTTTTCATCTTTTTGACAGAAAGTCGTAGCTGCAGAACAGTTATCTACCGTATTCGCGCAAACAACTATTTCACAAAAAACGTGCAGATCCATATAACTCAACTTTTAAACACATTAAATTCTGAGTTTCCCGATTCCGATTCGAGTTTTCGTAATTCCCGTACTGTACACGCGTAGTGCTGCTATCTAGTATTTATTTCCACAGACGGGAGCGATTAGCGATGAATCGAACTCGCATGCAACAACACGCCACACGCTCAACCACGTTCCTTCGGCAGGGTAAGCAGTCGCTCTGTTTGCGTCCTCCAGTCCTACATTGTCCTTGAAAAGTGGATGAAAGTGTTCGGGCGAAACGGAAGTTTTCTTATAATTTGTAATATGCTCTCTAAATAATATTCAGGTTAATTATTATAACATTAATTTCGTTTCCGTTTTATAAATAATGCTAGGTATTATAAAACGGTAAATACATGTGGAGGGTACGCAAAGTTGAAAGTTGCGTTTATTAGTAGAGATTTTAATGGCATTTAACTAAATATTATTTAAAACACTGAAATATGTGGCGCTATTATATTTCTTACCCTGTAAAAAAACTCACTACACACCACTGCTGAGAGGGGTATGTGAAGCTTATATTATTATTATTATTATTAGCGCCCTGCCGCTCGGTCGAATAGGGTGTGCGTATCGCTTGCTCCAGAGTGACGCAAGTTTTATTACTGACTTTCGCTGTCTACAGTGTTGGAATCACCCGTGCAACCATATTCTATGGGGTTTTATATGCCCCCTAGTTCTGATCAGTGTCATATATGCGGTGAACCGTTTTTCGGACGACAGAAGTCCGTTAAGTGTGCGGGCTCATGTGGGACGCGCTGCCATCTTGCCTGCACGGAATTAACTACTGGGGAAGAGTACCATCGTGTAAAATGCGAGGAGGCTCTAACGATATTTGAATTATCTCCCAGAAAGAAAGCTTCCTGCAGGTAATCCGAAGTACATTGCAGTAACAGTGGATGTGCAAGATACTAATCTACAACGATGTACAGCTAATACAATGGCCGCGAACACGGACTCGGAATTTCAGGCTTGTTCGAGGTGTTGTGTAATAAACTAGACGAGCTAGCAAACGAGGTAAAATACTTAGTACAATGTTCGAAAGTGTTCAAGCAATGAAAGTAACACAGCAGTGTACAACATGTGGTGTATTTAGCCAGGAACCTGAGGTGCATCAATCTTCTTCTAGCAGCCAGTCAAAGAAAACGTACAGCGGAATGGCCCAGAAAAATGGAGATTTTTCTGCTGCCAGTAGGAACGGCCAGGTCCAGCATGGCAAACGATAGGCAATAACACACACTGCTAAAGAAGCTGAGCAGACCGGATCGTCCGAGCAGACGGATTTGTGCCAGTCAGCAGACGTGGCTTAAAAAACATCCACGGAAGGCAGCTCGACGACGGCCAGGCCGGCGACAGAAAACAGCTAGGTGTAAGAAATAACGTCAACCTGAAGACAGCCCCCCCCCCTAAAACGGCGAAACCTCGTGTGAAAGCACTCTTTGTATCGCGGTTTCGCACCAGAAGCGCAAGAAAACGAGATAGTAACTTCCATCAATCAGTAACTAAAAGTAACCAACCTTAAAGTGGCGAAACTGAAAACTAAATTTAACACTTATTCATATTTTTATGTTGCAGTAGTAGAATCCGACTTTGATCGAATCTGTAATACAGTATTTTTTGCCGACAGGCTGCTTGATCAGCCCTTTCTACGGCCGACTCCAAAACGAACAACTTTTTGCTACCGCTCCTGAGTCATCATCGCCGACTGTTCATAATGAAGCGGCTGGGGGAGCTGTAGATGTAATACCTTGATTGATGTATTGACAAACGGAGGTGCCGTCTATGTACATATATGCCCACAAGGTAAATTGATTTGTATTACCAAAATGTAAGGGGACTAAGAACAAAATCCCCTTTTTTTTTTCTCTCAACATTATTAGTACTAACTACTCAATAATTTGCCTTACAGAAACGTGGTTAAATAATGACACCATTTTATCTCATTATTTTCCAGAACACTATTTAATTTTCCGAATTGACCGTGACGTCAATCTAACGAACCCTAATAGAGGATGCGGCGTGTTAACCGCTATCAATCACTCACTTTTTCAACAGGTCGAACAAAAATTTGACTTAACACAAAAAATATTGAAGCCGTGTGGATTTAAATTATTAACAACAGTGTTGACAAAATCATAATTGGTAACATCTATCACCCCCCCCCCCTTCCCCAAATATTAATTGAATATTTTAATAAATATTTCACTTTTTTGGAAGACTAATTAATTAATTATCCCTACCAAATAGTAATAGTAGGTGATTTCAACATCCCCAGTACTGATTGGAAAAATTTACACGCACAAAACGTATCTTATTATTATCATGAAATCAAAAGCCAATTTCTATTACAAATAGTCAGTTCACTGAATCTAGATCAGTTTAATTTCACAAAACCAGATTCTGAATTATTAGACTTAGACTTCGTAAATTTTTTTATACAGACAGAAAATTCCAATTATTCTTTGGTGGGGGAAGATAAATTTCATCCAGCGCATTGGTGTCAGATATCATTGCAATATGACAGACCATATTAAGTCAAAGATAATTTTATCTATCTCAGAAATTCCCATAAGGGTGATTACTTATCTTTATATTATGCTATTAACAATTTTGATTGGTCTTCCCTTCATCAGATGACAGACGTTAACCCAATGGTTGACTTTGTAACCAGCAATCTACAATCGCTAATAAATATTTTTATCCCTAATTCAAAAGGTACAAACAATAAATATGCTGTTTGGTTTACCCCAGATATCACTCAATTACTCAAACAGAAAGAGCATTTTCACAGACTATACAAAAAAAAAACAAAGTCACGACTAAATTACTCTCGCTTTTCCGAACTAAGGAAAAATGTTTAAAGTAAAATTACTTCTGCAAAAATTAATTGGTAAGCCAAAATGAACAATAATCTTAAAAGCTACCTAAAATTTTTTTGGAATTTTGTGAGGCTAATGAAAAAAGGTTACAAAGAAACCATTAAGTTAACTGTCGATATATTGTTCAAGATATGGGTCATATTGCAGAAATATTTGCTAAACACTTTGAAAAAAGGTTACAAAGAAACCATTAAGTTAACTGTCGATATATTGTTCAAGATATGGGTCATATTGCAGAAATATTTGCTAAACACTTTGAAAAAAGTTTTAAAAACCTCCATCGAGTGGCACACATACTACAAACAAGTATAATTATAATATATGTATCCGTACTCCAATTATTACACACGGGACCGTCCTATGGGCAATCAAAAAAACTAAAAAGTAGTCAAGCCACAGGATGTGATGGAATACCAAATTTTATTATCAAAGAATTAACCTACATATATATATAACTATAGTCTAGAGAGTGGCATTTATCCCAGTATTTGGAATCGAGCGGAAGTAGTTCCAATTTTTAAAAAGGGAAATAAGCTAGAGGTAAATAACTGCAGACCAACTTCCTTGTTTTGTAGTTTATGAAAGGTCTTTGAAAAGGTAATTTCTAAACATCTTTCTTTTTTCACTAAAAACCGTATTTCCGACAATCAACTTGGTTTTCAATCAGGTAGAACAACAAATTCAAATTTATTCAATTTTGTTAATGACCTTTATGCTAACATAACTTCAAGAAAACAAATAGATGCTATATATTTCGACCTGCAAAAAGCTTTCGACTTATGTCAACACAAAATTATTATACATAAATTAAAAATGTTTGGACTTGATCACTCACATATTAAATGGTTTACAAATTACGTTTCAAATAGAACCTTTGTGGTTAAAGTAAATAACTCTTTCTCTAGTCCTAGTGCAGTATATTCCAGGTGCTCCTCAACGAAGCACTTAAGCACCGTTACTTTTCAATGTTTATATTAACGATATCATCAGTGTACTGGGTCATTCCGATGCACTTCTTTATGCTGATGGTCTTAAGATCATATAAAAATATTGAGAATGTAACCGACTGCTTATAGCTACAAGAGGACATTATAGCCATTAACAACTGGTGTATTGTGAACAACATGAAACTTAATACTGACAAAATAACTTGTATAACATTCCCACGGAAGACCAATCCGTTAATATATAACTATCAGGTTAATAGCATTACCATAAAAAGAGAGGATTTCGTTCGAGGCTTACGTGTCCTACTTGACTCTGAACTCCATCTTCACATTCATGTACACGACTTGGTTAGCATTATAAATCGTACGACAGGCTTAATTAAATTCCTAACCTTTTCAGCTTCTACTACAGATTCTTCTACTACAGTTTTATATTACTCATTGGTAACATCTAGATTAGAGTTCTCATATGTTACATGGAACTATATCACAAAAACAGATTCTAACAGAATAAAAAGTATACGAAAAAAAATCTGTAATTCACATGAGATTCCCCTTGCAATTAGATTTTAATTACAGCTTTGAATTAGATAGGTCTAATACGTTAACCCTCTATGAACGCCGTAATATTCATGACTGTCTATTTCTTGTTAATGCTTTTTTATCCGCCACCGTTTGTAAAGCTGTTCATAACAAAGTGGGATCAAAAATCCCAGCGCATTTACATAGATTCTTTGCTTGTAATGTTTTACCAAATCACACTATAGAAAATGTTATTACCCAAAAAAGGGTCAAATTCTGAGAAATATACAATAAAATAAATATTTTTCAGAATTTGACCCTTTTTTGGGTAATAACATTTCCTACAGTGTTATTCGGTAAAACATTACAAGCGATAAGTTAATATTTTGACTAGAAACACTTATGGATGTATTGGGATATTTTTGTTACCTATAAACTATAAGATTTCATAAATTAAAATTATTAATTATTTGGATAAAACTTAAACGATTATGAACGCCAACTTTAGTAATTCTTATTAACATTTATACTGTATCCATGTTTATTGTTTTTGTTTTGTTATATGTTTCTATGTGTTTTGTGTCTATTTTTGGTGGTGGTCTGTAGGTGTGATGTAGTTATTGTGTGTTTTATGTATTAGTGTACCCCTATCAAGGCTCTTGCTGTTCGGGTGCACTTTAAATATGCCAATAAAAAATTATTACGATATGTAGCACACGCTCCTGTTATGTATTCAATTTAAAAAAGTATAACCTTGGTGATGGATAACGGTAATATGCAATTTTATGGTCACTTATCGCCTGTAAACAGTGATACGATAAATCTGGTTTTCGTCCAATCAAAACCGGTTTAGTAGTGTACAATTTAGGCCTAATAAGTCTGCCGATGGGACCTTCATAGTCCAAAACTAACAACGCCCGACAATCAGATGAATATTTGCCATGCGTGCAGCATTTCTAAAGTATTATTACGTGATGTACTGGTAGCGTTTAAATTGCATTAAAACAAACATTTTAGCGACTGTTAGTTATAGGCTGTTTATGTTAAACTGACCACTTTTGAAAGCCCTGCTTAAGATTTACTTGTATACACATTGCGTATTCTTCCGCCGTATGTAAAATTAAAATTGTAATCGACCTGGTCACTTTATTCTTGCGTCAATTTACTGAAACTGTGAAATTATTAATTACAAAATTAATGACTAACGCTATACATTTTCTAATTCTTACACTTGCATGCATTAACAATCAAAAAACCAAAGAAGTAATTTCAGTATTCATAAACTTTTACCTAGCATTTTTAATTCAACGCTAATGGCGATATTACACGACACCAGATTCCGTAAAAGCTTGTGCAAGGTCCGCCATAGCGGCCGGTATACCGGCTAGTCTGACACCCGTCATGGCAATTCCCACCTTGTACGACCAGATTTCGTACCAGGTTCGGTAATTGGACCCATCCTATTTTTCGTGGCAGGTTCCACACCGGCTCTCGTACCTGGCCAATCACACCGCAGTTTCTGAGCGTAGCGCGCTCCTCGTGGCTACTACTTGAAACGAGTTGATGAAGAAACCGAAAAGAACGCCTCCATCTTGATTATACATCCGTGAGGTTGAAATTTCTTCAAATAGATTTAAAATACGAAAACGACGAATAATACCGGCTATGGCAAGTTTTGATTACTGTTTAAAACCTTTCTAAATTCTTAAAAGTTTACTTACTCTATGAACATATTAGTTCGAACAGTTTATTGTATATACTACTTATAAACTCACAATGTTATGTGTTAACTGATAGTACTGTGGTAGAGTCGCGGCGTCTGGTAGCGCACTGTTTGTTTTCTGCCGAATCAAATTTTTTTTATCATTGAATTTTAAATGCGGATAATATCCCGGTACGTAAAAAAAAAAAAACTATATTTTGCAACCGGTCACTGATTTTCGTCAAGATTAAAAATAACACACTCGTACTCTAGTGACGTCACATCCTTTTCAAGAAGGCGGATGAAACTATACTAGTAAGCAATTGACGTGGTAGCTAGTTTTTTCATAGGCCTACGCAAGTTACTAACTGGTAGCAGTTCTACGAATGAGGTCCATACTTACTACAAACCACACACTGCGCACCCACCGAGGGTGCCAAATGCTAGTACGCGAACTGCTGTCGTGTAATATGAATCTTCCATGGCGGCTGGTATACCGGCTCGTGCACCAGGCCTTGTAGAAGCCTGTACAAGAACCAAGTACAGCTGCTGTAGGTATCGTGTAATATCGGCTAAAGGCATGGAACAACCTTCTCTCCGTCGTTACCAACTTACCTGGACGCACATCACTCAGTGTGCCAGTTTAAAATGTGACAATTTACAAAGGCTGACTTCAAAAGTACTCAATTAATCGCGAACAGCCTTTTCTTCCGTTTAACAAGAATGTTGTTTCAAAATCGGGTCCAGGAAGAAGCGGCAACAGCAGAAGTTCCCCAGGATCAAGGAGATTAAAAACCTTCACGTACATGCTTGAGTATTTACGCACTCTTGAGAAGAGCCGCAACTGATTACAATATTCAACAGGAGCGGAAGTAGCTCGCGGCGATCAAAACGGGCAGAACTAATAACGTTTCCTCAGGCTGCGTCGGGGGCGGGTGAAAGTTTTCGAGCGATGTAGCAAGGGGCTGGTTGGTTGGTCGGTGGTAGGGGTGTGTCGGTCTGTCGGTACCTCTGAGAGTGGCGAGCGGGCAATTTGCTCCTGTTTGGAGGACGTAAGGTGAGTCGGGGGAGGGGGGGGGGGTTGGTTCCAGGAAACGGATGGCTGTTCACCGACAAAGTTGGCGCTCTGGTTACAGCCCCTCCGACTGGGTGTTTGCCCCGGGAGTTAATTAAACCTGGGCGCCTTGACCCCCGCCTTCCTTACTAGTATGGCATTCCTACAATCTTGTTTGTGCACGGAGCGACGGAAACCGTCCTAAAACTGTCGGCTGAAGTAGGAAGTAGTTGTGGTTCCATGCTATGGTGCGCCTCACTCTTGGATTGCAGTGGGTAGCTAATCAAACAATTTTTCTATTTATACACTGCTATAAAACTTGACAATCTTTGTTACATTTTTGTGTACGTATGAACTTATTCTGTCAATACAGCGTAACTTATTGGCTGTTGATAATCGCTAGTCATGTGGAAACAGCGCGCGTAATGCACTCTTTACTGCAATCTAATATTGAGACGGACTGTAGCTATGGAGGCACGCTCACGTCGTAAGGAAGCCGAACAAGTAAAAGTTTCGAGTCAAAACAAAACGTTTTGGGCACCGAATAGATTTGCAAATGGGCGGAACCCGTTATAATCAGACAGTCTCGTAGTTAGCCTTTCATTGTATAACCGCCCAACGTATAACCCAAAGTTCAGTTTTGGTGATATTTGAAATACCGGCGTTTATCGTTGCTTCGATTGTGTTTAACATTCAACAGGTACAACTAACACGTACACTCGTACCCGTTGAACGGAAAAGCAAACAAGATCTCAGTGCATTTGATTGTGGCCCCCGAGGTCACCTGACCTCAATCCCATCTAACACATCTGGGATGCTGTCGAGAGGGGCGTGGATCCTGCTCCGGCCGAACTCCGTGCATTGCGGGAGGATATGCAGCTGCCATGAATCAGTATCGCTCCAGACCGTTTCCGGTGCTTTGTGGAGGCCATACAACGCCGCACCACTGCCCGCCGTCGTCAGGGCTGAAGGGAGTGTCACACGCTTCTCGAAAGGTGTCTCTAATTCAACTGTTCATGAGTGTAATTATGGCGGTATTAAACTTTATGCACTTAGTTTTACCGTTACCTCCAACGTATGGCAAGGCCACCCTATATTATGTTCCATTCTGCATAGGTATACAAATATGAATTGGGGCTTATTATAAAACTAATTCAGGCTGAAGAAGCTTGAACAGCAAATATTGATAAACGTTATAATATTTATTTGCAGTCGCATCGTGACAATTTAGTGCTGAGGCAAACATTCCCCTGTAAAGGTCTACGTGTCTATGAACTCTGTGTTTTACTACCCCCCAAAGAAAACACAAAACGCGTTGGCAAAGCACCGCTGTTGGGGCGGGAGATTTACGACCTACGCGTTTACCGCCTTCTTTAAAATCTCTCCCGGAAGAGGTTAAACTACACGCTCCGGGGTCATTTGCACGTTTCGCCATGAACGACGAAAACGATGTCGGGAGGCGGGGCAGAGATCGCGAACACACACAGAGCATTAACCCGGGCCGCATCCAGTGTTGTCTCGGAGTTTCAAGCGCTTTCTTACGCAGAAATGGAGCTAAACTGTTGAAGAGGTTGACAGCCTGCTGTTCGCCCGCGGCCGTGAGCACGACGCGTGGTCCTAGTTAGGATCCTCGCGATTTTAAATTACACATAGAAATATGAACAATCAAGCCTGCAGCTTCTACGTGATATTGAAATGAAGAAAGCGTATTTTGGAAACTTCCTCACTGAACGTCCATTAGCGCTGCGGACTGAATCGTCGACCAATTACTCCCTTGTAGGAAGCGGAGTAATTAAAAGGGACACTTAACGTCGCCCTTCAAGCTAAACTGTTTGAGACGAGTATGTATAAGAAAAAAAAGGGGGGGGGGGAATTGTAAACAAGGAAGAAGGTATTGCCCATTCGACTATAATACCCGAATCAATTAAAGAATAATTTCAGATATCTGCTCTTCACGTTAATGTAAACACTTCTGAAATCAACCTTCGAAAAATGTTGCTGCCCCCACCTGCACACACACACACACACACACACACACACACACACACACACACACACACACACACACCCACACACACGCACGCGCACGCACACGCACGCGCACACACACACACACATATATATATATATATATATATATATATATATAATATATATATTATTATATATAATATATAATAAATAAAGTGCACATTAACAGGCTTGCACCCAACACTGACCTCTCCTATAAAGCAACACAACTGTCGAAGTCACGTGGTCAACAGTGATAAACGTGTTTGTTTGTATCTTAATTTTTTACACGACAAGCACTATTAGGTTACTAAAATACTTGTAAAAATTTAATTTAAATTAAGTTGCATTACCAATTGGTTAGAGGAATTGTAAGAACGTCTTAAAGCACTTGTTTTACTAATCATTGCGGTAACCTCAAATCTAATCCACGCAGTTTTCGCTAGTCGTGTTGGGAGAAAAGCAGTTCAGTGTTGTGACACGGAGACTGGTTGCGCGCAGCCAGCGAGACCCGCCTATGAAATAGCAGCTATCGGGCGGCGGGACAATGCGCTATCTGGCGGCAACTCTTGTGTCGCACGTCACGACGCGGGTTTGAATGGCCGGCGCGACAGTCGCAGTAGAAGGAAGACTACCTACCTGTCGTCACTGCACAGCCACATCCGCGCCACGCGATACACATTTACCCCGCGGCGACCACGAACTAGCTCCAGTACAGCGAGGACACCTTGCACGCCTTCACTGCACTGTGTTTCAAATCCTCTTCCTTTGAAGGAACCATCATACGCGCCTCCCAGTATGTTTAACTACGAAAAGACATCATCATACCCAAGACGAGGACGAATGGTAATTTAAAGTTCCCACACATGTTGTAAATATTAATTTGGAGATGTCCAATAGCGTTAAAAACTGCTTTTCCAGACTGCCGTATATTAAAACATACTATAGCCGTACACGAGCTAAACTACGAGAGGAGCCTGTATTGAACTTTGCTACAGACTTATGACAGGGTCGCCGCTGAAGTCCCACAGGTACACGCAGCACTAAGAGAACACTGCACGCCAGCTCTGAGCTCTGCGCGTAGCGACGATTGCGCTATTGTAGCGGTGTCAGTGTGACCCTTATGGCTCCCGCGCTTCTCGGCCAAAAAAGAAAAAAAAAATAAATCGATGCAAGCAGGCGGGAGCCTTAAGCGGTGACCCTACCCTACCATTTTAATGTCGGAAAGTCTGAAACAAAGTTCACTGCAGGTCCTTGTAACTGTTTCGCATGTATCTGAATAGTATATTATGAGATACAGCAGTGTGAAATATCTATTGATTTCAGCTGTGTTGAAGGGCTCGGTAATTGCATTTATTATGTGTATGATGCACTGGGAGTAATATTCAAGCCTCGCCTGAATTGATTTTTTATTTACGTCCATTAGCATAATGGGAGCGCACGTTCGGTGGTTTCGAAGGAAAAAAAAACGCTACATTTCGAAAATTCTGCAACGCAATTCAAACGCCGGGTAGGCGGCAGGCTTATTTCGTATGCATGGAGATACCGCGAATGTACTATATGTAGTCTATTTGCGGTTTGTTCACACTTTCTGAATCAAACGTTTGAAAAATCACCGCATGAATGACATGTGTAGTTATTTCGTAAATATACTATGTATCACAAGCGTTTTATACCTCTGTTAACATAAAAATGCCTTATTTTTAGTTAAACTGAAGTTATACCTATATTTTATTTATAAATTATATTTCATTTATAATAAATATGAATAAAAACAGTGAGAAAACACGTGTGTTGGTAGCGCCTAGTGAGAAATAGTTCTCATGCGAAATAATATTATAATTGAGTGCGTACGAATTCGGTACGCTGGCCTTAGGTGTGAATTTCTAGGCTTAATTTGCACGAAGCGGAGGAATATCGTAGACGTAGAACTTGGACAGGGCTTTAGAAAAGTGCGCAGTAACCGTGCATGGATAACAGGCAGGTTACAACACACGCACACACAATCCTCAGGCTGGGAAGTAACGTCCTCTGGGGCCGGTAATAGAGAAAGAGCGCAGTAACCGTGCATGGATAACAGGCAGATTACAACACACGCACACACGAATCCTCAGGCTGGGAAGTAACGTCCTCTGGGGCCGGTATAGAGAAAGAGCGCAGTAACCGTCCATGGATAACAGGCAGGTTACAACACACGCACACACAATCCTCAGGCTGGGAAGTAACGTCCTCTGGGGCCGGTAATAGAGAAAAGAGCGCAGTAACCGTGCATGGATAACAGGCAGGTTACAACACACGCACACACAATCTCAGGCTGGGAAGTAACGTCCTCTGGGGCCGGTACTAGAGAAAGTGCGCAGTAACCGTGCATGGATAACAGGCAGGTTACAACACACGCTCACACAATCTCAGGCTGGGAAGTAACGTCCTCTGGGGCCGGTAATAGAGAAAGAGCGCAGTAACCGTCCATGGATAACAGGCAGGTTACAACACACGCACACACAATCCTCAGGCTGGGAAGTAACGTCCTCTGGGGCCGGTAATAGAGAATAGAGCGCAGTAACCGTGCATGGATAACAGGCAGATTACAACACACGCACACACGATCCTCAGGCTGGGAAGTAACGTCCTCTGGGGCCGGTAATAGAGAAAAGAGCGCAGTAACCGTCCATGGATAACAGGCAGGTTACAACACACGCACACACAATCCTCAGGCTGGGAAGTAACGTCCTCTGGGGCCGGTAATAGAGAAAAGGCGCAGTAACCGTGCATGGATAACAGGCAGGTTACAACACACGCACACACAATCCTCAGGCTGGGAAGTAACGTCCTCTGGGGCCGGTACTAGAGAAAAGTGCGCAGTAACCGTGCATGGATAACAGGCAGGTTACAACACACGCTCACACAATCCTCAGGCTGGGAAGTAACGTCCTCTGGGGCCGGTAATAGAGAAAAGAGCGCAGTAACCGTCCATGGATAACAGGCAGGTTACAACACACGCACACAATCTCAGGCGGGAAGTAACGTCCTCTGGGGCCCGGTAATAGAGAAAAGAGCGCAGTAACCGTGCTGGATAACAGGCAGGTTACAACACCACGCACACACAATCCTCAGGCTGGGAAGTAACGTCCTCTGGGGCCGGTACTAGAGAAAAGTGCGCAGTAACCGTGCATGGATAACAGGCAGGTTACAACACAAGCACACACAATCCTCAGGCTGGGAAGTAACGTCCTCTGGGGCCGGTACTAGAGAAAAGAGAAGCAACGAGGTTGCTTGGTGTATGCCAAGGCGGAAGGAGTCAGTTGGGAGCGAGCTTTCAAAGTTGAGATGCGCAGGCGATCGTCTTCCTTGGAACACAACATATTAAAATGGCGCCACTACCCAGCTGAAGGCCATAACTGGTCTTAGTTACTCGAATTCAAAATTAATTTGGAAAATAGTCGAAACATAAAATTTTTCGCGTTATAAAAATTCAAAACAAGCTAGATTTAAAAATTACAGAGGCTTAAAAATATATTCTGTTAAAAGTTGCAATTCCTCTGCCTCCAGCCTTGAACGCTCACCCCGCCATCCTCTCCGGAGACAGAGGGGTCGACGGTGGTTGTCGTTTTTGTGAGGTGTCCGTCGTGGGTTTGATGTCTGTGTCTGTGTTGTGATGGTGTCAGTGTAATGTTGTCTGTGTAGGGTGTTGTACAGTGTAGGTGTTGTTCCTTTAGTTTATTTGTTCCTGTGTGTGTCTGCAATATCGATGTCTTTGTGAATCGGACATCAATATACGAGATTATGTTATTGTTTCCCTAGAGTAGTCCATGAGGAAATACGAGAGGATGGAGCGGCGACGGAATTCAATACGGAGGTAAAACGGGAGTGCCTCGAGAAAACCCTCCGCCAATGGCGAAGCCCGCTACGTTACACGCACGCGAATGCAGATACAGCCCCGTACTAGCCAGCTAATCAACGCAGCTCCACTGAAGACAGCGAACCCAACCTACATTCCAGAGTTGTGTAGACTTCACACCGTAAAGTAAGGACTTTTTACACTCCGGTTAGTTTTTCGTTTAAGGCATACATAATCCTTCAACCACCTTTCAAAATAAGTATCGCCATGTAAGTGATAAACACAGTATGTATATACCATAGCACTCGGAAGTTAACATCTAAGACTACATTAAAATATATTTATTGACTATTATTTCAAATGAGATGGCTTTCAAAAGTGCTCACTTTACCGTGAATAGCCTATAACGAATAAGCTACACGTAGCTGACAACAATTTCACGTAACGAGTTTTTTAACGGCAGATGAACCAAAAACTTTTCTTCGTTTTAAAATTGAAAATGTTGAAGTAACTATATGTTTCATAAATTCCCGCAGAGGTACGCACCAAGCAGTGTTTGTACTTTGCGTACAGGGGCAGAATTTTATTCCCTGCAGCGCTTTGCGTCCCTTGGTTTTCACAACTGACAAGAAAGCAGGTTTCAGGAACGCAATCGTCGTTAATTCCACTTCCATATTGGAAGAAACACTTTACCTGGTCAGAGACAGTAACACGAAATATCAACACTTCTTGCAGGCGGAACAGTTGAGGTGTGATGTACAAATTACCGTACAAAAAATTAAATACACTGAGAGATATTTGTTTCAGCCAACAAAATAGTTGTTTGTATAGGACCAAAAATATATTCAGTTTCCACAGTAAAATATTTTTTTCCAGTAAATTATATATATATATATATATCATCTAGTAAAATGCACGCTTAAATAAACAAAACCTTTGTTTTGGGTAAAAAATAAATTAGACCGTCAAGAAAGTATTTAGTTGAATCAACTGTATACATTTGTTTAGCCGTGCATTTTATTGCCTTCGTTCGAAATACAGCTCAAGAATTTGGCATTTTTTGACAGTTAGTAACAGTGTTTGTTAGTGCAGTTTTCATGATTAATGATGGTTTAAAATCCTATACAGGAAACTGAAATATTTATTTACACACGTTGTCCAGTATTTGCATTGTATGCAGGCCTATTTAAAAACATTCCAATTGCATCAGTAGTCACTTTACCGAGGTTGTCAGAGCATGGAGCACAGGCGCAGTACGTACAGCTTAACAAATTTTTATTCGCACCAACCAAATCTCACAGTTTGGGGAAACTAAGTAGGAACAACAAAATATTTCACTGCCCATACACAAACAATTAATTTGTTTACTCCGAACTAACTTCGTCTGAATCAACAAATTCTTTTTTTTCTCGGCGATGGTGTGAAGCAAATGGAAATTACTCACTCGCAATATTCCATATGGGCGCGAGAGGGTCGCGGCTTGCAGATAACCAACATCGGGAGCATGGTTCTGTTACATGACCATGTCACAGTTATGACGTGTCATACGGACGACGGCAATGTGGTGGCGGCCTAACGAAAATGCGAGCACAGATCGTTTCGTCATAACTCTCCTGTCGTTAACTACTAAGGCGTCGTGACTCTGACGGTTCGGAAGTGTCAATATACAGATGTTGGTATTGAAACTGCACAAGAGACGTGTCGTTTTTTGACGTTGGATAATCTGCCGGCAATTGTCAGCCAACAGAAAACGCCCGCCAAAAATAAGCAAATGAAATCGATAACGTTGTTGTGTTGTTGTTTAGTTTTTTTTTTTTTCCGCCAGCGCAACAGATTGCAGAGCAATGTCCATGGTGCAAGTATTTATTGTATTCAATTAGTCAAAAGTATCTGACACAACTGTCACTTCAGCCTCCGTCTCTAGCAATTTGCTACGTCTCTAATGATTTTCAAAATAAAATGACCGCCGGTAAACGCGTATGAAGAAACGAATAAACTAATAAACCCAATACAAAATAATGTGTGAAATGTGTCTAATATATCAAAACGCCATTTTACGAGGTAATATGAATACTCAGACTTTAATTCCGTCTGTCCGTCTTTCATTTTGATTCTATGTAATCGTCACAGCTCTGTTTGAAGGTTTAAGCTTTATATAATGTGGCGAAGAGAGTGCACTCGTATACTCTTCGTTTTAACAATCCTAACGATACCCATTAAACCAAAACCCAATAGTAAGGGCATACAATTTAATCTTCACGATTTTACGGTGAATAATAATTTATATATTTTCCTCCTCTTAATTCAGCTTGGCTTGGTAGCGCAGATGGTAAGGTATAAGTCTAGGGTCTAAGGTTGTACGAGTTTAATCCTGCTCCTTCCCAAAAATTTCTTTACTTTCTTAAATTACGGTAAATTGCACAATATAAATAGTAAACTACCGTATATATGTTTATTTACCGTAATTATTTGGCTACATTCGATAAATACAATATTTAATTCGCCACTGTGATCAATTTATTTACATTTTATTTAAAGTATGTTAAGAATTAGCATTGCCTTAATTTTAGTTATTTTATGTGATAACATTATTGTTGTTTATAATTTACATTACTGTCAGAAAACGTTTATTTCTATAATTTCTTTGTTTAAAAGCAATAATATGTAAGTAATTGCACAGTGCAATCGACTGCCCGTGGCTTTTTAATTTAACTTTGGTTTGTATTATTGCTTTTAGACAAAGATATTCTAGAAAAAAGCGTTTTCTGTCAACAACATAAACTATAAATAGCAATAATGTATCACATAAAAAAACTAAAAAAAATTTTGTCACATGGAGATTTGAACATTAAAACCTTAAATCAACAGGGTGTGAATCCACGCACTAACCCACTTTTTAAAAAATAGATTTATTATCACACACGATATACAGAGGCGTTTACCCTTAACCTATTATATAAAATACACATTCAACCCACAATATAAACAATAACAAAATACTCAATAAAATATCTACACAATTCTTACATAAGGGCACAAAACGATATGAATATTTGGTGAACTGGTTTTACTGACAAAGTCGATGAACACACAAAAAATTATTTAACGTGATGGGCAGCGCACGGCGTACACCCCGACACGTGACACAGACTTATAACACTGCCACCTATCGACGATTACTACTGGAACATTAAATTGTACACTTGTAAGGACCTAGGGGTGGGCAGCGCATGGCGTACACCCCGACACGTGACACTGACTTATAACACTACCACCTATCGACGATTACTACTGGAACATTAAATTGTACACTTGTAAGGACCTAGGGGTGGGCAGCGCACGGCGTACACCCCGACACGTGACACTGACTTATAACACTGCCACCTATCGACGATTACTACTGGAACATTAAATTGTACACTTGTAAGGACCTAGGGGTGGGCAGCGCACGGCGTACACCCCGACACGTGACACTGACTTATAACACTGCCACCTATCGACGATTACTACTGGAACATTAAATTGTACACTTGTAAGGACCTAGGGGTGGGCAGCGCACGGCGTACACCCCGACACGTGACACTGACTTATAACACTGCCACCTATCGACGATTACTACTGGAACATTAAATTGTACACTTGTAAGGACCTAGGGGTGGGCAGCGCACGGCGTACACCCCGACACGTGACACTGACTTATAACACTGCCACCTATCGACGATTACTACTGGAACATTAAATTGTACACTTGTAAGGACCTAGGGGTGGGCAGCGCACGGCGTACACCCCGACACGTGACACAGACTTATAACACTGCCACCTATCGACGATTACTACTGGAACATTAAATTGTACACTTGTAAGGACCTAGGGGTGGGCAGCGCACGGCGTACACCCCGACACGTGACACAGACTTATAACACTGCCACCTATCGACGATTACTACTGGAACATTAAATTGTACACTTGTAAGGACCTAGGGGTGGGCAGCGCACTTCTAACACCCCGACACGTGACACTGACTTATAACACTGCCACCTATCAACGATTACTACTGGAACATTAAATTGTACACTTGTAAGGACCTAGGGGTGGGCAGCGCATGGCGTACATCCCGACACGTGACACTGACTTATAACACTACCACCTATCGACGATTACTACTGGAACATTAAATTGTACACTTGTAAGGACCGAGGGTGTGGGCAGCGCATGGCGTACACCCAACTTCGGTAATATACACGCACTTCCTGTAGGCGTGAACACCCACTGAGCTACACACACAACTTGGAAGATGCGCCGTGTAAAAGTGTATATTAATAGCACAAGTCCACATTATCATGTATTTTTTAAGTTATGTTTATTGTTTTATTATGACCGTGGGGGCAAATCGAAACGTTTCCCGTTACTTATACTTACATTAAGTTTCAATTTGTATATAAATACGTTTTATAGAACCCGTAATTCTTTCGTAAACGGACATATACGATTTAAGATAATTACTCGGACGTCGGCCATCTTGTCTGTCGCACAGGGGGCTGCATTCACGACGGCTAATATACGGCGCCACGCGAATGACGGGCGTGCAGTAGTTATGGACGCCCGAAGACACGCTTAAATTCGATCCACGCTCGCTTTTCCACATGAAGCGTCACAGCAATGACATGTCGCGCCTATGGCGGGCCGAAATGACAACAATGCTCGGCCTGCGGGTGTCTGAATTACCGAGAGTGTGGTACAGCAACACTTGTCAACTCACGTCTGAAGGTTCGTGTCTGAAAGAGACACGTGGGCGTGTTCGCATTCCAATCCCAACTTGTATGACGTCACATTGACGCATTCGGTACGCGGTCGTGGAAGGAACATGGCGCAGAGTGCTTATCGAAGCTGCGCAGGCATCCTCCGTGTTCTAACATTGGAAAACTTCTGTGCCAACATCACTATCACAAACGATGTCCGCAAGATTTGAGCTTAGAACTCTCGGCGTGTAAGTAACGTACTTCGAGATGTTTGTACAATTCCTCTGACCTATGAAAAAAAAAAAAAAAAAAAGCAGTTTCATCTCTGTTGATCACATGACATTGACAGTTGTACTGGCGCTGAGTGATGAGGACTTGTGCAGAAGACGACAACCGGTCTACCTCATCTTTAGTCTGTGGCCACGGTCTACAATCACGATGCACGAAGAACAGCTGTCTCATCACCACCACAACCCCGGAAATACAGCAAGCGGATCGTTATTGTTTCCTTGCCAGATGTTTACATTTAAACTAATTTTCATGGGATACATATTATAGTTTTAACGTAAATCACATATAATAATTTGTGTATATTAAGTTTTCATAGAATAGTAATACCTATTTCTTTCGTTTAATGTAATATGTGCTGGCATTCTGGTTAATTAATTTATTATGTAATTAATTGGTTGTTATAGGCTATTCACGGTACCGTGAGCACTTTTTGAAACTCTCACATTTCGAATAATAGTCAATAAATATACTTAATTGTAGTCCTAGACAACTTTCAAGTCCAGTGAAATACATACACTATGTTTATTACTTATATGGTAATATTCATTTCAAAAAGTGGTGGACGAATAAAAATTACTGAGAGGAAAAAAGTAACTAGGGATTCAAATGTGCTCACTTTACCGTGAACAGCCTATAGCAGCGTTCGTATTGAAGACTAGTACGAATAATTATCCTAGTTTGTTGACGTCTGTTTTCTTTATTTATATAATGTTTAAGTATATGCGCGCAAAAACGGGGGGGGGGGGGGGGGCGTAGGGGGGAACCCTTGCAATCATGAGTTAAGGACACAGTTTGAGACAAAAGTTCAAATGTGACTCTCTTGACGTCATGGCGCTATTTAAACCTAATGTGTGGTTTAAGCAAACTGTACCCCAAAACAAAACATTCAACAATTTGAACTTTTGTCTTAGACTGTATCCTAAAATGACAGGAAAAGAATAAGTTTTCAAATATTTACACGTTTTTGTGAGAAAATACCGAAATATCCTATAAAATAAGGAGATGGTATCTGTCTGTCTGTCCGTCTTTAATATTTGTAAGTCCCCTGAAACTCAACAGAAGTTCTTCAAATTTTGCAGAGCGAATACTCAGGGTTAAATACAGGTCAAGTTCGAATTTCAGCAAGATCAGATTACGCAATCATTACCTTTTACCCTAAAAAACTCATTTTTAATTACTTTTTTCCTATATGAAAGTTATGTAGTAATGCATAGAAATTATTGCATAGAGATATGAAGGTAATGGAATATCATTTTAGTTTACTTTAAACGTCTCGCTTCTATGTTGGGTTAATTTCCAAGTGGGGCCACAGTGGCTCAGTGGATAGAGCGATTCCAGTGGGGTCACAGTGGCTCAGTGGATAGAGCTATATAATAAGTAAGGCCACAGTGGCCAAGTGGATAGAGAAATATTAAATGGGGCAGCAGTCGCTTCAATGTTAAGATAATTTCATTATTATCTATATATATATATGCAAATTTTTTTTTCGGTCTGTATGATAATCAAAATTTTCAACGTGGTAACTATTCTAGGAACGTGACAATACTAAAAGAAAAGGTCATGGGCTAGGCCTCTAGTTAAGATATAAACGGACATGAAATAAGATAGTCATATTTTAATTCAACGTATACACTACTAATACTTGAAAAATTACGTAAATTATTTTACTAAGTGGAATATAAAATTCAATTACATCAAGCCACAACAATGCCGACATCGTGTATTGCACTGAAAAATACAGTGCATATATATGAATTACGTTTAAATTAAAGCTCATGTGACAAATGATTGAATACTAAATAAAATTAAAGTGTCTGTCTGTGATTTTCGAATTTTTCACTTTTTATTATTTTTTCATGTAGTATAATTGATAACTAAACCACTTAACGTATTGACATCAAATTCACACAGTAAATAGATAATAACCCCAGAACCAACTTAGGCTTTGTTTCATCGAGATATCTCAAACGTCCGGAAAAAAATTGCGAGAAGAGATGCAAATATATACTGGATTAAACTCTTCTTAGAATTACTGCACAAAAAAAGGATTGTTAAAAAAATTTCATAATTATTTCTTTCTTTTTTGTCTATGGGCTGTAAACCTTTCCTCCCAAAAAGCCGTAGTGGTCCAGTGGATAGATATATACCAAGTGGGGCCGCAGTAGCTCAGTGGCTAGAGCACCCAATAAGGGGGCCGCAGAAGCTCAGTGGCTAGAGAACCCAATAAAGATGCCACAGAATCTCAGGGGCTAGAGCACCCAATAGTGGGGCAGCAGAAACTCAGTGGGTAGAGAACCCAATAGTGGGGCCACAGTAGCCCAGTGGCTAGAGAACCCAATAGTGGGGCACAGAGCCCAGTGGCTAGAGAACCAATATGGCCCAAGTGGTCGACTAGAGCACCCAATAAATAGTGGGGCCACAGTAGGTCAGTGGCTTAGAGAACCCAATAGTGGGACTGCAGAAACTCAGAGGGTAGAGAACCCATAATGGGGCCGCAGTAACCCAGTGGCTAGAGAGCTCAATAGTGGGGCCACAGTAGCCCAGTGGCTAGAGAACCCAATAGTGGGGCCGAAGATGGTCAGGGACTAGAGCACCCAATAGTGGGGCCGCAGAAACTCAGTGGGTAGAGAACCCAATAGTGGGGCCACAGTAGCCCAGTGGCTAGAGAACCCAATAGTGGGGCCACAGTAGCCCAGTGGCTAGAGAACCCAATAGTGGGGCCGAAGCTGGTCAGGGGCTAGAGCACCCAATAAATAGTGGGGCCACAGTAGGTCAGTGGCTAGAGAACCCAATAGCAGCTGGTCAGGGGCTAGAGCACCCAATAGTGGGGCCGCAGTAACCCAGTGGCTAGAGAGCCCAATAGTGGGGCCGCAGTATCTCAGATGCTAGAGCACCCAACAAGGGGGCCGCAGTAGCTCAGTGGCTAGAGAACCCAATAAAAAAGTGGCTAGATCAAGTCAATGTCCTAAATATCATGCTAACATAAAACATGTACGAAGCGATAGCAGGGTGTAATTTAATAACTCCATTAAGCCTGAAAGAAGAAATATTAGTATTTTAAACATAAAATCTTAATTAAACTATAGTGGGCTTTATTTTAATAACTTTACAAAGATATCATGCGAACGAAGTCGCACGGGTAAGCTAATTATTAAAAAAAAAAAAGTAAGACTTTGACTAAGGGATAAATAAACCGAAAAATACAACGATAAGTTCGCTGTATTTATGTCTACTGTGCTCAAGTGGCAGTCTGATGAAGCTCGGTTTCACACTGCCCAGTTGTAGACATACTCGGACTGCGACAATGTGACGTCACTTCGCATCGGGATCGGAACACGTCCACATCCATGGTTACGACCAATTATAACCGGGCCCGTACACATATTGTCTTAAGGTTGAAGCAGAATGGCTTCCAATGGAAAAATAATACATACACTAACAACATTGTTTGTAAGGCACTATTTATGTTGCATCTGGAAGAACAATTCATTTATTTTCTAATTCTTGTAAAATATCTTGCTATAATTTATTTATTCAAATATTTTTAAATCAATTATTAAGTTTATTTTTTATTAAAATTTCAGCGTATTTCGGATGCTTCAAAAAAACATAATTTACAAAAAAACTTACCCTAAGCAAGAGCCTTCATCATAATTACGTTGGTTGTAGGTGCAAAAACTATTATAACAATTTTTACATATATTTTTAACGATTGAATTTATGCACATGCATTACAGTTACGCAAGTTATCTTCTTATAACACAAATAAACGTGCGCAGCACCCCTGGAGGCCCTTGAGTTTATAGTAAGGGGTCTTCGAGTCAAGCTAATGTATTTTAATTGCCCTAAAAATTTTGTAATTATGCTGAAACTGCGAAATTTTTTTGTTATTAATGAAACTGGTTTTTTGCCAATTTTACTGCAAACTAAACTTGAAGTTGCCACAATTTGTACTGTGAAAATAAATACCTAGGTTGCATGCATGGAAATATTTTCTTAGCTTATGTCAAAAAGAGAAAGTTTGGCGTCCCGCAATATGTACATCTCAATAAAGGAGTCCTCGAAATCACAAAGTTCAAAGAACCTCTGCCTAGGTCATCCCAGAACAGCTACTCAACCCCCGCCCCGGATCAAGGGTTCCAGTACGTGCGGATGCGTACTGTATGGAGCGAGTCGAGTCGAGTCGAGTTATTTTGACCGTGGATTCGATGCGGGTCGATGTCCCTCCCTATCCCTCCCCTACACCCTCCCACCCACGACCCCATCGCCTAGAAAACCTCCACTTCCGCTCTTGCAACTTCGGCGATTGATCTGCCCGCACGACGGCCACTCGCTACGGGCAACAGGAGGGAAAAATCGTCAGACCTGATTAGGTACGTTGATATCGATATCATTTATATTGGTTACTTATAAAAGTATCGTTTTACGAAACGATACATTGAATGAAAAATATAGATTTTCTGTACATCGGAATTTGAAACTTTATGTACTAAAATTGCTTGGATTGTTACATGTTACGAACACGACGCATTGCAGAAAGATGTGGCGTCTATTTTTCTTGCATGTTGCCAAAGCAAATTTTGTAACTTTTTAATAAAATTTTGTTTGTATTAAAAACAGAGATTATTAATACAGCATAATAAAATATTTATTTTCCGATACCTGGCAAAAAAACCTTTGATTTCGATAAAATATCATTAAAACATATATCGTCGATTTATGTCGACATATCGTTGATATAATTTCGGCATTTCGATATATCAATATTTTTAAACATTCCTATGTCTCATTTAATTTATGCTTTTAGTTATTCGAAATATGAAATTTTATGACGCTTTCTGTACTTGTCGAAACCGCACTTGTTTCGTCATGTAGGACTTGTGTTCGCCTGCAGAAATAAGAGCCATTCATAATCTGGAACAGTAACACGGATCAGTACCCGGCCAAAAATAAACTTCCTGTGTGTAATGCGCACAAAATTGTGTTCCTACACGGTCTGTAAGGATTACACACTGAGGAAATGCCAGGGAGACTATCGGCCATTCACGGCAAAGTGAACACTTATGAAAGTCCTGCTTAAGAGCTACTTGTATACACACTCCGTATAGTTCCGATTTTGTAATATTAACACTGCCATGGGCCTAGTCACTTTATTCGTGTGCCAGTCAAGTGACACTTTGAAATTCTTAGAAAATTAAATCTTATGCAAATTTGCGAATTTTCCACTAATATGCATTAAAAAAACGAAAAATCAAAGTAATAATTTCAGTGATCACAAACGTTTACCTCGTATTAAAATTCAACGCTAAGATGTGGAACTACTTTTCCCTCAACCGTTGCCAACTTGACTGGGCTCATGACGGTCAGCGTGCCCGTCAAAATACACACAGGTTGCGGCAGTGGCATTTTTCAAAGTGCTCACTTGATCGTGAACAGCCTTTGGCAGGTGACATGTGCCAGCGGTGAGATCAGGAGCCCGCCCACCCACCCAGCACTTGACGCGCGTTGTCGCATAGTGTTTGAAACACGTGTGTCCGCGAAACTATTACACGTGAACACAGAAAGAACACACGCTCCAGACGAATACGTCATGCACATTACTAACATCACCCCACGATACTCCAAAACGAAATATACGCATCAGACACACGCAAAACTATTCGCGGGCCCTCCTTTTGAACCTTCGTACGGTATTTCTTTCTACCAATAAAACAACAGGGTAGTCGTCGAGAGTCCCGTAGGCACACGCAATGCGACGAGAGCACTGCACATCAGTTCAGAACCTTGCGCTTAGTGGCGATGGCGCTACTTGATGTGCGCTGCAATGTCGCCCTTATTACTCCCGGGCTTCTCGGCCTCAAGCGCGGAAGCCGTAAGTAATTGAGGCCAAGTTCACGATGAAGTGAACACTTTTGAAATTAACCTTTGAAAAAAGTCACTGTCCCAACCTGCATATATTTTAACGGACGCACTGAGTGACATCCGCCCAGTAACGAAGGTAACGATGGATGGGAAAGCAATTCCGTATCTTAATGGCGGATAAAAAGTATTAGGTAACCATTTGTGATATCTTAAATTATTTCTTTCCTTTTCTGGCTTTTTTAATGCATCGAAGTGTAAAAATGAGCAGATTTGTGAAATATTTACATACCTAATAATTTCACAGTTTTACTTTACCGACGTATCAACAAAGTGACGAGGCCCATGAAAATGTTAATTTTATACACGGTGGAAGAATACACAACGTGCATACAAGTAGATGTAGGCTAAGCAGGGCTTTCAAAAGTGCTCATTTTACCGTGAAAATCCTCCATCGAAGTACACTATATTCACGTATACAGGTATTTGCAGGTCAGTACAACTAACCCATCAAAGAGCTTTCGTACATAGCAATTTTTAAAAATTTCGGAAGCACAATTTTTTTTAAGGGTGGTTAATTTCCGTGTAGTTTGTTTCGACATAAGAAATTTCTGTGAAGTACAGTAACGGAACCTATCCGAACGAAACAGTTCCGACGAGTTCAATTCAACAGAACTCATCAGAAATTCGTATTGCTAAAATTTGACTTCTTATGAAAGCATTTTCCAGCTGTAACTAATGGAATAGATTATATGTAACTAACTGGAATAGATTATATGTAATTTGGTTTGTTACGTAAATGTCGTAAATTTTTATGGATAGCAAATCGGCGAGTTTAAGTTTGTCATTCCAAAACGGTCTTTACGCCCGTCGACTCGTTTGCCCCAATCGGTGTCGCACCTGTGATCAATTTGTCGTCGTTTCAAAAAATTCCATCACACCTAGCTTTTTTTTTAATGCATGGCCATCGACGGTTGTATAAGAAGGTTATCACTAATGAACGCCTTTCGCACATTTGTACAAGAGCGCACAAACCACCCTAATAAATTACGTCAAACCATAGGCAGTATTTGTTTTATATCTCATTTTCTAAAAATAAATAAAAAAGATCTACTTGCAGCGTTTTCGCCTGAATGCGATGTTTAATTCGAATGGCATTATATACCAAAATTTCGGGAGAAAACGATTTATAGATGAATTTTACTTTCTCGTTAGGCACTGCCAGCATTAAGAGCTTGGGTAACTTAAGTCGTATGTTTCCAGAAATACGAGAAGCCACACCCAACATTAACACCATAGGTTCCTTATAATAAGAGTCACATTACAATTCTATTAATCCTAAGAACAGTACTATGCATCTTAATGAAATACAACAGAATGCTTGTGCAGGTAACCATATAAAACATACAGCTACAGTTAACTCTTTCTTTGCCAGATGCCGCCACCAAAACCAATATTATTATTATTATTGGTTCAAAGTTATCCTAGAGAATGAAGTAACCCCAGTATACGGTACATGTAACCTAAACTTGTTTATGAATTAGTGTGATTTCAGAATTTTACCTTCTATTTATGTACTACTTGCCACAGTCGACGTATGGCGTGTTATGGATGAGGTAAAATTAACAGCAAGCATTATCTCTGCGATATTTCCATTTAGTTCACCATCTTATTCTCTTTATTAACTAAGCTATTACGATCATTTTTTCTTCTCGCGATCTCAGGTTCAAGTACTTCATGAACGTCATATGTCAAATTGTGTCTAAACTATTTCTGAAGAGCTCTACCATGACAAAACAACGCTAGTAAAACGGGATAAAATTAATAGACTCTTTGTAAACATGGGAAATGTTTTCACTTTTATCTCTTAAAAAATTTGAATGGCAAACCATGATTTGTGTGTTGTGCTAGGCGGCACCTAAAAAAAACCGTACGAATTACTATTATAGACTGTGAGCACTTTTGAGGCCCGTGTTACTTTTTCCTTTCAATCATTTTTTATCTTTTAAACACCATTTAAAATAAATATTGCCATGTAAGCAATAAACACAGTGTGTATGTTCCATCGCACTCGGAAGTTAACATCTAAGCCTAAAATAAAATGTATTTATTGAATATTATTCCAAACGAGACGGCTTTCAAAAATGCTTACTTTATCGTGAATAGAGTGCAAAAACTTTACAGACTGGAAATAAGTAGCTGGTCAACTTATCAAAATATGTATTGTTGCCCCCAACAGTGTTTCAGACATACGTGAAGTATGTCTGAAAGCCAGCCACATGTAGGTTGGTCACGGCATCTTCCGACCTTTCTGGACTTCTGCATTATACAAACTACGTATCACTCAGCCACACGTATATAAACTATACACGAATCTAGAAAATAAACACTGTATGTGTGCGTTCTACAATGAAAAATACATTCTTTCTTTTATATCAGAGTAAAATGTGTTTCCTGCAATTCTAAGTATAAATGTTAAGTATGCTGGTAATAAATGTCCACTTTACAAACAAAACACCAAAATTCAATTTGAAATATTTTACATAAGAACAATATAACTAGACATTACCGATGCATAGATCTTTCCTCTCTGTTATCATGCTTAATAAAGACATTAATACTATAGTTAAAAAACCAAAATATAAGGGAAATATTTATTTTAGAAAAAGTGTGAAGTCCTTTAAAGTTATCGTAAATATATATAACACTTATTATGTTTGATTTATTTAGGTAACAGCTAGATATTTTAAGCTCGGGCAGATTTTTCAAAGGTTTGGGGGCAAAAAGCGTGAAGATAAACTGAACAGACTATACACGTGCACTCACACATGCCGCCAACTACACGTAACTCATGAATTTAGTCCACAATGAACAAATCCCCGAGGGCGAGAGAGCAGGCAGCGGAGAATGTCGGTTCGGTTCGGCATTACTGCACGCCGTCCAACCGGAATAAACTGTAAACGAACGTCGGCTCGATGCTCTCTGTGCAGGATATCGCCTTCTCGCGAACACGGGACTCTCTCCTAGAGAAGAGCAAAGCCGGCAGAACAAATCCCTTTGCGTTTGATACCGTGGAACGGCTTTCACGTTGTAGCACGTCCGCGGGAAGGGAGGACAGTAAAATGTCTTTGAATTACCTGATCTGATACGGCTGATAAATAATAGGAAACAGGAGGAAAGCGAGAGGAAATTCACTGCTCCGAGAGATTCTGCAGTTTTATCTCGCGCAGGCTACACACCAAGGGGAGTGAGCATAAGCTCTGATCTAAAGCACGGACAGTTAAATTGTCCATAAACTGCGGCGTGACAGAAATTGTGGAGAAAACTCTTATCAGCAATACGGCACGTCCTTATTTTTCTGTGGGGTGGTTTCGATACAATGGAAGCCACTGTATAAAGTACTCGCAATCATTAGCCCACGTGCCAAAAAAAAAATTTCTTTATATTTACGGCGTTGTTAATGCTCGACTTGACTTTCTAAAAGATAATTATATCTTATAATATTTAAAGCTTTTTTGTATATAGTAATTCAAAGTATCTGTTTATTTTTAACTATGAGCACAAAAAAGGTTCACTGAATTGTAGCAGGGTTGCCACCTTTTTTACATTGGAAAATTCCCAGACATTTTTAAAGCTTTTTTGTATATAGTAATTCAAAGTATCTGTTTATTTTTAACAATGAGCACAAAAAAGGTTCACTGAATTGTAGCAGGATTGCCACCTTTTTTACATTGGAAAATTCCCAGACATTTCCCTGATTTCCAGACAAAAAGAATCTTTTTTCCCCTGACCTTTTTCTAGCATTTTTTTTCTGTAAGGATTGGATCCTTTGCATTATGACACACTTTTACACCAAAATACTTCTCACATATTATAAAATCACTCACTACATAGATTGCAAAGAAAAATGCCTAAGCATTTAGTCCACAATCATTAAAAGATTTTTTATATGATTCAAGCAGAGGTACACGATTGATGACAGAACTGCGAAATATATCATGCATATCACAGAATTACCTGACATTTAGATTACTTGTTTGAAATTCCCTCATTTCCCTGACAGTTTTCAAATTCCCTGACGTTTCCCTGTTTCCCAGGTTTTTCATACATGTGGCAACCCTGTGTAGGCATACTCTTTCTGTGTCTTTCCCCGTCGTATTGCGATATATTCTTCCATTTTAAAATTAGGTATGCGTTAAATATATACCCAGACAACGCGAAGATAAATTAAAAATATATATTTGAACTAAAATTCTGGGGCGTAACAGAACAATGGTTTACACCCCCCCCCCCCCCCCCCCGCGCGAACTACCCTCAAGTCTTGTACTGCACGTGTTATTGCCACGGGCTGATTGGACGTCATACTGACTCTCAGCCATATTATATCACGTTGGTGATGTGGCATGGGTCGTGTCAGACGTCATGTGTAGAGATGATGGCAAATCGCGACAATTTTTGGAGCCAACATATCTTCTAAAAAGCTCTATCTAGTTTATTCTTTCATGATTTGTTGAACAAGGTTCCGACTCGGCTAAGTTGTTTGTAGAGCAATCACGAACGTTCTGCCGTATAGTATCAGAATCCTCATTGGTCCAGTGAAATGTGATAGTATCTTCGACATGCATGACACCCAATGAGGAAATAAAACTTTCGGACATGTCGACAGTACATTGAGTCCTAGCAAAAAGTCAACTTTTCCCGCGATAAACCATCATCCCTAGTCATGTGATCTGTCATTACCAGACCGAATTCTGAGTGTCCGGTTTGCTGCTCAGGTCGATAGAATGCACTACACATTGGTGTATATATGGAAGATTCACAATTTATTTAACCTCAGTAAATTACTCAGAATGAGTAAATTACTACCAGTAGTATTCAAATAGTACATCAACCATTTAGGTATCCTGCAATATGATTTGTAATTTAAGTTCACTATCACTAATTGTCCCCTCCCCTCCAAAAAGGAATTGTTGCTTCCCAAATCAGACACACAGATGTCTGAAGCCATAACGACAAACCCAGATTAACAAAAGTTACCCTGAAAAAAATATTTAGAGGTACTTAAAATGAGTATTTCGAAAAACAAAATTTCCGCAAGTTTTTGAAACGCTGAACACGGCGTAGTAAGTTCATACTTGACGCGAATGAGGCGGATATACGTAGTTTTCTGTGCCACTGCGAGATAAAAGTGTTGACGGATCTCCTCTTTTTTTAAATATTACCGTATGTTATGAAATATTTAGTTGCACGTAGGTGGCCTCTTTGATGCGAAGGTGTAAGCAGTTACAGTTACAAAGGTTGCTACAAACTGTGTGCAATTCGTCGCAGCGGCTAAGCAAGACGGAAGACCAAAATACACACGGTAGCAATTAAAAATGTGTTCCTTTCTTGTCTTAAAAAGTAAACTGCATCAGGAAAGTTTCATTTATAACTAACCCGATTCACCGCTTAAACTCTAAAGTCGCTAAGATTTCATTGCAAAAACGATGAATGAAAAACTATTTCTCAATGAGTCCAGCTCCTCGTCTTTCCTTCAAAGGAAAACTCCAATGGAATAATTACTAAACAAAGGTATCAAATTAATTCTTCAACAAGCACTTAGGTGAGGCCTTGTCGACTGTAGAGCGGAAAGATTATTGTATTACTAATTAACACGAAAAGGTAGAAAGAGAAGAGGTGAAAAATCTTCAGGAAAAAAAATAGCTTTCCTAATTATTTTCCTTTCCTATGGACATTTTTCAGTAAGAGATGATTAATTAATTTTTATTCTTGGAGTTACAAAAACCAATTTTTAAGTAGCATTGTTCGTCAGTTAGAATTTAACGTATACATAACTGCCATTCTCTAGTATTATCACAAGAAAAGTAACAAATTTGTTTATTACTTGACACTTTCGTTTTGCGAGGAACTACAAAATATAACATAATTTTACTTCACCTAATCAAACAAAGGAACTCACATAAAATTAATAACTAAGTAAATTCCTGCTGTACACTATACTGTATACCCTAATTAGACGATAATGTTTAGCGACACACAGTAATTACCGCAGATAAAAGCTCTATAACCAGCCAATTAATAACGCCGTTTACACTGACTTGGTGGTATTAGGGGCGCTACACTGCGCTGTTATAATGTTTGATACTATTTTAGAATTTGCGCAACGCATATTTCATGTATAAGTTTTCCATTGATCCACAAAACTAACAAATACACGGCATCAAGTAACCATCAGGTAATTCAATGTTAACAAAATCTAATGTATAGTTGCCTATACGAATTCGTTAGTGGTGCTAATGAGGATGCGATAGTGAATTTACTATTAGGACTATTTCACAATACCCTAAGAACACAGTTATTTCGTAACCTCTTCTTTTTCTTTAAAATCCTTGACCAACTTGCGCAAGTGGCCGCTACAGCCAACTGATACTGGCTGAAAAGCTGTCTCTCGCGTCATTGCGACGAAAAGGAAGCCGCTCCCATTGAAATATATGCTGCCAGCTATAAACTGAAATATATCAACGAATAGGTCAGAGCAGTGATCATCTTAAGGCTTTAAATACATTAATATCGACTGCTGAGAATCAGGCAACATGCCTGCTAATTATTAACACTTCAAGATATAAAACAATAAGTTACTGGTAACTGATGATCCTACTTTCCTCTACATGGGTGCAAATAAATTTTAGTGAAGTACTTGAAAGCTTAATGGTAGGTAGTCGTTGAAGTTTGTTTGGTGCAAACAAACTAATCGTTTGTATACGGGCAGTTAAATATTTTGTTGCTGAAACCTAATTATTTCGTTGTTGATTTTTGGTTGCCACATTTGGTTGGTTCGACAAAAGATTTGTATGGCTCTATGTAGCCTTCGTAAAACGGTTTCAGTTACCATAAATAAAATCGAGCATCACCGGGTTCCTAACCCGAAACTTTCACGAGCAAATGCTATATCTTGGCAACCTCTGCTAACATATTACTTCAGAGCTGTAATGTTTGCGTTGTATATATGTATACAAGATATTGGAAACTACCTGTTGAAATTCAAACTACAGCATCTGTAGGCAAACAGAAGCAAGAAACTCTAGTCACAAAATGTTCGGATAGGCCATTTAGTATGTTTAAATTGAAGTAGCATTTCAGTAAACAACGCCGGGTGCACGCAGCCATACGTACCAGCGTGCACAAGAAGTTGCATGACACTAAGGCGAAGGGCAATGGCGCGACATGTGGGCAGCGCCTGTGCATAGGCAACCATGTAACACACAAGCTCACCTGCCACTGCGGTGACGCCTGTGTGTGATGAACAGTGGCAACCCATTTGACCGACAGGCGGCGTCAAGTGTGACGTGTAGGACTGCCTTGTATCAGTTCGCCTTACTGTCTTGCAATTTGCCATGCACGCAGGTACATATGGCTGCAGACACCCAGTGTCGTTTGCCGAAATTCAACTTCAATTTAAACATACTAAATGGCCTTTCCGAAAATTTTGTAACTAGTATTTCTTGTTTCTGTTCACACAAAGAGGCTGTGGTTTGAATTTCGACAGGTAGTTTCCTGAACATCTTGTATCTGTGTGTGTGTACACACACGCACACAGTACCCAGAGTACCCAGCAGCCGACTAAATAAATGACTGTTCTGTGCCAAGCTGATTTTGTTGCCGCAACGAATTGTGTGATAATAGACACCAGGTTGTTCCATGTAACCAAATGATTTATTTAGTACAGACTATATAACTATTTTACTCTACCATGATATTTATAATGTTTACGGCAACCAAACCGATACGCTGAACTTGGAAAATACGCGTGTGTACTAAATTCATAACAGGTGATGACGGAACAACCAAATACGTAATTGCTCGGGGAAAAAAACATAGTTTTAAAGTAATTTATCTAGTTCAAAGGAACGAATGTATATGTTTGGAGCAACAACAGAATAGCTGAGTGAACAAAATATTGTTCATTACAAACAAGTAGCCTACTTTTCAAACAAATTTGTTTGGTATCCGCAACAAAATATTTTCTCGTTGCACGTATTCTGCGGTACGTGTTCCACTGTTTTGTATAGGCCTGCTCCAAATACTGCAAGTTTCCCCTTTACAAGCGAGGTGTCAGGCAGCGCATTTAACGGTACATCGTTTGCGCAAAAAAAAAATCGTGAACTGGGTATAGCCTGTCACGGTAATTTGATCGCATGTAAGCCTTGCTTAAGATCTACTTTTCCCTATGATTTTGTATCCTTCTGCCTCTTTTAAGATTAACATAGCCATGGACATACCTCACTTTGTTCATACATCAATGTGGAGCACGTAAAACTTTTAGGAAAATATACGTGTTAATGACATACAAATTTGTACTCTGTATATAAAACGAGAAGCAGTGACGACAGTAGCCATAAATCTGCATATTACACTCTTAATACGTCAATTATTAGAACTAATTTTATTAATTCGTTGCCAATTTACCTGGGAACTGCATGTCAGCGTGTGCTGCAGCATACACGTAGTTACGGGCAGTGATTTTTTTTTCCCGGTGGTTGATTGCAATGAACAATCTTTAGCCATTCGGGCGCTACAGCATACTTTTTTTTTTGGGTCACAAACGCTCAGTTACAATAAAAGTACGTTTTTTTTGGTTAAATAGAAATTTTGTTTGCATTTTATTTATGAATTATAATATTTCACTTACACTTCAAATAAATAGAATCAGTGAGAAAGCATGTGAGTGGGCAATGCCTAGGAAGAAACAGTTCTCACACAAAATATTATTGAAGTGAGTGCGCACGAATGCGGTGGGTTGTCCGTTTGGTGAGATTTTCTACACTGAGTTCAGCTTTGTTTGTACGAGGCGAAGAAGTAGCCTGAAAGTAGAACGTTAACTACGAATGGACTATAACTAGGGCCATCAATTTTTGTGAGAAGATTTGTGCGCGTGGTAGATACACATAAACATTCCATACATGCACACAAGCAGGTATCTTTTTATCTATTGCCCGGGTGTCTCAGTGCGAACATACATTTTCTATTTGACTGTGCCTATCAGAATTAAGTTACTCGAACACTGAACTTCTGTGATTGGCTGGCAGACACCTCTGACAAGCGAGAGTTCAAATTGTCAAACCACGAAATTTTTTCCTGAAATAACGTGGTTTCCAGCACAACTAGACGAAGAATCTTTTCGCGGAAAACAGGTGGCACTAACTCAGTGGCGTGCCGTGAAGTGTTTGCAAGGTAATCTGGCGTTAGTCCCTGGACTGTACCCTGTCTGCTTGGTAGTTTACACTTCCACCAGTAAAACGTAGCTCGGCGACTGACGCCGCAAAACGCCGTGTCCCGTGTTGCGCATTTGTGAGTGGTCGGAATGCATTCAATTTCCCGAGGCAGCGCGGTGGTTATTGGTTCCTTTTTGCGTGCACAGAGAATGTACAGCAGAGCAGAAGCACCAGCTTGCCTCGCAACACGTCACTGGCCTGTGGTCAATCCGACGGACCCAGTCGCTGTCCAAAGCCAAGGCAGTTCCCAAACATCACGCCTCTAGGCTTCGTCCCCACCTCGCTCCAATTATCGACCACGGCGCTGTGTTTTCATGAGCCAGTGCGCGTCCATCGGTCAATTTTTGCACGCTTCGCTCGTCTACATTATGCACCACGTAACTTTATTACAACACCCCCCTCCCCCACCGCCTCCAGCACCAACCTCTGAAACAAGGGGTGCGAGACACGCTACTGTGAAATTTCTCCATGCTTTACACGAACACGGGGCCACAATGGCTCAGTGCCTAGAGCGATCCCCACGGTGGCCAAGCGGTTAGCCTGCTCGCCTTCCACCAAAGAAAAACTGGGTTCAATCCCCGGCCGTGTCACTCCCGGATTCTCGCATGCTGTTGTCGTGCCGGACGATGGCGCTGCTCCACGCTCACATCGCTTCACCCTCACCGGTTCCCAAGACCTCGATGTTAAGAGCCGCCCAAATCTCTACTCTCACTCACTTCGACGAATGCGATGACACGAGTTGCTGCATTTCTCGCGAGAGAGACTTAACGAGGCCAGTAGCAAACGAAGTTACATGCAAACTTCTTTCGCAACTTTTCGAATTGCAAAAACAGATAATTGGAATTTCGCAGCGCAGTTTAACTAGGTCAACGGTAATTTCACGGCGTTTACAAGAATAGCATAAAAGGAAGTCACTACAGGAATGACACCTCTTTAAAGCGTTCCTTAACGAGACTTTTTAATGTGAAATTTCCAAGAATACATGCATATTCATTAGTATAACAGTACGAAGCATCTACTGAATGTTTGGCCAAGCTCAGTTCCCGGCGACATCCACTGCAATAAGAATTCTAATTAATGAACAGAACTATCATGGACAACAGACGCACAGTTTATCGTTGGTCAAATGAAGAGATTCGGGAGCCCCTCCCAGTCACTTTTTCTGTCTACCGTTTAGCCTTCCGTCACGCGTAAACATTAAGGGTGGGTTTACTATTAAAAATGTTCGCGTTAACTTAAGCATTATGACGTGTACAGAATAACAGGCGCCGTGCAGTTAACTTACACTGGTTCACAACAGAACTCAGCAGGCTGTGCACGTTGTTGGGTGTTTCTTGTGCCTTGAAAGGTGCGACTATATTTAAAAACCTGAGTAAAAATCCGGTGTAACCAGTCAGAGCGTGGAAATAATTGTTGTCTGCGGAAACTTATATTTACATTTCCAAACAAACGTCGCCGGCACAAATATTGAAAGGACAACTGTGTGAGCATGCCCGTACACTGCTTGCAATTAAAATTGCGAAGCCAATAAGGACGCACATGAAGGACCCCACAATGGGGGAGTGCGCAGAGAAGGGTAGGGCGATGACGTGGTTAGTTGTTGAGCCGAGTGGTGTAGCACATCCGCCAATGACGACTGTGGTAAGTGGTATATAAGTGGAGGTAGGAGTGCCGCTTACAGGTAGCTAGAATTTATTTTCCTACAAATAAAGAACATAGCCCTTACCTATCTGTTTCCTGTAGTATTTTCTAATAATGTGTGTAATCATTTTAAATTCTTTTCTGTTAACTGGGTTTTTACGGTGCCTATGCCGGTTTTTTTGCAGCCTCTTCATGGTTATAGTTTTAATTATAGGGACACTAAGGAAGATGGTCATGGCCAAAAATGGTGGCCATGGCTGCCCAATCCCTTTTTTGCCGCGATGCATGCCTCCTTGCATGGATGCCCTCACCTGTAGGCATAAGGGGCGCAGCCATGAGACGGAGTAGCTCCCGTCCCTACATAGGACGCACAACTAAGGAGAGAGCACGCCGCGTCGATAAACAAGGCAATCGTACGAACAAGGTTTCCGCCTTTGAAAGCAAGAGGATCGTGGCCTGTCGGGATTGCAGATCACCCCGGCGCGGAACTGGTTCTCACTTTGGAAGGAATGCAACAAGAGTGGGGCGGGCATGGGACCGGCGTACCGAGGAGGGACGGACTGAGCAACAAACACGCCGGAAGCCAACAAGCGCGAGGACAGACGTGCAATGCACATGGCGATTGCGAACCATAACAACACCCTCGCTCAGGAGTTGAGGCAAGGATCGTCTACACCTGCCACTGGCTGCCCACCGCAAGCGCCTGCTGCTGCTGCAATGGTGCGTGGAAAGTAGAGCCGCTGGTGGGATGAATGGCATGCCATCGTATTCTCCGACGATTACAACTTCTGCTAGCAGTCAATAATATATATATTTATATATATATATATATATATATATATATATATATATATATATATATATATATACATATATATATATAGAAGGTCCATCGTTCAGGTGAAGGTGACGACTTCGCAAGCTAGCAGTGTAACATTTGATGAAACACGGCCTCGTAAAAATTATCTTGATTGGAAGTACACTGGAGAATTAGGTACAAAGTAAGATTATGTAAGCATCTAAGTGATATGGCATGGAAGAAATATTCAGTACTTACGCTGAACAATGGCGTAACAACATAGGCGTTTACGTAAGGTACGGTAGCAATGTCCGTAAGAGATAGGATAACGAATGAAGCTGTTAAACAACACGAATGTGGTGGTATGAGCACGGGAAGAAAATTGTGAGAGAGGGAGAGATTAATAGAGAGAAAATACCGAAAAAAATATACACGTGAAGGCGACGGAACGAAGGAAAAAGCAAACCCGAGAAGAGGGTGGATCTGGCTAAAAGCAGATGATCATTGCGGGGACAGGTAAATATGGAGGCAGGTTACTGTTTTGACAGACAGGAAACAACAGTAAGCGATGACTGTACTATGAATGAACTTTCAAATTTCCTACCACACTTCTCTTGGAGTCTTAAGGCGATGATTTGTTGAACTTTCTCATTTCGGGTTCAAGTCCGCATAGTCCACAATGTGTGCAAACATCTTTCCAATCAACAAGGGGGGGGGGGGCAACGATGATGACCTGCAAATACAATGATGCAGCATATGGCGCAAAATTATTTCCAAGTAAATCACGGACTAGAATAGTGTTCATGGAAACTAAACGTACGAATAAACAAGAATAAACTATTCGGAGACTTTTTGCAATAAAGTTAAAGTATTCTCACAACACGTTTAGAAAATTGAGGAAAAAAAAAAAAGGACAGGTCCTAACACCAACAGGGACTATAAGTTAGTCCTTGTTGGTGTTAGGCAATCGCCTATCTAGCGCTTGAACTACACATTCACTTTGCTTGAAATACAGTTTTTCTGTGTAACTCTGCTTTTACTAACGGCTGTTCGCGGTCAAGAGAGCACTTTGAAATTAACCTCTGAAAAAAATCACTGCCATTAGGAACGCACATTCCACGATACACTCCGGCCCGCAGCATCACATTTAAGTTAGCAAGTAAATAAAGCAAAACAGTTGTGCACTTTGACATTTTATTGTGAATGAAACGTTTAAATAAACGCATTTTCAAAAATAATTGATCACCCCGAAGGTGCTATCGTGGGGCACGAAAGTGGGTACAAGGACATGACAGGACATGGCACTACACCAAGAGAAAATAGTACAAAATATTTGTTTGTATAGGGCCAAATATACATTTAGTTGCCCTAACAAAATATATTGTTCAGCAAACAAAATTTGAAAAGGGAAAAAATTTACTTTTGTGCGTTTAGCAAAATCTGCGTGTTGGGCCAAAAAAAATTAGACTGTGAACTAAATATTTTTGTTAAATCACGTGTATATATTTGTTTTACCACTAATTTGACTGCCTTCGTTCGAAAATACAGCTCGAGAGTTTGTTTTTAATTTTTGTGACAATTAGGATAGTAACCGTGTTAGTGCATCTTGACGCTTAACAATATTATAAACATATTAATAAAACAATGCAACAAGAAACTAACAAGTAAAGCTGTAAAACTTGAAATATTTGTTCGCTCACGTTGCCCAATAATTTTGGTATCTCTATTTAAAAGCTTTCGGGAGTCACCATTTGTCACGTTAGCTGAGATTACTAAGTCGTAGCGATCGGACGCAGGTGATCTAGGTTCGAAACTGGGTCGAACTTGTAAAAATTTTTTATATCGGCCCAAACTGTTTAATGTACGTGTAGCCACCAACCTAATGTTACAGTTTGGGGCAGGCAATTATAAACAACAAAATAATTTGGTTTCAACAACAAAATATTTTACTGCCCCTTAAAAACAAATATTTTCGCAGTGTATGCATACAGACAATTTTAAAATATTGTACCAAGCCAAGCATGTATTGCAAGAGAACTGTTACAGACTGCACTTAGTATGGTGTTTGGCCACCCCTTACCACAGAAAAAGGCAGCGATACGGTCGGGCATGAAGGAATACGGACGTTGGATGGCGCAACTGACCCTCCAATCCACCGTAGTTGTCGCTGGGCGAAGTTGCTGTCCAATATGGCCCCGAATGTTCTCGATAGGCGAGAGGTCTGGGTACCTGGCTGGCCAAAGAAGCAAGTGTGAGGTCGGGCGTCATCCCGCTGGAAAATGGGGTTGTCAAGCTGCGCCAGGAAGGGGAGCGCACAAGGTCACAGGATTCCCTGGACGTATCGCCGCGCCGATAGGGTCCCTTCAATCACCACCAGTGGGGTGCGGTGATCGTGGGAAATGGCCCCCCACACCATGAGACCTCTCGTTGGAGCGTTGTGCCGCTCTACAATGAAGCGTAGATCACGGCTCTGGCCACGACGTTTCCAGACTCATATTCGTCCAGACAGAACGGTTATTTGTCGATAAACACCAAACGTCGCCATGTCGCCAGTTACCGGTATAAGGTCACACGTGCTCGACGATGCTCAGGTCGTAATGGCAGATGTTGTAAGGGCCGCCGCGACTACACACCCCGCTCTGCTAGCCGCCCGGGTATGGCACTGGTGGACAAAGGTGTATTGCCAACTGCCGTGACATGTCACTAAATGGTCCGCAGTGATGCCCGTGGAGTGCTTAGAGCTTGTCGCACGATTGAACGATCCTCCCTGCTGGTGATCCGTCGGAGTCGACCCGAGCTTTCTCCACGGGTATGTACACCCTCGTGTTATCACTGCGTCCAGCACCGACTCGCAATGTAAGCAGAACTGTTCAAGTGGCGAGCAATGCGCCGAACGTCCAAACTTTCCCTCGGAGGCCGATGATGCGGGGCTCTCTCAAACTCCTCCAGCCGGCCAAAGGCTTGTCTGATGCGCCGTTGGGGCATGCTGCATATTAATTTAACTTGGCTCTGTGGCTCACGCTTTTACAAAGGGCCCATTTGGTGTATTACAGCTATGGATGATGGAGGGACATGTACGCCTCCTTGTAGCACGTCCGCTCAAGCTAACAGCATTAAACGCAAATGGGGCACACGTCGGCTTAAGACGATACTGTATGGCAACTTCCGTCGTACTCACATGATTCTTTCATGGTGGTCAATTGTTCTGCAAATGAGTGCACAACGCTACTGAAGAGTGCGTTTCTTGTTTTGAATATACAAGAATACGGATCTGTAAATTAATAACACATTCATTTTCCTAAAAATTTCCACAGATTCATTTGGGTAACGCATGAATAGAGTGATCCAAGGCAATGTCAGCTTTACGTAAGTCTGAAGGCTAAAAAGTGCGGAGAAGAGTAGATCCCAGGCAGGGCTTTAAAAAGTGCTCAATCATTTATCGTGACCAGACTATAGTAAGAGTAGCAGCGTGTTTTGGACAGCCCTGAGAGTACGCTCTTTGTTGCTCTGTGTACTTCACTCCCACTTCCCGAAAATCTTAATACTCTGCGCTTCCTGAGAGTAAAATACGTGCTCGATATCCCATAATGATAAGATCATTTGAGCAGCGAAACTCGATACTCCGCAAGGAGATTTCGGTATTATCATCTCCGTTTTTTTTCTTCTAAAAAGCGTGACATTTATACACTTTTAACTAAAATGAAAAATGTCAACAAGAAAGTGGAGTGAAACTGAAGTCATAAATCTGTAGCCGTGCTAAGTCCACCGTGGTAAAAACTAAGATCTTTGTCAGTTACCATTTGTGTATCGTTTATATAGAAAAAAAAACGTTAAGTGCATAATACTAAGAAGTTACTTGTGAAATAATTTTCATGTGCATTCTTTTAGGATTGCTTTATTTACGAATAACTAAACCACACACGTGCGTATGTAAGCTTAGCCTATACGTTCATATATTAAAAATAAATAATACAAATTTTCAACATGGTATAAAGAAAAGAAAACATTCTCTCTGAATGAAGAAAAAATTCAATTCAATATTTCTGCAAATACTTGTTTTTGTATTAATTTGTTTCCTTAACGGGTAACATACCTTTTCTTTACTAGGTAAATATGCGTTTTTCTATAAATTTTAGAAGAAATGACACAAACAATACCCTTGGAATAGAACCAAAACATAATAAACCTCAGCTAGACAAACACGTAAAAGCAGACAATGCAAAATTGTGAATAAAAAAAATAATTGAGCGGATTTCAAATTTGAGATTTTTCCAGCAGAAAAGCAAACACACATTACTTATGTAAATAATTAACCTACCTTCCCCCATCACTTAAAATCTGTCAAGTATTTATTTTGAGGTTCCCTGCGATTCAGATACCGAGTTTTTGTCAATAAATACAAAGGACGTTCTTCAAAATTATTACACGCTCCCAATCACTAAAACATATTTAATGACACGGTGCATGCATAAAAATACTGGACTTCTGTAGGCCTACAGTACTGGTTTTGATGCAAATAATCAACAATAAAAATGTGTTACCCGTGTGTGCATATCAATTGTAAACTCATGGCGTATACCATACCAAGCTACCACTATTCACGAATTTGCTGCTTTGTCTCAAGGAGTTTCTGAAATTTTGCAAAAAAAATATAACTACTTTTTAATTCCCATTTTTAAAGGAGGCGTGTGCCCCTTAATAATCACTTTATGTCGCACGTTACATTATGTTTTCTACACAATAATGTTTAACGAATCATCTCACAAAGTGTTTATCTGGAGTTAAGGTTAATCCTGTATATAATAGGGCATCAGTGTGAAAAAACTTTTGATACCCGTCGGAGCCAATAATTTTATACTTATTTATCTCACTTCAACTTGTCATTCCTTCCACAAAAAGGAATATGAAACTGCAGAATGAGCAACGGTAATCCATATACAAATATCCACGTAAAGAAGCTACTCTGCTCATTTCAGTCATTGGTGAGAACTTCTCCGGCAGTAATTATCCATGATTAATAGTGAATGCTCAAATCAACACTGCACTTATGTGTCCAATCATCAATACGCAAGGTATGTAAGTGATCTAGGTAGGTGGGTCTCTACAGACGTTTCGTTTCGTCGACAACGAAGTCAATAGAGACGAAGCAAGTTGCTCACATAAGCAGAACCAGGGGAGGTATAGATAGGTCATAGCCTCTGGCAAACCATAAGTCCACAGAAAACGCTTCACATATTGACAATTTCTCAATAAAATAAATTTTTACAATCGTGAACTGAAAATGGAAGAAGTCTTGTAAACTGGCACAGCACAGAGGACTAAAGACACTAAAAATAAAAAGGGTAGAGCTGAAAATTCCAATTACCATGAAAACTCGCCGAACCTCCTGAAAAGCCCTTGTATTATCGAGGTACAAAGGAGTGAGTGAAGAGATTCGGGCGGCTCTTAACATCGAGGTCCTGAGAGCAGATGAGGATGAAACGAGGTGAGTATGGAGCAACTCCGGAATGCAAGGGCGGGGGAAACGGGAGATCGCCGAGAAAACCCGCCGACCAGCGGCATCTTCCGGCAAGGTACAAAGGACACAACCGTAGAAATGTAGCGGTTGACTGGAGTGGGATCAGGCCTCGTTGCCACTGATTGGCAACAGTGTGCTGAGAAAGATGCCCTATTGGCTGGCCTACCTGCTCGCAAGTCAGTTACGAGGCGCTGATTGGCGAACGGCTTTCCAACATGTCGCTGACAAGTGACGACATGCTGCTGGAGTTCGCGGTATGAGTGGTTCATTCATTAACTTCTGTATTCGTAAATACTCTGCGACAAGACTGAAGCACCTACCCTTCACCGCATACCACACCAGGCTGGAGGGTGACGTTCACGGGGAAGGAGGGGAACACGGGAGCGACAGGAGTCTGCAGAGATGCTTCCAAAACTTGGCAGCCACTTTACTAATTGCAAATGCCACAGCCAGCTGAACCACGGGAAGTGTTTGTCTTTGGTGAGAACAGCTCCGGCCGTAATTATCCATTATTAATCGACGTCCAGGCTGCCTACCTGTCTACCACACTCTGCACTCGGACTTTGGAACGTGATGGGAACAACCGAACTTCTGAGGGAGCAGCCAGTCACCCGACTTATCAGAGAACGTCTCGGTTCAAAGACACGTAGACACACAGTTGACACGTCTGAAATACCAGTAACTGGCCTAATATTCAGTCTGCTAGAGTGCCCTTTCTTTTTGTTGCACCTGCTCTTTCCAACAACGTTCTTCTCTTCGAGATTCATCTCTAAACGATGCAACTGCACGTCACAATGCTAGCGAGTTTATATTTTCTTTTCGTGCACCGCTTTTTTTTTTTTTTTTTTTTAGACGTATTTGTGAAACAACTTAAACAGGTTTTGTTTGTCAAAACGTCACGAAACGTTCTTCACTATATTGCTATGAACCGTGATCAGCCTTAGTGAACGGCTGCCTGAATCACATTCAAACATTATCAGGACACGATCCGTGACTGCCGAAATACGTCGCGAGAGGCAAAGCAGAAACCCCCTCCATCAGCCAGTAAACGGGGCCGAATACTTACACAACATCGTAACTCTATGAGAGGCTTCTTTTATTTGTTTATTTATTATTTATTTATTTCACCTTTCTTTTTGTGGGCGCAGTTAAGGTATAATTTGCCTTATCTACCACGGGACCCATGTATTAATACACACATGCCACATATAAAAGCAATAATTAAAGTAAAAAAGAAAATTATATAAATCAACATATCCAGCTGTTATGACTAACTGGTAATGTGTTGTACACTACGCTAATATAACAATCCATAATACTAATCTAACTATAGATATTCCAACAATTCTATGTAATTAATTATCTGTTATGATTGTACAATATTAAGAAGAGGTGGTAGTATTTACGAATAAGTATCAAGAACATGTCACCCTACAGGTAGACTAATAATAAATATAGATACTAAAGTAACTACGTAACCATCGGACCAACAGGCCGTTTGGAGATGTGTGTGTCTGGCAGTCGCCAACATCCGCCTGAATCAACTTATAGCAACATGGACGAGGTGGTGACTATTCGATTAGGTTCCAACAGGAACAAGAAATTACTGATAACTAATGAGACTACCCTCCTCTACATGGGTGCAGTCGGTAGGCTTTTACGCCTCATTGACAGCAATATCATTAGAGATGAAACCAGAAGTATGTGAAACAGCGCCAAGACAATTAAAATACGCGAGTGACTTACCCGGGATTCGAATTCAGAAAAACTCTCAATATCAGGCTAACTTGCAATCAAATGCATCATCACGGAAGTAGGATTCGGAGCATCAACTTCGGATGTGAGCAGTCGAATGTTTTGAATGATAGGGTTCACTAACCTGAAATATTTAGATAGTCATCACTACAACACGCAAGTTAACATGCCCTATCATAACGCCACTTGTGTGAAAAATGTGATGGGGAAATCGGTTGATTGGTCTCCAAGATATGGCATTAAAACCTTATTTTCTTTAATGGGGCAATATTACAAAATAGCTTAGAAAGAGTTCAATAGATATGTCAAACATATGAAAATATTTATATGGCTGCAATTTTTAAAATAATTGCCTGACCCCATTTAAATCAAGTAACCAAACTTGGCATTCTGAAGGCGCGCAAAATTTCGTCGAAATTGGTCGAATAATTCCGCAAATATGACAAAATGTTCAGTTTACGCACACTGGCACTAACAAAAAAATCCGGAAAGGAGATCTCTGTGTGTATATTGGTTGACTGTTCCTCAAAATATGGTATAAAACCTCCATCGATCATGTGACCGTCTTCATAAATGGAGGGTAAAAAGTTCCTATATCAGCAAATTCGATTATTGTAATAGATACAATACACAAAATTAAATTTAAATATGTTTACGTAGTTTTGTAGGTATAGCACACTAAACTAAAATGTTTGTACACGCACCATTCAGAAAATAAGTGTCTTACATACTTAAAACATTTAAATTAATATACAGCCTACCACAGTACAACTTGGCCGCCAAATTAATATGGCCTACCACAGTACAACTTGGCCGCCAAATTAATATGGCCTACCACAGTACAACTTGGTCGCCAAATTAATATAGCCTACCACAGTACAACTTGGTCGCCAAATTAATATAGCCTACCACAGTACAACTTGATCGCCAAATTAATATAGCCTACCACAGTACAACTTGGTCGCCAAATTAATATAGCCTATCACAGTACAACTTGGCCGCCAAATTAATATGGCCTACCACAGTACAACTTGATCGCCAAATTAAATGGCTACCACAGTAAAACTTGATCGCCAAATTAATATAGCCTACCACAGTAACAACTTGATCGCCAAATTAATATGGCCTACCACAAACAACTTGGTCGCCAAATTAATATGGCCTACCACAATACAACTTAGTCGCCAAATTAATATAGCCTACCACAGTAACAACCTCATCGCCAAATTTGAAAGAAATCGGTGGATTGTTTCCCAAAATACGACGTAAAAACTATATCGTTTCATGTATGGCTACCTTACAAAATAGCGGAGGGATTAGGTTTTGCATAAACAATTTTGATGGACACAACTGATACTGCCAGCATACAAAGTTAAGCTGAGATTTGTTTTTCAGTTTCGTAGATAAAATATTCGGAGCTAAAATGTTTATATGGACGCCATTTTGAAAACTGTATGTCTGACCCACTTCAAATTTATTAGTTTATATAGCGTGCCATAGTACTAATTGTTTGCCAGATTTGGTAGAAATCGGTTGTTTTTTTGGAGATCATATAATTTCAAAGTGATACTATTTTACAAAATGCCGGACAAAAGAGGTTTTCTGTAGACACATTTGATTGTTGTAATATACAAAACCATCATACAAAATTTCTTTGGAATTAATTAAATGGTTTCGACGATATAACGTATAAAACTAAAACATATATATGGACGCCATTTTGAAAATAAGTGTTTGACAAACTTGACACATATTTGTACAGAACAACTGCGGTATTACTTCTTTACTGCCAAATTTGGTAAAAATCTGTGAAGTGTTTCCCGAGAAATTACACAAAAACTTTATTAATTCATGAAGTGCTATCTTACAAAATGGCAGACAAAATTTATGTTTTTTGGCTCATCTGATGCTTGTAATACATACTGTTAGCGTGCACAAATTATGTTGAAATTGGCCTAATGGTATGGTAGTTATACCAAATAAACCTAAAACATTTATATGGCCGCAATTTTGAAAATAGAGCCTAATAAATTTTAATTACTCATATTTATCAATGGATACGCGGGGATCAATATCTTGAATCTGTTTTAAAATCGGCATTGATGTTTTTGTCAACACACTTTTATTCGTCTAAGAGTAACTAATAATATAAATATTATTCCTTCTCCGACGAATAGAAATGTGTTGGCATAAACATCAATACACATTTTAAACTAGATTCAGGAAGCCAGTACCCGAGCAACCATGGTTAGATATCCTTGATACTTAATAAGTTGTGTATATGCTATAGATCACATGCCATGCGATTTGGTTAGTTAAGTTAATTAGAAGCATAGAAAACTTAGGCCTCCATACTGCGCAATTTTCGACTTTTCGGTGGTATATTTTGAAAACTATAATCAGTTGACTAAAAATGTTTACATTTGTGTGGTCCTTATATAAATCTCTTTCATAGAATGAAATAAAAACTACTGCTGGTGTGAATGTCTGGCAAGTGATCACATATGACCGTCGTTAAACTACTGTTACTGATATGGGCGTCACTCAGTACACAGCTGTATGGTGAACAAGTCCTACGATCCGATGTACTTTTCGAGGCCGAGTGCCAGGTCGTTTTCAGGCACGAGGTACTAAAGACGCAGGCTTGATGGATTTTATCATAATAAATCTGCGCGCCAAGACGTTTGTAAAGATTATGATGAAACCATTTATTTTACTTAATTCCGAAGAACACGTTCCAAACAAGTAAGTTTAAAATTTAAACATTTTACAAAGATAATTTGCTAAATTGTTTTACATTTATAACTATAAACATAATGAAATAATGGCGCTGCTGCGGGTTGCATATTGCCGCTGAAGTGTTGGAATGGTCGTAACACCCAGTTTCCAAACGAATGTCCAAAATGGCCAACTGAGCGTGGTGGCGCAGTGGCAACACAGTGAATTCGCAATCATCAGCTCGTTCTCTAGTCCAGCCATCCTGATTTCGTCTTCTATGGTTTTCAAAGTAACTCTGCGCCAAGGTCGAGACGGTTCCTTACGAGGGACAGCTGTTCCTTTCCTCCACACATTATCAAAGGTAATATTTCCATATCTCACTACCCCGCTGTAGGGAACATCTCAAAGTACAAATAAATTAATACATTTAATTATATTTCGAGTAAACTATATAGTGTGAAAGTTATTATTATATGAACACAAACTTTATTCCATGACATATACTATACAGTCATAATTACATATTGAAATAAAGCGTAGTTCAACTGTTTTAAAGTAAATCCCTGCCAATCCGTAGATCAGTTTGCTAGATGGTAGCATTGGGCGTGTACGGTCAGGGTTCTATCTCATACAAGGGTTATTGATTGTGATGTCCACACGAATTTCACTGAGTAAGACAATGAACATTTTGTATCCTGGGTTCCTCAGCACTTCTGCAATCCACATCAGATGAAAATGGACACAAGAAATTAAATAGTTTAGCTACACTGAAATACACTAACCACAGTTCATCAAGGGAATTGCCATACTATACACGATGTTTCAACAAAAGAATGAAACTGGGGATAAGTACCGCACAATGTAAATATTTGAGTCTGGGAACGGAAGGAGAAAGGGGCGTAAATATGTCGAACACGAATATGGTTATTTGGTTATTTCCTGGCAGTAAATGTGTACACTTTTACAGGCAGGACCGTAGAGACTCATTAAATTATCGGACCAGAGTTAACGTATGGCTATTCGCAGAAGTAAGCACTTTTGAAAGCCTTCTCATTTGGAATAATAATCAATAAATATATTTTATTTTAGCCCCAGACGTTAACCTTCCAATGTGGTGGAATATACACACTGTAGTTAATTACTTACATGGTAATATTTATTTTTAAATGGTGGTTAAAGGATAAAAATGGCTAAAAGGAAAAAAGTAACTAGGGCCTCAAAATTGCTCACTTTACCACGAACAGCCTACACCAGTTTGTACCTCACAAGATTGGATGAAAGAGAAAAAGGAAGGATGATATATGAGTTGCTGCCCAATATCAGAGCAATATTGAAAAGTAAGTGGATTAGTGTTAGCCGATACAGAATACAACTATTAACAGGTAATGGCAACTTCAAAGCGAAGTTACACGGTCTGCAGCTTGTGCAATCTCCGCTGTGCGACGTCTGTGGTAGATGACACAGTCCAGCATGTGATCACAGAATGTCTGAAGACCGAAGACATTAGAAAATGCTGCATGAAATTACAGAGATAAAGGGCATTCACTTAAAACTATAAAATGGCATGATTAACAAAGCTCTCCATAAGATCTGGGAAGAGTTTGCCACTAAGATTGGTAGAAGACTGGAGGACTTCGACAAGTGTCAAGGAGAGCGAACTTCCGATGACCCATGATGCTCGGGTAAAGGTTTCAATGATATGAAGTGGGAGTATCTCAGATTGGCGAGGAGGGCAGGTTTTACTAAGAAAAACGGTAGAATACCGTGTAATGGGCAGATTTCACAGAGAAAATCGGTAGAATACCGTGTAATGGCACAAAATAACAGTGAATGGCCCGAAAAGAGAAGAGGATAAAGTAATGAGCACTATCTTACTCTTCAGAGTAGTCACAGTGTGAGAGGATGGAGGGAATGCCGGCCTTCGGGCAGTAAAACCTGTACCTCACAACAGTTGTTCAAAGTGACGGCTACCAACCTCAATGCAAGCTTGGCAACGGCATAGGAGATTCTATCACACCCGTTCAAATATCCCAGCACGCTTGTTGCATATCTCATCACGTGCAGCTACAGCCACGGGTACCATGTCCGTGTCTGCGTCTAAGCGGGAATTATACACCAGTGATTCCAGATATCCCAACAGGAAATAATCAAGTGGATTTAAGTCGGGCGACCTCACAGGCAATGGAATCGGGCCTCCCCGTCCAATCCAGCGACCAGGCAGTGCATCATCCAGAAGATCGCGGACTGCCACGTTGAAGTGGGGAGGTAAACCGTCATGCTGCAGCCACGTTCTCTAACTAAGGGCACGTGCTCAGACAAAACACGTTGTATGAACCGCAAGCAGTGCGGCGCTGTAGGGACGACAGAGCTACCTTCTGGACGATAGGTGAACCACAAACATATCGTGGGTCACCTACTTGTTTATGTTCATATCTCCTTTCGCTGGCTTCGCAGACCACACGTTCACCATACCAAAATGCTCCGTGCAGCGGCCCCTGTTCCCAGTTTAATTTTGCATTTTTTACTGAAACATACTATATAATCTATTCGTGGTTTCTTCACACTTTTTGAATCAAACCTTTGAAAAACCACCCCATGTATGAAGTGCTTGGTTCTTTCCTAAATATGCCATGTATCATAATCGTTTTATACTTCTTCTATCTTAGTTTTGATTAAATTGAATATTTACTTATATTTTATCTATTAATTATAATGTTAATTTTTGTATTTAATGTGAATAAAAACAGTGAGACAGTGGTTGTTTTGGTGATGCTTACAAAGAAATAATTTTTTATTAAATATTATTAACGTGACTGTGCACGAATGCGGTGCGTTGTCTCTTGGCGTAATTTTATAGACTTAATTAAACCTTTCAGACCCGTATTAATATACCTTTTTAAGTATAGCAACGAAAAAATTATGATGTGTGCTGTACTTGAGTCGACACAACACTTGTTTTGCTGCCACAGCCAGTGAGCTGTAGGCTAAATGTTCGACTACAGTTATATAAACCAAGACCTAGACGAATAAGACGGTTTGCGAATCATTTACCAACAGGTAAGATCATTGGTCACCGAGTTTTGCGGCGTGTAGTACATACCTAAAAATTACCTACGTAAGTAATGTACACAAACGTGCACTTGGGTCTAAATGTGTTAAGCCTTTTCGCACGAGGCGGTTCGTCAATATTTTCTGCTAACCTTAACTGAGAAAATTCCTCCAAAGAAGTGATTTCCGCTTAATATCATTACCTAGTTGGTTGCCAGCGCTCAGTATCATTCATTTCAATATAGGATACATTCAGAACTCCCAACTTCACAGAAAAAACCTTGCGTTCAGCATTTTGCAAAGAGAAGAAACTGTGATACAGCATGAAAACTTTTTATAAACGGCAGTACAGAGTATACAAATGGAACGACCATTAAAGAACGGACTACAGTCGGCTGAAAAGAGGAACTCGAAGTCCCAACTTCAACGGAGGCATCTGTCCGTCGTCATTAAGAGCATGTCTGCAGGCGCAGGACTTTCTGGAGCACCGAGAAAAAGTGAAAAGGCTCCGAAAACAACTTAATAAAAAAAACTTTTCGGGTTCTAGAGGACAATTTTCTGTGCTCTTTAACTTGTTTACTTCTTCTGCCGCGTCCATAGACGTAGAGCCCCTTCTTCTATATAAATATAATTCCGCAAGTTTTTTTTTTTTTACAGCAGGAGTAACTGTTTAGTATTCGCCCCTGACTCTCCATCTCAATTTCTTTTTTCAACCCCCCCCCCCCCACACACACACACACACACACACACACCGGGTCATCACGTCCTACCCTAGTCCCCCGAGCTTTCCTCGACTGCCTGAAGTTTTAACAGGCGTCACCCTTTCCCTTCGAGGGCCAATTCCTTCACTCACCTTTTTTTGTACTGTGCTTAAACAACACAAAGGTAACACAAATTTTGCCACAGAGGAAGCACGAATCACGTAAAGTTTTTCTACGGTACTTGCCCATTCAACATAGTGTCTCATATTCTTTACAGAATTATGTAATTAAAAAAATGTATGTATTATATTGTGACTGCACAACACGTGATCACGAGTGTTTTTTTCGCAGACAGTATAAACAAAAAATGTTCGGGACGAAGAAGTAAGTACTAAGAACTAAATAAATAAAATATTTATCTACGTCATTTATATTAACTTACAACAAGCATCGCATACACGTGCTGATTTTCTTTCTTCTAAAATATATCAGATTTAACTTTGAAAAACAATTTCATTAAGACCAGTCATCAATATTACTCGAAGAAATTACTTAAATTTATGACGTAATCAAGAAGGTTGCCGGAGTCGCAACGCCAGGGGCAAATGAAAAGACATTAAAAAAAGTTTTATAAAAATTCATTATTATATATATATATATATATATATATATATATTATATATATATATATATATTAGAATAGAGCGAGTTCTATCACAGGATGCTATTCACTACAAAAAGGCGAATACGATAAAACATCTAGCGAAGCAGTACAGTGCAACTAAACGAGTTTTCAGAAGGTCGAGTTACTGAACATAACACTTCGAGTATTCCCGTTTAAAATAAAACAGAACGAAATTATTCCCGTAATATAGGGAAACTGCTGTTTAAGGCGTTTCATTATATTACGCAGGACGTCTGTATACTACTTATGTTGAAAATGGTCTCGGGAAGTTTATCACGCCAAGAGAGCCGACAACACAGGTCTTCAACGAAATCACGCTTGCAGAGATCGGATGAGTGTAGAGATTTGGGCGGCTCTTAACAGCGAGGTGTTGAGAGCCGATGAGGGTGATTGAGATGGGTATGGAGCAGCGCCGGAATGACAGGGAGGGGAAAAGGGAGATCCCGAGAAAACCCAAGGACCAGCGGCATCGTCCGGCACGATTCCCACGAGCGAAAATCCGGGAGTGACCCGGCCGGGGATTGAACCCCTGTCTGCATTTATAATGCAAGAGTCGCACTGACCGCCAAAAGTCGATAACGAAGGAGAGAAAGTAGTGTCATATCTTAACGGTCCTGCCTACCAAGCCGGCAGTCACGAACTTCAAATGGGGAATCAATGTTAAACGAAATTCCTTCTCATTGCGCCAATTTTAAAGATAACTATTTCAAACAAAAAGTATCCTACGTGAAATATCCTAAGGAATGATACTACGTTAAAATACTATGCCAATTTATTTGTTTAATATGTTTTTTTTATAAAATGTAAATATTGAATTTTACATAACTTATAACAAAAAAAGATGGCTAAATAAAATGATTATAAGAACAGTTTTAGGTAGCAATATTCTCTGAGTAAATCGGGTCAACGTGTTTTTTGTTTGACTGCCGGCTCATCGCTTGGTGAGTATCTGTGAATACTTAAATGATATATTTTGATTTCTGCGTTTTTTTAACACATAAAAGTGAAAGGATTAGCGAATTTATAAAAGATATAATTTTCTAATAACTACACAGTTTCACTCGACCGACCTATGAAAAAAAAAACGAGGTCCATCGCAAAATTATTCGTACATGTGGTGGAAGGTTAAAACGACGCGCAGGCGAGCAGATCTTAAGCAGGACTTTCAAAAGGGCTCAGTTTACCGCGAATAGCCTTTGATCGAAAATCACCGCAGCGTCGTTCCGCCGCGAGCCTCGCGAGCGGCCGTGAACCCGATATCGAGATGTGTGAGCGTCGAAACAGCACAGCGGCGAGGCGAAGTCCCGAGGCGGATCGATCCCGGCGTTCGGGGGAACGAGACAGGCTCTCCCGTGAACCCACAGCTGTTTTCTGGTCGTAGCGCAGTTCTCCTTGTAAAGGCTGTTCGCGGTTAAACGAGTACCTATTTTGGAAATCAAAGTTAGAAAAATGTCACTGTCCCCTTCTGCATATATTTTAAGGTTGAAGTAAAGCAACTGCCTATGGAGCACTGCACCTGACTGTACAATGTGAAGAACCCATTATAAAGTAGTACAGGCACCATAAAAATTGTCAGAAAAATTCAATTTATGCTGTATATGAAAAGAGAATATATATGTAATTTGCAACATTATAAAATATTTTAGTAAAATATAATTTTTAAATGTAGAAAATTAATCGATCTCTAAGAGTCCACATTTTGAACAAAATTTAAGCGCATTTCCGTTTCGGATGCTTCGGAAAGCAGAATTTACAAGTAAATTTTCTTCAACAAAGATCGTCAAAATATTTACTGTGTTAATATGTAATAAAATCATAGTAATAATGTATCAATATCAAATTTATAATTAACTTTATTTATGTAAGTTTCAGCCATAAATGTATCAGGCAAATGGACGCTCATAAAATCAATTAAAAATTACTACATTATTATCACAATTTTATTACATACAATCATACTCACACATTATAAACGATATTCCATAACGATGATTTTCCTGCAAATTCTGCTTTCTGAAGTATCCAGCATGGAAATATTCTAAAATTTTGTTAAAAATACAGACTCTTTTAATCGATTATTCTTTACATTGAAAAAGTACATTTCAGTAAAATATTTTATAATTTTACAAATTATATACATTCTTTTTTCATGCATAGCATAAATACAATTTTCCTGACAATTTTCATGGTGCCTGTGCTAATTTTCTTTATGAGTTCTTCACGTTGTATAGTCGGGTGCAGTGCTCCATAGGCAGTTGCTTTACTTCAACCTTACCGGGTAAACTGAATGACATGCGTCCAGTAATGTTGGTAACGAAGGAGGGAAAGAAGTTCCATATTTTATCGCTGAGTTGAAAGTGTAAGGTAAACATTTGTGAATACTGAAATGTCTTCTTCTATTTTTTTTTATAAGTGTGAGGATAATGAGATTTATAAAATATTTTGGTTTGTAATAATTTTCAAAATTTAATTTGACTGAAGCACGAATAAAGTGATAAGATTCGTGAAAATATTAATTTAATATATCGCGTGAGAATACACACTGTGCATACAAGTATATCTTAAGCAGGGATATTAAAAATGCTCACTTTACCGTGAACAGCCTTCAGTTTCAACACGGAATGTCTTATATAAGCAGTTCATGGTAAACTGAGCACAGGCACTGTGTTAAAATATATGTAGGTAGGAGTAGTGACTTTCTTCTACGGTTGATTTAAAAATTTCTCACTTTTACACAACAAATAAGTACACAGAGGCGAAATGGCGCCGCGGGTTATTTCGTGCGCGCGTACCCATTCGTTGATTAGGCTGCGCAAAGCTCTGGGAACGGGCCTTGCATCTGATTGGCTACTGCACGCTGCAAAGTTTCCTTATTAGGTGGACCGCCCGCTGGCGAGTGGGTTACCACCAGGTGCTGATTGGCAGGCGGCATTCCGACATGCTGGTTGCAAGCGACGCCACTTTGCTGGCGTGTGCGGTATAGGCAGCTGTTTCACCTCTGTATACTTTCTGTATTCTCTGGCCTGACGTCTTCAACAGCCACTTCAGTCAATTTAAATCAACATGTCGTAAAAAAAAATCTCGTTTCATTTACTTATCGATTTAGTGGCATTTTCCATTGATTCATCAACTATTTCATTCGCTGTTTTTCAGTCATTTGCTTTTTTGACTGGTGGGTCAGTTGGACCAAATGTATAAAATGAGATACGTAATATCTGAAATGGGAAAATACAATCTAAACCTGAATCAGTGAGGATCTCTCTTTTTCAATCAGAAACAACGTCTGACCGACCAAACAGTTACTTTCAAACACTAATTCCCTGACATCTCCCCGATATCCAGACAAAAATAATCTTTTTCATCTGACCTTTTATAACATTTGTTGTTCTGGAAGGATCGACGCCTTTGTATTATAGCACACTTTTACACTAAAACACCGATTTATTTTCCATTGCTGGAATATATGTCTCTGTTGTTCTTCTAATTCGTTTTTATTTTTTCTAGTTTGTTCAACAGAATTATAAATTGCAGTAGCTCTTCCAGATAAAGCTCCAAGGCGCGCCTAAAGCTGCAAATAAAATTGGTAAAAATCCTTCATGAAGTAAACTACGTTTCGATTTTTCTTTTAATATTTTGTATGAGTATTAGTATTGACAAAGTTAATAAGAAACCTTTTCCTTCTTTTAATTTTATATATTTTCTCTCAAGTTGAACTTTTGTAAAAAAATTATCAATACCCAAATCTCTTAATTGATCAATGGGTATATCAAAAATAATATTAGTTATCTTCATTGATAAGTAAAAAAATGTAATCAATTAATAAATTTTAATACCCCATCCTAATTTTCTTTTTGTAAACATAGTCGAAGTAACAGCTGCAGAAGCTATTTTTTCACCAATTGGAGTAGCATAATTTCTTTTGCTTCTTTTTGTAAAATTTTGTCAGCTTCATGTATATGATCTCTATAAGCCGTATCATGATATTTGCACGCTTCATCTAATATATTTATTCCAATGTCCCCTTTTTCCAACATTTCATTTAATTTTGTAAATGGTCCACAATAATTATAGACTGGCAAATGCATTTGAGGTAAATTTAAATTATTTAAAGCCGTATTTATTATACCTTTACCGCGATGTTCATAATTCCATAAAGAATGTGGAATTACATTTAAAAATCTTATTAGATGTGGTATACCTTTTAGATTATTAATAACAAATTAAGAACATGTATTATTCAGCATATTCATTATGATTATTTTTTCATTGAAATAACTATTATTTCCAATGTTTTCTTCACCATGAATAACTAATAATCTATCAATAAATTTTCTAACATCATTAATCCAAATTGCTTCTTTTGGTAATAAATTGTATTTTTTATACCTTCTTTGGACCTATAATTTTTTAGAGAAATCATTATTTCATGTGTATTTGGCATTGATCTTGATTGTGATTCTTTTATATAGTTATCATAAATTGGTTTAATTACATTTACGTACTTCCAACTTTTATTAGAGTATATTTTCCTTTGTGGATTATAATTTTGGAATGCAGCATTGATTGATAAAAAATAAATAATTTCGGTGTTATTTTCATAGTCATTATCAGTGATTTATCATCAAGATCTACTTCTTTTTTTCCTTAACAAATTAGAAAGTCCTTCTGTTAATTTGTATTCATTATCACTAACAAATATCGTGTGTTAATTTACACATAAAACGAATTATTGTTATTACACGTAAAACATACATTTGCGTAAATGATTATATCACCTTCTAAATATACAAAATGCTCATTTGTATTCAGTTTGCAGCCTGAACATTATTTGCGAAAACAAAAAGGTTTCGCTAAAACGTATTATCCCCCCCCCCCCTTGACGAAAAACAGAAAATAACCAAAATAAAAGAAAGTATTCTAGAAAATCATTGCGTCGTCAGAACTAGAAAAAAATATTCGCAAATGCCATTCTCGTAAAAAATAACGTTAGAAAGAAGCGTTCTTGCAATAGCAGTGCCACAAAAAAATTAAGTCACATTAAGTCAAACAGAATTAAGTACTTCAACAGTCGACGAATCACAACAGCAAAAAAAAAAAAAAAAAAAAAAGCTACTTAACTTGCCTCCTCGTTCTGTTAAGCAATACGTTTAATTTTCAAGTGGGCCTGACTTCTCCACTCCCCCCCGCTCGCCAACCCTTTTCGGGCAGAAAATCCGAGAAGCTCCACTGCGAGGAAATCCCTTGAAACTTTTCAAGTTTTTTCACGACAAGTGCTTTAGGAGAATTTCTTGAATTACGCAAAAGTACTTTTCACGAAACGAAATCGTGCTTAAAATATGTTGTTATTCGCCTCCAAAACTTTGCATGCGAATTTGGTAGGCGCACTCTTCGTTGCTGGTTTCTCCACGCAGAATTTATTTACTTTTTGTTTAATACATTCGCGAAAAAGGTCCGCATGGGAGAAGCGTATCGCAGGAACTGAAAGAGGGCACCATAATGGCGCGAATACGAGATTTATCCAACGTAAAGCTGCCTTATGCCTGCCTCGCCCCACGTAACTCCGTTTTACGTTACGTCTGACTGCAAAAGAAAACGCCCAGCACACAAAGAAGCGGATCTCTAAATCGTTTCCCATCTCCACGCGGGATTAGGGGTGAGCGGGAAACGAGTATGAACACGGCGTAGGGTGCGGGTGAACTAACGGCACTGTACGTACGGCATGCATACGAGCTCATGCCTCGAGGGCATAAGGCATTTCCATCGTTACCCTCCCACGGCCCGCTCCTTACACGTGGCGCTCCATTTCGTTAGCTAAATAATGCAACGTGTGGAAACAGGAGCAGCAAGCCGACCTAGTGCGGCAACAGGGCGAACAGAACGAACAATCAGGCGCCTACACAGAAAAAAAAAAAAAAGAAAAAAAAAGTGTATGTACAAGCAGCTGCCAAAGATTTCCTTGTGTCTCTACAGCTGAAATTCTGTAGGTATATTTAAGACATATTACTCGACAAAACACACAAAATTGTTTACGTAGTTCAACATTTATAATAAATTTAAAATCTACAACAGTTGCTTGTTAAAATTCAACATTAATAAATAGTTCGCAGGCTTTGCGGCCATTGTCATCAATTTCGTGGATTTCTTCTCTAACGTTTCAGCAGTCGCTGCAGCTGCCCTCGTCAGGGAACAACGCCTGACCAATTGGTCAGGTGTTGTTCTCTGATGATGCTGGTCGAGTATTGTTCCCTGATGAGGGTAGCTGCAACGTTGGAGAAGAAATCCACGACGCGGCTCAAACCCACAAGCCTAGAAATTGATTAGTTCTACACATGCCGCATTAAGTTTTTGTGAAATTCACTCTAATTTAGTTGCAATGTTACATAACTACACTGTAAAAAATACATTTCCGAAAACTTCCTAAACTGTAATGGACTTTTTAACTTATACACGATACATAAAAATTTGCCAATTATCAAGCTGTTAATATATAAATGCTGCTGTACACAGCTGGAAACGACACTGCGCATTTATTTCCTTACCAAATGCAGAAAAAAGCTACCACAGATGTATAGGAAAAAAACTCAGTACGGGTATACACTAAGTAATTATTTGTAAATTTACCATATCATTGTATACGTACAGTGACAAAACGCGAATGGTAAAATATGTTCCTATACGTCCAGGGTGACGTTCCTACAGTTGCTCCGGAAAGAGTCAAATGCGTAGGGAAGTTCCCAACTTTGTATAGTAGCGACACTAAATTTCCCATATTTTCAGCCTGACACGTAGTTCTATTTCCATACACTGTATAGGTAGAGACCTGAAGAATTCGCGGATTCATTTTGGTTCAAGCTGGCATTCAAAAAATGTATGTGTATACAACGTTAGCCATTGGTTCACACGGTGTTTGACACTTCCTGGCGAAGGCTGGCCCAATCGTCACCTTCCACTGTGGCAGCAGACAACCAATGTGCAGTTGATATCGGCCAATTTGTACATAAGACTGTAGAGTGTAGCCTTCAGGTCATTGAACTCGCGAATTTTTTAGGTCTCTATGTATAGGTTAAAAACTTCAATTACAGTTGTATCATTGGCAAGTAGTTTCCGAAGAATTCCTTGTACGAATGCAACAAAAAACAGTATGCGGCTATGGGGATGAAACTACGGCGCTGGAGGGTGAAAAAGGCTGAGGGGGTGTATCGCACTGGCACCACCCTTCCTGGTTGGGGCTGCCGGTCTGCAGGGGAGCGTACGTGAGGCGAATATGCCTTTCGGAGCTCGGGTTTGGAAGGGGTAGTAGAATGAGGAGGCAGGAAGGGAGAGGACTAAATTACACACCTCTCGTTGTTATGTGTGGCGTTGTCCAGGCCACTGGACCGCGCGGCGCACGTATTTCCAGCAGCGAACCACTTCTGTCGCCAGGCTGTTGGTCGCATCCGCTGTGCCACGTGACTACAGCCAGGCCGGCTTCTTACACCATAGAAAACTTTAACATTTGACTTTACGTTTCCTTTCCCCTGACACGAAACCACCAATACACAACAGAATTGTAAAGCCAGAGTTCACACAGTTGAACATCGGATTTGCGAGCTTCGTAAAAATGTGTACTTGTTATGAAAATAATTATGATATTATCCAGGAATTTATTTTAAGTACTTTTTAAAAAAATAGACTTAAAATTTATATTATACGTACATCTCAAAACAAAAAACTCATTTGTTTAATATATTAAAATATGTCAATTCATATATTTCCTCTCCAAATTATATTTGTTTGCCATTTATTTGATTTAAGACGAGCTTTGTTTAATATACCGAGATTAAAATCGCACTACAATAAAATAACGCACTTTCCAAATAACCTCTGTTAAATTCTCGGCAAAATATCTGCTTGACTTTGACTTTAAATTTCAACCTTTCGAAATCGTAAAGTCAAGAGTGCTTCAATTTACCTTTGACAGTTCCATTGTGTCAAGCTCCATAAGAAACAACATGTCGGAAAGCAATCGTAAAGTCAAATGGTAAAGTTTTTAATTGTGCAAGGACCTTACTGCTGGGGCGACACCCACTCGCAATTCCCGAGACGAATAAAAACTCCTTACTTACGAATGTTTGAGCGAATACTCGTATAGGCTGTTCACACGGTAAAATGAAAACTTTTGAAAGCCCTGCTTAAGATCTACTTTTATACACGTTGTGTATTCTTCCTGCTTATGTGAAACTTACATTGTCATGGGCTTTTTCATTTTATTCATGCGTCGGTCAAATGCAACCGAGAATTAATTAAGAAAGTAAATACTTCACAAATCTGCTCATTTTTACACTTCGATGTAAGAAACGCGAAAGAAATAATTTTGAGTTATCACAAATGGTTACCTAACACTTTTTATTCGAAGTTAAGATATGGAACTACTTTCCATCCATCGTTACCAACTTTAGTGCACGAATGTCACTCAGTGCGCCCAAAATAATATATTCATGCAGGGGCAGTGACTTTTCTCTAAGGTTCAATTCTAAAGTGCTCACTTATAGCGAATAGCCTTTAAGCAAGTGAACAACAGAAGACTGTATTCGTGTTCCAAAAGCAAACATACGCAGTCACAAGTCACCACACGGAGGGGGGGGGGGGAAGGAAAAAAAAAACACTAGTGTTTACTGTGGAGTAACCTTATGCTGTAGTATTTTGAAATATTTGTATTCATGGCAGCCTTTGTGCATATCTGCAAAGCAAAACATCATCGCGATCGGAGAGTCGTGAGCTCAAACATTGTAAAACATACTCTGTGAAAAAAAAAAAAAGTTGATTTAATTTTATATATATATATATATATATATATATATATATATATATATATATATTGGAATATATATATATATATATATATATATATATATATATATATATATATATATTCCAAAAAACGACAACACACGAGGCAGTGCTTTCACTTTAAAGGTTTTATACTATTAAATATTTTTGAAGAAAAAATAGCGAACATGGTTTTAAAAAATAGCATCTTTAGGACTATTCAGCATAGTTTCATCAAGGGAAACGGTCACAGCAAAAAATGGTACCTACAGTTTTATCCATTGGCTTACATCCTATTGTTACAAACATAATTTGCGGGAAATTCAGCTTCCAATGATTCCTTATATAACTAGACGTAACCTTAAGGCGTTCTGCACTGAGAGAACTTTGTGCTGGAGTGACGAGGGGGTGGGGGTGGGGGGTTAAGTACGTCGTCATGCGATTGGTGCTGTACAGTTACAGGCGATTGCGATTGTCTCAGCCCGATACAAGGAACGGAAATTCAGGCGCTCGAAACAAGAGTGGCCACTAAATGCACACAGTACACTTCAAATAACATGACACACGTGAAAAGTAATTCATTAACCCCTGGATGGTTTATCGGGTAAGCATATTCTTGGGGAACGGTTCCACAGCTATCAGCAGGGTCACCTGTTTGTCGCGAAAAGATTCCACGACTAGTTGGAAGATACTCCAAAACATGTTAGTTCAGAATTAATACTTCGGTTAGATGGTTTTAGCCCGCACGCGTCTTTAAGTGTCTGCCAACCAACCACGGACGTCTAATGACAGCGTAACTTAATTCTGATTGGCCCGGTCGAGTAGGGAATGTCTCCTCACACAGGCACACAGCCAGTAGCCCAAGGAAATTTGCAGGCTTACGTTGAAGCCTAGCTTGAGTATAAAGCTTTTCGCGAAAAAACACGTGGCCCTCTTTATCAGGTTATTCTAAATGCAGTGGACTTACATGGCGTACAAATGTTCAGACAGCACGTAGGACGCCCTAAATACGACTTGCATTACGAAATACTTCGAGATAAAAACCAAGGCGCCTGGTCAGATAAACAAACTGAACGACCAGGCTATTTCTGAGAAGGCATCCATTTCAATGAATTATTATGTATAGGAATAAAACCAACCAGTGTAGGCCGTAAACGTTGCGATTAATTCTACAAGATCGCGATGCAATAACCAAGGGCATCAACCCGGGAGAGTCGTAAAACTGTGGCCAGCAATGGTAACCACGCTGTTGTTCGCTCTGTCGGAGCAGCACCATCACAAAGCACTGCGTTTTTTATGTACTGCTTTCGTGGCATTTACGGGGCCGCGGTGGTGTGGTGGTTAGACTACTAGCCTCCCATCAAGGCGAACTGTGTTCGATTCCCGGCGGGGTCGCTCCCGGATCTTCGCATGTGGGAATCGTGCCGGACGATGCCACTGGTCGGCGGGTTTTCTCGGGGATCTCCCGTTGCCCCCGCCCCACGCTGCTTCTTACTCACCTCGCTTCACCATCATCGGCTCTCAAGATCTCGATGTTAAGAGCCGTCTAAAAAATGCAGTGGACCACTTTAAAGATATGTCATTAAAGGCCACTCTTATGGGGTACTGTATTTCAAGTGGCTATGCTAATTTTGATGCGATATTATGCTTGACGAACATAAAACCATTTAAGTAATACATCCAAACGCTTAATTAAAACTTGTTGCCTCGTTTTAATGGTGGGCGTGTTTCATGTGGAGCCACCATGGAGTAATTTCAGCAAACAGATCACGAATTACAAGCAGAACTCAACGCAGCAGTACTGTGCAAGTTTCTTCGCACTTTTTGAATCTAACCTTGGAAAAATACCCGTATGTATATCGTATTTGGTTATTTCGTAAACATGCAATGTATCACAGGCGTTTTAAAAGGAGACAGATATGGAATAGTGCTGTAATATGGAATACCACAATATCTCATGAAGTAGGTGCTGCACTCTCTCGGTAGCGTTGTGAAACACGACGTCCGTACCAGTTCTGCTCGTGTAATGAACCACAACCATTCTCCGAGTTCCGTTTTTGTTGTGCGGTGCTATTCGTATTTTTCAAGAATTTGAAACATTGCTCCTGAAGTGGCGCGTGAAACAAAGCTCGGTAGGAAAACAGTCCTACCCGCAGAATGTGAAAAGCAGCTCGTAGAATATCCGTTGTTAATGGAGAATAAATTCTTTGGCCTAACGAGGGAAGATGTTCGAAACATGGCTTGCCAAATTGCTAAAGCTAACAACATCAGTAATCCTTTCGCATCAGAAAGAGCAGGCAAGAGATGGTTAAGGCTGTTCTTAAAGCGACACAATCACATTTTATCATTTCGTAATCCAACTGCAACTTAGTTTCACAGAGCTGTGGGATTTAACAGAGAAAACGAACAGCAGTTTTTTTTACCCTTTGGGAGTCAGAATTAAATAAGCACAAATACCCCGCTGACAGAGCCTACAATGTAGACGAAACAGATCTGACCATTGTCCAAAGAAAAAACCCACAGGTTTTCGCAATGAAAGGAAAACGTCGAGTAGCATCCATCAGTTCAGCTGAGCGCGCCTCTCACGTAACTGTGGTAACATGCATGAATGCAGGCGGAGATTATGTACCGCCAATGTTGGTATTTCCTAGAAAGAATATGAGTCCACACCTTATGAGGGGAGCTCCTCCAGGGGCCATTGCTGTTTGTCATCCGTTTGGCTGGATACAGTTCGATCTGTTTACCCAGTGGTTCTGTCATCTCTTGGAAAAAGTCAAGCCTACTGCCGAATCACCTGTTTTGCTTATCCTTGATGGCCACTACAGCCATTCCAAAAACTTAGATGTCCTCAACAAGGCAAGATCATATAATGTTTGCATTGTCTGTCTTCCGCCTCATTCGTCCCACAAGTTGCAGCCGTTGGACAAGACGTTCATGAGTCATCTTAAAGAATATTAGTGAAGAAGTGCGGGTGTGGATGCGATCAAACACCCGCCCTGTAACCAATTTCGACGTAACAGAGTTATTTGGCAAAGCGTACTTCAAAGTACAAACAGCTTAAATCGCAGTAAATGGTTTCAGATGCACTGGTATTTATCCAGTAAATCCCCACATATTTCCTGCCAATGAATTCATAGCATCAGGTGACCCAGACACCTCTTCTTCTTCTATTGCATTTACTAGGGCTACTTCTGAGCTTAACATTGTCACTCGTCATGGCTAGGTGTAGGTCTAGCTGTTCTGCTGGTTTGCCAGCAAACAGACTCACTGATCCATTAAACTCTTCAGCTGCCTCGCTAGTCCACCAAACTCTTCAGCTGCTTCACCTATGATTGCTGGTCCACCAAACTCTTCAGCTGCCTCACCTATGACTGCGGGTCCGCCAAACTCTTCAGCTGCCTCACCTATGGATGCTGGTCCCCCAAACTCTTCAGCTGCTTCACCTATGGCTGCTGGTCACCAACTATTCAGTGCTTCACCTATGGCTGCTGGTCCACCAAACTCTTCAGCTGCTTCACTTTGCTGCTGGTCGCCAAACTCTTCAGCTGCTTCACCTAGGCTGCTGGTCCGCCAAACTCTTCAGCTGCTTCACCTATGCTGCTGGTCCACCAAACTCTTCAGCTGCTTCACCTATCTGCTGGTCGCCAAACTCTTCAGCTGCTTCACCTATGGCTGCTGGTCCGCCAAACTCTTCAGCTGCTTCACCTATGGCTGCTGGTCCACCAAACTCTTCAGCTGCTTCACCTATGGCTGCTGGTACATCTAGCTATTCAGCTTGTTCGCGAATAGCCTCTGTAGCCCCATGGGATATTTCTCCCATTCCTAAACTCAAAAAAAGAAAGGGCACTCGAGGAAGAAAAGCTGGCACAGCAGCTGTCTTGACGTCTTCACCGTACAAGATACAGCTAGAAGAATCCTTATAAAAAATTCTGGGAAGATCTTAAGAGGAAAGTGTAGACCTAGAACTACATTTAGGCCTACACCTAGTAGGAAACAGAAAACGACAAATAGAGCCACTAAAAAGTCTATGCACAATATTTCTCTTTGTGATGATCACTCGTCATCAGAAAACACAGGGGCAGATATGAGCATTAGGGATGATTCGTCCGATCTCAGTATTCCTGATGTGTCAGTGCCAGAAAAATGGAGATGCAGAATGCCTTTCCTGCGGTGGAAGATTCTCTGATGATGTGCGTGGAGAAGAGTGGATCATGTGTGTGCTTTGTGAAATGTGGTCACATGTGGAATGTGCTGGTCACGAAGGTGGAAATTATGTTTGTGATTACTGTAAGTAATGTTGACCACAGTAATACTTAAATTTTTACTACGGACTACGTAAATTACTTGTAGGTCTACAAATTTGTTTGATATTTGTCATATTGCAGTACTTTTATAACTCTCTAGGGTTATCTGCAAGACATGGAAATTTTTCTTGTACATTAATTTTTTTTAAATGGGTTTAGTGGTATTCCATATTAGTAACCTTTTTTATGGGCACAGAAATATCGTTTTTCACAAAAACATTTTTTTCATTAAATTATGATACGATGTGTTGCTGCGGTTTCACAGATGTGTGCGTAAATGTTTCAGGTTCATGCTGTATTTTTCTTGTTGTTCTACTACCGTAGAGACAGTAGCTATAACCAAAAAACAAAATGGTATTCCATATTTGCATCCTTTCCTCTATAATTCTGTTAACGTAAAAAAATAGCTATTCTGGTCAAATTAAACTTTTATAATTAATATGAATAAAACAGTGATAAAACACGTGTATTGGTAATCCTTCGTAAGAAAAAGTTCTTATGCACTGAATGCGCACTACTGCGTTGTGTATTTCCTTTGTTTCTAGACTTGGTTAAGCTTTGTTTGCATGAGGCGGAGGAATGTCTTGAAAGTAGAACTATAGCAGGACTTCAGAAAAAATCGGAAGTAACTGTGAGTGGACTATATAGTTAATGCAAGATAATCAGAACCTCGAAGAAACGAAACAGAATCCCGCTGAAGATGTCCGACCGGCCGGCCAGGCGGTAGCCATGAGAAAAAATTTCGTTCGCACTTCTTTCGTGGCATGCGCGTGATCTGCCTGGCCAGGTTGGTTTCCGGTAAGAGGCAGAGGTGACGAATGCAAGAGACGTGGTCTAACAGCAGTCTGCGCCACATAATCTGCAGCTTCATATTAGCAGGAGGAAACTTGCGACAACGCGAAGAGACCATTCAAGGTGGCGAGTGAGTGAAATGGCGTTTGCTGTCGAAACGAAGTGAACCGCATGTAGTCCATTCAGGCTTACTTCACACTTTTTTGGAGCCCTGCTAAAGTTCTATTTTCAGGATATTCCTCCGCCTCGTGCAAACTAACATTAACTAAGTCTGCAAAATTATACCACAGGACAACGCACCACATTCGTGCGTACTCAGTTGTAATAATAATGTGCATGAAAATTACTTCTTACTAGGCTTACCAACACGCATGTTTTCTAACTATTTTTATTAATATTATTTATAAATGAAGAATTACAATTTATAGATAAAATAAAAATATCGTATCAATTTAACAAAAAAAAAATGCCAGCAAACAAAGTTAAAGTGGAACTTGTTTCGTTAATAAAATATACTGAGCTAAAATATTTATACAGCAACCATCTTTTAAATCATAAAACATACAGTTTACACCACCTGCTGCAGTACTATAGGCTATGTTTGCCATATTTGAAAGTAATATGTCAATTTTTTCCCGAGATATGACCAAAAAACTTTATTTACTCGCATGGCGCTATCTTACAAAAAAGCGGACAAAAGATACTCTATGTACACACGGCTGATAATTTTAATATCTACTGTCAGCATACAACGTTTAGTTGAAATTGATTACATGGTTTCGAAAATTGCTATATGGCCGCCATTTCGAAACTAAGTGCCTGACATGCTTAAAACATATAACATCATCTGTATCAGTACTAATGTTTGCCTAATTTGATAGGAATTAGTCAATTATTTTCCGTGATATGACATAAAAACTCAATTTTATTCGCATGGCACTATCTCACAAAATGGCCGACAAAAAGATGCTCCGTGCAGAAATACTCGTTAGTTGTGACGTCTACTACCAGCATACAAAGTTATATTGGAATTGATTACATAATTTCGATGATATAGAATTCTAAGCTAAAATTGGTTATGTAGCCACAATTTTGAAAATAAGTGCCTGACATGCTTAAAACATATAACATCATCTGTATCAGTACTGCTATTTGCCTAATTTGATACTACTCGGTTAATTATTTACCGTGTTATGGCATAATAACTATTTAGTCTAATGGCGCTATATTCCAAAATGGCACCGACGAAAGGATTATTTGTTAATAAATATGATGCTTGTAATATAATCTTTCAGTATACAAAATCAGGTCGAAATTGGTTAAATTGCATGACAGATATAATAAATAAACTTACAACAATTGTATTGCCGCCATTTTGAAAATAAGTAATTAATCAAGTTCAGTCATTTACGTTTACATGGCCTACCATAGCGTTACTTACATGCCAAATTTAATGAGAATCGGTTGAATAGTTTTCGAGATATGATGTAAAATATTTGTTTTTTAAATTCATGCTATTTTCCAATATGGTACACTAATAATATTATCCATCTCAAAGTTCAATGATTTCACACTGGTCTTTCAGAACACAAAATTTGGTTTAAATCGGTTGAATAGTTCCCAAGATATGACATATCACACAAAATTTTAACATTGCCGCCATTTTGAAAATAAGTGCCCGAAATCGTTGAAAACTATAAAAGTCAGGTGACCTTACTAAGTAGTACATGCCTACCAAGTTTGGTGAAATTAGGTTGAAGCATTCAAAAACTGAAAGGGTGAGCACACACGCTCTCACAAAAACACACACAGTAATAAAGACAGGAAAGAGATCTCATAAGCTTTTCTTTCTTTAGAAAAATAGGCTAAAAAATATGAATAAGAATTTTATAGTAATCGTCGTTCTCGTACACGTGATCGCGTCTTCTGGATTTACACAATTCAGCTGATAATTCTTAAGTCCAGCCAATGAAAACTTGCGGCAGGCTTGTCATTTCTATTTTTGCTCCTATCCAAACCTCTTATAACACAACCACGTATACACAGATTAGCCTTCAGGGTGGACATGTTCTGGCATAGAAGCTTAATTCACACGTATAATCATAAACCAATCACCTGCCTTTTTAATATTTTTAAGTTTACGTTACTGTAAATAGCTATTTCCCCTCCAACAGCATCGACTGCTCTGTTGTGATTGGTCACCGCCACACAACATTTACATAAGATGTAAAATAAAAACCATTTGTTTTAACGTTTAAGGAAATCCCAACAACGCACACGACCTACTAAGTTCGATTGGAAACCAGCACGTAAGAGAACACAGTTTTAGTTCTACTGTACACGTCATAGCGCATACGTTAACGCTAATTTTTCTACTGTCACGCAGCTGGACAGTATTGTAGCCGGCAGGTTTCTGGACAAGTCCCAAAGGGATGAAGCGGAGAGCTCTGGTCAGCTGTCTCATTAATATCAAGTGATGCATCCTTATATGCTGTTCACGGTAAAATGATCACTTTCGAAAGCTCTGCTTAAGATCTACTTGTATACCCGTTGTGTATTCTTTCGCCTTACGTGAGATTAACATTGTCATGGGCCTCATCACTTTAATCATGTGTCGGTCAAATGAAACTGAAATTATTTGAAAATTAAAAAATCTGCTCATTTTTACAATTCGACGCATTAAAAAACCAGAAAGCTAAAGAAATACTTTAAATCATCGGAAATGGTTACCTAAAACATTTTGTCCGACTATAAGATACGGAATTACTTCCCATCCATCGTTACCAACTTTACTGGGTGCATGTCCCTAAGGGGGCTAGTTAAAAGATATGCAGGTAGGGGCAATAAATTATTTCTAAGGTTGATTTCAAAAGTGGTCAATTTATCGTGAATAGCCTATAATACTGTTACCGAAGAATAAGGAGCGAATGTTTGTGGGACAGCGCATATTCCGCCGGGCCGTTCCATTGTCGCTGAGCAGCAGACAGGTCCGTGACGAGCTCCAGAGTACCGAACGTTAAGCTTCTTACACAATAGAAAACTTTAGCATTTGACTTTACGTTTCCTTTCCTCTGACAATACACAATACAATTGTAAAGTCAGAGTTCAGACAATTGAAAATCGGTCTTGCGAGCTTCGTAAAAATGTGTATCTTTTCATGGAAATAATTATATTATCCAGGAATGCAGTTTACTTACCTTTTCTTAAAAATAGGGTTAAAATTTATATTAAAAGTTTATTTCAAAACAAAAAACTCATTTGTTTAATATATTAAAATATATCAATTCATATATTTCTTCTTCACATTGTATATGTTTTACATTTATTTAATTTAAAACGAGCTTTGTTTAATACACCGAGATTAAAATCGCCCTACAATAAAATAACGCACTTTCCACTTAACCTCTGTTAGATTCTCGGCAAAATGGCTGCTTGACTTTGACTTTAAATTGGAACTTTTCGAAATCGTAAAGTGAAGAGTGCTTGACTTTACCTTTGGCAGTTCCATTGTGCCAAGCTCCACAAGAAACAACACGTCGGAAAGCAAACGTAGAGTCCAATGTAAAAGTCTTCAATTGTGTAAGGGCTTTTAGGGAACTCGACTGCCAGGCCAGGCACTGTACCGTGGTTGGGAGGTCGAGCACGGCAAACGCCTCTACCACTAGCCAACCCATTCTGCGGCGTCCATCTTCCCTCAAGATGATGACGACCCAGTGTTTATTCTCGGAGCGCGGGCCACTGGCAACTTGCTCTGGCACGCACCTCACATCGCCTCTATTGTGAAGTGAAGTGGCTCAGCTCCGCTATCTGGTTCGCCACAGCACGATGGAGATCATTCTTATAATTCATCACAGTTGCACAGAACAGATGATGCTCTCAACTTTTCGAAGCGCGTGCCCCCCCCCCCCCTTATATACTGTTGTACGAGGTACCCCCCCCCCCCCGCCCCGACCCCTTCACACACCCTTTCCCATCTCCTAAACCCGATCTACGCTTTTGCAAGAGATTGTCTGTATAGGCTGTTCACGATAAACTGAGCACTTTCGAAAGCCCTGCTTCAGGTCTACTTACATGCGCATTGCATATTCTTTCGCCGTATGTACGTACAATTAACATTGCCATGGACCTCGCCACTTTACTCACGCGCTGCTAGTAAAGCAAAATTGTAAATTAACAGAAAAAGAAATATTTTACAAATCCCCTCATTCTTACACTTGTATGCATTATAAAACCAGAAGGCAAAAAAGAAAAATTCATTATTCACACATGTTAGCTAACACATCTCATTCAAAACTAGGAAATGGAACTGATATACACCTGTCGTTACCAACTTTACTGTGTGTATACAAGTCACCGTGACCGCTCAAATATAGGCAGGTAGGAACAGTGACATTTTTCAAAGTTGATTTCATAAGTTCTCAACGAACTGTGAACAGTCTATATATGTACATACATCTATACATAGCTTGTTCACAATTAATTAGGGATTTCTGCACGCCTACTAAGGACCTACTATTGTTCTCATTTTGTAGCCATCCGTCATATGTAAAAATTAACTATAACACTTTAAACATACGTCACCCAAGTGAAATCACGCTATTTTTTAATGTGAATGTTTTAATTGTCGGAAAATTCGTGCTCTAGTGTGTACAATCCAAGAGACACTGATTTCTGTAGTCATATATTTAAACACCGTACCCTCTACAATGCCAATTCTTAGAATTAGTTATATTAATTCGCTGCCCACTGAAACGAAGAAGGGGGGGGGGGGGGGGCTTGCAAGCCAATGTGTACTTGTAGCGTGTATGTAGTTATTGCAAGTGTCTATTGCAAACGGATGATTTTAAAAGTGCTCACTTTACTGTGAACAACCGTTTTACACATACACACTCACACACATTGATATAGGCTATTCACGGTAAAGAGAACACTTTCGAAAGCCCTCTCATTTGGAATAATTCTCAATAAATATATTTTATTTTAACCTTAGGCGTTAACTTACGAGTGCGGTGGAATATATACACTGCGCTTATTAATTACACGGCAATATTTATTTTTAAAGGTGGTTAAAGGATAAAAAAAATGGCTGAAAGGAAAAAAGTAACTGTGGCTTCAAAAGTGATCAATTTACCGTGGACAGCCTATACGCACATGTATACACGCATCTACCGCGGGGTTAAGTACTGGATTAACATCATACTTCAAATTTCAAAGTTGTAGTACAGTAATTTTATCATTTTATCACGCCTTACCGGGAATTGGCTCAAGCCTCCCCAAGAGGACGTGCCTCCAGTTTGAGAATACCTAGTATAGAAGAATGTGCATGGACCTTCTTCAATATGAAGCACAGGAACGAAGAAATGCACACTTTGACGACCTGCGTTAGCACTCCATGCCAACCACACGATCAAACACGTTGCATCATACTTTTAAAAAGTTCATCTACGGCCACAACACAACGGACTCGCTTTTTCTAAAAAGAGCTTTCAAAAAAACTAAATTCAGTTAAAATTAGAAGTTTTTTTTTTATATTTTTAACAAAAAATTATAAAATTAAAATAATTATCTCTGTGTATGTACAGATGAGTTGCATTTTATACGTTGTTATTCGAAAATTGTATATTATACCTATCGACAAGTGCTATGGCCTATGTGATGGTAATTGTCTGCCACAGGTTTTCGCCAAAATGATGATAGTTTCTAACACTTCTCACGTGTGCAGACCGTCTCTTTTTCTGTGACAGTTTGTTAAAAAAAATAAACAGGAAACAGGATTTTCGAGTGAACGTAAAACAAACACTTGCGATCATTAACATGATCGCGTTACAGGACATTAGTCACTCTAACACCGAATTCTTTATTGGCTGAAAGAGACCTGTGGGCGTGCCACACAAACTGGCAGCGAATGGCCGAAGTCAAGCGTGCGTGTAGCGTTTTGCAGTTTAGTTTAGTGTGCTGCCAGAAAAAAAAAAACGTGAATTTCGCAGGACGCTACTCATATGCAGAGCCACCTGTTTCCGTGAGAAGATTCATGCGCGTGGTAGGAGTCAACATTCTACACGTGCTCACACGCAGGTATCCTTTGGCTATTAGCCGGGTGTCTGCGGGAGGATACATTCCCTATTTGACTAGGCCCATCATAATTAAGTTACTACGACAATGAACTTCCGTGATTGGCTGGCAGACCCGTCAGACGCGTGACAGTACAACTCAATGGAATAAAACATTAATACATACAGACTGTATTCCCTGACAAATAAAGTGAGCTTTCAAAAATTAATTATTTAAATTACGATATTTCTCATTTAATAGGTAATTAATAAAAGAAGCGTTCATATTTAACATAACTAGGGATAGGAACATTTCGCGAGTTCATTTCAGGACAAGGTAGACGTCAAACTCGTGTACACTGAAGTTAACATTGTTATTGGATCTCAGTTTATTATACACACCCTGGATGACTCTGGGCCAATAGCAGACTTGCAAGGAAACAAGTAGCGAGTGCCATGCTGCCAGGTGTGGAGTAACACTGGCTACTCTCTGGAGCAGCAGCCAATGAACAAACATCTGAGACTCCAGTATACACATGACTGTGGAGTCTAGCCTGCAGGTCATTGAACTCGCGAATTTTTCCTATCCCTAAACATAACTTACAAACAAGCACTGTGACTGCCGGATTTTTTTTATCTTGAAATCGTACCTTCCGTAATTGATGGAGAAATCATGCGGGAGGGAGAGCTTTTGACACCAAATATTTTGCATCCGCCTGTGGTATTACTTCTGTACACCCACAATCTTTATGACGGCCCCATTAGGTTGGAATTGAACCACGCTTGCTGCCTGCCTCTTCCATTGTCCTCAGCTGCACTCGTCATTAGCATATTTCTTCACCCCTCGCGTCTTTTACGCTCCCTGATCGTCAGGCAAACAAATATTTCACGTTTATGTGCTGGCCAACCCGGACGGTTGTCATCCCGCAGCGTTTCTTGAAATGTTTTTGTCTCGACCCATTAAGCGGGTGCCAAGTTTCTGGTGCAGCAATCGGGACGAGGCGGTTAAGAGCACCGTATGCACAAGCCCATAAACAGGGCACAAAACTCCAGACGTATGCAGAATATGCACAGTAAAGTGAGCACTTTTTGAAATTAACCTTTACGAAATGTCACTGCCCTTATAGGCTGTTTAAGATCTACTTGTATACGTGTTGTGTATTCCTCCGCCTAATTTAAAATATGCATTGATATGGGCATCATTACTTTATTCATCCGCCGGTCAAATGAAACTGTGAAATTACTAAGAATGTAAATACTTTTAAAAATCTGTTCATTTTTACACTTCGATGCATTACAAAACCAGAAAGCGAAAGAAATAATTTTAAGTGATCACAAATAGTTACTTTTCACTTTTCATTCGACGTTAAGCTATGGAACTACTTTACATCCATCGTTACCGACTGTACTAGGCGAATGTCACTCAGTGCGCCCATTAAAATATATGCATGCAGGGGGATTGACTTTTTTCTAAGGTTCATTTCTAAAGTGCTCACTTTGTCATGAACAGCCTTTAGCTCCATGTATATGACGGGCTCACTGACCGGCATGCCACAGTCCAGTTGGTAACGACGGAGGTCTTAATGTTTGATTAAGAGAGTTAAGGAAACATGCGTAACATATAAAACACTTTTTTTTTGCGTTGTGTTTGTTTAGTGCATAAGAGAGTAGCAATTAGAACATTTCTTAAATTTTACTTTTATAATAATTCCATAGTTTCAATGGACAGATACGCGAATAAACTGAAGAGACCCGTGGCAATGTTAATTTTTGATATGGCGGGAAAATACACAATGCGCATACAGACACCATAAGCGGAGTTTCGAAAGTGCTCAGTTTACCGTGAACAGCCTATAGTAGTCATTTAGAAATTAGGGTAGAGTGGCTACCAATCCAGCGCGGTATCCGACTGTAGGCCTACAACTCGCAGAGTTCATTAAAACGTACTTTCCACACGTTCAAATGTGCTTATATTTAACACTTGTAATTTTATGTATGTTGTGGCAAATATTATTTACTTAATTTTTTTTAAATCTATTTTCACATGGTTAGGATTTTAAATAATTAGATGTACGAATGGCAATATCCATGTGTAAATGCATTTAGTTAGCTAGTTTAATTTTTTTGTTTGTATTATTAAATTACTTTTTCACGGTCTCAACTGATTGTTAATGTTTCAGGGATAGTTTTGTATATTTTTATTACATGTCTACGAGACCTTAAATTCTACGTATTAAGGATTTAGGTCGTTTTGGAGTGAGTAAGTTTATATTTACTTAGCGAGCCATTCGATTGGTCATCAGGTTAAAACCCTGCACCCCTATTGGCGGGAGAGTCCAGCATAGAGTAGGCAGGTCCATTTCGGTTAGAATCTCGCTCGCTCTGCCGCCATCTTCCGAAGCATCAAGACGTTAGAACAGGACTTCCGTCCAGAAGTTGGACGAGGCCTAGGATTTTAAGTTATATTTTAGGGTGTTCGGTTTTAACAGCTCGCTTTAAGTTTTTATTTGTGTATTAACGTCGGGTAGAGTGTATAAGAGCTCCTCCGTTAAAGTATTAAGCAGCTGTTTAGTAGATAGTCAGGTAGTTAGACGTCGCTACGTTCGTGAGCCGTGAGTCACGTAAGACAGAACCCCTACACTTCTTAAAGTTGCATCCTGAGCCTACAAGATTTGATCCTGTCCTGTTTCCTCCAAATTAAATGGTATTTTTCTTCGAGATCAAATATACAGTAACGTAAGAAATACAGTATTCAATATTGCTACGTTTCTAGTACAGACAAGATGACGCTTGTTCTAGACGTTTCAACCTGACGCCATGTTGGCTAGACGTCCGTAGCTTAATCCAGCGCATATTTATTAACCACAAGAAACCCTTGTGAGAGCTTTAGTGTTCTAACGGCAGCAGCTAAGCCAGAGGCATAAGTTTAGTAGATTTTGAACTGAGATATTTTTCATTTAAGAGAGGATTTTTTACAGTGTAAAAGTGTTACGTCAGACTTCCATATATGCTAACGACCGTTACGCCCAGCTACTCCCTAACGGCAGTGTAGGTTCTGGACATATTTTCTTTAATATTGTCATTGCCATTCAGGGTTGTTTGATTGCTTCGTTTTCCAGCATTGATTTTTAAGTTTACACATATTTGAATATTCTTATTGAATATAAGGATAATTGCTGGAAATTACACTGTGTCTGGCGTGTTTTCGTATTCTCTTCTCTACATGATTTCTTGGTTTGGATCCTCTTCAAATATATGTAAACTGCATCCGAAAGAACGCCAAGTAGGTTTAAGAGTCTTTGCATGTCAGAATAGTTTTTCAGCTTATTGGCAAACTATGGTTTGTCGTGTTGTGTAACAAGGTGAGTTTGGTACGCAGAGGACGTCTGGAGTCGGAGTCCGCCTGCCTGGCTTCGAGCGGACTTGTTACTGAGCTGCATCAACAGACTACTAATATCCCATGCCAAATTTTATAAATATAGCCAACAAACTCATGAATGAATGCGATACGAGAGGGAGGTGGCATGAGCTATGAAATTAACCACATATGCACGCAGGTAGAATCTCATACACACGTCACGTTGGTTAATGAAATACAGTATTAAACGACATTTCATTTATTTAATCTTGCTTAACTTAAGCTGGCGACTTTTTCCGCGTAATATCACGTGGCAGTACACCAGTTCATTTCCCCTCGACATCAGTATTCAGAAATTCAGTCACTCTCCCCACATTAAATTAAATGTATATATAGAGTAGAGCAGTTTCATTTCACACTGTAAAATATCTAGTTCGAATATACATACTTACAGGCTGTTCACGGTAATGTGAGCACTTTTGAATCCCTAGTTACTTTTTTCCTTTCAGCCATTTTTTATCCTTTAAAAACCTTTCTATATGAATATTGCCATATAAGTACTAAGTACGGTGTCTATATTCACCGTACTCTGAAGTTAACACCTAAGGCTAAAATAAAATATATTTATTGACTATTATTCCCAATGAGAGGTCTTTCAAATTTCGAATAAAGTCCATTTATAATAAAATGTTTAGCTTTATTTCCATTGCGAATGCTTCACAAATCAAATATTGGAAGAGAACCTTCAACATGCAAGATCGTAATAATAATTACTCTCAATGTGTGTAATAAAAATCAGTAATTATGTTTGGAAATACGTTATATAATGAACTCATTTCAGTCATGAAAGTGATTATTTTGTAACTGAAACAAATGTCCATAAAATAAACAGTTTAAAATAAATTTTTCACTGTTATAGTCCATTTCATGTAAGTGGGGTAGATTTTGACAGTTCTAGAAAAGTAGCACGGCCACAGTGTATCCTTCCACCACAGCTGTTTTGTCACCGAAGAAAAAAAACGTTTGTAAACAAATGTGTTCCCTGACATGGCAGGCACTGGAAGGCTGACGTTAGCTAACTTCCATTCAGTAATTAATGTAGGATATTATAGCTAGGTTGGCATTCCAACCGGTTTTATTTTTTAATTACAGAGTTAAACTTGTTGGGGTTCTGTTTATTTTATTTCAAGGGGAAAAAAGAAAAGGGGGAGGGTCGGTGGCTTTAGATTAACGTCTTTCGTGAGACGACATTATTTTGATGTTCTTATGAATGCATGGCATTTTGAGTTGCATATTGTTTTGATGGAGCAGTGGAAAATTTTGCTCGTATGGAAATAACATTTAAATTATTTAACTTGAAAAATTATAACTTTAATGAAAATACATAACGCGATACACACGTCTCTGTTCGTATTCGTACAGATGCAGCAACATAAAACACGCACACACTTTGAACGAAATTAACCTTACACTCGAACTTACGATGTACACAAACAAATATTATCCACTCACTACAAAAGTGTGGAAAGTGCGGCTTTTTTCAGGCCACGTGCATTTCAATAATTATATTAACGGTTTACAGATACATTTACAAAACACGCAAACTTACTGTTGTAACCTCTTGAACTCGTGTTTTTCTATGGCAATCCTTGCGAGTTTACTTAACTAAAATCACGCTTGACCGTCACTAGCATTAAATAATTGATTTGCAAAATCATTCAGTAAAATCAACACTGGGCACGTTTCCTGATACAAACAAACTTAAACTTATATACGTAAATTATACTCGTGTCACTTCATTGTAGAAGGCGGTAACGAAAATGGCGGAACGAGCAGTTATAACGCTATGACGATTAATATTACATTTCATTCAACAAAACGCACTACAACGGTACCTACAACCATGTTTGAAAAAAGCAAATAAAAATAATTAACTACCGATTAAATACACCAATAAGATATTCGTATAACTGCCTTCACCGGCCTGAAAACTGTAAACACAAACATGGCTAGCCATTGGCTGGAAACGTTTACTGTTCGTATGTGTCGACGTACTCTGTCATAAATGCTAAACATGTTTTTAAATTCCAGTTACTAATAGCAAAGAAAATTTAATATTGCTTTAAAAACATAATTTAAACGATACACCTTGTAGTACTATTTTCTTCCAAAGCCATCATCAAAATAGCCAACCTAATAACACGGATCCCGTACAGCTCATCAGCTGATACAATACTGTAAGAGCAAGAGCATTTATTGTTTACATACTGTGTACGTTGGTCACACTGTCTGTCAGATTTTATCCCACTTATATGAAATTGACAATACTAATATTTTACTACATATAATTAGAGAAATTATTGTGATAGTCTTGTTTGATCAAAAGGGTTTGCAAACCTTGCTTTTGAAAGCATACAAAAGGAAATATGTGTAGGCTAAATTTTAATTTAAAAAACCATTATTATTATTTAATTTTTCTTGATATTTAAAGAAGAAAGTTCTAGCAATATATTTTCAGCATTACAATATTTTCTAGCGTTCTTCTTTTATATTCAAATATTTAGTGGCTGAACTAAATTTTCTAAAACAAATTTTGCGTGTCGTACAGTTGGGTGCACTGCTCCAGTGGCAGACATTCTGCTTCTACTTTAAAAACTGTTCAATATTTTTGAGCGGCGTCTGTTTACGAACAACATTTAAGAAATTTCCCACCTTTTAACAGTAGCTTCCGTTTTCTACTTCTGTCACTATTGAGTTTTTTTTATATTTTAAACTGAAAAACGTTAATACGAGTGTTTCACAATTTCCAGGTCAGAAACTTGCGATGCAGGATATTTTATGTACCAAATGGACCATGGACAACCAGCACACCTTTGTTTTTACTGTTACACCATGAAATGATAGGGCCGCCATTGAAAGTTTTATGATTAATAAAACGAGAGGAAAACGTGCATGTTAGTTTAGTACCGTGCACGTAAAGGCGACCAGACATGCGATTCGAGTGCTTACGTCGCCCGTAGCGTTCCCTCAGTGGAAAATCCAAAACCAGGAGGGGTGGCTAAAGGGGCTTGAGCCCCTCCCTTGGAGCTGGATGTTACACTAGATAAAGTATTATTCTTGAAATAATTACACTGTTAATAGGGCAGTACTTATTACTACTTTCACTAAAAACTATTTTGATGGATTATCTATTCAGTACTGAAATATATGTGTAACAGTAAAACTTAGTACCTACTGGCAAGCATGTGGCTTGATCGTAAAGCAGTGTGTCCCATCCCTCATGTCACACCCTGCATAATGCGTCTCTAGATGTGCCACTACCCATGCTTCTGGGCCTCGGATAGGCAACATAGTGATACGAGTCGCCAGTCGGCGCCGAGAGGGCATACAAGATACGAGGCATGCGACCGAGCGGCTACAGCGACGTATCAGTTTCAAAGGCAGGCCGACAAGATAACATTCTGCGGCACGACGCTGTGTGACTCTGGTTGTGGTGTTTTCCATCGTATATCGAAGAACGCTCTCCATTACTGACCTCGGCTCTCAGCGCAACTCGGAGTTTGTTGAACCTTCTAGATGTTCGCCCTGAATGTAAGTGTGACGGGCCTCGTGGCCGGAAGTTTTTGAGTTGGAGCGCATGTATGGATGGCTGGCGTGTTTCCGAGCGAGCGGCGTGGTCAGCTGTGAAGAAGAGAAGGCGAAGACTGCGAGTGTCAATGTTTTGAAGGTCGTGGCTGGAGCCTGGACCATTGGATCAAGTGCGTGAGTAATGGAAACAGATAGAATGAACACATGCTAATAATGGGTATGAGTTAATTTACTGCAATCAGGAGAGACATTAAGAACATTAATTAAAGCTGAAATAAACATTAAACAGTGCGCTTACTGTTAAATAGAAAGAGTAAACGTGGATACATCTAATTGATGTACATAGTAACAGAGTGAATAAATTAGAGATCAAATTTTGTTTCTTTCATTTATTTTTATTATTAAGAACTCCATCCCTTACGAACTCAGATAGGCCCCTCAGCGTCATCAGCTTGTAACAATATGTAGGCTACCTCCAACCACACGGCACCCGCAAGGGAAAACATCTCCCGTCATATTTAAAACTTGGTTTTCCTAGCTTGTTCATGTTTTTAAGAAAGACAATTTCGAAAGAACCCCTACACACGACAGTAGAAGTATAACGACTGATCTACGAAGTCATAATTACGCCACAATATTAATTTTGACAAAATTTCGCAAATTCAGTATTGTTATGTTAAATACGAGTTCGCTGTTCGGTCGTTATGTCTCTACCTCTGTGTAAGGTAGAATTTTGGGCGGCTCTTAACAGCGAGGTTTTGAGAACCGATGAGGGTGAAGCGAGGTGAGTATGGAGCAGCGTCGGAATGAAAGGGAGGAAACCCGCAGACAAGCGGCATCGTCCGCCACGATTACCACATACTAAAACCCCGGGAGCGACCAGGCCGGGAATCCAACCCGGTTCGCCTGTGTGTGTGTGTGTGTTGGAGGTGGGTGGGAGTAGTCTAACCACTACACCACCGCGGCCCCACAGGTACTTTCGGAATACCTATCTTTTTTAAAACATAAACAAGTTATGAAAACCAAGACTCCAAAATGGCGGGGGGAAGGTTCACCGGACCTTCTCTCCGTGTTTGAGGCCGAGAAGCGCGGGAGCGATAAGGGCTACACTGCCACGTGTATCAAGTGCTCTATCGTGCTCTATGGCGCGCAGTGTTCTCGTTGCACTGCGCGTGCCGCCTATGGGACTTCCAGCGGCGATCCTATTATTTTATCGATGGAAAGTCTGAAGGAAGGTTCTGTGCAGGACACTTGTGTAGTTTTGTATGGACCTGACTCGTATATTCTGAGATACAGCGCTTCGAAAAAGCAGTTTTTAGCCACTTTGGAGTGCTGTGAAATGGTGTTTTTAATGTGCGTTACGTTTTGAAAGCACTCGACAGCCCTCGTATGGAGTGTATGTTCTTTTCTAAGATCAGTACATTGGACGTACGTTTATTACTTTCGTGGGAAAACGAGTACTATAAACACTCAGCGCAGTTCACGCGGCGCCAGGTAGACGGGAACCTTTAGCCTGATACAGACAGACATATTTTGTGAGCAAGAAGGTGAACACCCTCTAGTATTCAAGTCTTATGTACATACCGTACACAAAGTAGCAGCACTTGGATGCTGCAGCATGTTGGTTACTCATTTCCACCACATCACACCAAGATGTTACAAACCTAACCAATCACTAGAACAGAATTAAAATCCGTTTTCTGCTCTCACATAAACAATATAAGCATTAATAAATGCACGGGAACTACATCAATGTATAAAACGCAAAATTAAACAAACGACTTGCACAAGAAGGTGAGAGAAAAACAGAACAGCTTCTAAATCATTGATTTTCAAAGTGGGGGGGGGGGCACCCCTCAAGGGATGCATGACGACATGCTAAGGAGGGCGCGGGCGCCAAAGTATAGGAGCAAACTCGATATTGTCAGGGATTTACGATGTGCAATTTCTTCTATTCAACCAAGAATTGGGAATCTTGTTAAAAATATGCAAGCTCATACGTCTCATTGATCGATTTTGTTCACCCCATTTGTGTGCAATAAGCATTAAAATTTAACGATTACATAAAACCTTTGAGACTTTTATTCGTTTTTTTTAACCCTTATAATAATGAAGTTAGATCAGGGGGGAGAGGGGGTAGTTATTTTTTTTTAAGAAGGGAGGCGTGATAAACTATTCCATGCAAGCCATTTGCAAACAAGTTATCCAGTCACATGATGCACGTGGACTTGAGCAAGAAAGGTGCACACCTTCCAGTACAAGAAAGTGACCCGTGTGTAGCAGGCTTCAAGCTGCAGCAGAAGCTATAGGCTGTTCACGGTAAAGTGAGCACTTTTGAGGCCCTAGTTAGTTTTTCCTTCTAGCCATTTATTATCTTTCAACCGCCTTTTTAGATAAATATTTCCGTGTAGGTAATAAACACAGTGTATATATTTCACCGCACTCGGAAGTTTACGTCTAAGGTTAAAACAAAATATATTTACGTACTATCGTTCCAAATGAGAGGGCTTTCAAAAGTGCTCACTTTACCGTGAATAGCCTATACCAGCATATGCTGACCTCCATCGCAGTAAGCCAGTCCAGACGCCCAGAGCGTGATGTCGCGCCGCAGTGTCTCAAGCAGCCCGCGGCGGAGCAACAAAATGCACGTTTCTCAATACCCTACCCCTCTCCTAATTTGTTTTCACCAGTCTCTCTGCAATGTCTATAATTACAGCGGCTGCGCGCAGATTACGTGAGAAAGAGACGCGGGGGAGGCAGGCTACTCGCGGAAATAAGCCGACGGAAAACAAAACCCCGAGAGTGCGTTTATTTATAGGGAACTACGAGAGAAACGTGGAAGGGGGTGGTTGAGGGGGACAGCTAATTTCGGCGGAGTCGAGGCAGCCGCGCGTGCGCGCGCACTCTACGCGTTTCTCAGGCGATTTTAATTAAACAGTTGGCCGAGTTGCCTGGCGCGCAGAGTTATGATTCGCCGCGGTTGCGTAATGAGCTCCTTCGGGATCCCGGAAACAATGACTGCCAGCCTCTCCCCCTCACCTCCTCGCCAAGCTCTCTAGTTTCCACTCCGCTGTGCGCGAACTAACGATGTCACGCTACTGCCTACGCCAAGTACTCCGTTTTATTTTACGTAAATACGTATGTAAATCCAGACCGATATACGGAACGCCGACCTCCCGTGGCGCAGCCGGTCTAAGGTGCGGGAGGTTCACGGTTCGAATCCCAGGTAAGGCATGGGAGTTAGTATAATTTAGGTCACAAGTAGGGACAACCGAATTTAGCGAAAAGATTTCACGACCAGTTGTATTTCATAACCCTTTAACTCAGATTCCATTTCTTGATTGGACGATCGAGGTATTACGCGTGTTAGGTGCCTCCTCGCGAAACACAGGCGTACAGTATCGGAGTCACGCAATTCTGATTGGCGCGTCAGGTAAGAAAATGCCTTCTCACAAAGACTCGAGGCCAATAAGCAAAAGAAAACTGCTGGTATGTCCGTAGGGTGTTGAAATCTAGCAATAGCGGAAATATTTTCGCGAAATTCGGGTGTTCCTAGTCATAAGTTATTGTGAAAGCCGTCCGCTGATAAGCCTTCAAGCATAACACCAAAATACGTCAATATTCTCTTTTCAGCACAAATTCCCGTTTGCAGGGTGATACACTCCGACGTACCAACGTCGTGAATATCAACACGCGGGGGGGGGGGGGGGGAAGCTAACCGGGTTCGAATCCCTGCAGGGTAACTCCCGGGATTTTCGCATGTGGGAATCGTGCCGGGCAATGCCGCTGGTCGGCTGGTTTTCTCGCTGATCTCCCTTTTCCCCCCGCCCTCGCATTCCGGCGCTGCTCCACACTCGCCTCGTTTCACCCTCATCGGCACTCTAGACCTCGATGTCACGACCCCCCCCCCCCCAAATCTCTCCACGCCACCCCACTGTCCGCTAACAACGCGATGATTGAAATAAATCTGGCCTCGCTCGATACGACTGCGACCCCCACCGCGCATGTGCGTGGCGCGGGTGGGGGCCCGCGGCGACTGGCGGCTATTTTGAGCGTAGGCGAGAATTTCCCGCCGGCATATCTCGCGACTCCAACGTGCTAGCGCGCAGATTTCGGTGCCAAACGAAGGACCTCGTCTATATCTGTCGATTTAAGTCATATTTTCCAAGGATACACTCCGTTACTGTAATTCCATTCCCATATCTCAAAGAAAATATCACCCGTCATTACCATATCCAAAAAGAAAATATTACCCGTCATTCCTGCTTCCCACAGAAAATATTATCCATCATTCCCATATCCCAAAGCAAAATATTGTCCGCGTCGCAGAAGTATATTCACATAAACCCCACGGCCGTATCCCAAACATAACTACACTGTCACACACATACACACACACACATTATATATATATGCTGTTCGCGGTAAAGTGAGCGATTTTCAAGGCCCTTCCAACAGGCATTAACCACTAATGTATACATATTAAAAAGTGGCTGAAAGATATAAATTGGATATGGGTAAAAATTTAACAGGACCTTAAAAAGTGCTCATTTGACCGTGAATAGCCAATATATATATATATATATATATATATATATATATATGTTTCCTTTACCTCACAACTTAACGTACGTCACTATAAACTGAAAGTGTACGATTCAATCAGACGCTTACAAAACTTCATTTGAGGGCAATCAAACTGTAACTTGTAAAACACTATGTTCAATTATACGAAGTATAATCATAATTATATCGAAGTACAATTATATCGAAGTACACTGCAGGCGTGTTTTTAAGAAAACCTGCTGTATTAATACGAGCATCGTGTCTTGTGATGAAAGAGAAACTTAATTTTTGGATATACAATCTACTGCGAGGTTTAGCGTGTGAACGATAATTGGCACACTGTTTGCAAAGAATGCAGCAGAACGTCAGTGTATCCAGGGATTTATCTGGCTGTAAACTCAGAATTACATGCCTGTTTTCATAATTTATCATTTTTGTAATTTCTTCGGAATGAACATTATGCTATAACACAGATGTCATTCGAACAGTGAAATACAACAAAACATAAGCGATGAGCTGATTTTTAACGTTAAAGAGAAGTGTCATAGAAGATAAGCGAAAACTATCTTCAGCAACCTGGAGATAATTATGTGAAGGCCGTGTTCTATTGGGAACATAAATTATGAACACGACAGACGGAAAATGCAAAAATAAATTACGTCACAATAAGAAGACTGCAAAATTTAAAAACGTTTGCAAATATTAAATTGGTCTCTCTGCTACGTGTGACTGCCCCGGAAGTTTTTTTTAAGCTAGAAAGATAGTATCTAACATTTTTAATACGAAGGTTTTTTTTTTTTCAATTACAAACTTATCTCCAAAATAATGCTGGTTATTGGCATAAGTTTTGTTAAAATTATATTATGCGACAAGAAATTGATCGCATTTTATTTTCACATTATTATACAGTACTGGTAAAAATACTGGTTTAAAATATCTTCACAATTACCGGTTGAATCCCATTACAGAAACATTGAATAAGCCTGGGTATAGGCACTCGGATGTATTTAAATTTCATCAAAGTTATTTCAGAAATATAAACGTTTGTTTTGATTACCTCAGTATTAGGCATTTCGTTTACTGGCAGATAAAAATTATTTTCTGACAAAGTTACACCAATATGAGAGGGGAAAGACTATACGCTGGCGTAGATATCCAAATTTTTCAAAATGTTCGTACTAGAATGATGCTATTAACACACTTCTCAGAAATACGTAGGCCTATTTCTACTGATAATACATTACTTATTTTGTTTTTCAACTACTATAACAGAAAATATATCTGAGGGCTGCAATATTAAACGTTATTTTCCCTTGCACAATGTTTTAACCACATAAAAATTACTGAATTAGCCATTTACTTATTGATTTATTTTATTACTGATGGTGAAAAACGGATGTATCCTTGTTTACGATGATATCAAGCCTGCGGCTTTGTTTTTTGAGGAAACTTAATCAAACTAAAAAACTGGAAATTCGATTTGAAATTGAAACTGAAATTACGCTTCCACACACGTTACGTTTAGTTATTTGTAGTTACATACATGTCCAACAACACATGATTCAAGTCTCTGATAGCCAATACTAGCTGCTGATATAGGCTGTTCACGGTAAAGTGAGCAATTTTGAGGCACTAATTAATTTTTCCTTTTAGCCATTTTTTTATCCTTTAACTACCTTTCTTAATCAATTTTGACACGCAAGTAATAAACACAGTGTGTATATTCCCCCGCACTCGGAAGTTATAGTGTTAGGCTAAAATAAAACAAATTTATTAAATATTATTTCAAATGAAAGGGCTTTGAAAATTGCTTACTTTACGTGAATACCCATAGTCAGCTAATTCTCGTGGTTCTTCGTAACACATGGCTCACACTCCTGAAGTCGCATGTTCGAGCTCAACCGGCTGCCCCTGTGTTTAACAATTGTCTCCTATATTATAAGTGACCACACAAAGAGAAAGGTTTGCTAGCCAACAAAATATATAGTTGTTTGTATAGGGCCAAATAAATATTTAGTAGCTCCAACAAACAGAGATTCACTATGCTGTTTGTAAAGTATACATTTTTACTGACATTTACGTTCTCAGGTAACACCGTTTGAAAAATCTTCTATTGTTACGAGTTTATTTTTCACTGTACCCATGCTTACAAATACGGTGCGTCGATTTCTTCTTGGCGTCGTTTGCGTATGGTGGAAGAATATGTAGTGAGTAGCCCGAAAGTAGGACTTCACAAGGGTTTCAAAAACGGGGAAGTGACCATGAATAGATTGTATAGCGTTGTATCGTGTGGGTTTTACTCACACGATTGTGCTCAGGAAGGAAATAAGAAATAAATACAACTGTGTATAGTTATAGCGGGCTTAAACATACTTGGCTCTCACCTCTGTTCGGAAAATACTATTCACACCAACAATCGAAATTCAAATGTGCCCCGTAGACTCTGCCGATTTGCTTGATTGGGGGGGGGGGGGGGAGCAGCCAATAAATACAAAATATTTTAATGACTTATGAAAATACCGCGAAAACTTGTTATATGAACACATTATTTTTGTTTTTAATTGAATTAAATATTTTAAATGAATATTCAGCGTAATATCTGCACGTTTCGATTGCATATTTTTAGAATTAGGCTCTCTAGGAGAATAATTTTACTTAAATAATATCGTACTTCATCCCTTACCGTTGCCGCTAAAAATTATGAGAAGGAAATACCACAATTACGAAGGGTTGCATTCCATACTGAAAGATTAGTAAACGCGCGATGGTCTGAGAACGGGCCTTGTGCCCGATTGGTTACTGCGTGGCAAGAAAAGTTTTCTGCTGGCCGAGCTGCACAATCTGAAACTGAATCTGCGATTCCAGTCAGTAGAATTATTTTTCGGAATCGTTGGTTGATGAGTTGTTACCTACTGGCGAGGTTTTACTACTAGTCAGTGAATACCAGCAGGTGAAATAATCAGTAGAATTTCACTGACTCGAGTGAAGCAGTTTCAACATACATCTGCAGTCAAATTCACTGATTTGGAGCAGTTCAAACTGTTTCGATGTCAGGGTGCAGAATGGGAAGTAAGCTGCCAGACGTTGACTGGGGGAAAACGTATCTGCATATTGCCGACAAGAGCAGCCATTTTGCTGGCATGTGTGGATGGAGTTGGTTGGGATGAGCGGCAGTTTCACCTCTGTATTGCCAACTATTACGAGGCCAAGCCACGTGATCTCTTGTGTGTTCATCCACTGTGTGGTACCGAAGACCCTACGTGTGCCACCGAGCGAGGTGGCGCAGTGGTAACTCACTGGACTCGCATTCGGGAGGGCCCGGGCTCGATCCCCGGTCCAGCCATCCCGATCCCCGCCCTCCATGGCGAATGCTGGGATGGGTCCCTAACGAAGACCATGACCGATTCCATCCCATTCCCTCCCCCAAATCAATACGCCAACAGTTCCGCTCTCCACAACCACTACGAGAGGGCTGTCAGTAAAAAAAAAAAAAAAACCCATCGACGGTGGTGCCTCCCCCCCTTCCGCATAACAGACGCGCAATCCACTCACGCTAACAAAGCTTTACTAAGTGTAGAGAAATACACCAAAAGCGTGCACACTCCGAATCAGTGAGAATTTCATGTTTCAACCAGTCAGACGTATCGTACTGATACATCAGTCACTTCAGTGAACTTAACTGATGAACCCGTGAAAAAATGCCATAGTTCCTTCACTGATTCGTCAGTCATTTTTTTTCACTGTTTATTCAGTGGTTTATTTTTTTACTCTATTTTTGACTGATGTATCAGTGAAACTGCGTGTAAAAATGACCGTCGAACATCGTTTAAAAATGGCTGTTAAATAGCGCGTAGTAACAACGCATAAACAAATAGAACTAATACAAAATACTTTCTAAAATGTGTTTCGTCTTTCGAAACGCCATTTTACGAGGTAATATGAACACACAGGCTTTCATTCCGTTTGTACGTCTTTCATTTCGATTCCATGTAACATCACAGCGCTCTGTTCGAAGTTTTAAACTGTATTTAATGTGGTGAAGAGAGTATTCTTATACATACTATTCGATTTTAACTATCCTAACGGCACCAATCAAATCAAACATGAAAAATATGAACAAACAACTTCAAAACATACACGATTTCACACCAGCATTATAACACGTCAATTTTCCTCCCATAAGTCTAACGTGGCGTGGTAGCTTAGACGGCGAGGTAACGGCTTAGAGTAGAAAGGTGCAAGATTTCACTCCCGGTCACATGCGGAACTTATTTACTTTTTTTAAATTACGGTAAATTGCACAATATAAATAAGAAACTATTTTAAATATGTTCATTTCACGTAATTAATTGGCTACATTCAATAAAAGCAATATTTAATTCGCCACTGCAGTCGGCCGTCACTTATTCACGTCACAAATTCAATCAGTGAACATTACAGTGGTTTCCCACTGATTCGGATTTAGAGTGCAGCGCACCGCATTTGTGTAAACATTAATTGCATACTGGGTTCACTAGCTAAACTTTTGCGAAATAAGGCCTACAATATATATTTTTACTACTTGGAAATAATTATTTGATGTGGGTAAATGTGTGCATAAAAGGGGTATATTTGGTTATGCGTAGTGAGAAATAGTTCTCATATTTATAGTTCCTTTTTAATCATGGGCTTCAGAAAAGTTGTAAATATCCGTGACTGGACTATATAGAAATATTGAGCGTTCCACGTAATTCCTCGGCCTTATGCTAAGGAAATCTAAAAACATATTTTTACCATACACCAATAGTAGCTTCCCAACTTCGTATAGTACAATAACCTTCAACATTCCCGTATAGTCCATTCGCGGTATTCCTCCGGATCGTGCTAACACAGTTTAACAAAGTCTAGAAAATTTCACCAAAGGGACAACGCGCCATATTCGTGCGTACTCACTGTAATAGTAATGTTCGTAAGAACTATTTCTTACTAGCCATTACCAACACACTTATTTGTCCCGGTTTTTATTCATATTAACTGTAAATGAAATATGATAATTTTTGTATATAATGTAAATAAAAATTCAATTTCACCCAAAATAAAGTACTTTTATCCTAACAGAAGAATAAGACACTCGTGTCACATGACATGTTTAGGAAACAACCAAGCACGTCATACATAGGGTAATTATTCAAAGGCTTCGTTCAAAAACTGTGAAGAAACCGCGAACACGCTATATCTGCAGCCTAATGAGACGTATTATCTCTGCACTACGCATGGATTAAAAACTTACATTACAGCTGAGGAAATTCTCTACAGAATTTTTTTATTTCCGGTGCGCCGAATCCCCGATTCACATTCCGACGCACTCAACGGGGGCAAGGTAACCGACAAGTTCTGCACCCCCCTCCCCCCACCACTACCCTTACACCGGCAGCGAAAAGCTTATTCTGGATTCAAATTAATTGACTTCCTTATCGTCGTAATTCTCGAGCGTCACTTACTCGTCAAGAGTAGGAACAACGAGCTATTCACGAGCGCACAGGCGTTCCAAACGAAGCACGACGGCGGGGAGGTAGGTGGGTCCGCCAATGCCGGAGAATTCTAGGTCGCGGGAGTACAACGGGATACACAACTAAACAAAACATTTCGTGCACAAGTCTCGCGAGTGCCGGGGGAAAAGCTTGAGCGTTTTAGCCGGGTCGCCGTTTAAGGAGAGCTCGTTCTGCGTCAATACTCATGCAGAACTTGGCGAAGCAAAAAAACTAGCTTACGATGACACCGTGTTAAACATACCGAAGACACGGCGCCGTGTTTGTTTGATACTCACATAGCAACAATTTGGTGCATACGTTCGTCTGTTAACACGCTAAGCAGTTAAAGGCATTACACGATAAAGTGAGCACTTCTGAAATCAACATTAGAAAAAGTCACCCTGAGTGACATGCGCTCAGTAAAGTTGGTAACGATGGATGGGAAGTAGTTCCATAGAAAGTGTTAGGTAACAATTTGTGGTAACTTAAATTATTTCTTCCGCTTTCTGTTTTCTTTTATGCATCTATGTGTAAAATTGAGCAGATTTGTTAAATATTTACTTTTCAAATAATTTCACAGTTTCACTTGTCCGGCGCATGAATAAAGTGAAGAGGCCCATGACAATGTTAATCTTACATAAGGTGGAAGAGTACACAATGTGTAAATATTAAGCAGTGCTTTCAAAAGTGCTCATTTTACCGTGAATAGCTTATAGCAACATATCCGGCATTACTGATTGAAATTTCTTTCTTTTCAAAGAAAGTAAACTTTACATTCGCATGCGACGAATGCTAAGATATCATTGAAGAAATTCGCAGTCAAAATCGAGTCATTGAGAGGTAGCTTATACTTTCGCAGACAGGCAAACAATTACATTGCTTACAAAGTTGTCTGCTACTGACTTCACTATGGCACTAAATTTAAAATTACTTACACGACATTTGCCATAACATGAGTTCAAGGTTTTGAAACTGATGACAGTGCCAAATGATTAGATTTTACCCCGTAACTACTATTTTAGTTCATTACTAGCGACCCGCCTTGGCCTCGCTCGGATGCGAGTTACAAAACTGACATTGTTTATGTTTACAGCAGGTATATACACTAAATGCTTAAGGTAACTAACATAGGATTAATATTGTGTTGTTCAAAAAGTCTTCGTAGGTGAACTCCTATTTTTAAAGAGACAAAAATGGCTACTGTGGGTCATCATGAAATCGCGGACGTTTGTGTAGATATTTTTGAGATCTACAATTCTGTAATAGATTATTTTGGTGTATCTCTTATGGTAAGTCGGCGTAAGCCATGTAAGCGCCCGAAAAGCTGTTTTTTTTTTTTCGACTTGATTAGAAAACGTCGAAATTTCTCTACTATTCTTACATTAAAAAGTAATGTATTTCATACCTAAACCTACCACAAGAAATTCTCTAAATGATGGTTAAAACAGCATTGAAATCCATCAAGTAGTTTAGAAGTCTTAGCCGAATACACAGACACATGCGTCCGGGCGACTATGTTTTATAGTATACTAGCTTTTACCCGCTGCTTCGCGCGCGGCTCTACTATAGGGTTCTCTACCCACTGAGCTACTGCAGCCCCACTATCGGGTTCTCTACCCAATGAGCTACTGCGGCCCCACTATTGGATTCTCTACCCACTGAGTTACTGTGACCCCACTATAGGGTTCTCTACTCACTGAGATACTGCGGCCCGACTATAGGGTTCTCTACCCACTGCGCTACTGCGGCCCCACTATCGGATTCTCTACCCACTTCGCTACTGCGGCACCATTATCGGGTTCTCTACCCACTGAGTTACTGTGACCCCACTATAGGGTTCTCTACCCACTGAGCTACTGCGGCCCGACTATCGGGTTCTCTACCCACTGCGCTACTGCGGCCCCACTATCGGGTTATCTACCCACTGCGCTACTGCGGCACCATTATCGGGTTCTCTACCCACTGAGCTACTGCGGCCCCACTATCGGGTTCTCTAGCCACTGGGCATCTGCGGCCCCGCTATCGGGTACTCTACCCACTGCGCTATTGCGGCTCTACTATAGGGTTGTCCACCCACTGAGCTACTGCGGCCTGACTATCGGATTCTCTACCCACCGAGCTACTGCGGCCCCACTATTGGATTCTCTACCCACTGAGTTACTGTGACCCCACTATAAGGTTCTCTACTCACTGAGCTACTGCGGCCCCACTATCGGGTTCTCTACCGAGCTACTACGCCCCCACTCTAGGGTTCTCTACCCACTGAGCTACTGCAGCCCCACTATCAGGTTCTCTACCCACTGAGCTACTGCAGCCCCACTATCAGGTTCTCTACCCACTGAGCTACTCCGCCCTGCGGCCCCACTCTAGGGTTCTCTACCCACTGAGCTACTGCAGCCCCACTATCAGGTTCTCTACCCACTGAGCTACTCCGCCCTGCGGCCCCACTCTAGGGTTCTCTACCCACTGAGCTACTGCAGCCCCACTATCGGGTTCTCTACCCAATGAGCTACTGCGCCCTGCGGCCCCACTATTGGGTTCTCCACCCACTGAGCTACTGCGGCCTCACTATTGGATTTTCTACCCACTGAGTTACTGTGACCCCACTATAAGGTTCTCTACTCACTGAGCTACTGCGGCCCCACTATCGGGTTCTCTACCCACTGAGCTACTGCGCCCCCACTCTAGGTTCTCTACCCACTGAGCTACTGCGGCCCCACTATCGGGTTCTCTACCCACTGAGTTACTGTGACCCCACTATAAGGTTCTCTACTCACTGAGCTACTGCGGCCCCACTATCGGGTTCTCTACCCACTGAGCTACTGCGCCCCCACTCTAAGGTTCTCTACCCAATGAGCTACTGCGCCCTGCGGCCCCACTATTGGGTTCTCCACCCACTGAACTACTGCGGCTCTTAGGAAGACAAAAAAGAAAAGAGAAAATTTCAACAATTTTTGTATGCAGTAATCCTAAGAAAAGTTTAATACAGTACCTATGTACATCCCTAATCATCATTTTTTTTGGAACCGTTTGAGATATTTTCTTGGGATAAAAAGTAGCCTATGTCACTCTCTCGACCTCCAACTATATCTGTGCAAAAAATCACGTCGATCCGTTGTTCCATTTTGACGTGAAAGGACAAACAAACACACTTTCGCATTTATATAGTAGTAAGGATATATAAAGTTGTAAGTTGTTCGACCACAGTCCACAGGTTAAAAAATGTTTCGAATAATAATTGTCTGGCGAACATCATTATCACTTACATAATTATAATAAGAAAGGATAAATACCGATTTTTTCTCCTGTCGTAACAATGAAAAAATATTTGCAACTTCAGGATGTGTAATAAGCTTAGCCTATAATTAACTAACCCACGGATATGAATGCAAGACACCAACCCGTTATGAAGAAAATATGAAAATATAATTTAAAAAATGCCAGATTAAGGTACTTGCATGAGATTATGTGTTAATCTGTAATTCAGGGGCTACAAGAGTTTTATTAGATTTTTTTTTTTTTACCTATGTAATTTGTACCTGGCAAATGTTGCTTGTGTGTTCCAAGCTAACGTAGGCCCTATTTAAAATAAAATAAAAAATTCCAATGACTTTTCCTTGAAATTTTAATATTAGGCCGATACATATAATTTTATATGTAGCCTAACAATGTAAGCTAAGATTAACAGTCATAAACAATAAGTTAGATATTAAACTAATTAAACCACTTACGACGACACGTATGTGCAAATAATTTTCATAAATTATTCGAAGGCGGAGATAGTAGGAGTTTGTGTGTTAAGAATAAGACTAAGCACAGGGGATTTAATGTAATTAGCTGAGCAGTTCCTAAAATATGATGTAGGTATCCAAACGATAAATTTTCTGGCAGAAACTTAACTTCCAGTAACTTAAAATTCTACAGGACGGACGATTATTACTTATTACGTACAACCATTAGGCCTATTTAGCAAATTTATTGTATGCGCACAGTATGTACTTCAACAAAGCAAACTTGGTTTAAGGGGCCTCGGTGGCTGAGTGGCTAGACTGCTCGCCCACCACCAAGGCGAACCGGGTTCATTCCCCGGCCGGGTCACTCCCGGATTTTCGCAAGTGGCAATCGTACCGGACGGTTCCACCTGGCGGGCGGGTTTTCTCGGGGATCTCCCGTTTCCCTGCCCCTGCATTCCGGCGCTGCTCCATTCACACATCATTTCACCCTCATCGGCTCAGCTGGAATAATCTCATCCAAGAGGCTGCGTGAGAAGCTTGTACTTATGAGGAGTTGAATATCTCGGTGTCTGTTGCCTCTCGCTTGCATCATGTCTTTGGCCAATCAGAACTCGCAAGCTGTACCGACGAGCATATGTTAATATTCCGCTGTGTTGGAGGGAATGGCCAGTTTCACGTGCGCTATAGAACTAGCCGTGCTCGTAGATAGTGGCTGTAAGTGCATCACGCTCACTAACGTTATTTCATAGCTTAGTGGTTCTATCCGGTCGAACTATATCTTCGGAAAGAAAAATATTTCATTTCGTGATCTTTGTTTATCTAACTCAAGAATGAAATTGAGTAGGCGGGTAGGCAATATTAATAACTCTTCCGCATTGAGATTGTTAATATCGTTTAGTATGGATTCCCTTAACCAGCGTAACCGAGATACAGGACAATAGTCACTCCATCACTGAGGTTTTTTTTCTGGCTAAAAGAGTCTCAGGGACTTGTCACAAAAGAGCTGTTGGTCAACGGCAGAAGTCAAGTGAGAGTACAGCTTCTTGCAGTTTAGAATGCCGCCAGATGACATAATTAGAAGTGCGTGATTTTAAGAATTAATTAGGCAGATGCCTACACTTCTCGGTTCTTTACACGCTCAGGCCACGACTGTTCGTTGATTTGCTGCAGACATGGCGAGGAGGCATTTTCTTATTAGTAGGAACAGGACAATTTTGCGTTGGCTAGCCCTGTAGGACCACGGTCCCTATGCATTTTCTAGCCTTAACTTTCTGTCCATTGGCTGCTGCTCCAGTGTGTAGACAGTTATACCTCAGACCAGGTGACACGGGATTCGGTGCTTGTTTTCTTGCAGGTCTGCTATTGGCTCACAGTTCACCAGGGCGTGTCTAATAAACTGTGGTCCAATTGTAAACATAATAGTAAATATAATAGTAATTGTAAACATAATAGTAATGCAGCTTGCTTTAAAATCAATTCACGACATTCTTCAGTCCCTGCTTATTCGACTAGGTTACACGTGATACATTACATTAATTCTTCTTCATTATTACTAGGGAAAGCGTTAACAGGGCATGGCAAAACCTATATGGTCCAATCGTAAACAGAACACTTGAGCATACATGCTTGAAATCTAGCCTGGCTATCAAAAATTTTGTGAAATTCATGTTCCCTTCTAATAATGATTTAATTTTGAAAAGATGACTTTTTGAATCAAACCTCTGGAAAATCACCCCACGTGTGACATGTTTGGATATTTCTTGAATATGTACTGTATCACAAGCTTTTAATACTTCTGTTAACATAAAAGTATCTTACTTTTTGGGTAAACTGAACATTCCCTATATTCTATATAAATTATAGAATTTAATTTATAATTAGGTAATGTAAAAAAATAGAAATGAAATAGGTGTGATGGTAATACCTAGTATAGGCTGTTCACGGTAAAGTGAGCACTTTCGAGGCCCTAGTTACCTTTTCCTTTCAGCTATTGTTTATCCTTTAACCATATTTTAAAATAAATACTGCCATGTAAGTAATAAAAATAGCGCGTATTTTCCACTGCACTCGGAAGTTAACGTCTAAGGCTTAATAAAAAATATTTATTGACTATTATTACGAATGAGAGGGCTTCCAAAAGCGCTGACTTTACCATGAACAGCCTATATGAAAACGTTCTCACGCAAAATATTATTAATTTGATTACACACGAATACGGTGCGCCGCCCCATACGTGTAATTTTCTATACTTGGTTAAGCTTTGTTTGCATGAGGCGGAGGAATATCCTGAAAGTAGAACATGCGCAGAGCTTCAGGAAAGTTGAAAGTAACCGTGAATGGACTATAGAAAATAATTGACCAATACAGCAAAGTTGGCACCAGGTTGGCCTGCAAGCGCAAATGTTATCACGTGCTCGTTCTCACCAGGGGTGTACGAGAGAGGTGAAGGAAAGGGTAACGAAGAGCTGATGGCGCACTCAAATTATTCAGCTGCGCCGGAAGGGCAAACACTCGACATCGAGTGCCGCACTGGGGCACGATTCGCAGCAACATCGCCCCGACCCACCCCCACCCTGACGTGAGTCCGGGGCCTCTTCACGCTGTGGAGGTAGGGAGGGTAGGGGGGGTGGAATCCAGTGCAGAAAATCGCGAGGCCAGCAATACGTACCGCAAATAATACAAAACAAACACCACTTCACATGTGAAACACCAATCGTGAGATAACCACACACTCCGGAAGCTTCAAATCCTAATGCACAAACGTCAAAACAGAATATTCCAGTTTAACGCGTAAGCGACGGTGTACTCAGAGTAAATATTTCTGTACTCTTTACAAACTATTCCTCGAAAACTAGTTGCAAAATTTTTGTTTGCACCACTTCTAGTGAAACACGGTGTTTTTGCAAACACAGAGATATGAAACATTCTAAATTAATCATGTATCTGCGTGTTTTTAATAAACACGAAGTTTACACTGTAACGGAGTTACGCGGCCTCGCGAAGATCATGGAAACTAACGTTCTCCAAGCTGTAGCCAGCTGACGGCAGCCGAGGACTCCAGTGTTACAGACTCCACGAGGCGGGTGCTTGGTGGATTCGACGGAGCTCACAACCATACGCTGAGAGAAAATCAAACAAAATATTTGTGTTTATATAGGGCCAAATATATAGTTAACTGCCCTAACAAAATATATTACTGAGCAAACAAAATTTGAAAAGTAACAAAATCTCTGGTGTTGGGCCATAAAAACTAGAATGTCAACTAAATATTTCGTTGAATTAACCGTACATATTTGTTTGGTCACTCATTTGATAGCCTTCGTTCGAAAATACAGCTCGAGAGTTTTTTTGTGACTAACCGTGTTCGTTAGTACATTTATTGATGCTTAACAATCGTATAAACACATTACTAAAACAATGCAACAACAAACTGACAAGTAAAGTATTTGCAGTATATCTGTTTAGAAGTTTCCGGCCTCGTTAGTCGCCACATTAGCTGAGATTACTAAGGCGTGGCGCTCGGACATAGAGATGATCTACGATCGAAACTCGGTCGAACTTGTAACATTTTATTATATATGTAACCAAACAAACATTTAGATGCACCAGCCAAATCTTACAGTTTGGGGCAACCAAATGAGAACAACAAAATAATAATTTTGTTCCACCAACAAAATATTTCTCATTTCCCCTATACAAACAAATAATTTGGTTGCACCAAACAAATCTTGTTTGATTCAACAAAACCTGTTTTTCAGGGTACTAAGCGCGCGGCGTTTCCTTCCACCTAGCGGCGCCTAGGGCGGCTGAGAGGGGGATCGCCTTGTGACGTCAGCACCTCTGAATTGGATTGGACGAAGATCGGCTTCCGTTTCGAGGATGTTCTCCACAGCTTTGGGGTGGACGGCGGTTGCAAAATCTTCTCTATAAATACCCTGGTAAGCTAACCAGACACAATCCTCGTGTCTGGTTGGCTACTGCCCTGCCAGCTGCGAAACATCCCCCATTGGCACGCTGCTGGTCTCTGTATTGGAGTGGCTCTTTAACATCGAGGTCTTGAGAGCCGATGAGGGTGAAGCGAGGTGAGCGGAGCAGCGTCGGAATGCAAGCGCAGGCGAAATGGGAGACACCCGAGAAAACCCGCCGACGTCCGGCACGATTCCCACATGCGAAAATCCGGGAGCGACCCCGCCGGGAATCGAACCCGATTCGCCTGGGTGGGAGGCAAGTTGTCTAACCACTACACCATCGCGGACCCATACATTGCTTGGAATCTAATTTCGCACATAAGCGAAATTAACGGACCTCTAGCAATCACTGCACCAGACAATTTATACGCTGTGGAGGGGGAAGCGGGAAAGGAGGCGAACAATGGAATAATCAAGTCTGTCCAGGAGGTTCACACGGACTCGTTTTATAAATCGTTTGCGCCGAACTTCTGGCTTCTAACCAACTCGAACTCGACAGCCGCTGGAGCGACACGCAGCGAAAATGTAATGAACGATCGAGGGGAGGAGAAAAGAGGGGGCAGAGGGCGGAAGAGAACAGAAGAATTGGTTTCCAAGAGCGCAGCCCAATTACGTCGTCGGGCTGGAGCGCCGGCTATGGCGAGAAACAAAAGACTTTCGCCAGCGGAGGGGGACGGCGAACCTTGCAGTTAATTGATGGATCTTTGGAACGCGGACACAGTGTCGGCTGCGAGTCTTTTGAAAGCAAGATTCGAACAACCCTTCCGTAATCGAAGTAATGTAATTGCGGGAGCAGTTGTGGCAGTCAAAGAAAATGGCACAGAGGCAAAGAGCAGTTGTGGCAGTCAAAGAAAATGGCACAAAGGCAAAGAGCAGTTGTGGCAGTCAAAGAAAATGGCACAAAGGCAAAAAGCAGTTGTGGCAGTCAAAGAAAATGGCACAAAGGCAAAGAGCAGTTGTGGCAGTCAAAGACAATGGCACAAAGGCAAAGAGCAGTTGTGGCAGTCAAAGAAAATGGCACAAAGGCAAGGAGCAGTTGTGGCAGTCAAAGAAAATGGCACAGAGGCAAAGAGCAGTTGTGACAGTCAAAGAAAATGGCACAAAGGCAAAAAGCAGTTGTGGCAGTCAAAGAAAATGGCACAAAGGCAAAAAGCAGTTGTGGCAGTCAAAGAAAATGGCACAAAGGCAAAAAGCAGTAGTGTCAGTCAAAGAAAATGGCACAAAGGTAAAAAGCAGTTGTGGCAGTCAAAGAAAATGGCACAAAGGCAAAGAGCAGTTGTGGCAGTCAAAGAAAATGGCACAAAGGCAAAGAGCAGTTGTGGCAGTCAAAGAAAATGGCACAAAGGCAAAGAGCAGTTGTGGCAGTCAAAGAAAATGGCACAAAGGCAAAGAGCAGTTGTGGCAGTCAAAGAAAATGGCACAAAGGCAAGGAGCAGTTGTGGCAGTCAAAGAAAATGGCACAGAGGCAAAGAGCAGTTGTGGCAGTCAAAGAAAATGGCACAAAGGCAAAAAGCAGTTGTGGCAGTCAAAGAAAATGGCACAAAGGCAAAAAAAACTTGTCAAGTATGGTAATAAATGCATCATGGGTAAAATGATTTCTTTACTTCGCAGGGAAGGTTAGAGATAAAAATAAATACGACTTAGCTGAAGGTCTTCTGTTTATTACACTCGCCTTACTGCGTCTTGCTTTACAAAGGTAAAAAAAAATAAAAAAATTCAGTAACGTATCACAGCGATACCAAATATCCCTTAGACATTTTTAGAGAATTTGTGCATGAGGTATTGTATAAACTAGTTTAGTGGTGCCTGCAATCTAACTAAGCGCCTAAAAATTCCGATAGGAGTATTCTGTTCCCGCCCCGTCCCGAGAGTCGAACCGCGATAGTGAAGGCACGAGGGTTACACGAAGAGGGCGAAACCAGGCTTGGACTATACAGGTGGGTGTGGGACACGCAACCCCCCTCCCCCAATTCCGGCGCAATTTAATACGCTTACACTGAAGAATGCACGAGGGTCGAAAGACGCTGAGCCAAGGGCATAACGACGCTGAGTTCGGAGTGAGCCTTCATACGAATGCCGCTAGCAGCTATTACTCAGTGGTAAGACTCTCGGATCTGGACGCACGATAGGTCCAGATTAGGAAGCGATCAGGCCTCGTATTAGCTGAGTGATTGACTGAATTAGTGGAATCATATTAGCTACCAGATAGTTTTTACAGAAGTTTATAATTGTTACAATTAAATGGTAAATGCAAGCATAAAGCGTATTTGAAGTAGACGTATTAAAGAGAGATCAATACAGCTGTAGCATTTTGTAACACGAGCGTCTCTTACTTCTGTCTACGTTTCCCCTTAACAGCTTGTACGATAGGCCAGCGGTTACCAAACTGTGTCCCGCGGAATCAAAGGGTTCCTTCAAAACTTCGTAGGGATTCCGTTGAGAGATCAGCAGCAGTGACATAAATAGTCGGTTGCATGGTTGGAGAGGACGCGGTGAAGACAGCTTCTGCAGTTCAGTATTCTAATAACACAGTGTCAAATCATATTTATAAAATCTCAGACTACATCGAAGACGAAATGATTAAGAGACTTAAAAATTGTACTGCTTTTTTCAATGCAGCTTGATGAGAGCACCGATATCGCTGGTCTAGTAGTATTGATTGTAGTTGTGAGGTACGTTTTTGAGGAATCTATCGAAGAGAATTTGCTTCTGTGCACGCCTTTGGACGCCAATGCAACTGGAGAAGAAATGTTTAAACTTGTTGATTGTTATATGCTCAAACACGACCTCGACTGGAACAAGTGTGTTGATGTGTGCAGAGATGGGGCTGCAGCCATGGAGAGAAAATTAAGAGGAACAATATCGAGAGTAAAAAATGTAGCACCAAACTGTACCAACAGCCACTGCATATTGCTTCGGCATGCTCTTGTGGCCAGGAAGAATTCCATCCGACTTACAAAATGTTCTTAGTAAGGATGTAAAAATTATGAATTACATCAAGTCTCTCCCTTTGCAATCACGACTCTTCAAAAAGGCATGCGAATAAATGGGAAGCCAGCACCAATCACTCCTCATTCACACCGAAGTCAGGCGGTTTTCGAGAGGTGAAGTCCTTGCAAGACTTTTTGAACTGAATGAGGAGCTGCAAGTTTTTATTATGGCCGAAGACCTTTCAGTTCCTGGTGAATTCGCAGAATTTCTACGCAACGAGAAGTGGCCCATGCGTTGTGCATACCTTGCAGACATATTTGGAAAACTTAATGAAGTTTCTTTGTCTCTGCAGGGAAAAGCGAAGACTGTTTTTACAGTGAGAGACAAAATAACATAATTGGAAATTAAACTCAACTTTTGGCTTGGATGTGCAAATGATAAAACTTTTGAGTGCTCTCTTGGCTCAGTTTCTGAGTGAAAACGACTTGGAAATCGAAGAAAATGTGCACAAAAACTTTGGTGAGCATTTAATTGACTTAATAAATCCCTGTCAGAGTACTTTCCAGACAACAAGGATATCAACTGCGTGCAAAACACATTTGCCAATCGAAGTAAGCCTGCCATGCCGTCCGTGCCAGAGTATGGAGAGCTGGTTGAAATTCAGTGTAGCTCTGCCTTAAAAACAAAATTCGAGTCTGTGCCACTGGACGAATTTTGGGTAGAACTGAAGAAAGAACACCCGTCAGTAGCCGAAAAAGCTACACTAGTTCTGCTCCCTTTTGTATCCATATACCGATGCGAATCAGGCTTTTCATCTTATACTTACACCAAAAACAAATTTAGTAACTGGTTGGATGCCGCCCCAGATTTATGTATTCAGCTATCAAACATAAAACCCAATTTCAAAACAGTTTTGAGTACAAAAATGAAACAGTTTCAATCATCACATTGAGTTATATGTGCGAAATGATCCCATACCAAATTTAAAGTTTGTGATCATCTCAAAATGTTTTTGTTCCAATCCTTAAAAAAACGTAATGTGAACATCTGCATAGTACCAATAAGGGAGATGATGTATGTTATAGTTGAAAGAAAAAAAAACCTCGTCGGAGACTGCAGGAGAGAGAGGGGTGGTGGGGTGGTGGGGGGAGTGGTCCGTGGAAATTGAGCAGCATATGAAGGGTTCCACGAGAGGGTTTGGGAACCGCTGCGATAGGCCATCCATCTATAACGTAACAATTCGTTAATAAACATGGCGGATGGACATCACTACATGCAGGGAGACCTGCGAAGAGATGATATACATTTCCAAAATGAACAGTGATATATACAAATGTGTTATTTCACCTAAATATAATTTTTAAGTTAAAATAAAGAGTGTGTTAAAAAAAATACTTCAATTATTTGTCACAAATTTTTTATAACATTCAAAATATAAAAAACATATTTTTTGGTCATATTACTCCAACCAATGAGAAAGACGATTAACTTAAAAAATTCCTACATAAATTCAACATTCAAATTAATAGGCCTAAAAAGTTACATTAATTATATTTTATCCTAAATGTATGACTTCAGAAGTGTGATATTGATGTTATTTACGTTGTATCAAATATTAAAAACTCTACATTTTATTCATATATTTTCTTTTCATTTCTTTTGCCTCCCACACTTGCAATATTAGCACTGTACTTCGTTCACGTTTCATGAAACTATTGGTTGCAATTCTCACACTTTAACAAGTCTGCAGTTAAGTCGTGTCGTAATTATATTCGAAGAATTTTGCACGCTTTTCTTAGGCGTTGTCAGCATCATCTCCTGAGGATAGTTTCCTCTTTAAAATATTTCTGGTTGGTCTACTTCGTGAAGATATGCCCAGCTTTACTTCTTTTTCTTGGTTGAGTTCATTGTTATATTACGCCATTGGTTTTCAGTTTTATTTGCTTGAAAACTACCAGCTGTTTCCTCTTGCCAATATGTTCGCTTGACGTTAAAATCAGGGCTTATGTCTTAAATTGGGTTTGGACTTTGGAATCTTGCGAACTGGGCTTATTTCACGCAGGAGCTTGAATAACGTGTCTTGATAGCCCACGTGGATTAGTAGTGTTCTGGCGTGGACTTTGAAGAACAAGGATCTTCGGTGGAAATACAACGGTTTACATAAATGACGTATCAGTTCTGAACACCCCCGACAGACCACAAGGAGCAAGGACCGTAAGACTGCCATACAAGCACGAACAGAGCCAGCTGATTCCTCGCCCACCATTCAGCGACATTTACAACTTCACATGGAGTACACGTCCCTACTAGAAGCATTTCCAGACACACAGCAGAGGAAATGTGCAAAACCGGACGAGCTTTACTTGTTGTGCCGTAACACCTATATCGTCACTTTCATTTTAGGTGATTTCAAGTGTCGACAGAGAGCAGCGTGGAATGTAATATGGAATGGCAATGCACTGTCGTTAGCTACGAACCACACGTTTCTTTGCAAACGGATGGCCACCATGCCAGAGTTTGGAGGAACATAAGTGAGTGCTACAATCTCCGCCTCACTTCACAACGACTCACTTCCTCTACTATCGGCGCGATTGTCTGTGCAGCCATCGCCAATGATCGTCGTTTGCTACTGGTAGTAATAAAAGGTCAGTTTATGTTGAGGAAATCCTACAATTTCATGTACTACATTACTTAACCAAATGTCCAGGACCAGTTTTCCAGCTAGAGAATGCTTACCCAATCAAATGTCCCAGGAGTATTTTATTATATTTTAAGACCTCACCGGCATTTCAGCCACCTCAGTCCCTCCCCTGTCGAACATTTGTGGTACCAGATGGGATGCCAGCTTTCTCCACTTTAAAGTGTTCGTGGTTCAGGGCATAAATGGTGCCACACAGGAGAAAATATTCTGCAGAATAACAAAAGGCGTTTGTTTGATTTCACGCAATTTGACATTAACCAACGTTTCGAGGCTCGAAGCGGCCCGGCGAAGTGTTAATGGTACATTTCTACCGTGCCACAGGTGTGTGATGATCGTCCTAATGCATCAATACTTAAATCAATTTATTACATTTTCTATAACATCACACTCATAACATGTAATACGAATCTAATCGTTGGTGTCCAAATTGTTAGAGGGCCTGATTCGTAGTTCAGTTGATCTTGAAGGAGAATCGTGGACCAAAAAAAAGGTAATGAGCTTAGATACTTGATGTTGATGGTTCCGCCTGCCTGGCTCATGAACTGCGTTGCAGAGTGTTTGAAATCCTGGTTTCTTGACGAAACTATTAAACATACCTCCAGTATGTTTACCTAGGAAAAGACATCATACCCGAGACGAGGACGGAATCCATGCATCCTGTAAATATTATTTGGAGCCCTCTAATATTGTTTAAAACGGCATTTTCAGACTACCGTATCTTAAAACATACAAGCCGGACACGATCCAAATTACGATAGGAGGCTGTATTGAATTTTACTACAGACTTATCTTCAATGAAATGATAGGATCACCGCTGAAAGTCCCACAAGTACACGCAGCACTACGAGAACACTGCTCGCCAGGTCAGAGTCCTGCGCGTAGCGACGATGGCGCTATTGTAGCGTGTGCCAGTGTGACCCTTATAGCTCCGTCGCTTCTCGCCAAAAAAAGGGGGGGAACGAGGCAGGCAGGCGGGACCCTGAAACAGCTTTTACGATTCTACAGTATTACATTTCAAACGGTGTTTATATGTTATCAGTTTTTCGTTACTAAATATGTAGTTTATCATTAGAGATTAGTGATCTTCGAGTTATCTAGACGAAATACCACCGCTAGCACATACGTGACACTAGCTGAGAGGTGGCGCGGCGCATAAGTTCCATTTTTTTTGTCGGGTGACACGTCTCACTGGCTTATAATTCCATCTTTCCAGATTCATGTAATTCTCACTGTTAAGAGCTGGAGAAAATAAATGATAAATTTGGTAGTTGATTTACTATAGAAAAATTCATGGCCTAGAGCAGCATCTTCATAGACGGAAATCAATCGCGCTTCATAAACACACGGATATTTAGATTTGATCCATGTGCAATCAGGAACTTGGTAGGAATTGGCCGGGGTCTGTTTTAAGGAACTATCCCAGAGATCGCTTTCAGTGATTTCGGAAAAACCCCTGGAAACTGAAACTAAGATGACTGGAATGGGAATCGAACCCAAGCCCTCTCCTAAGTTAATGGCGCGGTTTACCACTGCGTTACCTCGCTCAGTTTTCACTACTGGATGAACAGCTATGAACAAAAATACAAACTTATTATAACTTACGTCGTGTTTGCCACTAAACAATGCCTTTTCGTGAAGGGAAGAGAGTGTTAGCCAAGATATAAACTACGAAAAGAATTCATAGCAAGAAACCGGGAAGGGTTGGAAGGGAAAGGAAATCGATTTCTTTCTTGTTTCCTGTTTATACTGTATAATAGAATCCTAACGAATAAACGATTTTGAAAAAAGGGCAGAAGAAAGAGATACTGTCTTAATCGTCTACAAAGAAAACAATTCATTCATTTCTAGAAGGTATTCAGTTTTGCTACATTTCTACAAGTGGCTATCCACGCATATCCTCTACGTTAACCAGATGTCAGACGACAACCGAATAGCTTATGTTCTGAGACAAATAAACGTCTAATACATTTGCTCATCCGACATTTATCACCACACTTAACATGCTTTGAAAATAAAACTTGGCATGTTTCAGCTAATAAAAAAAAAATGGGATGTGGCTGTGTTGGGGACACGGCCGTTTGTTTTGCGCGAATACGTCTAACCTACGTTGACGTGCTCGGACGCCTTGGTGTTTATTTTACGTTCTAGGCACCGCTTCACTCGATCATATGGGGTTTTATAGGTATCACTGGATTGCTTTTGAGATGCTCTTTCCAACCGTATACGGTTTCTGTATTTCGACTTGGCTTTTTGACGAGTGTAGGCCGAAATTGTGTTAAGTTTTCTTACTTTTTTATACTAAACGCATACAATTTCACCATAACCACGCCACACAAATGTGTTTATACGTGCAGTCGATTGATCTTGACGAGAGCTGTCGACTGAAACCTAAACGAGCGTCGTAGCTCCTCCTAGTCAAAAGTTATACTACGCGGAAGTTATAAGACGCGGCGAAACGTACTCAAAATGGCGGGGGACCTCCCCCCTCCCACACTCCACACGCGATGCTTCACAGTCCTCACTCAATGCAACATATTCTTTGATACTCTGGCAATCTAATGGTGTAATTGAATTTTGAATGTATACGATATATTCGGAGCTGCAATGCCGAACTGTATCCCCCGATTTTGTTATCATCGGATTTTCTGGATTGCCTCCCACTATGGTTGCAAATTTAAATACGTATTCACGTCTAAAATAAAGAGCTAGTTGGATGACGATTTCATGTTGACCAGCAAGAAGACCTGACCGTTTGACACAGAAAGGCGGCAGATGTAAATTAATCACGACAGCACACTTTTGTAACTGTCTGGAGAGTTGGGAATTTTTTTTAAATTGCTGTGCGAGCGCACATAGGTCTCATTAGAACGATAAAGGCTACGAAATTAAGATTTAGTAAATTCCGCCACAGAGTAAGACATTGAAGTTTGGAGTGCGTGGAAAGAAAATGTTTCAGGTGGCTAAATTTGACAAGTGTAAATTCAGAAAACTGGAAAAGCTAATTAGTTACTTTAAAATACACTGCTTCATGAAGTTTTGGCTGTTGAAATACAAATCCAATTAAAGTTACAGCATTAATTAAATAACCACTTAAGGAAGGAAAGATACGTCGGAAGTTAATATTAGATTCCGGAAAGTGAGAGTAACTGAAGAGATTTTGGGCGGCTCTTAACATAGAGGTCTTGAGAGCTTTTGAGGGTGAATATGGGGCAGCGCCGGAATTAAAGGGCGGGGAAACGGGAGATCCCCGAGAAAACCCACCGACCAGCGGCATCGTCCGGCAAGATTCCCACACGCGAAAATCCGGGAGCGACCCCACATACAACACAATAACAAAATTGACTGAACTTAACGAAGTTCAGAGACTGTGTAAATGTCTCGTTTGTGAAGAAATTGACATTTGGAAAGCTTCCAAACAATCCCGCGATTCCACGTGAAGGAACTTAGTGTACTGGTTTCAAGTCGCCTGGGGAGAGTGCGATTTCGTGGAGGATGGAGGTATTGATAAACATTAAAAAATTGAATTTAAATTCTTAATTTATTTACAATGATGTAAAATCACACAAAATTATTATTCACACTATTAAAAATCTTATTTCTACTGTTAACACTATTATTCGTATCAGTAAGCTCAATATTATTACCAATAAGTTGTAATTGAAGCTCTTATCGCTCGCTGTCTTTATACTAGCTACAGTGACTTAATCCTCACTTGATGGTTACACACATACGGTCAAAATGTCTACCTAGATCATTTGAAATGTTTGCCGGTCACGCACCTAGTCGCACTTCCCCACAAACTAAAGGCTGTTCACGATAAAATGAGCACTTTTGAAATGAACCTTTGAAAAAAGCCACTGCCGCTGCCTGCATATATTATAACGGGCGCATTGAGTAGCATTCGCCTAGTAAAGTTGGTAACAATGGAGGGAGAGTAGTTCCATATCTTAGCGTCGGAAAACAGTTTGTGATAACTTAAATTATTTATTTCCTTTTTCTGGGGCCACGGTGGCTGAGCGGCTAGCTTGCTTGCCTCCCACTAAAGCGATCCGGGTTCAATCCCCGGCCGGGTCACTCCAAATTTTCGCATGTGGGAATAGTGCCGGATGATGCCGCTGATCGGCGGGTTTTCTCGGGGATCTCCCGCTTCCCCGCCCCCTCATTCTGGCGCCACTCCACATACTCACCTCAATCACCCTCATCGGCTCTCAAGACCTCAATGTTAAGAGCCGCCCAAATCTCTTCACTTCACTCACTCTTTCCCTTTCTGTTTTTTTTTATGCATCACAGTGTAAAAATGAGCCGATTGGAAAAAAAAATTTACTTTCGTAATAATTTCACAGTTTTACTTTAACGTGATGAGGCAAATGGCTATGTTTATTTTACGTAAGGCGGAAGAATACACAACGTGCATACAAGTAGATCGTAAGCAGGGCTTTGAAACGTCATCATTTTACCGTGAAGAGCCTTAAGTCTCGCTCTACCCTCGTGATACTCGCAGACCACACTCACTGGTCACTACACCGTCAGTTGTTACAATGGCTTCGTACAGCCAGCACAGAAGGCCGTGCAAGGCTCCAGACTCTCCACACAGATGCTGAGCTGACGTGTCCTAGATGGTACTGTCAGTTGTTACAATGGCTTCGTACAGCCAGCACAGAAGGCCGTGCAAGGCTCCAGACTCTCCACACAGATGCTGAGCTGACGTGTCCTAGAAGGTACTGTCAGTTGTTACAATGGCTTCGTACAGCCAGCACAGAAGGCCGTGCAAGGCTCCAGACTCTCCACACAGATGCTGAGCTGGCGTGTCCTAGAAGGTACTGTCAGTTGTTACAATGGCTTCGTACAGCCAGCACAGAAGGCCGTGCAAGGCTCCAGACTCTCCACACAGATGCTGAGCTGACGTGTCCTAGAAGGTACTGTCCTTTGTTACAATGGCTTCGTACAGCCAGCACAGAAGGCCGTGCAAGGCTCCAGACTCTCCACACAGATGCTGAGCTGGCGTGTCCTAGAAGATACTGTCAGTTGTTACAATGGCTTCGTACAGCCAGCACAGAAGGCCGTGCAAGGCTCCAGACTCTCCACACAGATGCTGAGCTGACGTGTCCTAGAAGGTACTGTCCTTTGTTACAATGGCTTCGTACAGCCAGCACAGAAGGCCGTGCAAGGCTCCAGACTCTCCACACAGATGCTGAGCTGACGTGTCCTAGAAGGTACTGTCCTTTGTTACAATGGCTTCGTACAGCCAGCACAGAAGGCCGTGCAAGGCTCCAGACTCTCCACACAGATGCTGAGCTGACGTGTCCTAGATGGTACTGTCAGTTGTTACAATGGCTTCGTACAGCCAGCACAGAAGGCCGTGCAAGGCTCCAGACTCTCCACACACATGCTGAGCTGACGTGTCCTAGATGGTACTGTCAGTTGTTACAATGGCTTCGTACAGCCAGCACAGAAGGCCGTGCAAGGCTCCAGACTCTCCACACACATGCTGAGCTGACGTGTCCTAGATGGTACTGTCAGTTGTTACAATGGCTTCGTACAGCCAGCACAGAAGGCCGTACAAGGCTCCAGACTCTCCACACACATGCTGAGCTGACGTGTCCTAGATGGTACTGTCAGTTGTTACAATGGCTTCGTACAGCCAGCACAGAAGGCCGTGCAAGGCTCCAGACTCTCCACACAGATGCTGAGCTGACGTGTCCTAGAAGGTACTGTCAGTTGTTACAATGGCTTCGTACAGCCAGCACAGAAGGCCGTGCAAGGCTCCAGACTCTCCACACAGATGCTGAGCTGGCGTGTCCTAGAAGGTACTGTCAGTTGTTACAATGGCTTCGTACAGCCAGCACAGAAGGCCGTGCAAGGCTCCAGACTCTCCACACAGATGCTGAGCTGACGTGTCCTAGAAGGTACTGTCAGTTGTTACAATGGCTTCGTACAGCCAGCACAGAAGGCCGTGCAAGGCTCCAGACTCTCCACACAGATGCTGAGCTGGCGTGTCCTAGAAGGTACTGTCAGTTGTTACAATGGCTTCGTACAGCCAGCACAGAAGGCCGTGCAAGGCTCCAGACTCTCCACACAGATGCTGCGCTGACGTGTCCTAGATGGTACTGTCAGTTGTTACAATGGCTTCGTACAGCCAGCACAGAAGGCCGTGCAAGGCTCCAGACTCTCCACACACATGCTGAGCTGACGTGTCCTAGATGGTACTGTCAGTTGTTACAATGGCTTCGTACAGCCAGCACAGAAGGCCGTGCAAGGCTCCAGACTCTCCACACAGATGCTGAGCTGACGTGTCCTAGAAGGTACTGTCCTTTGTTACAATGGCTTCGTACAGCCAGCACAGAAGGCCGTGCAAGGCTCCAGACTCTCCACACAGATGCTGAGCTGACGTGTCCTAGAAGGTACTTCGCAGCCCGAGTCGTGCTGAGTAATTCAATATTCCATATACGGGTGATGTCCTGCAAGACAGCCTTATCACGGCACGTGTTAGTGTATAATCGCGGCCGTTTGTAACTCTGCGTTAGCTTCTTCGGTTGCCAGTACCATCATTCTGGGAAGTGGAAGGCACAGGGCGAGCGGCCGCGTGTAAAAGAACATCAGTAAAAGATGGTTTAAAAGTAATACAGCAGAAACTCTTTCCACAAGAATCGTATTTCATTCAAGCCCGAAAAAACTTACACTCCACAGCTGTGCCGGACGGATTTACCGGCTGCTGCACAGTTGTGAAGTCGTTCCCTTTATGACTGAACTGCGCATGATTGGTGCACACAATTGTTAAAGGTTCATGCATTGGCGCAGAGGTGCCCAAGGCATGTCAGATCAAGTCGGGTCCAATGACAAACGTATTACAAAGGTACACGTGTTTGAAGTTTAAGAGTGGGATGGACCCCCGTGGGAACCCTGCATTCCAAGGTCAAGAAGCGAGGGAGCGATACGGGCGACACTAACACGCACGCCTAGTGCCTCATAGCTCCTACGCGCAAGGCGTGCAGTGTTTCCGTCGTGACGCTGTACTGTGTAAACTAGATCTGTAGCAGTGGGGTTTTATTACACACAATGAAAAAACCACAGATTGAACTACGCCCGTGTTTTTGTATTTTCCTTTGCAGCTTAAGGAAACTGCATACGCAGGCTTTAAAAATGCGATATCTAACAATTTTCACGATTTTTTTTCTCCAAAAATACACTTAATGTGACAAAAAAAAGTACATAGATTTTTCAAAAAATCGTTTGTGACAAAAAGTCGTAATTGCAGAACATTTATTTTCCGAGACACGCGTTTACGCAAACAACAATTTCCCAGAAAACGTTTCAGTGCATAGGACCCTTAATTGTTTAACGAGCTGCGAAAAGATTAAAAGGAGACGTTGAGAGGAAAGAGAATATTTCATTGAGGCTACAAACTACAGAAAGGAAACTGGTGCGGGACTTTGTAACACGAGGAACAACGCAGCTGTGGCAGTAGTCGGTTACTGGCCTTCCCTCCTCACTTCCGCCAGCCCCGCCGCGACGTTTATTTAACCCCGCTACTTCCGGTGCAGCCAAGAAGCAGCAGGTGTAGGGAAAGCAGTGCAGCGAGCCCCGACTTCCGCCCCCCACACACTCCTGCTAATTGCGGCTGCCTGTACACTTCGTCAGACGTCAGGTCTTTCACGCCTCAGTCGCAGAGCCAACATACACAGAACAAAATTACATTTTATCAGTACCCGGCTGTTGGCCATAACTGATCTCTATTATATATATATATATATATATATATAATAAATTAATAGACTTCCTATTAAACATTACTCAATTCCTTTATCAGGTAGTAGCCGAAAGGGGATCTTTGGATAACTTTTTATCCCCCCGCTCCCATATTGATCCCAATTAAAAATTCTTACTCTGTTATATGAAATCCAATATATTAAATAAAATAATTTTTTTTTACGGGAGGGGGTTTTACTTTAGAAGGAAGTATATAATTTAACATTGACTAATTCTTAAACCTATCTAGTATATTATAACAGTAATTATAATTTAGCATATTATTTAATTAACATAAGTTGTGATGGGAAATCACTGCCAAGAGAATAATTTAGACAGGAAAATTGAAAGGTTTATAATTGTATGGGATTTTTACTACTTATGTTGGCGTGGAAATTTCCAAGGGGTCCTGTACTCTGATGCGATGAGTGCAGGAAGGCGGCAGATGAAACTGCCGCTCACGTGGCCAACTCCAGCAGAATGTCGTCGCTAGCCCTGCGACCTGTCAGGACGTCGTTCGCCAATCACAGCCTTGTCCAGCCGGCAGCCCTGCCAGTTGGAAACATAAGGGTGCGGCCTGCCTGACTGCATAGTTTACTCCTCTTTTTAACTGAGAAGCGCGGGAGGGCTACAATGGCACGCGCTACAAGAGCGCCATCGCCGCTATGCGCAGGGCTCTGCACTGGCGTGCAGCGTTCTCGTAGTGATGCGTGTACCTACGGCACCCAGCGGCGATCCTATCATTTTTATTAATGAAAAATCTGTAGCAAAGTTCAATACAGGCTCCTATCGTAGTTTGGCTCGTGGCCGGCTATTATGTTTTAGGACACGGCAGTCTGGAAGAGCTGTTTTTAACCATTTCGGAGGTCTCTAAAATAATATTTCCAACATGCGTGGTAAGTTTCCACTCCGTCCTCGTCTGGGTCATGATGATGTATTTTCGTAGGTTAACATACTGGGGGCACGTTTAATAGTCTCCTAAAAAAAATAACTGGGCTAATCAGACACAAACCCCACTTCCAGAACCTCGCGCTGCTTATCAAAGAATGAATACGTCCACATATCCACATCAAAAGAACTGGCACACTATTTTAGCTGTATACTTAACTACTCTATGTCCCAGTCGAGAGTTCAGTAATAACTTTTAGTAAGTTCAACAAACATACAACTTCCTTGGGAAATAGTTGCAAAAAGGTCACGTGACCCGAATCAGTCGACTAAAATTATTACGTATTTGGTATTTTTATATTAAGTTTATAGTATGTAACCCAACCTACTAAAATACAAAATCACCACATCGCAACCAGCGCTGAACAAATGACTATCGACGGTGTCCGAATTGAACGCTAAGATTAGATAAGAGTAAGATAAGCCTTGAGTGAGTGAAGAGATTTGGACGGCTCTTAACATCGAGGCCTTGAGAGCCGATGAGGGTGATTGAAGTGGGCATGGAGCAGCGCCGGAATGAAAAGGCGTGCGAAACGGGATATCCCCGATAAAACCCGCCGACCAACGGCATCGTCCGGCACGATTCCCACATGCGAAAATCCGGAGTGACCAGGCCGGGGATTGAACTCGGATCGCTTTGGTCGGAGGCGAGCGGGCTAACCGCTCAGCCACCGTGGCCCCGATAAGCCTCGAACTCGTAGGGATGATCACTTCGACACCAATGAATCCCACTGGAGAAGTACTCTCGATGATTTAGTTGTGCAGACTGAAATTTCATTACCGCCGCTCGTTGTCGGTATGATTTGTAATTAGGGAATGTAATTAACGGCTGCTGCGTGGGCTGCCACGCGCCACACTCGTACAATCATCACACGTCCAGGAATAAAGAGGACAGGGGAAGTATTAACTCGAGGATGCTTCGCTCCTCTAACTACAGTTTCCTTTGCACTGCGCGGGAAACGCGATTATCGCGACGTGACTCGAGAATACGCCATGCTTACGGACGCCTTTTCTGGGGGAATCGCAGTCTACCAGCGCGCCAGTCACCCAAAGCAAACATTTCTATTAGACTGTTCACGGTAAAATGAGCACTTGTATTCACGTTGTGTATTCTTCCGCTTTATGAAAATTAACATTGCCATGGGCTTCGTCACTTTATTCATGCGTTGGTCAAGTGAAACTAAAATTATTAGAGAAGTAAATATTTTACAAATTTGGTAATTTTTACATTTTGAAGCGTTAAAAAAACACAAAGCGGAAGAAATAATATAAGTTATCACAAATGGTAACCTAACCATCGTTACCAACTTTACAGTGGGCACATTTCACCCCCTGCGCCCGTTAATATATATGCAGGTAGGGGCAGTGGCTTTTCTCTAACGTTGATTTAAAAAATGCTCACTTTAACGTGAACAGCTGTGACGTCTCACCTAAATTTTGACGTTTTTTTTTAACACGGAGTTTGCTTACAAAAGAAATTTCTCATCGGGGAAAAATTGCTACTTTTCTACCTGCCCGAATTTTGCGAAAGAAGACGTGGGTTTTCCCACATACCAGCTGTCTGTGCCTTGTGATGACGCAGTCCAGTGTGGGCTGCACCAATTCCATGGCGTCACCGATGGCATCGATTCCCGCAACAGTTCGGCTTAGTGACTTTCCACCTGCTTGGTCCCATCATGTAATGACGGGCGCTCGGCAGCGTGGTCGCTGGTGCGCTCATGCTTGCGGCGCTCCTAGGAACTATGAGGCTGTCGTCACGTGCAGCTGGCCAATCGGCGGGGCGCGTGACATCACTTCTTGCAGCCTGCTTGAATGCCGGGAGTTTTGTGACGTGTGAGCACATGGACAGCCCATATTTGGAAATGTGTGCGGTCTAAATAAGGGGATGTGGACTACATTAAATTAACCCCTATAAGGAGTAATGCTTCGATAATGGACTTTGTTCCTAGACGGTCATGTTTAATTCTGTGTAACTCTATTGGCCGTTGAATTTGATAACCCCTCCCGGGGATATTGATTTGTAAGTTGTATAAATGGGATTTAGGTCGGATTCTGCCACAGCCCCAGAAGGAGTCGCCTTGCCACCAATTAAGTAATGAGTAAAAAAAGTTTTCTGCATAGCCATAATGGCACTTGTAGCAGGCACACTTGATGTCCTGGGTAGGAGACAGGCGTCAAGACGACGAGAGGACTTTGAAAAATTTCGCTAATTGAGAAAATTAGCACCACGAGGAATTTGCTTGGCAGCAATTTTTAATATTTCCATTTTTATTAAATTGTTTGTTATTCTGCGTCACCTTTCAAAAAATGGGAATTTTGTGTGTTTTTTTCCCATAAATGTTACATGGAATTTGAATGTTAAATTCAAGAATTTAAATCCAGCTCGATTTAAAAAAAAATGAAAAAAAAAAAAAAAAATGGTATTTCTTGCTGGAATTTGTAACGATAAAAACTGGGAGGCGTCCTGTTTCGTTGGCCTCGTAACTACTGTATAAAGCCATGAATTATTCCTTTAAAATGTTGGAAAATAATTCAATTAAAATTTGTCCACCTAAATTGGTGTTTCTTTAAAATCAAAGAAAATACCTTGTTACTAGATTTGAGTGAAGAATAAGAATATTTCCCATCAGTATTTTTGGCTATTAGTAAAAATGGTGACATAAGAATAAATATATATTAGTTTGTTATTGTACTCTCTGATTATTGCAAATATAGACAATTATCTTTAATATATATTTGTCCATTGAGTAAAGAGTTAGCTTGCTGCCTTTAATTTTGGAGGAACTTTATTCTAGGACAGCAGTATAATCAAAACTTATTCATAGATATAAATAGTTGGGAATATTATTGTGAACTGCTGTAGGGATAGAGAATAGCTTTGCTGGGCAGGTTGCCTTATATATTTATTTGAAAATTTTTCTCTAATTTATTAGCATGGATGCTTATAGGCCCATATGATGGTTGTATATATTATGGTTGAAATACTAAATTCCAGAACAAACTATTGAAGACCATGTACTATTTTAGGCCTTGTGGTTACACAAATTTATTACATTTTTAATGTATTGCTCAATATCTGCACTTTGGTGCATGAACAACTGTATGAAAAATGAATATATGGTAAGAAATGTGAATTGCAAATCTAATGAAAAAAACAAGAGCTACCAAAGAACACAATAAATACATTTATAAAACACTCCTGAATTTTACTGGTTATAAGATCTCACCATTTTTGTAAGTACCAGTGTAAATTTCAATTTTTGCTCTGCTTTACGAGGTTTTGTTTGGGATTTTCCTTTGGGATTTTCGACTTACGGACCTTCTGTCCACCTTGCTACTTCCTTGTTGGCAAGAATGTTGCAAAGCATTTAACACTTGTATCGTATGAGACTCCTCTGACGGAAACTGGTTCTTAACAATAACGGCGATACATCGAAGAAATCAGCCTGAATGCTTGATGTACTAGTGGAGTTCACGAAAATCGCTCTCGATAGCTGTGTAACTTGCTCCCACTGCTTAGTGCCGCAATGAACTATCAAAGAAAGAGGGACGACAACGAATCACATTAAATTTTTTCGTAACGCAGGCCTACGTTCAACAACGACGGTATACGTCACAATCGACCCAGCCAATCACAAGTTGTCTTATCGTCCGCCTTTGCACGGCCCGGACTGGTCAGAAACGGAAATATTTTCAAAAGAGAAATTTCGCGTTTTGGCAGGCGGAGAACACCGACCACCCTGCAATAGTGGAGAGTAGAGTGGAAATATTTGGGCGGCTTTTAACATCGACGTCTTGAGAGCCGAGGAGGGTGAAGCGAGGTGAGCGTGGAGCTGCGTCGGAATGCAAGGGCGGGGGGGAACGGGAGATCTAGGAGAAAACCCGCCGACCAGCGGCATCGCTCGGCACGATTCCCACATTGAGAAAAAGGTTTTGTTGAATCATGCAAGATTTGTTTGGTGCAACCAATTTATTTATTTGTATAGGGCCAATGAAATATTTTGTTGATGGAACAAAATTATTATTTCGTTCTCATTTGGTTGCCCCAAACTGTAAGATTTGGCTGGTGCATCTAAATGTTTGTTTGGTTACATATATAATAAAATGTTACAAGTTCGACCGAGTTTCGATCGTAGATCATCTCTATGTCCGAGCGCCACGCCTTAGTAATCTCAGCTAAGTGGCGACTAACGAGCCGGAAACTTCTAAACAGATATACTGCAAATACTTTAACTTGTCCAGTTTGTTGTTGCATTGTTTTATAATGTGTTTATAGATTGTTAAGTATCATAAATGTCACAAAAACACGGTTAGTCACAAAAATACAAAAACAAACTCTCGAGCTGTATTTTCGAACGAAGGCTGTCAAATGAGTGACCAAATAAATACGTACAGTTAATTCAACGAAATATTTAGTTGACATTCTAGTTTTTATGGCCCAACACCAGAGATTTTGTTGCTTTTCGAATTTTGTTTGCTAGACTGTACATATTATTAGGGCCCTATACAAACAAACATTTTGTTCGATTTTTCTCCTATTGCAAGTAAGAAAATCCGGGAGTGACTTACCTAGGCGGGAGGCGAGTAGCCTAACCACTAAATTACAGCGACCCCCCTGTCACAGAATAGGTAAGGAATTAGGTTGGCGGGTACCTTTAATGTGGGCGTGATGACGCGCGCGAAGCTTTGGAAGTGGTCCTTGTGTCTGACTGGCTACCGCGCACTGAGAAAAACTCCCTATTGGCTGAGCAGCCGCCGGCTGATTGGTAAGTTACAAAGCGCTGATTAGTGAACGGCGTTCCAAGACGTCGCTGGACAGTGGCTCCATGTCGCTGGCGTGTGCGGCTGGAGTTGAAGGTACGATCGGCCGTTTCACCTCTGTATATCCACCGACTGCGACCCGGGAGGTGAAAAATTGAAGCAAGGCCGTGGGCAACGCCCGGATACTGGCAGCCCAGTCCGCTACCACTGGTCGGCGAGTAGCCTACTTATGAGGAGCATTACTGATCCTTGGCAAGGAAGTAGTTTATCTTTACCACTTACAAGCGGCTAGCGACAGAATTATTACACAGTCGCCTTCAGCTCACAGCCATAACCTCACCCAGCATTTTTATTGTCTATAAATGCAAAGATACTTAAATGGTAAACCTCAGATATCCTTGCAATATCAATAACTCCTCCAATTACTGATCTTCGGTCCAGTTAGCGAGAGCGTGAAGACGACTTCGTGATACCGTGTAACGCGGGTGGCAAGACGCTACTGCCTAGATAATCATAACCAACCTCAACATTCCTGAAAGCCTGCAGTCTTCGGGGTGGGCGGGGAGGGTGGGTGGGGTGAAAGTAGATTTACAAATATTTTATAATGAAGAACATAGAAACAAAATTTACGTGTTCGACTACTATACGAAACGCTCGCCCAAAGCAATTTTTTTTTTTATAATCCAATCCTTTGGCCATGAGAATATGCTAATAAAGTACACTCTATTTGGAGTTTGTTAATCAGTTTAGTGTGTTTCTTCATTGTACGTTTTATAGCAATACAGAAATAAGCGCGCAACTAATGCTGATTTATGATTAATTTCAGATCCTATTTAAATTACAAATTAATAAATTCCGAAAATAATTAAGTAACAAAATTAAACCTAAAATAACATCACATAAACAGGAAAAATATGTGTCTGAGTGGAAATTAAACAGCAAGCGTGCAAGGAAGACGTGTACCTATTTGGTCTCGCCGGTTTGTTCGTCACTGAGTTTTTTTTTTTCGGGAATAATTCAACACACACAACACAAAAACACACAGATGTACGAACAAAATCAGAACCCACACTCCCGTGACTTCATAATGCTGGGGCAACGGTGGTGTAGTGGTTACACTACTCGCCTCCCACCCACGAACCGGGTTCAATTCCCGGCGGGGTCGATCACTGATTTTCGCTTGTGGGGATCGTGCCTGACGATGCTATCTGGTCGGCGGGTTTTCTCGGGGATCTCCCGTTTCCCCCGCCCCTACATTCCAGTGCTGCTGCATTTTCGCCTTTTCCACCCTCATCGGTTCTCAAAGAAGTCGACGTTACAAATCTCTCGCTCTCCATTTCCAAAGCTGGTGTTCGACAATATTAAATTTAGAAGAAATTTCTGGTAAGGGCGTCGTCTGCCTGGTGTTTTGCGTGTCCGAGACCTAGAAGTATGGGAGCGCTAAAGGCGATCTAGGTACCGCATCGAATGTCTGATCGCCTTTACTCGAATTTCACTGAACTGAAGTGCGGCGTTTCTCTCGCCGACTCGCCTCTATTGGACTTCCAGCAGAGACGCTATCATTTTATGGTGTAATGATAAAGACAAAGGGTGATGCAAGTCCTTATGGCACATTAACAAGCCTGTACCGGCAGATTCATGACTAAAATTGATTGTGAAACACTCATAATAGCCCTTCTACACTTAAACAAAAATAGAAAAAGGAAACTAGGATTGCGATATTAAACATTTTTAAGTGTTATTCGTACGGAGACGCCGTTCAGAAAAATTGAGTTCGAAAATGACAAGTATGCGACTGGATATGTGCGCTCTGATGGGTGCCTCGGCAGACTCGCACTTGTCGAGTGCTGGAAATGCCTAATTACGAAACTGTGAAGTGACAGTGCAAGCAATCAGTCAACGGACTAATTATACATCTTGGAAAAAAAATATTATTTTGTAACTATTTCGAAACTTATTCTTTATTTTAATATGCACCTATTTACTTCAGCTAAGGTTACTTCTACAACATGTTGGGAAGATCAATGGTACAAGTTTGACAAAGAGGACATTTTGGCCATTACGTAAGCGCTAGTGCCGGCAAGGTAGCCTACCAGATCTTCTCTATTTTGAACGTTAAAATAACAGGATAGTTGCAATAATCATAAACCAAATATAAAATAACTTCGTAACTAAGTAGTATAATTATCTTTCATAATTCATGTATGTTAAATGTCTAAATAAATGTTACCATTTTGAAAACTGCGCACCTAGCAGCGGACATTTTCCCTATGCCGAACTCTCCCATAGTAAATCTCATATTGTTCCTAACGTGAGTAGAAAACCTTACTTAAGCCTGTACTTGACTAATCATAACATGACTAAAATGTCAATTTATTTTTGGCGGTTAATTAATGAAATCTTACACATTTTTGTCAAATCACGATACAAAAAAAAGATTCGTTCTTACGGTCGTTAATCAATGCATACCATCTACTTAACAAATCACATCAATTTTGGTGCATTACATATCACCTAAAAGTAACGGTATGTAATTTAGTATCAATTACATACTTTTTTTTCACAGTAGTTTTTTCCATTATTGAATGGAATAAGCTAAAGAGGGATATTCAGAAATATATTTTTTTTTACTGATTCTGTGCGTGAAACTTTGGCAAGTATTTCATTCTATAATAAAAAAAATATAAAAAAATATATTTAAAAAAAAAACCAATGCAAACACTGCAAAATTGTTCTATAGGCTGTCTATAGTTATTTGAGCACTTCTGAAGTCAACATTTGAAAAATCTCACTGCCCTGTCATGCATATATTTCAACACGCACAGTTAATGGCATGCGCCTAGTAAAGTTGGCATCGATAGAGGAACAGTAGTTACAACATTTAAGGTTAAATTAAAAATGTTAGTTAAACACTTGTGGATGTTGTAAATATATTTTTGCTCCCTGTTTTTTTTTAAATCCATATAAGAGTACAAATTATAAAATTTGTGAAATATTTACTTTTCTAACAATTTCACCGTTTCACTTGACTGACTCATGAATAAAGTTCATAACAAAGTTAACTTTAAACGTGGTGGAAGAAAAAAATGTATATTCGAATAGATCTTAATCAGGACTTTCCACAGTGATCGGTCTTCCATGAAAGTAGATGTAAACGGGGAGTTCTAGCGCAGGGTACTTTTTCCGGCAATTTCCGCCAAAAGTACAAAAAAAACTGACATAACTATTTCCCGTTATTTTTAACGACAGTACAAGAAAATATTAAAAACTCAAAATCTGAAATTCGATAGAAAAAACTATCAAAATCAAGCAAATTACTCATTTTCAAGCTACTTTTTCATGTTTAAAGAAATTACAATTGTTTATAATAAAGAAATAACTCGCTTTCAAGCAAATTTTTTAATATTTTCTAGAAATGTAAATTTTGCAAGCGAGTACTCTAAATAAAGCAAATTTAAGACAAAATCAAGTCAATTTAAACTAAAATAAAATGAAATATTACAAAGAGAATTAATAGAATTTAGAAATTATATTCAACAAAAGTAAAACACCGATAAGACTTTTTAGTCTAAAAATAAATAAAAATCTGAAACAACCATTACTGATTTCATAATTCCAACCATAATAACAATCCAAATCATAAACATCTTCTTTAAAATTAGAAAATTTATCTAATCTTAAATCATTTTTATTGATTTTTAAAACAATTACGAAATGAACAATGTCCAATTCTTTATCAATGGTAGTTGCTGTTTTTATAATTTTTTATCCAATATCCCAAAGCCATAAAAGTTCTAAAATTTGATCCATTTATAATATTTAAAATTTATATATGTTTTGTAAAAAGTGATACTATGAGAAAATTTTAATTAGAATTATGAAAGCGATTATTTGATTGTAAAAATTCGTAAAACATTTAAATGTATCAACTCAACTATAAGTTAAAAATATTGTATTAATATATCGAAACATTTTGATAGTTATTCTATTTAATAATATCAAAATTTTATAAATCTTCAGTAATTCTTTCTTTCAAATAATCATAAGTAAGATTTCGTTTACTAATTAAACCAACATTACAAATGGCACCTGCTTCAAACTTTTTTATTAACATGAACACTAATTTTTATATTGTTTTTTTTAACTACAGTAGTTTTTTATACATACAATGGAACATGTAACGGTCTTCGCCCCCAAAATGAATAGTAATTAATATCACCATCAAAGTTTACAGTTGGTTTATGATCAAGTTCATTATTTCTATAGTTGGTATCTAGTTTGGGTTTTGAATTTCTAAAATCATTATAAGCAAGAAATTAAGACAAATACCATTTTCAAAGTCTAGATTCCAGTTTTCTTTAGGAAAAATTTCATTTCTACCATTTTTTCAATAAATACTCCTCACATTACAATAATCAAACACAGTATCATGTGTATGCTGCTTAGCGCGATATCTCCTATTATGTTGAAAACCTACTATTACAAAATCAGGCATATCAAATTTTTTAATATTAAACTGATCTTATATATCTAAGCTAAAAAAAAAGTTGTTTCAATGGGGACTTCTTTTTCTAAAAATTTCCATTAATCAAAACTAATATGTTTTTTTGGATCTTTGTATATTTTATCTTTAATTGCAATGGCAGTGTTTGATTCATATAGAACAATAAGCCACATTATTTCTAATTTTTTAAGAATAATTTTACCAGGATCTTGACGATGTTTCGTAACTTTATCATCTTTATCTAAATTGAATGAAGACATAAACAGTTGTTATCAGATGAATTATTAAAAATAGTAATTTTATAACCACCATTCCAATAAACCTCATTGTTATCACGAATAAAACCAAACTAATATCTCAGCAGATACAATATTTCATTTATTTTATCACTAGAAACAGTTTTAACATCTTTTGTTATATAACTAGAAACAGATTTATCTCGATATAGATTATCAACACCAGTAAATTCTAAATAATTTTATTCACTTGGTGATATAGTAAAGTATTCATCATCGTTGATGTTATACCTGGATTATCAACAGCTTCAATAATATTTCCATGTTTTGAAATTTCTACCCTAGAAAACAGAAAAGGAAAAAAATAGAACAAACATCAATATTATCTGATTCATCATAATTTGTCTCAGCTCCAGCCTTATCTCTCATTAGTAAACTAAATTGCTCGTAAATATAAGCACCACTTGGAAAAGAAAAATCCATGACCTATAGGAATATCAAATTCAATTCTATTATTGTAAACATTTAAATCCCCCCACCCCCAGTTTGATCAGTTGGGGGAAAAGTTTGTCTCTCGAAACTCGCAATACTTTTATAACTCATTTATAAGAAAACATTATATATAAATTACTGAATCAAACTAAGTTTCTCGATTTAAATTACTCATTAAAAGACATAAAAAATATAAATGTGCCATGAAAAATAATATGAAAAAAAGAAGGAAGACCAACTTAATCGACAAATTACGAAATATTGCCAAAAAAGAAGAAAAATTAAGTGAAGAAAATAAAAATTTAACAATATGGCTGATCCTATAGATGGGAAAGATGCTGTCAATAAGAGGTATTTCGATAAAGAAATAGCTGATAAATTGCAAAATTTAAACAAATCAGTTTTGAATTATTGTGATACACTTACTTGTTAACTTGAAAATTGAAAAATTAAAGGAAGAAAAATTACATATATTTTATTTGCCTGCAAAGTGGAATAAAAGTAATAGCATTTTTACCTTATATAATAATAAAATTCACTTTACTTTTTCGATGGATTGTACTGTTCATAAAACAACTACTGATAATTCCAATTTACCTGATGATACTCTAACTATTATTAAAGGACCTACAAAAATAGATTACAGTAAACCTTTTGATGATAACAGAGGTGCTATTTTATCTTTCAAAATTAAAAAAGAAAAAATATCTATACATAAAGACAGCATGGCAACAACAATAGGAATATTAGTAAAATATAAAGATAAATCATTTTTTATTTGTATTAAATTGTGAATACCTGGTGATTAAAGTGTAAAAAGGTCGCTAAAAATAATAATATAAAAAATTGAAAATACTAAAAATAGGCGATTAGTCCACAAAAGTAAATGTTCTATGTGTAATTCAAATAAGTCAACATTTCTATTTAAAAAAGGAGCTCAATGTATTATCAATGAATTATATAAACCTGAACAAAAAATTTTCCAAGAAGAAAAGTAATTTTGTAAAGTATTGATGATTTATTGCAAATTGATCTTGTTGAAATGGACACTGGCAATTTAAAAAGAATAGCACATATAAACAATAGGTATGAATACATTATGACAATTATTGATATTTCTCAAAATATGCATTTGCTATACCAATTAAAGATAAAACAGCCAAGAATGTAGCAATTTCTTTAGAAACTATATTAGTAAAGAAAACAGCATAGTATTCAAAGCAATAATGGGTACGAATTATATAATAAATATTTAATGAACATATGTAGAAATATATTATTAACCACTATTCCACATTCACTGAACTTAAATCCAGTGTTGTAGAAAGATATAATCATACAATGAAGAACAAAATGTGGAAGAAATGTGCTTTAAATGGCAATTACAAAAGGGTAAACATATTATATTATTTAGTGGAAGAATGAATAGGTATGAATTAAATTGAAGTTAATAAAAATAAATGAAAAAAATTTAACACAAGATTTTGCGAATGTGTTTACTAAACCAAAATATAAAGTTGGAGATACCATCTGCATAAGCAAGAGTAAACATATCTTAGACAAGTGTTATACGGCTAATTGGACAAAAGAATTATTTACTATTTTTGAGGTTTTAAATAATGGTGTACCAACTTACAAAGTGAAAGATGACAAATAAGACGAAATAAAGGGTAGTTTTTATGAATACAAAATTATAAAAACCGACTATCCAAATGAATATTTAGTTGAAAAAGTTTTAAAAACCAAGGGTGATAACATTTATGGTAAATGGTTGGGTTTTGATAATGCACTTAACTTTCGATTAATAAAATAGATGTTTTGTGAATTTAAATATAGTTCTGTAGGGGTCACAGTCATGCAGGATCATGATCATGGAGGCTAAGCATTTCAAACACAACAAAAATGCAATTTTCATGTTTGTTCATCTTTGTTCAATTTTCATTCACTGTTCATTCAACATTTATGCATTGTTTGTTCATAGTCCATTCAACGCACATTTCACCTAATGTGGGCATTTTATTTTAAAAAATTTCAATAGGTTTACAAGAAACTTAATGCAGTGTCAGGGACCTGTTTATTTATTTTTGGGTTTAGAGATATCTCTATCATGCAAGTGACCCAATTTTTATTTTTTGGCCATATTAAGCACCTGTTAAACTAGAATTGGAGAAACCCCTCACTTCACCACCGGTCAGCCATTTTTTTAGTGGAGAAGTAAGGATTTTTATTTTTTTTTATTTTTTATGATACATCTTCTCATATAGTGAGGCGCCATTCACTATATGAGAACACTCCAGCTTATACCTCTGTTATACTACAAGTATAGTATGGAGAGCATTTTTTTCTGAACCTTAAGGGCACCATTTTTATTTGCATCAATACTTATACATTACTGAATGAGCAAAAGCAATGTTTTTGGCTCAAATTCTGAATGATTTGGTGATAACCTAATAGTGCAAATATAGGCACCTCATATTCACACTATTAAATTATCTACTCCGACCAGGGATCGAATCCACGACCTGCGCATTTGAAATTAAATGCCTTGCCACTGAGCCACGGCGACAAGATTAGTGAGAAGATGATTAAAAGTGTTCATGCGGCAAGTTATTCTCACCACAAGTAGATACCTTCATATTGACAGTTGCACTGCCGACTGTTCACTACACTACAACTATATAACAGCACTGTCGCGATAAACTTCTTCCTGTGGTAGCAAGAGGGCGCTGAAGTGCCTCTTCAGGAAGTATACACAGAATTCTCATGTACAAGATAAACTAGACAGTTACATTATAAAATACTGGATTTGGTATTTATACTTACCACTGTTCATTTTTCTGCTCAAATCTATTGTGATAAAACTATAGTCTTTAATTTTGAACGGATCTCTTTAAATTTTTCATATGGCATATCACCAATAACAAAATCATTATATATGTGTTTTAAATTTGTGTCATATTGTCTCAATGTACAGAGAAAATTGGTGTTGTCTCTCGGAAGTTGTTTAGGTACTTCTGTTAAAATCTGTTCCAAATAAAAATACATCAACATTTTTATGTATTCCCATAGTACAATATTCGTGGGTGGCATCCTGGTTTTCTAAAATGGCATCGTCAAATACAATTAGAGATTCATGTTCACATTGATGTAAAGGAATCATTTCATCATTATTATTTTAAAAATTAAGTAATTTTTATTTACCTTTTAATTTTTTAAACACATCTAAATCATTTGGTACCTCAATATATTTGTGTTGGTTTAAACTTTTTGAGCAAATATACAATTTATTAAAATTTAGCCATCCTGGCTTATAAATAAAACTAATCATCAAGTTGGTTTCTACACAATTACTAGGCCTATCAATTAAGCATATTATGTTATCAGGCAATAATTCAGCAGTATTTTTATTCTATGGATTTTCCTCAGACATTAAAACACAATCATCCCAAATGACTTTTTTCATTTACTAAAACATTAATTTTATTAAATGGATAATAAAGTTTTTAAGTTGACAAATAGTTCCATTTTAAGGAAGAAGCTTCACTGTGATATAATTCATCACTAGAAACCTATTGCTTGGATTAGTTTTCATGCAAAATTTTTAGCTCCTAACGTAGACAAGAATGCTATAACGATAACTAAAAAAATGAGTGCTGTTGTTGATAAAAATGAAGTTATCACTATTCCTAAATGACAAAATGATATTTAATCTTTAAAGGAAACTATACATTCTATTGACCCATTTTCAACAAATAACACTGAACTGACATCAGACAAAGTGAAAAATTGAGTTGTAGTTAAATCTAAGTTTGATATTAAACTTGACAATCGATTATCTGATATACTTGGTTTTGAGAGAAATATGCTTATTAAAAAAGACGAAGTTGTAGTTACTAAGCTACCAAATTTTAATTCATTTAAAACAATAAATGTTCATTGAAATTTAGCATATAGAATGTTAATAAATATGACGAATATAATCATTTGGAAATTGATATAATTGCTAGTTTTCCACCAAAAGCTATGCTTACAGATTACATTAGCTATGAACCAGCATACCCAATTTTTATAAAATTAATAATGAATGATTTAATAATATTGTTTTGGAAATTAGAGATGAACATGGTAAACCAATTGATTTTGACGGTGCTGATATCGATATTGCTTTAGAAACTAAAGATATTTAAAGGTGTTCCTTCTTGAAGGTATGCCTTTAATATTTCCAGAATGTAGAATATAATAATATAGAATAGAGAAATATAAAATTTATATTTTGAAACCCACTAGGTATTGTATCTATTTTATTATCTAGAATAATCCTTTTATATCACAAGAACTTAATGCTATTTTGTTAAACTTCTACTGTATATATTTCATGTTTCTCACTCCTTATCAAATTCATTGTACTATATTATATTTTCTCCTTAAACAAACAATTCTTATAGTCGTCAAATGTTCTCTAATTAACTACACATTTCTTTACACCTTTCGATATTTTGTTTTCTTTATCCATAACTCTATATGCATACATTTTTGATTGTAAACCAACAAATTCTTTTATTAGTTTCCATTGCATTCATCTTTCATTTTTCCTAAAACATTCTTATTTATTTGAGGCATGTTATATATATTATCATTAGGATAATCACTTGTATCAAATTTATCTAACATTAACTTCATATCTTCATAAAAATCTTGTTTTAATGTTATGACAGTATGAGTCAGTATCTTGATAGCATAAACCAATTTAATCACCATATTTTGGTCACATTACTTCATAATGGAAATTATACATTAATTCTTTTGATATGTCTAAGATTGCCATGCCAACATAAACAGGCTTGTTAAATTTTACAGTTGTCTTGTTCATATGTAAGACTGCGAGATTCTCATTAAATATATTACTTTTCTTAAAATTTGGTATTGATATTAATTTTTCACATTTTTCTGCATCTGATATTAATCTTACATCTACTCTGTTTCCTATATTTTCCATTGTTTTACCAAACACAGAATTATTCATCAGTTTGTAAAAATGTTCTTTGAAGTTGTTTTTGGCATTAGTTCTCAACTCTGTATTCGAATCTATGTACATTTTCAGTCAATTAGACTGATAAAATGCTTATATTCTGTGTATTTTAGTAGGTTTTAATCTATTTTTTTACATATCATTTTAAATTACGATAGTGAATTACATACTTCTGGACAAAATGGAAGATCTTTACGCAATTTATACAATTCTTGGGGATATTATAAATCAACTTCTAATATATAATCATACTCAGAAGCATCCTCCAATTCTAATAAATTTTTGCTCCAGTAATCTAAATAATTTAATGTATAATATACACAGTTAAAACCACCATATGGTAAATATTAAGACATCGCCCATCCATAAAGATTATTTGAATCGAGATATGCTAAATAGTTCTTTTGTTAGTGGATGCATTGATTCAATTTGTGAATATATTTCCCCAATTTCTTCTACTTCCCTTTTTATTGATCGTATAACATCTTATGTGCATTTGGGCTTCGATATACTACTGGTGGCTTATAATCACCATAACTAGATACATTATAATAGCAAAAACCAGAAGCATCATGTAATTGATATTTCATTATATATGATTCATCATTTAACTTCAAATCAATGGTATTTATTTTATCATTAGTAAGATTATATCTTTCTTTAAGTACCTCCTCATTAAAGCCGTTATCAATATCATCTTCAGTTCAAATTGGATATTTTTTGATTAAGTTAAATTTGTTTATTTCCTTTTGATTTGGTTTATATGTTATTTTCTTTAGAATTGATTCAAAAGCTGCATATATTGTGAAAGGAACTTCCGTAGTATGTTTAGTATTTTTAAATTCTATTTGTTGGTCTTTAAAAGGTAAAGTTATTCTTACCAATTCATGTTAGAACAGTCTTCCATGTGTGTATTTCATCTCTCTTGCGGTGTAAAGAATTGCAGACACATATCACATATATAAGTTTTACCATGCTCATTTCTTTCTGCATTGAAACTAACCTCGATAAATCTTTTATCCAACAATAATGAGCATTTTTATCATCTTTGAAAGAAAGTAAATCTATATGTTAGTCCTTTTTTATTTTTGTACACTTTAATGGATATACATTGAACTTGTCATCAATAGAGTATACATTTATAGAGGTGTCAATTTTATTATCTATTTTTGGTATATAGTCAATTTTAGAGGGATATTCATATTTATCTCCTGCTTTGTCAATATTAGGGGCCACATTTGTATATTTAGTTACTCTTTGAGAATCTTTCTCTACTGGGAATAGGGCTGATTTTTATTTCCCATCAATATATGATGCACCATTTAATGGATTATAATTATTTATAGCTAATGGTATTCCAATTATTTTATCTAAAGATCATACTGAGCCTCTTCTTTGGAATTCAGATAATTGTATAATTATTTCTTGTTTTATGAATTTATAAATCATTTTAATATCCCCTTCATTCAATAGTGTATAATTGGGTGATAGAAATTTAAATTATTCTACTTGATTATTTTTCTGCTTGCGACAATTGGTATATAATTTAATACTAGTTATCACCCCTCTAAATGTTTTAAGATTATTGTGTATTGCTTCAAAAACCTTATATTTTACTAAATTTAAAAAATGATCTGGCTTTACTAAATTAAAGTTATTTTCAATGTTAAGTATTGATATCCTGCCTTGAAAAGCTTTATTAACAAAGCAAGTTTTATTGGTTCTTTTATTTCTTTTACTAACAAATACATTTGTGGAATTGGGGCATATTTCTTTTAATTCTTTTTCATAATGATTTGTACCTTTCTCAATGCAACATTTTTTACATATGTTATAAAGTATATCTTTTGCGTATTTATTAAAGTAAAAACTTTCTTTATTTAATAATTTAAACTCTTTAATAATTAAACACTTTTTACAAATTTTATTATTTTCCATTTCTTTAGAGGCGGTCGCTTGTATTTTTTAATTTATAAGAAAAAATTTTTATATAAAAATAACATCTTTAAAAAATTTTAATACTAGGAATGCTTCTCTCAAAAAGCATAAAAATTCAAAATTACACACTACGGTACTAGATATATTTAATGAAAGCTAAGACGACAATTACCTAACAAAAACATGTAAAATGTGTAATGAGACTAAACCATTAACACTATTAACATAATTTTTTTAAAATTTTAAATATTAAACAAACGTTTTTGTTTTTTCTTTTCTTCGTAACATTTTTTCTTATAAATAAAATAAAAATTGAATCACTGCTCAGAAAGTTAAACAATTCATTTTAATTCGCAAAACTACAGAATCTAGATATTGATAAATGGCATGAAGCAACAGATTTTCAAACTCAAGAATCTAAGTTTGGTAACAAAATTACTTGCATTCTAGATGGTAAGCATAAAATCACTTAACCAGGCCGATATGAAAAGATAATTGATACAAACGACTTAAAATTAATAAATGAGAAAAAAAATTGTATAAATTATAAAGGTTTAAAAGAAATGAAAAATGTAAAATTTGTACATGATATTCAATTCCGTTAAAACATTTAAATTCATTTAATTTGTATCTTTTCACTTTGAGTTTTTTTACTTAATATGCTTGTTTTTGTCTTTTTAATTTGCTTGATTTAGATTACTCGCTTGCAAAATTGGCATTTCTAGGAAATGTAAAAAAAAAGTTGCTCGAAAGCGAGAAATTTGCTTGATTTAAGCTCAAATTTGATGCTTTTTAACTTGACACAAATCCTGCATGACGATTTTTGAAAAACTTATAAAATTGCTTGATTTTGAGGTAAAATTATTTGATTTTCGATGAAAATTGCTCGTTTTTTTTTTTTTTTTTTTTTTTTTTTTACTGAACATTATCATTTCTATAAACATGAAAAAGTGCCTTGAAAACGAAAAATTTGCTTGATTTTAGCCTAATTTTTGCTTGATTTTGATGGCCTTTTCATCGCATTTCAGATTTTGAGTTTTTAATTTTTTCTTGCACTCTCGATAAAAATAACGGGAAATAGTTATGTTAGATTTTTCTTGTACTTTTGGCGGAAATTGCCGGAAAAAGTGCGCTTCGCTAGAACTCCCCTTTTACATCTACTCACGGACGTCAACATATTAACAAAAACGGAATAGGGACGTGCATCAAACCTTTATTTTTATTAGTACGTCATAACATGTTAGGTCGCCTCTAGCGCTCCCACGTTTTTTTAGGCCTCAGACGTGCAAATCCCTTCGACCAGGCGGCCACCTTAACATTAACGTGTGTCGCGATGCTTGGCGGCTGCGAGGTGCAACCCTTTTTTGCAACTGCTCTATTTTTCATCTGTCACGCGGCGGCTTCCCAGCATCGCGCCTCCCATTACTGCCTCTCGCCCTGACCTGAACTCTTGAGAAAAGCCACAGTCGGGGATCTGTTTCCATGGGAACTCGTGACACCCCCTCCTCCCCAGCTCGCTAGGTAGATTTGGGGCTCTCTGCGTGAGAGACCCCCAATCCGACTGCATGTAGCACACGTCGAGGCAATGCGCTACGTAAACAAGCCTTCAGTTCGATAGTTTGTCACACATGAAAACATATAGTGTATCCGTGGGTTCTTCACACTTTTTGAATCAAACCTTTGAAAAATCACCCCATGAGCCTTTGGTTTTTTTCCTAAATATGCCATGTACCACGAGCATTTTATACTGTTGACAACGAAAAACAACCGTATTTTGGTTAATTAAAAATTATATTCATATTTCACGTATGAATTGTAATATATTATTTATAATTAATACGAATATAAACAGTGAGAAAATAGGCGTGTTGGTAATGCCTGGTAAGAAATAGTTCTTACGCAAAACATTATTACACTTGAATGCGCACCATGCGGTGCATTATCCCTCTGGTGTAATTTTATAGACTCGGTTAAGCTTTGTTTGCATGAGGCGAAGGAATATCCTGCAAGTAGAACTTAAGTAGAGCTTCAGAAAAGTTGGAAGTAACCGTGAATAGACTATATCAATTTAAAAAAAATGGTAACTGCATATACAATGAATGCCGCTCAATACTCTTCTGAAGTCCACCTGTTCTGCGCGTAATATTTAGTTTAATTATTTTATCTGGAAAAATTAGAATAATTTAAAGTACTGCAGACAGAGAAAATGGCACTTCATTAAGTTCGTGTATAATTATGCTACTGTTAACATTAAACATTGAAACATTGGTAATTACTGGCATTTTACGAATTCGCACAATGTAAATTTTTATTATTTTAAATGTAAAATACTAATTAATCGTACAAAGATCTATTAAAATGCAAACTACAGAAGTCTTTACAATTACACAAGTTTTGTTTACTATGAATGGAAAGCATAACTTACTGTCTTATTTTTGGCTTACATAACAGGCGAAGAAAAAATAATCCGCCATACAAAATAAACGCATGGCTATATATATATATATATATATATATATATATATATATATATATATATATATATATATATATATATATATATATATATATAGTATGAACATTTATTTTTGAAAAAGACTGAAAAATTGCAACAGTATCCTTACGGCAGTATATATTTCTGTAAGTGGACGTTAATCAACAGGCTGTTGCAAATATTATAAAGAACATTGACGAATGAGTATTTGAATGACTCGGGCAATGTGTAAATGAATAAGGTTGGAAAATTGTGGCTCCTTTCAAATTATTTCGCAGAAATATTTGTGGCTGCCACCTTATCGACATTAGATCTTATTACACGGAAACAAATTGTATTTAATCGACAGATTATTTACTGGGATATCAAAATTTATGAAACAGTTCGCCTTGTCGTTTACCCTAAATCTAGTATTTGCTATTCATTTATGTCACTTAAAAAAAAAAATTGCGACGCCTGGTCGGCAGGCAATTCAAACAACAGAGGATATAACAAGGCTGTCTACATACCAAGGCGCATATGCCTAAGAGATATATTGTTATATCCAACTAACGAACGACTTGAAGAGAAATACTTTCATTTAGAACCAACCAAAAACAACTCCTGAACATTAGACTGTATCTCCGTATGTTTTGTATTCAATTTTAATATATAGAGCCACGCGAGTACTGAACAAATTATAAGATAAAACAAACCATGTGATTTCGAAAAACAGATGTTAATATCTTAATTTATAAGGTAAATGTATTGTCACCTAATAAAATTTTAACAACTGCATGATGGAATTATAAGTCGTCCAATTGTAAACAATAAAAGCTGCCGTGTTGGTATATCCTCAACCACGCAAGAAAATCGTACGCAATATTAATGTTTCTGTTCGATAGAGGAGAAGCCAGGGATCACATACAGCACACATTTCAGTACGTACGACTGGCGCAGGCGGCGTGGCTGCTGTAATCGTAGAGGGAATATCAATGCAGAGTGTGCATTTCAGTACGTACGACTGGCGCAGGCGGCGTGGCTGCTGTAATCGTAGAGGGAATATCAATGCAGAGTGTGCATTTCAGTACGTACGACTGGCGCAGGCGGCGTGGCTGCTGTAATCGTAGAGGGAATATCAATGTAGAGTGTGCATTTCAGTACGTACGACTGGCGCAGGCGGCGTGGCTGCTGTAATCGTAGAGGGAATATCAATGTAGAGTGTGCATTTCAGTACGTACGACTGGCGCAGGCGGCGTGGCTGCTGTAATCGTAGAGGGAATATCAATGTAGAGTGTGCATTTCAGTACGTACGACTGGCGCAGGCGGCGTGGCTGCTGTAATCGTAGAGGGAATATCAATGTAGAGTGCGCATTTCAGTACGTACGACTGGCGCAGGCGGCGTGGCTGCTGTAATCGTAGAGGGAATATCAATGTAGAGTGTGCATTTCAGTACGTACGACCGGCGCAGGCGGCGTGGCTGCTGTAATCGTACAGGGAATATCAATGTAGAGTGTGCATTTCACCTGCACAGCAAACTCTCTCCGTGCTCCAACTACGGACTGCTTTTTTTTCCCGGTATCAAGTATCAAAACAAACATGGATAGCATTTGAGGTTTGAAAACTGTTTATGTAAGTATGTGATTTGAAACATGTTTACACTTACTCTGACCTCGTATAATGCAACTAAAATATACACGTCGCCATAAATGGTTTATTAACAATAAAATAATATATTAGAAAATAAATAGGGTGTGTTTGGCAACCAAAAGTATACAAACACTTACGTCAGTGTTGACTAGGTATTTTTCACAGGTTTACTGCATAGATTAAAACTAAGGTAAACCGATTCATCGTCTTATGCGCATGTGCCCAACATCTATCCACATTATCTTTAATCTACGGCTGGAAACGATACTTGAGTCGTAGCAGCAGTGGGCAGCGACCACTGTGCTTGTGTTGGTGGATATATGCACGTTGTAAATCGCCGTTACGGAAGGTTTTTCTCGGCCAAAGCGTGCAGACATGCAATTCATATTTGGACCGACCAGGAGGGAAACGAAAGAACTGAAAAAAAAAAAAAATCGACGGTAGAGAGCGCGGTATTCTTAACAGACAGCAGCTACGCAGTACTATATCTGTTTCTACAGGCCGACGGCTATACGAGGGCTGGACTTCAAAGACGCAACGCTGGCTGCAGACACTGTACGAACATCTAGGTTCAAAGAAGAAAGTGTTGCGATTTGCTGAGAACAGCACCAGTAAGCGTAAGGGTAGACTGCCATCACTGGACCACGACAGATTTATCTCCTGTCATAGGTGTTAAAAGGATATGGAAATTATAAAGCAAATATACAAAGCTTTAATTTGGCTGACTCTCTTCTCTACAGGATATGCAACACTGAAGACACAATGCAACATGTGCTATTAGTAGAGACCTGAAGAATTCGCGGATTCATTTTTGGACAAGTTAGAATCCAAAACACGTGTTTTTATGTAACTTTAACCATTGGTCCACATGGTGTTTGACACCTACTGGAGAATGCTGGCCCAATCGCCGCCTTCCACTGTGACAGAAGACAACCAATGTGCACTTAATGTTGTTAAAATTTCGCTCTACAAATTAGGTGGGCTATACCAAGTTCGTTAAGAGATGGAGGTCTTAATCAAATAAAATAAATAATTATAATTTCCTTATTTTATTTTACAATAACTACAGCAAAATTCTCTGAACTCAAATTCTCACAATAAATTGAAATCATTTACTCTTCACAATGACACCAATTAATAAAATGTATAATTACGACAAAGAAATCAATTAAATACAATGATTAAAGATCAGTACCAATAGACAGTGTATCAACCTATTCAATTATTTTATGATTTATGCGTCCATATTTGATCGTTCCAATATTTACAATAAAATCAGTAATACACTTCCATTCAATCCCACCTCAGTTCAGTCTATGTCCTACCAGTCGTAATGTTCTAGAGTCCTCCAAGCGCCCTCATGCATAGTAAGCTTCACTCGTCGGTTTTACAACCTCTCGTCCATTCAAGCCACGAACACCTCACTCGCCGTCGTCCCGCAATCTCCTGTCGTCGTCCACACTTTCTTCGCTCGCGCACACTCGGCCAGGCGGCCTCCATCAAAGACTGCCGGCCGCTGGGTTGCGGCAATATATATAGCATCTTAGGCCATCACCTAGAATCTTCCCCAACTCGCGTGATGCGTCGCGGAGGGCTGAGGCGCCAGCCAGTCTCACCATAACATTCTTACGTCGTCGCTAAACGTATCGGAAACTAGCAGGCGAGAGGAGGTTTGTGACGCTAGCAAGTCTCGCCACTGTCGGCCATACACAGGATTCCCAGAAGGGGGCAGACAGCCACGAGCGCATCGTTCCAGGAAGAGGGGAAGGCGAGACGGGTCTCCGATTACGGCGCGGGGCAGCGTAGTCGGCGCCAGCTGCAGCACGTAACAATATCGACATATTTGTACATAAGACTGTACAGTCTAATCTGTACGTCACTGAACTCGCGAATTTTCCAATTCTCTAGCTATAAGATTGTCATAAGATTGCGGACTTACAAATTGAATACTGCAGAAAATTTGTGACTTATATGATACAATGTCTAACAAGGAAGAGGCAAAAATGAGGGAATATGCAAGGAAAACGTCCACGAGATGGATACAAATTAATCAACAATAGCTGGAAGATTTTCTCTGAAAAGAATGCCACACCTTAATATTGACAATTAAAACTACCATAAAAACTATGATGCTGAGAAAAGACCCGCTCAACTAAAGTGGACAAATTTAAAACCTCCTTATAAACTTTGTAGTGGGAGCGGACCCACTACACAGCCTGGGTAATACCAATGCAAACCGATAGAACTTTCAAAGGATTTGTCAGAAGGCAACTGACGAGTTGAGGGGCTTTGTCCCCCACTCTGAAGAAGCTAGCAGACAACGTATAAGGAATATGAACAACGGAGTAACAATGACCTAGGCAAGGAACAACGGCATCCAAGACTGTAAATATACGGACTTGGCAATGAAACATGGAAGATGAATAACAAGAGTCCAGACTGAAGGCAGGTTTCTACGGGGGGAGTGATGTCGAAAAGGGGTCCACAGGCCCCCTGCTGCTGGCGAAGGGATGGATCTAGGTAACAAAATGTAAAACCACTAAACAATCGCTTAGAAAAGTATAGTAGAAATACATACATTACAACATGGAGAATAACACTATGGTTGTGGATGGCAGGATCAACCGCGCTGCACTCGTCCTTCTAATAGCTTGACAGCAGAATTAAAAATGAATTTCAATAATTTACAACAATAATCAATCAAGGGTTGATGGCATGCGAAACAACAAAAACAAAACAAAAAGTTAAAGTTATGTAGGCCGAGAGAGCCAAAGGAAGGAAAATTATAAATTAGATAACACACTGATAAGCTAAAGGAAATACTTATACTCCTGCATTACCCAGAAAGAGCATAGTGGCGGGGCGGAAAGAATAAGTGACTGGCTTTTGACTGGCCTTTGACTGGACACGGAAAAATATCTAACTATTCCCCTGCGGCGCCCAAGACATTTTCAGGCAAACGGTATTTTACAGAGGGTATAATTCCCACGTAATTTAAATCCACTCACAGAATTGCGAACAGGAATAGCTGGATATATCTTTCACCAAATTTCACTGTGTTTAACCTTTTGCTAAGAACTTTCATAATTTCACTTCTGCAATCTTGCTTAAAGTACCTTTTAGAGAGATAAATGAAATGGCTGAAGGTTGTGTGTTAGCTGTGGAGATATAGACATTAGTGCAGCGATGTATACCACCGCCTTTTCAAGATTTCGAGGAACTGCGCAGCGACTCAAGTATTACTAAACCACCATATTTCGCAACAATAAAACAATCATATCATTTCATGTAACGCAGCGTATTCTTTCATGTCGTTATTAATACAGTTTTGTTGAGTATTTAATGTTTAAAAGCAGTATGGCAGAGTTTCTGCCTCTAGTCAAAGATTATCATTCCATTTCTTCCACCACACCATTCGTCTACCCCCTCCCCGTCTTCCGTGGTTAACAAACGCAGATGGCAGAGACCTGTATACTTTGTGAAGCAGTAACTGAAGTACAAAGAATCACAGACACTTACTACCTCGAGAAAAATTTCCCATGACTGGAACACAAATAAAAATGCTTATTTTTTACACGATTTATATTGGCTATCGATTTATAATAATGCGAAAGTAGACTATTTGCAACGAAACTTGAAGCTATAGAACTATTTCATGGGAAAATATTTCTGTCAAAACCAAAGTTACTCTTCTGAAATTTGTCCGTACTGAAATAACTCATGACGCTGTTCTCAAGAGTAAGTTATTTCTTGTTTAGTTATTATTTATTGTGTATTCATAACTCAAAAACCGGTAAACAGTAATTTTAAAGGCATTTATTAAACAAAAAAAAAAACTAGCCATTGTATTTTTTCATTCGCTGGAAATTGTTAGTCTGCGTACAACGCACTCATATTTCTCACAGTTAGACATATAAACCACTGAGTATTTCCCCTTGCAAGTACATTTGATGTCAAAGCAGCAACAAATTAGTGTGATGGATAAACGAGACGTTTAACATTTTTCCAGAAACTTCAACCAACAAATCACGTGCTACATAAAAACCGTTACAGATATGAAACGAATAATCATGTTAAAAAAAATGTAGCTGGATTTCAAAATAACTGTTGAGAGTGGGATGGAGCCCCGTATTTTTTGTGAAATAGTTGTTTGCGCGAATTCGCGTATCTCGTTAAATAAATGTTCTGTAAATACGACTTTTTGGGATATATATATATATATAATATATATATCTATGCCCATTATAATTTTTTTTTTTACTTTTGTCATTTTAAGTGTATTCTTGGAGAAAAAATCGCGAAAATGTTTACATATAGCATTTTTAAAACTTGCCTATGCAGTTTCCTTAAGCGGCGGCAAGAGAAAAGTACAAAGATATGGGCGTAGTTTAATTTGTGGTCTTACATCGCGTGTAATAAAACCCCTATGTTACAGATATAATGTGCGTTACACTGCACACCTAGTGCGTAGGAGAGATGAGGCGCTAGAAGTGCTTGTTAGTGTCGCCCGTATCGCTCCCTCGCTCCTTGACCTTGGACGCGGGGATCCCACGGAGGTCCATCCTACTCCTAAGATGTTCCCTGTACCTTGACAAGTTTTGGTTTTTAAATACGGATGCTAGAAGTTAAAATATGGAGGAACACACGTGGATCCAATAACGTGGGGATACTTCCCTCTTAAAAGGATTCCCTAGCGAAATACTTACTGTCCTTAAAACCAGATTTAGCGCCCAAAGGCCGTTCACGGCATAGTGAGCACTTTTTGAAGCTGTTTCATCAGACATAATAACCAATAAATACATTTCATTGTGGCCTTGGAATTTTGGTTTTTGGGTATGGTGAATGTATACACTGTGTTTATTATTCACGTCGCAGGGTTTACATCAACAAGTAGTGGAAGGATATAAATTGGTTAAAAGAAAAAAGTAACTAGGGCTTCAAAAGTGCTCATTTTATCGTGAACGGCCTATACACGTGTATCTCAGTAAATGCGTGTTCTGGAAATATGATTATTCTTCAAGAAATGCTAAAATCAATAATTTGCAGTCATCACATTTACTTTTATCCAATTAGATACACTCGAAGAAATTAAGCTTGGCTCACAACAATCCGTCGCTTCCATCAGTCACCCGTCCGTCAGTCAGCCATCCGTAGATTTCTTCGTCCGCCAACTGAAAGCGACTCACAACAGTCCATCGTCCGTCGATTCGTCGGGCCAGACAACATTCAGTTGTACCACCCAACAACACTAACTTTCTCGCGCACAGATAAATGTTTTTAATGAATGTAATAAATATATTATCTTTCCTAACGTAATTTAACAGCATTTACTACGAAAATATACGTCATCTTCAATTCAAAGTTGAAACGTAAAAAAGTAAAACACTTCACTGCCTTGTGTATTTAAAAAGAAAAATATTCCGACAGTAAATAAGTGATTGTTTTCCGACAGCCATGTTCAAGGAACGATATTACAAGGCGGTGGCCCATCCGTCCGTCCGTCGAAAGTTAAGGTTTGATATATATTTGACGGATTGACTGATAGAAAAAAAAGTTGCCCTGCGATTGGTTGAATATCACGTGACCGACGGACGGGCGGGCGACTGACGGTTGAAACGGATGGTTGTGAGTCCAGCATTAAAGATAATGAAATGGTTAAAAATAGCATTTAAATAAAGGCTTCCTCTGCGCAGTTTCCTCAAGGGAGAAGCGGAATGTGCGAAGCGGCAGCTGTCGTCTGATCCACCGGCTCACGTCGCGTGTAATGACCTACTGTGGGGCCGCGGTGGCGTGGTGGCCAGGCTACTCGTCTCGCATCTCGGCGATCCGGGTTCAATCCCCGGCAGGTCCACTCACGGATTTTCGACCGTCGGAATCGTGCTGGACGATGCCGCTTGCCGGGCGGGTCTTCTCGGGGTGCTCCCGTTCCTCCCACCCGTGCATTCCTGCGCCGCTCCATCCTATGGTCTCATTTAACGTCGTGTCCGGGGATGACGGGCACCTACGGGTCCCAGCTCGACAGCCCGTCGTGTCGTCAGGAAGGTGTCGCTTCGTCCCCACACGACATTTATTTGATTTTAATTCGCGAGAAATGCAGTTTCTCGGGAGGGCGCGTCGCAACGCTTACTTATGACCAGACTTGAACCTTGAGGCGTCCAAGATTTTTCCATTACGGATTCCATTACCACCTTTCATAAATGCGTCCCTTTCCTTATACCTTTCACGTCCACTAGAGGCAACTCTCTACATGTTGCACGGTGGCCAATGACATTCCCTGAGGGCAAATGACTCGTAAAGCGTGCGACTGCTCTACGTTATGATTGGTTCATATCACTCATCGCCCAACACGAAAAGCCTACAGCCTATTGGCCGTGAGAACGAAACTATTTCTTTGTCACGTTAAGTACAGCTATAATAAAAATGTTCTCATTTGCAACACCAGAAACCATAAATTAATGTGGAAACGGGAGGGTTAATTGATGTTGGTGCGCTGGAGATATATCGAGGGAGCAGCGACCCAGACGTTCCAGGAGAGATGCTAGATCATGTCGAGGAGGGTACAAGTTGGGGGGTGGGGAGGGGTTGACACGGCCATGAAACACTCTAGTGACGTCACGCGACGGGCACTCGGGAGGGCGAGTACGCCGGTTGTAATATCGCAGGACCACAGTCATCACGCGCAATGGTTGGATGTAAAAGGGGGAGGGGTGTTACGTCAGAATGGGGAGGGAGGGCGATAAGGAGGGGAGGGGGGAGAACCCGTCCGCATGTCGCCCCGGTGCCAAGTCCACCGAAATATCAATACTCGCGGCGGAGAAAGCGGGAAGACTACGTGGGCGAAATGAGACCCCTGGCGCGGGGCACCAACTCTGTAAGACGTGCTCGTGCAGGATGTTTCATCGCGAAGAAAGAAGGTGAAAACATCTAAAGAGAATCATAAGGGCGGTACATGTCTTTCAAGTCGAACCTGAAGCGCTGATTTACGACAAATACTGGACATGGAGCACCTAGGTGTCTGAATAATGCGTGATGTTAATTGAGACAAGCAGGTCGGTAAGCCATCCTTTACTTCCAAAATATGCTACCGCGTGATGCATATTATGTCAAAATAAGTGCAGTAACACCGGTAATTTCTAATAAATAATTTGATCACAGCGACCAACAGGCGCTGTGGTGCTTACAGAACTTCGTTCCGTTACATATTATCCAAACCATCTATATTGCAGGTTTCGTGGAGTTCTTAAAAAACTTTTCACGGTGATTTGTCTGGGAAGAGTAACCTACGGTAATATTCTCCCACACTCTAGCGTTGGGATAACTGGAATGGCGTTTAAATTACATTCAAAATACGGCGTGGGTAATAATCGACGGTTTCTGCATATTGGAACATACTTGTACACGAATCTGAGATATCAGTGTTCCCATTCGATTGTTCCGTTGCAAGTCCCCCTAAAAAATTAACCTTATCCACACTCAAAACCCAGTCTTAAATAAAGTCGCCGATATCGACACAGGCTGCAGAGCTACACGAATCTCGACAGTGAGAGACATGCCATGCACCAATCGCCTTTGACTTCAGGGAAAGGCACGCACGAATAAGAGGCTGGCTCTACAACCGCCCCCTGGGGAAAGTCACTGTATTCTTCCGGTATCTGGGATCGAACCCCGGAAGAGAGTCTGCAAGCAGTCAACGTGCTGTCGAACACACTGGCATGCTAACTCGCTACGAATTAATGGCAATATATGTGGTCCGAGGCCAGACTCGGACCAATGTTATCCGGCGAGGTGACTAACCAACAATTCTAGTGTTGATAATGTTACCAGTTGCCGTTCCGCTCGAGCGTAAGAAGGCGTGTCAAGGAGCTGCTAGTAACCCGAGGAGTGCGCGGAGATTTACAAAGGCGAGCCGCCGCACGGTGAACAGCGATAAACCTATTCGACTAGTCCGCTCCCGTCCTTGAGCATATTGAATTTCTGGAGTTATTACTTCAATAATGTTCTAGTCATCGTCCTGGCCTCTCTCAGCGAAACTTAGAATGCGGGGAACCCTCTAGATCGGACCAACGATACTATTTAAGCCGCGACGGACATCCGAGCCAACAGTGTAGAGTGTAGAGATTTGGGCGGCGCTTAACAACGAGGTCTTGAGAGCCGGTGAGGGTGAAGCGCGGTGAAAATGGAGCAGCGCCGAAATGAATGGGCGGAGGAAACGGGAGATCCCCGAGAAAACCCGCCGACCAGCGCCATCGTCCAGCACGATTCTCACAATGCCAAAAAATCCGGGAGTATTCCCGGAGGGAATCGAAAAAGGTTCGCTTAGGTGGGAGGCGAGGCGTCTGACCCTACACAACAGTCTAGAGCAGGCCTGCCGTTTTAACGGATTTTATCCGTTTTTACGGATCTTTAACTCTGTAGTAAAATCAGAACCCAAAACTGCAGTCCCCCCCCCCCCCTTTTTTTTCCACTTTGCTCAAGATGGCTGCTGCGTGCATGCGACCCTAGCGCCCACAGCGATGTGTATCAATTTCACTGATGCATTTGTTTGAAAAATTCTTACAACGGAGGTGAATAATTAAGCGAAATATTTCGGACATACACCATTGCTTCAATAGCGTATGTCCAAAATATGTTGCTTCATTATTCACTTGCCCGGGTATACAGTTATCTACATATATCTGTTCGTGACTGTTTGATCACATGCAAATGTCAAGGCCATTTTTGAAACAAACCTTTGCCGCGAATTGCCGTTTTTTTGCATGCGATCCGAATTTGGTGACTTGTGTTTTGCGTTTGGCATTGATATCAAAATGGCAAGGAAACGAAAATGATTGCCGATACAGTCACTTTATAAACAAAAGTATAAGTGCGAATAGACAAAAAAATTACCATGGTTTGTACATACCAAACCAAAACAACTACATAAAATATGTAAATGTTTTTCATATACATTTTTTTTGTGTATTTTGCATTTTTTTTAATTCCATGGATTTTACAGGATTTGACCCAATGATTCCAGGATTTACCAGTATTTTTATATACAGAAACCAGGATTTCAGCTTCAGGGCTGGTGGCAGCCCTGGTCTAGAGTTCGGAGGATCGTGTGACCTTAAAGCCGTCCCTACACGATACCCAATTTCTGATACCTTCTGTTATACCCGTGGGCACAACAGAAGCCATGAAAGTTTCTGTAGCAGAAGAGAAGAAAGAATCCATCAGTGCATACCCACACGTTACCTAAAGTGCTAACGGAAAATTGTAAATGTCAGTCAAAATACAAGTCGTAAATGGCAGACATTCCGTAGTTAGCAGAGGTACAAATGCAATCAAATAATATATGTAGGAGCTTTGTGGTACATCGAAAAAGTATACATATGATTTTTTTTTTCCTGAATACTGTATTTATTTAAGTTTCTAAGTACAAGTACTAGACCATTGATGTATGGAATTATATTACTAACGACACTGCTTATGTATAAAAACCAAGTAGCCTACTGTACTCACACACCGGACGTTTACTCGACTAATTCAAACATTATTTAATTATTTAAATATTTATCTGCAACAGGCATAATAATCAATCTTGTGCTTTCCGTAATTAAACAAGCTTATACGGTTAGGAGATGAAAATAATGGCAAAAATATCACGATACACTAATAAAATGTGCGTGGGTTAACATCACTTGTAGCTACACAGGTCAAATTCTACTTTTACATTGCTTGTTTGTAAGTTGTGCGTGTAGCTCCATCTCCATCGTGTAAAGAAATTTTTTAGTAATTTAATGTGCTACATTATTTCTGTTTATAATTTATGTTTTTGTTAGAGAACGTTATTTCTAGAATTTCTTTGTACAAAAGCAATAATACGCAAATAACTGCACAGAGGAATCGGCTGCTCGTGGTGTTCGCTACTTAGCTTCGGTTTGAATTCTTTGTTTGTATTATCGCTTTTAGACAAACATGTTCTAGAATTAAGCGTTTTCCGTCGAAAACTTAAATTATAAACCGCAATAATGTATCATATAAAATAAGAAAAAAAAAGTTTGTTATACGGCGGAGATTTGAACTCTAAAACCTAAAATTATGAGGCGCGAACCGCCGTACTAACCCCCCCCCCCCCCCCTTGCGTAGGCGAGCTGTAAATATGCAATTCTGTGTTTTATAATTTTCGCGAATTTTTCTTATTCAGAATATCCTTAGTATGACAAAAACAAAACCGCATGGGCTTAGATAATTGGTTCTTATCTTTTCTGGCAAGATGTCATGTTCCCCAGATTTTTATTTCCTGAGTTATCCCGGATGTGATGTCACATCGTCGCTGTCCGAATTCACAGCAATGGCGCATTATGCACCCTAGAATGCCCCCTTCAGCCAAGGGCACGAGCAACTTGCCCTTCTCGAGCCCTAGATAGTTTTCGATTCGCAACTGTTTGAAATATTTAATTTGTTTTGTGTTTGTTTTGTGTTTACAACTCTGCACGGCCGCAGAAAACGCTTGCAAACGTCACAAAGACAAATGAAACTCGCATAGAGAGAAAATCGACAGAATAAAACTCGAGGTGGAAACGAAAACAAGCGTCCGAATTCACCTAGCGAATATATCTATGGAAGGGAACAAGGGCTCGTGAAACGGGGAGGGATCAAGGGTAAGTGATCAAGGGCATATTGCACCGAAATCGAACACAGCCTGCTATAACTACGACGCACGCGTCCATTTATAAGGCGCTTAAGGCTTGCCCTTGGACACATCCCATCCCCTACCGACCTATACACTAACATGCATGCCGGAGAAACATAGAACTATGACTGGGTTCACGATGGCGTGGCGGGAATTGGGGGCCCGCCAGAAAGAAAATAGTGTCGGCAGTCTTGGATGGGCAATACAGCAGTTCCTAGTGCGCGAGATAGCTAGCGGACGATGGGTGACATATATGAATGGTGTAGATGTACGACAACGTATATTCTGATAGTATATTTGTAATTAATGAGCTAAGACTACGTGACTTTAGGTAGTAGAGAAATAAAGATTATGACTTTAGTTATAGCGGAGATTAATGGTACAGAGAGACTGTCATATCTTATCAATGAAGCTGCAGGTTTTTATATCAGTGTAATTACACCAGAAGATAAAATTGAGTTATTTTCCTATAGTATGAACCCGGATACCCATTACGCAACTTGAGGAAATTCGTCTACCTGTACATAGTGGGAGACAAAATATTTTATTCCTCTTCTTTGATACACCCCTTTCTGACACGGCGTGAATGCCATTGCATCGTTCTGCCTAGCGTCACGAGCCAAAGTAAGAATTAACGAAACAGGTAGATGTAAAGTTGCTACATTTTGTCCAAATTCTGCGCTATACATGCCTCTGTTTCTCGCCGTGACACGCCGCCATCAATACTAATATCGAAGCGTACACAGCTGCCCCCGCAACATCCAACACTTCGTTTGGCTGCGACCGACAACCCCACCCACGGCAGGTCAGATCACGAGTGAGTGTAGCCGAAGGCGCGACGTCATCACGTGACGGTCTGCGAAGACCTTTAGGAAAGGGAGCCAGGGCTACCTTACCCGCCCCTCGCGGGCGCTGGGCACATTTTCGCCGTCTCGTTCCCCGGGCCGGCCGTCAGACGACGCGCTAAATATAGCGGCACGACACTCGCCACTCGCGCCGACCGGCCGGGCAGGCGGACGTCTTTCCGACCGCGAGCCCCTTCTGCGGCCGCCGCCTCACACCTCACCACATGAGAGCCGTCATTCTAGCGTCGAGCACGACAAGCCTACCGTCGTACTCCCACGACTGCAACAAAGCACGGTGACCGTAGTGCTGGAGTCACATAGCTCTGAAGAGCTTGACACGACACTGCGACCGTCTTAGTGGAGTCACATAGCTCCGACGAGCTTGACACGACACAGTGACCGTCTTGGTGGAGTCACATGGCTTCGGCGAGCTTGACACGACACAGTGACCGTCTTGGTGGAGTCACATGGCTTCGGCGAGCTTGACACAACACTACGGTCGTCGTGCTGGAGTCACATAGCTCTGAAGAGCTTGACACGACACTGCGACCGTCTTAGTGGAGTCACATAGCTCCGACGAGCTTGATACGACACAGTGACCGTCTTGGTGGAGTCACATAGCTCCGACGAGCTTGACACGACACAGTGACCGTCTTGGTGGAGTCACATGGCTTCGGCGAGCTTGACACGACACTACGGTCGTCGTGCTGGAGTCGCATACCTATGAAGAGCTTGACACGACACTGCGACCGTCTTAGTGGAGTCACATAGCTCCGACGAGCTTGAAACGACACAGTGACCATCTTGGTGGAGTCACATGGCTTCAGCGAGCTTGACACGACACTACGGTCGTCGTGCTGGAGTCACATAGCTCTGAAGGGCTCGACACGACACTGCGACCGTCATGGCGGAGTCACATAGCTCCGACGAGCTTGACACGACACAGTGACCGTCTTGGTGGAGTCACATGGCTTCGGCGAGCTTGACACGACACTACGGTCGTCGTGCTGGAGTCGCATACCTATGAAGAGCTTGACACGACACTGTGACCGTCGTGCTAGAGTCACATAGCTACGACGAGCTTGACACGACATTACGATCGTCGTACTTGAGTCACATAGCTATGAAGAGCTTGAAACGCGACACTACGGTCTTCGTGCTGGAGTCACATATCTCCGACGAGCACGACACGACGCAACGAAAACGCCAGCAAACACGGCAAAATAATTTTCATTGAGACCCCTTGAACACGACAGTTCACACGTCTTCGGCGTCATTTACAAAGCACTTACGGAATAAACTAGTTCCCAAATGTAGAACAGAAGGGAAATTTGGAACACCCGATGCAGACTATGCGTACAGATATGACTTTTAAAGAAGTACGAGGTGTAAGTGTGTAATTGTTAATTTTGTGAGTTTAATCCAGAAAGACGCAAGTTCTGCACTGTAGGGAAATTTAGTAACTTTTTCGTTTCACGGCATTGTACAAACAGTTTGACGTGCAGCACGACAGAAACAGAATTAGAAATCGATTCTAACCCAAAATTGCTGGTCGTACGGCAGCTCTCGTAGTTCTCACGACAGACGGGTCTTAAGGTTTATTTGCTGTTCTATCTTAACTGCCGTATCAGACGTATTGCCTCGTGTATACACGGTATTCATTTTCTACCAGGTTTTTACTCTTTACTATTACTGCAACAATATTGTCCATTTCATATCAGTGGGTTGAAATCTGACAGACATTATGACCAATCTAAACTCTATGTAAAAAATAAATGCTCTCGTTCGAACAGTATCGTACCAGCTGATGAACTGCTGCCAGATCCGTGTTGTTAAGTTGGCTATTTTTATGATGGCTTTGGAAGAAAATAGTACTCGGAACTAAAAGTTGTAATTTAAAATCTTGATGATACTTACAACACTTACGGTTTAAATGATGTTTTTAAAGCAATATTACTTTTTTTTTTTTTCTATTAGTGACTGGACTTTAAAAACATGTTCAGCATTTATGACAGAGTATGTCGACACGTACGAACAGTAAACGTTTCCAGCCAATGACTGGCCATGTTTACGTTCCCAGTTTCCACGCAGCGAACAGCCGTTGGCGCGTGAGTTTTTTTTTCTCATCATGTTTATTATACGAATAGGTTGTTGGTGTTGTCCGGATATTTAATCAGTAGTTAATTATTTTTTTATTTGCTTTTTTCCCAAGCATAATTGGCTGTAGGTACCATTGTAGTGCGTTTTCTTGAGTGAAATGTAACATTAATCGACACGTGTTTACCGCGTCCCTTCCGCCATTTTCCTTACCGCCTTCCACAATGAAGTAACACGAATATAATTTACGGATATAAGTTTGCGTTTATCAGGAAAAGTGCGCAGCGTTGATTTTTCTGAATGATTCTACAAATATATTATTTATTATTTAATGCTAGTGACGAACAAACGTGATTTTAGCGAAGCAAACTTGGCAAGGATCGCTCTTTTTTTAAATTTTACAAACAGTAAGTTTGCGTGTTTTTAAAACGTATCGGTAAATTGTTAACACAATAATTATTGAAATTCACGTGGCCTGAAAAAGCTGTACTTTCCACACCTTTGTAGTGAGTGAATAATATTTCTTTATTTGTCTACATCGTAAATTCAACGAGTATAAGGTTAACTTCGGTCAAAGTGTGTGCGTGTATATATTGCTGCATCTACACAAATACGAACAACGACGTATGTATCGCGTTTTGTTTTTTCATTTAAGTTAAAATTTTCGGAGTTAAATAATTTAAATGTTACTTCCATACGAGCGAAATTTTTCCGTTGCACCATCCAAACAATATGCAACTCAAAATGACACACACTCGTAAGAACATCAAAATCATGCCGTCGTCTTACGAAAGACGCAAAACTAAAGCTCCCTTAGTAGGTTCCTTTTCCCCTCGAAATAAATAATCAGAACCCCAACAAATTTAACTCTGTAGTTACGAAAATAAAACAAGTTTGAATGCCAACCTAGCTGTAATATCCTACATCAATTACTCGACAGAAGTTAGCTACCGTCAGATCTTCAGTGCCTGTCATTACATGGAACACGAGGAAGGAGGAAAATGCAAGTGTGCATTGAACTCAAAACATTTGATTACAAATGTCATTTTCTTCAGTGACAAAACAACTGCGTTGGAAGGATACAGTGTGACCGTTCTACTTTTCTAGAACTGTCAAAATTTAACCCCACTTACATGAAATGGACAATACTAACTTCGCTAATGTACGATATATAAATTATAAGGTAAGCAATTACCGGTTTGTGAAGTGCTGGCGACCCGCCCCAGCCTCGCTCGGGCGCGGATTTACAAATATGGAGTTGTTTAGGTATACAACAATTATTCACACTAAATGCAAGGTAACTAACATAGGTTTAATACTGTCGTCGTAAGTGAACCCTATTTTTAAAAAGACAAAAATGGTTTCTGTAGATTATTCTTAAAAGATAAACATATGCTGTCGCGGACTTTTTTGTAGACCGTTTTGAGATATACAGTTCTGCATTACGTCAATATTTGGAGTATCTCTTATGGTTTAGACAGCGTAAGCCATGTAAGCGCACGAAAATCGGCATTTTCCGACTTGACTAGAAAACGTCGACATTTCTCTACTATCCTTACATTCAATATTAATGTATTATATACTTAAACCTTTCTTAAGAAATTCTCTAAATGACGGTGAAAACCGCATCAAAATCCATCAAGTAGTTCAGAAGCCTTAGCCGAATACACGGACATACGCGGCCGGACCACTTTGTTTTATTCTATGTAAGGGTGTTGTCGTAGTTGATCTGTTTGTGACATCTCTGTTATTCACCCACGCTGTTGGTTCGAGGTAGGGGTTTCTGGTGAAGTAGGGGGAGGGTGTAGCACAAGTAAACCGTTACCACTCGGCTCCCCTAGGTACTATGCTGTACATTTTCAAAATTTATCTTTCACAGCACTGTCTTCACCTCCGCACTATGATTTCACCTGACAGTCACTACTGTTCACTGTAAGCAAACCGTGTACCCAGGCACCAACAGGAACGAGACAGTCCGTTCACACACCCTCTTAATATCCGAACACATACTCGTCTCAATATTTCTACATTGGAAGTCTTCACTTTCAAGCCTTTGAGCCTCCATATGTGCAAACTAAGAGAGTTTAAGGCGCCAGTGCGATTACTAACAACCTGCTGCGGCATATCACATGTACGGCACTACGTTATTTAGGCATTATATTAATGAAGAGACGTTAATGAAATACTGTAACTACGATGTTATACAGCAAGTTCTAGCCCCGTAGCTTTTCTCGTGATGTACTGAGGTATCGCATGAATAGGCAATAACTTTATGTGGACGTTATTTCAACGTTGACTGATTTGTTCTACCGGCGATATTCTGATATGAGAAATATACTGTTACAAGCGGCTCCTTTTGTCTCCGCGGGCTTAACCGTCACTCCTCGGATGCGCACTGATATCATCGGGCAACCGGAGTACAGTGATTGACGCATGCCCGGTAAGGCGGCTATCAAGACTCATGCTGCCCCAGTTCTTGAGAGGATTGAATGTCTGGAGTTATCTCTACAAGAATGTTCTGGTCATCGCCCTAGCATCCCTCTGCGAGACTCGGGGCGCGGGGAATCTTCTGGGCTTCCGAACAGAGTGTTGCCTGAAGCGCCCGGTGTGAGGAGCCAGCGAAGCGAACTGTGGCGACGACAGTGGCCAGCGAGGGTGGCAGACTACGAGCATCAGTACAGTGGAAAGTGAAATAGACCGGCGGAACCACGGGCGGGGCTATGCGCGAGTGGTGCGCATTCGGAATGATGGCACAAACGGTTGGATTGAATACGTGTAAATAACAAGTGTGGATTACGTGACTGTAGCAAGTATAAAGGCAGTGGTAAGGACTTTAATACTAAAATTCAGCAAGACATTGAATTCTGCGCTCATTGAGAATAAATAATACATGTTATCACTACAGATAGGTAGTTTGATGTTTAAGTAATAGCCGTGTGTATTTTTATAGCGTTATAATTTTTTAAAATTAGATTTAGCACTTTTATTTTCAAGACCTCCATCCCTCAAGAACTCTTGACACGCCCCTGGAAACTTGTAACAATATTTACATTATCGTAGTGCCTGTGACTATCATAAAGGACAGTATTGTGATTAGGTATTGTACGGTGTTCACTATATCGTACGATCGAAATTCGATACTTAATGAAAGCGGTATGCATGAGACCTACACAGATAGGTTAACATGTATAAAAATGATACATCTAAAGTGTATTTTTTCCGGTCGACGCGGGAAACAAGCGCGGTATAGAGAGAAGCAGCGAGGAATGCGACCGATAACGGGACACGTTACTGTGCACTGAAAACATATTTCCCTCTCGATTTCCCTGCACCGCGATGACAATCGCCCTTATGCACGCATAAATAACAACTAAAATGTTTTAATACCGACACGGCGAGTATGACCACACAGAAATAAAATATGAGAAATATGTCCAAGTCCCGCTTCGGATGTCCGAAATTCCATTGCCGAAACTATAAATCAGAGAATATCGAATCAGTTTAAATTACAAATAGGTGAAAACAGCTACTGAAGCCGACGCAAGCCCGAGGTTCCATGATTTACAGTGAGTTAAATTTCTCCAGGTCACTGATTATACATTTCACTGATGCCCAATTAGCAACTGCAAAAACAACTAAATTTGCAAGATATAATAACGCCAATGATTCAAGTCAGTCAATCCGATTTAGTGAGTGGATCTCGCATCACCCGTGCTTTGCAGTTACGCAGCGAAAACCAACAATTTGTCACTTCTTTAAACTTGCTAAACCGGAGGTCAAGCGGAACGTGGCGGCCGCCTTAACTTGAACACAATCGTCCGTAGGATTAACTTTAAAGGCTGATTCACATTAAAGTTAAGATGGCAGTCGCTATGACGACTTTGCGTTAACTCTATGCCATTTGTTTTATAAACAAAATTTGTACTGTTTTTACATCGTCTCTAAGATATCGTAACGCAGTGCTATATGCTATTCACGGCAAAGTGAGTACTTTTCAAAGCCCTCGCATTTGGAATAATAGTCAATAAATATATTTTTTTATTAATCTTTTGACGTTAACTTCTGAGTGCGTTGGAATATACACACTGTATTTATTACTTACATGGCAATATTTATTTAAAACGGTGGTTAAAGGATAAAAAATTGGCTGAAAGAAAAAAATAACCATGGCCTCAAATGGTCTCACTTTACCGTGAACACCTTATATCAGGTATGCTGTACCTGGAATCTGAATATATCAACTTGGAGTAACTGTGGACATAAAAAAAAAAGGATTTTATGACATTTAAAATGATTTTATTCACGTGGCAATAATAACCTCATATGACCTTTCGCGTCTGTTCGGGTTTGATGGACTGTAATATTTAAAAGCACACAAATTAAACACAGCACATGATAAACAATGCTCACTTCGGCGCCATTTCGAGCGGAACTGACTAAAAAATATGGCGAACTCCCATGAGGCCTTCTTTAGTGGCTCCATCACCAGCAACTTGTTGAAAGCGGGAGATTCATGTTCATAAATGTCACCAGTACAGCGGTCTCAACATCATCTATATACTACATTTTGTGGTTGAACTTCTTCAAAGTATTTATCTGCGTATCATTCAAGCACGCACAAACGAAATACAAGCGTCTACTTCCATATAAATAGTATGCCCTATCACAACACACAGTCAAACAGAAGCCATTAGGAAAGAATATCAAAGACAAAACTCATGTTTCCTGAACATGACTGGCTGACATTATACGTTGTCTTTGCGTTTATTTTTAAGTAGGTTCAGTTTCTCATATGAACAAACTAACATTACGGCACTGTTAGCCCAGCGAGGTGTCGCAGTGGTAACACAGTGCTAACTCGCATTCTGGAAAATCCGGATTCGAGTCTCGTTTTTCCATGGTTTCGTGATCTTACTGCAGGCGAATGCTGGAGTGGTTTCTTGATACAGGCCATGGCCCATAAACTAAAGATGAGGTAGACCGCTTATCCGTCTTCTGCGCATGTACCCAACATTGACCTACCCCAATCCTACACAACTGTCAAAGTCGCATGGTCAACAGTGACGAACGTGTTTGTTTATATCTTAATTTTTAAATGACAAACACTATTATATGAATAAATTCCTTTTATCAGTTTTAATTTAATCAAACTGCATTACAAATTGGTTAGAGGAAGCATATATTAATCTCAAAGCATTTGTTTACAATTCAGTTTTCTAACCACAAATCCAAACCACGCTATTTTCGCTAGACGTGTAGGCAGTGTTGCAGCTCAATGTTGGGAGAGGGAGATTGGTTGTGTGCAGCCAGCCAGATCGGTCTATGCCATGGGCGTTACCTTCCCTGCTACAGCTCCTATGAGCAACCTTCTCCGTCTCTAATGACCTCACTGTCGACGATATGTTAACACTTCCAATACGTTACCCGTATGCCATACACTTATAAAAAAAATCTACCTAGGGCTCTGTACGGCAAAGAAAACCATTTCTTTGGCAATTTTTTTGTTTTGTTTAGAGTAACACAATATTGCTTTGATTCAAACAGAAGGTTACAGAAACATAGGTTTGCTGTTAATAAATATTTCCTTTATAAGTTTTTGTTTCATGGCATTGCCCTTTATTACCTTCCTTTTGTTCACAGCAAATAAATATTACTTCGTACCAAAGGCAATGTTTTAGCGATATTAAATGTTTTCTGTCGTTCATTGCACTTTTCAATACTTAATTGTTGTCCCGACGCTAACATTGATACATTCTACAATGACGTAACTGCAAATGAGCAAATAGTTTTACCCCATTAAGGGGAGTATAGTTCAATCAGATCAAGAAGGGGAGTCAAGGGAGGATTAAATAAATTTCACTAATTAAGTCTGGCGATTCTTTACTGAGGCAATTTACAATATACACGGTGTGATGAGGCTAGTGGGTTTAGGTGTCGAGGTAGGTGTTAAGGACAATCTGTTAAGGGAGGACAAGGATATAAGAGGCTCCGAGCTTGCTCTCTCTCACCCTAGTGCAAGGAACTTACCCCCAATCGCCGTTCAGGGTGGGCCGACACCCCGGCCCTTAGCCGCCGTGTCCACAACACACTTCTCATTCACACCCACCTTCCCCGATATATCCTTGATTCCTATTGGCTCTCCCTTGTAGCCTGGGCGGGGTTACTGACGTTAGATGTTGATGGAATCGCCGCAACCCCACTGTGTCAGCTAGACCCAGATATTCTCCAAACTCCTGCACTTTCAGTCGTTGCGTTATAGTCCCCGTTGTTTATGAACATTGTTTTAATAACAGTCATTGGCCGCATTACTGTCTTACCCGGCCTCGCTTCTTGTATTGTGATCGTAACACAATGTACACTCCTGCTGCAGACGTTTAATGTCATTCCGAATTGCAGTAATTCTCCAAATTACCAACCTCAATTCCGACCAAACGATGACATATTATGGCCCACATTACAACCTTGCAGAACGTATATAACAAAAGCAGCCGCTTGGCCAAGAGCGTTAGGCTGGCAAGACAATGGCCGCGGGTTCGAATCTCGAAGCCATTTCATATGAAAACAATTTTGAAAGATTAGTTACGTCTCTCTTATTTACTAATAACGGCTGTTTTCAGAGAAAGAATGTTCTTTACAGTGTAACTGATATTACAAAGACGTCTGCTGAACTAAACGAAAAAGTAAGTCTATCGTAGCCATCAGTATTGTGTTTGTGACAAGCCTACTTTGCAGCCGTTCATAATTAAACAAATTTTTCTTTGCGGCGCAAATCATGTGCTGTAACAAAGAAAGCGTTTTTACAGTGTACGGGCAATGATTCATCATCAGCATTAGTTCTCTTATAAAACCTCCTATACCCATACTTAATAAATGAGCATACGATGAAAAATATGTCCTCCAAATAGGCCTATATCATGTAGCCGAAAGAAACTGCTGCATCATAAAATACGAGGCTGAGCATGATGAACCGATATACACTGTCCACTAGAGTCGCTAACGTTATTGGCCATCTTGAAGAGAGCCACGCCCTCCAACACAACGGGCAATTAACAAACATTTGTTGGCACAACTGATGAGTTCTATGTCGACAAGAGAAGTAAAGACGTAGCGAAAGCAAAATGCAGCAGCTAATAAAACATCATCTTCCCTTCTGGCGTAAAGACATCTGGTTAAAGTATGTGAAGGTTGACAGCACCTGCTCTCCATTATATGTATGTTGTTTATAGGAATTATTATAAATACGAGCCGACCGTATTAGAGTTATTATTTTATTGCTTTGTGTTTTATTTTAATTATATGCCTGTAACAACTGGTTTTTCATTGCTCTGTGTTAAGGTATTATTTAATTTTAATTTTAATATTTTCATTCTTTTTGCACTATGTTAATTTATGATATTCAGATAGGTTTTAAAAGTATTATAATATTCCTTGGAGATGATTTAATGTTTTGTTAATGTATTTGTCCATGACTAAGAATACTTGCTCGCAGGAATAATAAACACTGGTTGATAGGGGGCGAATAACATGACTGTTTAAAAAGAAAGTTTGTATGGAATAAAATATGGAACAGGAGTAAAGAGTTTCGTAAAAGGACAGCTCTACAAGAATAATGAAGTGATGTTTCGTTGTCTAAATGTTAAATTATTTTGAAACGGAGAATTATAATTAATCACCATCACGTATAAACAAACATTGTATTTCCACAAGAAGAAGTTGATTATAAATACGTGAAATCTGCAAAATGATTTAGCTTGCAGATATATTTGGAAGATGTTGCATAATGTGTAACGATATGCAAGATTGTAAAGAAGAGATTCCTGACGGCGGGGAGTCCCATCTCGTCGAGGGTTCCAGAGTCAACTGGTGAGCTGCTGTACAACCGGGATCATTCTGCGGCGGGTCGACGACGAAACTCGACGCCCGCGCACCCGAGAGCAGCGACGACGTACTTCGCGACGGTCCATCAGGTCGGGGAGAGAGAGAGAGAGAGAGAGAGAGAGAGAGAGATAGAGAGATAGAGAGAGTCTACACATCGTTTGCCATTCCTGAAGTTGCAGCGTCAGATAAGTCATATGCAACCTTATTAAGACTAAAACTGGATCAGCAACGACGAAGTTGAGCTAATGTTATTGAAGTATTCCGTATAATAACGTTGTTCTTTCCACTACTATTAATTTATGGATGAAAGCTAGAATTGGTTGGTGCTGAAATTTTCATCATTAACATTGACACTGTATTTTGTTATAATATATGAAATTTTGATTTTTTTTTTAAATATTCATCAGAAGAGCATTTAATTTATAAGCCGTTAATATTTTTTAAAAGGTAATAATTTTATTAAAAGAAAAACAAATCTTATAAGACTATTTAATGTTTGTGAGCTGATAGTAGAAATAAGAAGCTAGCTGGAGCAACTGTTTAAATTAGCATATTTGTTGAAGTGAACAGTTATAAAGATTACTTCTTTAATTTGAAACTAGCTGTAAATGCCTTTTATTGTATCTAAAATATATTAGGTTACGTTAATAGTATACAGAGTATTACGTTTGAATACGTGTTTGTTCGGGGAGTCGCCATTTGGTGGCGTTGTGCGTTTGCTAGGCGGTTATGTTGTCGTGTTCAGTTCAGTTTTTATTGTTCAAAGAGCAGTGTTACATGCTATAGAACTCGTCATTTGTATAATATGCACAGGAGAGAAGAGAGAGAGAGAGAGAGAGAGAGAGAGGAGAGAGAGAGAGAGGGAGAGAGAACATATATACAACAATAAGATAACAGTGAAATGTACCAATAAAAAAAAACAACATAATACACAAAAGTAATACTGTAACTTGTCTAATAAAAGCGGTTTCCATTTAAAATCAACATGAATAAAGGTACTTTCAACAAAGTACACACAAATTACAATAAAGTAAACATACATCCTGAACAAGAAAACATTACATATAAAACACGTAAACACATATAAAAAAAACAATCAGGCCTACCTAAGATAAGTCAGGCTGCCATGTATTCTGACACACTGTAGAAAGAACCATTTAATACGAAATTGAAAGAATGTTTTTTAAAAAGTTTAGGATTATTAAAAAATTTTATACTATTTGGAAATGTGCTATAAAGCCTAATCCCAGTGTTATTAAATGTTTGTAATGTACTTCTTTTATGGACATAATGAAAATGAAAGTGGTTCTTTATACGAGTATTATATTGGTGAATTTCATCATTTGTGTGATGCTTATTTCTGTTTTTATATATTAAGAGTATAGTCTTATATATGTAAAGACATCGAACTGGGAGTATTTTTAAAATCTTAAAAATATTTCTACAGCTATCAGTTGGGAGTAACTTTTGCATAATGCGAAGCACTCCTTTTTGCACAATAAAGAAAGATTTTAAATTGGTTTTATTGGTTCCCCAAAAAAAAGATACCATACATAATGTAGGAGTGCATGTATGCAAAGTAGACTGATTTTAAACACTGACAAGAGACAGTAAAAGAGCGAGCCTTTAGCACATAACATGAGCTATTAAGTTTATTAATAGTGTGCGTTTTATGTTCTTTCCTATCTAGTTTATCATCAATTACAACACCAAGAAAACATATTTGATTAACTGTACTTATTTTCTATTGTTATTCTTGGTTTATTTCTTATAGTTTTGGAAGTAAACTAAATACAGTTGGTTTTGTCTACATTTAATACCAGTTTGTTAAGAGTAAAACCTGGAGGTGAGTTTACACAAAACATCATTAGCCACAGCATCTAAGGAAGCCATTTAATAAGGTATAACAAATATGTTTGTGTCGTCTGCAAAATAAACAACTGAAACATCATTAAGTTGAAGACTAAATCATTGACATATACTAGAAATAACAACGGTCCCAAACATTGCCCTGTGGAACACATATATCAGTGTTTTGTGGCTAAGACTGATATATTGCCACAATATTATTATTTTTCTTGGCAATTTCTACCAATTGTCTCCTATTAGTTAAGTATGATTAAAATAAAGCATTAGCAGTTCACCTTATCCCTAATTTATCCAACTTTTCCAATAGTATTTTATGATCCACAGTATCAAATGCCTTAGATAAATCAAGGAATATTCCCAAGACGTCAATTGAATTATCATTACACGTTATAATATCTTCAATAAACTCACCTATGGCAAATTCAGTATTTTTACCTGCTAAGCAACCATGTTGGAAACTGTTTAGAAGATTAAATTTGGTAAGATATTATATTATTCTACTTTAAAGCCTGAATTATTTTCTAACACAATTATGTTACAAATACACTCATCAGCCAATTACTTGCTTTTGCCGCTGGCTATGTCCGTCCTTGCTGCCACCTTGGAATACACTATAATTAGAAGGTCCCGTCACATTTAGTATACAAGTACATAATTTTGCGACGTAAATTCTAAAGAATCTGGTGAGGTGTTCTATTATGGGGTACTAAAATTTAAATTCACTTAAAGCTGGCAAACAGTTTTATATATATATATATTTTTTTTTTTTTTTTTTTTTTTTGCTGGAAGATAACTATAGGTTCGTAGAATGAAAAAATGCCCATTTTTCTTATTCGTTTAATTTAACACGACATTTAAGGCGTCTACATATTATTTTCTCAATTTTATAATGTCTATATGTTGTTGACTTTGCATAAAAGCAATGCCTTTTTAAATACATTACATATATATATATATATATATATATATATTATATCTATATATATATATATATATATATATATATATATAAAAGCACCAAATACTTTTCCAATCTAGGCAGCTCTAGGTATAATATACTGCCAAAAAATTGGGTTTGGCTGTGTTGGGGACACGGCCGTTTATTAAGCGTGAATACGTCTACGTTGACGCGCTCGGACGCCTTGAAGTTTTTTTTTACTTTCCCGGCACCGCTATCACTGGATTGTTTTTGAGATGCGATTTCCAACCTTATACCATTTCTGTATTTCGACTTGGCTTTTTGACGAGTATATGCCGAAACTGTGTTAAGTTTTCTTAATTGTTTAGATTAAACTCATACAATCTCACGCGCAATCGACTGATCTTGACGAGAGATGTCGAGTGAAACTTAAACGTGCGCCGTAGCTTTTCCTAGTCAAAAGTTATACTACGCGGAAATTATGAGACGCGACGAAACTAACTCAAAATTGCAGCCCCCCCCCCCCCTTTTCCCCCCCTTTGTCAACGTGCGCGATGCTTCGCAGTCCTCACTCAACGTAACATATTCTTTGATCCTTTGGCAATCTAGTGGTGTAATTGAATTTCGAATGTAGACGATAGATTCGGAGCTGCAATGCCAAACTCTATGGATTTCCTGGATTGCCTCCCGCTATGGTCGCAGATGTGAAGACGTATTCACGTGAGACCCGGCGAAAGCAGGTACGGTTCTCGCGGCAGCAGCCACAGTACATGGTATGTTGCGGGCTAAGCGAGCGGCTCCGTCCTCGCGGCAGAAGCGCACACTCCGGAGCCGCCCACGAACAACCTCCAGATAAGCTCGCGGCCAGATCCAGATCGATAGGGCGAGAGGAGACTTCCGCTCGGATGAATAGGGATGAGACGAGATATGCTCTTCTCCCCTTCGCAGGCCCGCATGCAGGCCTCCCCGGGGTCGAGACACACGCCTCCTCCCCCCCTTCCCCTACCCCAACCCCCACCGCGGAGGAAAATACTACACGCGAAGAGAGAGAGAGAGAGAGAGAGAGAGAGAGAGAGAGAGAGAGAGAGGAGAGAGAGAGAGAAAAAACCCCTCTACGTCTTGCCAACCCGAAAAAAGAGCAGGGCCGGCTTTCATATGCAGATATAGGCTGCCCGCTGTTAACTGGCCACTTTTCTTCTCAAATTTGCATCCTCCTGTCGCATGTAAAATTAACGCTGTCATGGGCCTCACCACTTTGTTCGCGCGCCGTTAAGGTTGAAGTAAAGCAACTGCCTATGGAGCACTGTCCCTGACTTTACAATGTGAAGAACCCATTATAAAGTAGTACAGGCACCATAAAAATTGCCAGAAAAGTGTTACTTATGCTGCATATGAAAGAAGTACGTCTATATTATGCCACATTATAAAATTTTTAAAAATTTAAAATAATAATCAATTAAAATAGTCTGCATTTTTAATACAAAATTTGAGTATATTTCCATTGTGGGCAGAATTTGCAAGAAAATCTTCGTCACGGAATATCGTCATAATGTTTACTAAGATTTCCTGCAAGATAACTGTAATAATAATGAATTTTTATAAATTATTTATATGCACATCCATTTGTCACAAACAGTTATGGCTGGATCTGACGCCAATAAAGTTTATTACAAAATTGATATGGTATATTATTGCAATCATTTTATTACACACGACCACAGTAAATATTATGGCGATCTTTCTTGAAGAAGATTTTCTTTTGCAAGTTCTGCTTTCCGAAGCAACCAGAATGGAAATGCGCCTAAATTTGATTAAAAATACAAACTATTTTAATATATTATTTTTTTTAACATTTGAAAAGTATATTTAAGTCAAATATTTTATAACGTTGCAAAATAAATACATAATTTTTCCATACACGGCATAAATCGCACTTTTATGACAATTTTCATTGTGTCTATACTACTTTTTTTATGAGGTCTTCAAATTGTATAGTCTGGAGCAGTGCTCCACAGGCATTTCAACCTTAAAGCGAAACCATCGAATTTTCAAGAAAGTGAATGTGTTAATAATATGCATATTCGTTCTCCAATGTGTATAAAACAAGAAAAAAAATTTCAAGTCAAACATCACACTCGCAAGACTACGTCGAATCTGATAGCTATTTTTATAAATTCGTCCGCAATCAACTGGAAGCACGCATGCAATCGTGTAGTGTATGTAGTGTATGCAGTGTATCGGTAGTCGTGGACATTTTTCTTTAAGAGGTTGATTCCAAAAGTGCTTAAATTACTGCGAACAGCCTATGCATATTCCGAACTGAAAATTCTGGGCATTCACTACAACTGACGTTGAACTATTGAGCCTACCATGACCGAAGTTTCAGGCTACCCCACTCATCAGATACACAAGCACACAACACGTCAAAAGATTGCGGGTAAAATTTTGGCTTCAAGCCAAGTAGGCTACTAAAAAAACAAACGTTATGAAAGATTAACCTCAAATACAACACAAAAAGGGGCACAAAAATTATATATATATATATATATAATATTATATATACATATAAGCTAGCTTCAGCAAGTATTTGTTTTCAGCACCAACTGAAACAGGGTTAAAGAAGCATAAGTCGAGTTATTATGTCTACAATTCATAATTATTCAGTTCTAACGTTAGGCAGGTAAAATGGACCATCACATACTTAAATGAAAAAAAATATTCATAAATAACTCTTTGTAGTAATAGCATGTTCTTCAAGGTCCTGTGGAGGGGGGGGGGAGAGGGTTCCTCATTCACTGTCACTCTTATGGTTTTATAACTGTAGCTGCAAGTTATAATAATCTCTGATTTTTTTTTTGTTACATCTCGTTGGCACGTCGGTACGAATAACTTATTTAAACTATATCCTCGAGTGTCTGTGGATAAACACACTATAAAAAAAAACACGCGAGTTTGAACGAAACTGTGCACTCTGACGTCAGAGCCTTCCCGTCTTCGAGGCACGCGTTACTACAAGCTCGCGACTTCTTCTGCCAGCCGCCGCATTTAACTGCCGCGATACCATGAGTCACCGATAAGGAACAAGAAGTTGCACGCATGTACATACTAACTCTGACAGTGGTAACCTTTACTTCAACAACTGTTATCAATCTTGTTTACAAATACCAAGCAAAAAATAACTATTTCTATCGAAGTTATAATGTTAACGAGTTTTTATTTAAAAATAATTGTTGCATACTTCCACAATTAAAAAATAATTATTATAATAATGAATCTGGGTGTAGGTGCGTTAGAAAACAGGCCGTGGATTTTGCGTGAAACACTTTCTTTGGGATATGGGAACGAAATGAAAGTGATGAAGCAGAACTTGGCTTTTATGGCACGAAACGACAGGTATAGGCGAGACGTTTCATTTGGCACCAAAATTAGCGCGCTGGTACGTCGGAGTCGCAAGATATGTTGTTGAGAATTCTCGACTACGCTTAAAAATACCGCCAGTCGTCGCGGGCCCCCACCCACGCCACAACGCATGCGCGGCGCCAACTCATGATCACGCTTGCATCGCAGTTGCATACCTGATCGAACGAGGTCACATGCATTTCAATCATACTATTAGTCACTAAGTAATATTGTCGTAATAGATCACACAGCAAATGTTACATTAACAATCCGTAGAGCTAGTGATTCTTGGCGAAAAAAATTTCAGTACAGGGTAGACTTCAACATGATACGCACCCAACAGCAGTTTGTATATTGCCATTGGTTGCTGTCTGCTTGGGAAGGCGTTTTCGTATTCGACAGGGCACAGGGCAACTCACAATTCGGCAACATCGACACGGTTCCTATAGACTATCCACGGTAAAGTGAGCACTTTTGAAAGCCGTCTCATTTGGAATAATATTCAATAAATATATTTTATTTCAGCCTTAGGTATAAACTTCCGAGTGCGCTGGAATATATGCACTGTGTTTTATTATTTGTCTCTAACACGCAAATGCTGTATATAGTCTATAACACGCAAATGCTGTATATAGTCTATAACACGAAAATGCTGTATATAGTCTATAACACGCAAATGCTGTATATAGTTTACAACACGCAAATTCTGTAAATAGTCTATAACACGCAAATGCTGTATATAGTATATAACACGCAAATGCTGTACATAGTCTATAACACGCAAACGCTGTATATAGTCTATATAACACGCAAATGTTGTATATAGTCTATAACACGAAAATGCTGTATATAGTCTATAACACGAAAATGCTGTATATAGTCTATAACACGCCAATGCTGTACATAGTCTATAACACGCAGATACTGTACATAGTCTATAACACGCAGATGCTGTACATAGTCTATAACACGCAAATGCTGCGTATAGTCTATTCGTGATTTCTCCACACTTCTTTAATCAAACCTTTGACAAATCACCCCATGTATGATATGCTGAGTTATTTCCTATACACGTAGTGCATCATAAGCGTTTTATACCTGTGTTAAGAGGAGTGTGAAGTGAAATATTTGTTGTGAAATCGTTGTATGCGCGTATTCGCGTATCTCGGTAAAAATATGTTCTGTACACACGATCTTTTGCTAGAAAAGGTCAAATATCGCATTTTCGAAGCTTGCCTATGCAGTTTCCTTAAGCGACAAGAGAAAATTACAACCACGCGGGCGTGGTTTAATCTGTGGGCTTTCATTGCATGTAATACAATTCCACTGTTAAAGATCTAATTTGCACAGTACAGGACCACGACGGAAACACTGCAAGCCTTGCGCGTAGGAGCGATAAGGCACTAGGCGTGCGTGTAACTGTCGCTCGTATCGCTGCCTCGCTTCTTGTCCTTGGACGCGCAGCTTCACACTCCTCTTAACACAAAGTTGCCATATTTTCGGTTCAACTGAACTTTTGCTAATTTTTTTATCTATAAATTATAATATTTCATTAAAAATAATATGAATAAAAAACAGGGAGAAAATAGGTTGTTGATCACCCGTAGTAAGAAGCATTGCAAGAACAGTTCGGCGTAAAAATTGCAGTGCTGTTTTCAGGGTAAGCCATAGTAATGATAAATAAAACAAATTTCATCTGCTGCAAATAATGCGGCCTAAAACGCCATTGATTGTATGCAACAGTTTATTTGCTTGATCTTCAAATTTAGCGACTTTAAAAGAATTTCTCGAATTAGTTAGTTTGTCTACTTTAATTAGACAAACCACGTGGCAAACGATTTTTTATTATAACTTCAAACTGTTTAATTTATTCGAATATAGTTTGTTCACAGTAAAATGAGCACTTCTGAAAGCCCTGCTTAAGATCTACTTGCATACACGTTGTGCGTTCTTCCGCCTTATGTAAAATTAACATTGCCATGGGCCTAATCACTATCCATACGTCGGTCAAGTGGAACTGTGAAACTATTACAAAAGAAAATGTTTTGCAAATATGCATTAAAAAATACAGAAAGCGAGAGAAACAATTTAATTGATCACAAATGGTAAGCTAACACTTTTTGTTCGACGTTGATACATGGAACTACTTTCTCCTCAATCGTTACCAACTTTACTGGACACATGTCACTCCTTGCGACCGTTAAAATAAATGTATGTAGGAGCAGTGGCTTTTTTTTTAAGGGTTGATTTCAAAAGTGCTCACTTTATCGTGAACAGCCTTGATGACAAAACGCCGTATGCTGTCTATTATGTCTACAGTCGTGAGAGTTCTAGCTGACATAGTGGGCTAAACGCGACGCATTCGAACAGCTGATCAAGCGGCTTGTGCGTAGATGCGTGAACACGAGTTGGCTTTAAGCTTTGAGCTCACGCGTCTCGGGGCCTTGAACACGCCAAATAGCCACACACCAACTGCTCAGTTCTTCCCCATAAGCACACGGAGGATTGGAGTGATTCCTTCCTACAGTTTAGAAATTAATGATCTGTATAAAAACTTGTACTCTTGTGCTAAATACGCGTGATAGCATGGCATAGCAAAGTTATTCGTGGCCAGTACTAAAAAATGCGAGGCCCTGTGGATAATGGCCTTCCTTGTAAGTAGCTGGTTCGTAAACCGTGTCACTGGTTAATGGCAGGAATGTTAATTACGTTTATATCAGAACGATGCGCCTAAAGCTCATTGGTTGAAATAATTAAACAAGCATTAAGCCGAGTTAAAGTACAACACGCATAAAAATATTTATCTAATTTGCAAAGTTTAAAGCCATTAATTAAATAGGGTCTGGAAGGGTTAAAGAGTTAGGTGTATATATGTGTAAGTATGTATATATACACAATATATATACTATACACACACTCATATATATATATATATACACACACACACACACACACACATACAAAACATTCCCACTGACTGTGTGCCAAGTTTAATTCCTTTTCAGCGGTATCCTACGGTAGTGCGACAATTTTTATGGAAATGAGTGTACATCTATTGACGTTACAAGTGTAAGCAAGTAAGGAAATCCACTATAGGCTGTTCACGGTAATGTGAGAACTTTTCAAGGCGTCTCAACAGGCATAGTAACCAAAAATAATAATAATAATCGTAATTTAGTGTAGCCTCAGACGTTAACTTTTGAGAATTATGAAACGTATAGACTGTGTTCAGGCAATTAGTCAAATGGAAATTTTTACACACACAATTGGCAAAAGGATGTAAATGAGCTGAAAGTAACTTTGAAGCACGGCCTTAGAAAGTGCTCACTTGACAGTGAACAGCCTATGTGTAGTAAGGGTGAACAGGGACCCGGTGTAGCGTGATTCACGCTGAGGATGGCAGGAATGACGACGGGGGAGCAGGCGCGGCTAGGAATGTGGCCATGCCGCCACCTTCACTGCCGCCCCTCGCAGCGCAATAAAGGAAGTGTTTGTTTACGTCTCCCTCGCGAGTTTTGCAATTCAAACCTCTGCCTGCCAACGGGACACGTGAGAAAGGGCCTCGGTTACAGAGGGAAGGTCTGATGGAGGGTGGAGCTGAGGTAGCCGACGGCATACGGCAAAACCACTCCAGGGTCATCTTCACGCGAAGTCCAGGCGTTCCTCAAGAGAATCAAAGCCCTTGCTCAACTCTCGCACTGCGCCAAACTATGCACAGCCACAACATTTATTTAAGGGTTTTAATACTTATAAGCTATTCACGGTAAAGTGAGCACTTTTGAAAGCCCTCCCATTTGGAAGCATTGTCAATAAATAAATGTTATTTTACTTTCAGACGTCAAGCCGACCTCCCGTGGCGCAGTCGGTTAGTGCGCCACCGATCTGCGGTGCGGGAGGTTCTGGACTCTAATCCCAGGTAGGGCAAGCATAAAACCAGGGGACGTTAAAAATCCCTTTACATTACAATACAATTTAGACGTCAACTTCCGAGTGCGATGGAATATAAACACTTAGTTTATCACTTGCACGCTAACACTTATTTTAAAAAGGTTATTAAAGGATAAAAAATGGCTGAAAGGAAAGGAAAAACAACTTAGGGCCTCAAAAGTGCTCACTTTACTGTGAATAGTCTATAGCCGCAAGCAATGCCTGCCTCTAAAGATTTCACCACCAATAATGATTTCTGAATATTTATTGTGGGTTTAATTTTGACTCCATATTATTAACATTGCATTACAGGTAGTTGAAAAATGGACGTCAACGAAGGACATCAAAAGTCAAGAACTACCAGACAATTTCTTCTCCTTGAGCGATTAAAATATACATATTTTATTATTTTAACTTACGTTCACTCTAAAAATATTTTTAGTTTTTACAAGAAATATTATTGCAAAAACCCTAGTGGCAAGAAAATCCTTTGTAAAACTACGAACAGTTTTCTTGTAAAATCTGCAAAACATATATTTGTAATATTACGAACGATAGACTTGTATCACAACTTACATTATTAACAAGTGCACATAAAATTATTGTTTTTTGTTCTAGAAAACAAATGTGATAAATTAATAACAGAAAATAACAAGAAATATTTCGAAATATAATTTACTTTAAAAAAATTATAATTCCTCTCTGCCAGCACGGGGACTAGAACCCACACCCCTTGTAATATGTATTACCAGCCCGAATCCTTAACCACAAGACCAACACGACTTATGAAATGAGCACTTACTTTCATATGAAATATACCTGCAAAAAAAGTACAAAATATTATGGAAGTTATTTTATTAAGAGGGATACATTTGTAACTAGGAAACATTAACAGTTAATGCGGTCACATTTTATTGTAACTTTCGTTTTGTTATGATTATTTGAGTTGTTTTAAGTGCTTTACGTTACTCAAACTTGCAATTTTTTTTTTCTGCACGCAAATTAACCTTACATCACGCATACTTTTTGCCAAACAGCTATATACGGTTTTACGTTATTGAGTGTCCGGCATTTCGTTGAAGCCCATGAATACGTGTCAGTATAGTACAAACGTTTCTTGAGGTCTAATACAAACATAGCCCTTGTGGTTTTACAAACGAGTAGTTTCACAAGAGAAATCTATGTACTTCTACAAGCATTATTTTGTAAAACTACAAACTATTTTCGTAGTAAAAATTACAAATTTTAATTACAGTGCTATCTCCAATCGACAATGTTAGTTTTTTTTTTTTCTGCAAGTAGAATAATAAGCTACAGCTCCCCCTTTTTTTCGGTGTGTAAGGACCATTTTTGGAACACTGGCTAGTCAAGCTAGAAGCATAGGGTAATAATTTCCTATTATGGTGAGGATTGCAGGTATTTCTAAATACTTTAGATCAGTTACTTTTCAGTGCCAGAAATTGAATTTTAATTCTTTGAAAAACTGGTCAAATTTTAACGCGTGTTGAATAGTAAGCAGTGATTTGGGCTTTTGTTTCGTGTTACGCACAGTTGACGTACAATGAACTCGTGACTGTTTATTATTTACTTGGGATGCCTTCAGCTTTCGTCAGTGGTCCTTGTGTATAGCTCCGCTCTAAATCTGAATCAGTGATTTCAATCAGTATAATTATTTTACGGAATACTAAGTTAATGATCTGTTCACTGGCAGATCAGTGGAATGTACCGACATTTTACTGCCATACCGGTGCAATTCAACAGGAATCAGCAAAAAAAATTAACTGTATTATCGGCGGTGAATATCAGCAACTGTAATCATTCGTAGAATTTTACCGATTTAAGTAGAACAGTTTCAACAGATCTGCAGCAAAATCCGTAGATGCGGAGCAGTTGTAACTGTTTCGATGTTAGAGCGTAGTTTAGTGCAAAACAGAAGAGCATTCGGCAGTAAGCAACAAATATATCCACAAGTTCAAATACACAAAAGCAGCATTAATGAACTTTTCATGATCCATAATAGATACTCGAATGGGGGCATTTGGAACGGAAAATTGAACTACGTATTCGCTTCAAGCCCACTAGGAATTAAGTTTTCATTTTTTCATTTATTTAATGATGAAATTTAATAAACATATTAACCAAAGCAAAATCTCCCAATTACATAAGTTGCACTGTGGCCGTACGTAGACTATAGTTGAGACATACTGCGCCATGTCCCCAACAACTCGCCCATCGCCAATAGAACTGTCGAAATCTCCCGATTACATAAGTTACACTGTGGCCGTACGTAGACTACAGTTGAGACATACTGCGCCATGTCCCCAACAACTCGCCCATCGCCAATAGAACTGTCGAAATCTCCCGATTACATAAGTTGCACTGTGGCCGTGCGTAGACTATAGTTGAGACATACTGCACCATGTCCCCAACAACTCGCCCATCGCCAATAGAACTGTCGAAATCTCCCGATTACATAAGTTGCACTGTGGCCGTGCGTAGACTACAGTTGAGACATACTGCGCCATGTCCCCAACAACTCGCCCATCGCCAATAGAACTGTCGAAATCTCCCGATTACATAAGTTACACTGTGGCCGTACGTGAACTACAGTTGAGACATACTGCGCCATGTCCCCAACAACTCGCCCATCGCCAATAGAAATGTCGAAATCTCCCGATTACATAAGTTACACTGTGGCCGTACGTAGACTACAGTTGAGACATACTGCGCCATGTCCCCAACAACTCGCCCATCGCCAATAGAACTGTCGAAATCTCCCAATTACATAAGTTGCACTGTGGCCGTACGTAGACTACAGTTGAGACATACTGCGCCATGTCCCCTAACAACTCACCCATCGCCAATAGAACTGTCGAAATCTCCCAATTACATAAGTTGCACTGTGGCCGTGCGTAGACTAAGTTGAGACATACTGCGCCATGTCCCCAACAACTCGCCCATCGCCAATAGAACTGTCGAAATCTCCCGATTACATAAGTTGCACTGTGGCCGTACGTAGACTACAGTTGAGACATACTGCGCCATGTCCCCAACAACTCACCCATCGCCAATAGAACTGTCGAAATCTCCCAATTACATAAGTTGCACTGTGGCCGTGCGTAGACTATAGTTGAGACATACTGCGCCATGTCCCCAACAACTCACCCATCGCCAATAGAACTGTCGAAATCTCCCAATTACATAAGTTGCACTGTGGCCGTACGTAGACTACAGTTGAGACATACTGCGCCATGTCCCCAACAACTCGCCCATCGCCAATAGAACTGTCGAAATCTCCCGATTACATAAGTTACACTGTGGCCGTACGTAGACTACAGTTGAGACATACTGCGCCATGTCCCCAACAACTCACCCATCGCCAATAGAACTGTCGAAATCTCCCGATTACATAAGTTACACTGTGGCCGTACGTAGACTATTGTTGAGACATACTGCGCCATGTCCCCAAGAACTCACCCATCGCCAATAGAACTGTCGAAATCTCCCAATTACATAAGTTGCACTGTGGCCGTGCGTAGACTATAGTTGAGACATACTGCGCCATGTCCCCAACAACTCACCCATCGCCAATAGAACTGTCGAAATCTCTCAATTACATAAGTTACACTGTGGCCGTACGTAGACTACAGTTGAGACATACTGCGCCATGTCCCCAACAACTCACCCATCGCCAATAGAACTGTCGAAATCTCCCGATTAAATAAGTTACACTGTGGCCGTACGTAGACTACAGTTGAGACATACTGCGCCATGTCCCCAACAACTCGCCCATCGCCAATAGAACTGTCGAAATCTCCCGATTACATAAGTTACACTATGTGCCGTACGTAGACCACGGTTGAGTCATACTGCGCCATGTCCCCAACAACTCACCCATCGCCAATAGAACTGTCGAAATTTCCCATAAGTTACACTGTGGCCGTACGTAGACTACAGTTGAGACATACTGCGCCATGTCCCCAACAACTCACCCATCGCCAATAGAACTGTCGAAAACTCCCGATTACATAAGTTACACTGTGGCCGTACGTAGACTACAGTTGAGACATACTGCGCCATGTCCCCAACAACTCGCCCATCGCCAATAGAACTGTCGAAATCTCCCGATTACATAAGTTACACTGTGGCCGTACGTAGACTACAGTTGAGACATACTGCGCCATGTCCCCAACAACTCACCCATCGCCAATAGAACTGTCGAAATCTCCCGATTACATAAGTTACACTGTGGCCGTACGTACTCTACAGTTGAGACATACTGCACCATGTCCCCAACAACTCACCCATCGCCAATAGAACTGTCGAAATCTCCCGATTACATAAGTTACACTGTGGCCGTACGTAGACTACAGTTGAGACATACTGCGCCATGTCCCCAACAACTCACCCATCGCCAATAGAACTGTCGAAATCTCCGATTACATAAGTTACACTGTGGCCGTACGTAGACTACAGTTGAGACATACTGCGCCATGTCCCCAACAACTCGCCCATCGCCAATAGAACTGTCGAAATCTCCCGATTACATAAGTTACACTGTGGCCGTACGTAGACTACAGTTGAGACATACTGCGCCATGTCCCCAACAACTCACCCATCGCCAATAGAACTGTCGAAATCTCCCAATTACATAAGTTACACTGTGGCCGTACGTAGACTACAGTTGAGACATACTGCGCCATGTCCCCAACAACTCACCCATCGCCAGTAGAACTGTCGAAATCTCCCGATTAAATAAGTTACACTGTGGCCGTACGTAGACTACAGTTGAGACATACTGCGCCATGTCCCCAACAACTCGCCCATCGCCAATAGAACTGTCGAAATCTCCCGATTACATAAGTTACACTGTGGCGTACGTAGACCACGGTTGAGTCATACTGCGCCATGTCCCCAACAACTCACCCATCGCCAATAGAACTGTCGAAATTTCCCAATTACATAAGTTGCACTGTGGCCGTGCGTAGACTATAGTTGAGACATACTGCGCCATGTCCCCAACAACTCACCCATCGCCAATAGAACTGTCGAAATCTCCCGATTACATAAGTTACACTGTGGCCGTACGTAGACTACAGTTGAGACATACTGCACCATGTCCCCAACAACTCACCCATCGCCAATAGAACTGTCGAAATCTCCCGATTACATAAGTTACACTGTGGCCGTACGTAGACTACAGTTGAGACATACTGCGCCATGTCCCCAACAACTCACCCATCGCCAATAGAACTGTCGAAATCTCCCGATTACATAAGTTACACTGTGGCCGTACGTAGACTACAGTTGAGACATACTGCGCCATGTCCCCAACAACTCGCCCATCGCCAATAGAACTGTCGAAATCTCCCGATTACATAAGTTACACTGTGGCCGTACGTAGACTACAGTTGAGACATACTGCGCCATGTCCCCAACAACTCACCCATCGCCAATAGAACTGTCGAAATCTCCCGATTACATAAGTTACACTGTGGCCGTACGTAGACTACAGTTGAGACATACTGCGCCATGTCCCCAACAACTCACCCATCGCCAATAGAACTGTCGAAATCTCCCGATTACATAAGTTACACTGTGGCCGTACGTAGACTACAGTTGAGACATACTGCGCCATGTCCCCAACAACTCCCCCATCGCCAATAGAACTGCCGAAATCTCCCGATTACATAAGTTACACTGTGGCCGTACGTAGACTACAGTTGAGACATACTGCGCCATGTCCCCAACAACTCACCCATCGCCAATAGAACTGTCGAAATCTCCCGATTACATAAGTTACACTGTGGCCGTACGTAGACTACAGTTGAGACATACTGCACCATGTCCCCAACAACTCACCCATCGCCAATAGAACTGTCGAAATCTCCCGATTACATAAGTTACACTGTGGCCGTACGTAGACTACAGTTGAGACATACTGCGCCATTTCCCCAACAACTCACCCATCGCCAATAGAACTGTCGAAATCTCCCGATTACATAAGTTACACTGTGGCCGTACGTAGACTACAGTTGAGACATACTGCGCCATGTCCCCAACAACTCGCCCATCGCCAATAGAACTGTCGAAATCTCCCGATTACATAAGTTACACTGTGGCCGTACGTAGACTACAGTTGAGACATACTGCGCCATGTCCCCAACAACTCACCCATCGCCAATAGAACTGTCGAAATCTCCCGATTACATAAGTTACACTGTGGCCGTACGTAGACTACAGTTGAGACATACTGCGCCATGTCCCCAACAACTCGCCCATCGCCAATAGAACTGTCGAAATCAAATGTTCAGCAGTGATAGCGGTGTTTAAGTTTGGATTTCAACATACGCACCCTTTTATGTGAATAAAATATTCCGATTTACTTGAGTGAGTATTTGCCTATCGCAGTTACATTAGAATGAGGCCAGAGAAAGCGTGGAAATACTAAAAGGCACTTAGTTCCATTAGATGTTTACTAACTTCAAATGGAGTCCACTGGCAAGAAGGAAGATAAATAGACGAATGTTGGATCACGGAGGGAGAGTGATTACTGCGCATTTACCACCCCTCACTCAACCCCACATTCCCTCCGCGACTCAGAAAGAGACTTGCTGTGCACGCGAGACCACAGATCAGGTAATTACACACAGACAAAATGACATGGCGGTTTATTTGACGCGGCAGTGCTCATTCTCTGATTGGCCACACAAGGCAATGGAAACAGATCTCGCGTCTTATTGGACACCATACGCTGCGAAAGGTTCCCCAATGGCTGGGCTGCCATCCTCACCAGTGCATCAATTTTAAAAATATCCATTCCAAACAAAAATCGTTCTACGTCTCATTTCGTAAGGACTTTTAGCATGTAAAAAATGTGGAAATCTTCTACGTTTAATAAGACATTAAATAAAACGTTAATGTGAAATTTAAATTAACATATGGGAAAAACCTGAATGGATTTTTTTTTTGTTTGCAATAGACGCACTGAGGAGGACAGACTGGAGAATGGAGAGATTTAGCCGATGAGGGTAATGTGAGATGAGTATGGAGCACCGCCATAATGCAAGGTCGGGGGAAACAGGAGATCCCCAAGAATACCCACTGACTAGCGGCATCGCCCGGCACGATTCCCACGTGCGAAAATTCGGGGGTGGGCGCCCCGCCGGGAGTCTAACCACTACACGACCACGACCCCATACTGAAAAGGGAATTTCTGTAACAGTGATTCAGCATTTAAGGTGATATTTCACATTTTTTTATTTGGCTATCTGAAGGAGCTTTTGAAAAGTGCCCCCTTAATGCAGTTATTGGTTGTCAAATCATTATAGTTTTCAAAATATAACACTCAAAGTCTTAATTTCCCGAATTCTGCAGCAAAATAGGCTTTGCTCCTAGATAATTTTTTCCAGTCAAATTGCATTTAATGCAATCTATATGGTGTGCACAGCATACTGATTCAGTATGAGTGCGATTTATAAACAGGTGAGCAAGTATTGGCACTCTGACATTTGTTGCAAATAGGGGTTCGATTTGTCGTAAATATATTTTTTTGTTCATTCAAGCGAAACTGTTAACATTCATTTAATACATAGTTTAAACCGCAAACTGCAGTGGAAAAGTTGTTTTTGTTCCTTTCGTAGCTTGTAACGCAAATGCATTATGCCGCACTTAAAGACTTTAATTCAACAATTTGAACATATTTATAACACCTTTGAATCGGAATTTTAGTGTTATATATTGAAAACTATAATGATCTAATAACTAACAACTGCATTAAGAGGACACTTTTCGAAACCTCTCTCAGATAACCAAATTTAAAAAAAAAATGGAAAAGTCACCTTAAACTCCATGAATGTAAACTCGATAGGCAGGCGAACGGCATTCCGATACGTCGCTAGTTAGTGACGCCATTTTGCTGGCGTGTGCGGCTGTAGTTGGCGGGGGTGGAAGTGGCTAACGACCCTGTAGCGAGACGGTGTGTAAAGGGGTTGTGGGAGGGAGGGAGGTAAACTATCCCCACCACCATGCCTGTAGGTGTATCCAGGCAAGTAATCGCGGCGTGGCAGCCACGCAGCCATCAGAGCAGCGCCTCCTCGCCTTTTCACGGCCGAGGCCGAGCGTAATTTCGAGCCGGGGTTCATCTCTACCCCTCTGCCCCCCCCCCCTTGTCAAGACGGCGGGCTTCAAACAGCGGGTGTAATCAGGCGAGGCTCTGTGGTGGGGGGTGGCTACGCCCCCACGGCACGCGAGCACGCGCCTGGTCCGCCTTCATTGACGCCGCCAGCGCCCGAGCTCTACACGCACACACACTGTTACGCCTACTACAACTACTGTCTATCCGCGATATCTCCACACTTTGATGCGTTTTGTTGTTTCCTTAAAGTATGTAGTAACTGGATGCCTAACGACAAGGCGTATTTACTTTGATTTTCACTTATGTATAACATTTTGTTACGATTTCTCTCGCTAGAAATTAACTGGGCTATAGGCCTACCAAGTTCGTTAACGGATGGAGGTCTTAATCAAATAAAATAATTTATTATAATTTCCTTATTTTATTTACAATAACTACAGCAAAATTCCTCTGAACTCAAAATCTCACAGTAAATTGATATCACTTACTGTTCACAACTAATTACTCAAATTTAATACAATTTATAATTACCACAAAGAACTCAATTAAATTAAATAATTAAAAACCAGCCCCAATATACAGTATATCAAACTATCCAAATATTATATAAAATATGTGTCCAAATTGACAGTTCGAATATGTACAATAAAATCAGTATTACACTTCCTTTCAGTCCCACCTAAGTTCAGTCCATGTCCCGCCAGTCGCAATGTTCTAGAGTCCTCCAAGCGCCCTCACGCACAGTAGGCTTCACTCGTCGGTTTCACACCCTCTCGTCCATTCAAGTCACGAACACCTCACTCGCCGTCGTCCCGTAATCTCCAGTCGTCGTCCACACTCCATTTTACTCGCGCACACTCGCCAGGCGGCCTCCGTCAAAGACTGCCGGCCGCTGAATTGCGGCAATATATATAGCATCTTAGGCCGTCACCTAGAATCTTCCCCAAGTCGCGTGATACGTCGCGGAGGGCTGAGACGCCAGTCAGTCTCACCAGAACATTCTTGCGTTGTCGCCAGACCCGTCGAAACCTCCAGCAGGGGGGAGGGGCCATGACGCAAACACGGCTGCCGAGCAGCGCGACAGCCCGACGGCGGCCGTTGTCCATTATTCACGGGTTTCCCTGGAAGGGGGGGGGGGGGTCAGGTGGCAACCTCGGGAGAGGGGAGGGATGAGGTGGTTCCACCGCCACAGTGCCGGGCAGCAGCGCGTAACAATATGAACCAATTATGACCTAGAGCAGTTAAGATAGTTTGCAGATCATTTGTCACTGAACTTCGCAGTGTGCAGTACAGACCAAAAATTACCTACACGTGGGTATTGTACACAATTGTGTTCACTGGGTCTGAATGGGTTAAGAAGGCTCAACGAAATTGTTCGCTCATGGCGTACATAATAGTATCTAAAGCTTTATTGAACTATTACAACTCTACACTCTAAACATTTTTTTTTGTACTTTTACAAGAAAAATCCTTGGAAATCCAGTTGCCAAGGATACGAAAATCCTTCGCAAACTAAAAAAAGTTTTCTTGTAAAATCTGCAAAATATTTAATTGTAATGATAGTCTTGTATTACAGCTGAATTATTGAGAAATGTACGTAATTGTTTTTCCATTAGAGACCAAATGCGATAAATTAATAACAGAGAATAACCAAAAGCAAATATCTCAAAATATAATTAACGAAAAAAATTACGTATCTCCAGCACGGGGAGCAGAATCCACACCCCTTGCATTATAGGCCGGTATTCTTAACCACACGACCAACTTGACTCACGAACTCAAAATTATGTTTATAGTAAATATAGCTGAAACTACCTATAAAATATTAATGAAGTGATTTCGTTAAGTATGTAAATTTATTTAATTTTAAGAGTTCTATAGTTGAGTTAAGAGATTTGGACGGCTCTTAATGAGATATTGAGAGCCAAATTATGAGTTCAGTGTGACTAGGAAACATTAACAGTTAATGAGTAAATGGTCATGTTTGATTGAAATTGACGTTTTATTATGATTATTTGAGATGTTTCAAGCGTTTCACGTTACTAAATCTTTCAATACATTTGTTTCTGTACGGAGCTACACCAGGGGTGTAGTCGTAAATTTAGCAGTCCCGGAACGCTCCAATATAAATATCCGACAGCAAGATAAGGATAATGATATCTTGCAGAGGGGGGAGGGGGTAGGCTTAGGTTTAGGCGCTCTTTCAGCGATAGAATGGTTTGGGGAGAGGGGATTTGTGTAGAAAATAAGACCTAGTGGCCACCATTATTTAACAGACATTTGAGTTGACTATGTAAGAAGCCGATTGACATTTTAAATTTCCGACTTTCCGAGGGGCCCAAATAATAATTCCCGAGTGTTGTGAAATAACAACATTACACAAGTAATAGTTAATATTTTACAAAGCACATGTAATATAAGATTGGTTAGAAATAAACTACAAAATTACACTTATTCTTAAAATAGCCCCAGCTCTGAAAAAATACACTCAGCCTTAAAAAAAACACTCAGAAAAAACATTTAGCTTTACAAAAATACACTCAGTCTTAAAAAAAAAAACTCACTTTGTTTTAAAACAAATATACTCAGAATTTTTAAAAGTACACCATACCTCAAATAATATTCTTAGCCTTAAAAACTATACTCAAAATTAGCAAGGTCATACGTGGCAAGCACTTCACAAAAGTCCAAAACTACGTTAATATTAAGTAATTAAATATTATTACATTTTACAATAGCACACATTTTACTTCTGTTATTATTTTACTGTTGCTAACACTTTTTTTAAACCATGAAAATTATGTAAATGTTACCACTTTTCTATTACCGTAAACAGTATGCATTTCTCAAATTATAGATGAAAGACGGAAGCGACAGCTTTAATAGCTTAATACATTTTACGGCTGTCAATGGGAGAAACAGAAGACGTGAAGAAAGACAGTTCCCGTTTTTTCCTGTTTTTGGAAATAGAGGGAAAAGAACCAAAATCTCACACGCAGGACCGATGAGTTCCGGCTCCACTACACCCCTGAGATACACTTTACATCACCCATAGTATGGCACCCATCTCACATAGTATGGCACCCATCTCACATAGTAAGGCACCCATCTCACATAGTATGGCAAGATTTTGACAGTCACTGAGCGGCAACTTGACGTATACGAAACGAACAAAGTGCCGCTTACAAAATCGTGTATCAGCCGATGCACGAACGAACACAAGTTAATATTAAGTTGGCTATTCTGAGTCCACTAGCGACGCACAGCAAAGTAAAAAATACGCGATGACAAAGGGTTCCTACATTCATTAATACACTTTATTTTACGTGGACACAAAACAGCGGTTGTAAGTGTTTCAGACTAATCTTCGTGCTAAAGTAGAAATGTATAGGTAGGGACACCTGTTTTTCGCGAAAAGACTTACGCGAAGGCTAGACTCCAATGTCATATTGCATATGTGCAGTTTTCATTTGGTTTTTGGCCACGTGTCTTTGTCGGGAAATAGTTCCTTACCTGACTAGGCCAATCAGAATTAAGTAACTCCAACACTGGATTTCCGTGATTCGCTTGTAGGCGCCTACAACGCGTGACAGTTAAACTCAGCCAATTACAAAATTAAATCTGAGCTCTATTGTTTTGGAGTACAAGTTGTCCTGAAATCTTTTTTTCGAAAAACAGGTGGCCCTATGTATAGGTGCTCAAAATGAAATGCACATAAGACGATTCATAGCTGAATTAAACGCGACTTCAAACCTTAGAACTTTTCATATCGTATTCTAACTGTCCATCCATGCTTTCCATATGTGCTTGATATTAATTCCGAAAGCCTACAGAAATATGGCATGGTAATATTTAATTTTTTTTTTTTTTTTTTTTTTTTTTCAAATATTTGACGAAATATATTTCAAATTCGTGTCGTTTCGAGACAGTAATAGGAGAAAAGTCAAGTTTTAAAAATAAGGATCTAGAGGCGGCGAACCTGCTGCTATCTAGTGGTACCGCACGCGGCTCACACACTTCGTGCGCGCCATTTGTGTCCTCTTTCTCGAACCTAACCTGCTATAAAGCTGAAATGAATATGATTCGTATGTAAAATAACAAATTTACGAACAGATACCAAAAGTTTTATTTTTCCGCGAGCTCTGCGTGATTTTTAAAGTAACATATATTTCATGTACAGCGATTTTGATTACTAGTAATTTCTATTGGGCCAGTAATTGTCAGTCTATGTCCTAAACACGCCATGTTTCCCCCCCCCCCCCCGAAAACCCATTTCCTTGTTCTCTGTAGCCTCCAATACTGTCGCACCGGCTGATGGCGAAAGGATACATAAACTGAAAGTAAACGTTCGTTGAACAGTCACAATCTTGTCATATTATATGAGACAGACAGTATATACAGTTTTACGTTGTATAGAGTCCGCCATTTTGCTGAAGCTCGTGGATACGAGTCGATTTAATAAAAACGTTTCTTAAGGTCTATTACAAACACGGCCCTTGTAGTAGTTTTACAAACGAGTAGTTTTATACGAGAAATATTTGTACTATTACAAGCATTTGGAACACGTGCAAAGCAATGCCCTAGGCTTTGTCGAAGCCAAAAATAAAATATAAAATCTGTGTTGCAGGATGCAGCAAAAATACCGTAAATCCATGATGGCGGCGACTGATCACGTGAGGTCTGGCGCTGTAACTGTGTTCCGGAGTGTTTGGAATCCTGCTGTTGTGATGAAACTATTAAATGTGTATGCTTACTTACGTAAAGGCATCACAATCCAGACTTCCAAGTAATATTAACTACTATAAAGTTACCACGCATGCTGTAAATATTATTTTGGAGACCTCCGATGTAGTTGAGAACTGCTTCGAGAGACTGTCGTATCTTACTACATACTAACCGGATACGAGCCAAACAACGATCGGAGCCCGTATTGAACTTTGCTATAGGTTATTCACGGTAAAGTGAGCACTTTTGAAAGCTCTCTCATTTGGAATAATAATCAATAAAAATATTTTATTTTAGCTTTAGACGATAACTTCCGAGAGCGGTGGAATCAATGCACTGTGTTTATTATCTACATGGATATATTTATTTAAAAAGGTGGTTGAAGGATTTAAAAAAAATGGCTGGAAGGTAAATTAAGTAACTGGGGCATCATAAGTGCTCACTTTACCGTGAAGAGCCTGTACAGACTTTTCATCAACAAAATGATATGATCACCGCTGGAAGTCCCACAGGTACACGCAGCACTACGAGAACACCGCACGCCAGGTCAGAGTCTTGCGCGTAGCGGCGATGGCGCTCTTGTAGCGCGTGTAAGTGTGACCCTTACAGCTCCCGCGCTGCTCGAATAAAAAAGGAGAAAAACGATGCAGGCAGGCGGTACCCTTAATATGTCGTGTATCACAATGGGCGCAGCGACTAGAGAGCGCCCCCCCCCCCCCCTCTCCGGCACCAAACCCTCGTAACACCCGCCCTTGCATTTCGGGGCTGCTCAGTTTCCACCTCGCTTCGCATACTCATCGACTCAAGGCAGAAATTCCTTCTTTTTTTCGCGTCATAATTTCGCATTCATAGTGATTACTGACAACCTATCACTATAGAAACCTTACATTTTACGAGTTGTTTAATATTTTTGAGCATAATTTTAATATTGCGTGTTATCTGCTTGTAAAAAGTCGAAAACTTATTAATTTTATTAATAAAATATAAATATCTCGTAACATAAAATTCTCTAATTTTTTTGCTACCTTTAATTTTACTGATTATACAATTTCATTTGTAGTGAACATGATTAAAAAACAGGGAGAAAATAGGTGAGTTGGTATGAAATAGTTCGCATGAGAAATATAATTAAATTATGTGCGTACGAATGCGGTGCGAAAAATTAGAAAACCAAAAAAGTGAATAAACATACAAAAGTATATATTATTAAAAATAACACAATAATATTATTCATGAATCTATAATGCTGAATTTTATAACACGAACAAAAAAAAAAGATTTTATTTTACAAAATATTTTAACAAGAGCTTTCAATAAAATTTAATTCTGTGTTAAGACTTTTTTTAATTTTGTTATAAAAAAGTTTTACATAGTGAAATTACTGATTTCGTGGCGTCACTACCGAAGTAATACGTCGCCACGTTTTTCGCCCATCAGCGCCCAGTAACTCACTAGTCACCCGCCCGCCCAGCCATTAGGGAACGTTCCGCAACACGCGTTAACTAATCAGACACAAGGCCCGTTCCTAGAGACTCGCGCAGCCAATATGGGAATTAGTTCGCCCACACCAAAGAAACCGCCACACCATTTCGTATCTATGTATTCATTTACACGGTATATAACAAACAGAGATGTGAGCAACACATATTTATGTCAAGGCTGTTTACGATAAAGTGAGAACTATTGAAATAAACCTTAGAAGAAGTCAACGCCCCTACCAGCATATATTTATATAGTTTCATCTATTAATGCCGAACAAAAAGTCTTACGTAACCATTTGCGAAAACTTAAATTTTTTCTCTTGCTTTCTGTATTTTTTTTTAATGAATCGAAGTGTAAAATTGAGCAGATTTGTACAATATTTACTATTCCAATAATTTCGCAGTTTCACTTGACCGACGCATGAATAACGTGACGAGGTCAATGGCAATGCTAATTTTACATAAGGCGGAGGAACTCACAGCGTGTACACGAGTAGATCTTAAGCAGGGCTTTCAAAAGTGCTCACTTCAACGTGAAGAGCCTATAGCAGTATTCAAGTGTAAACTACTGTTCAACTATCAGTCAAATACTGTTCAACTACGTAATTTCGACTCCACTGTTTCAAACACAGTGTAGGTAACGCAGGGACGCGAACAACACCCAGTCTTTCGTAGAACTATTCAAAAGTAAACTGCTTTGGCAATATCATGCCCTACTCTTAGAAAAACGTTTTAACTTACCGACTGCAATCTAGTTTCAATAGAATGAAGTAAATACATTTCGTCTCTGGATTATTATTTCATTTGGGCGGTTAGCATGAAAGCTGTACGGCCTGCTACCACACACAAGATACGTTTTTACTTTCCCGCTGTCAAGAGCGGTGGGTTATCTTGGAGTGGATGGAGTGGATTGAGATCTCGAGGCAGGAGAAGGACACAGGAAAGTAGACGAAGACGTCGAGCGAGGGTCCTTCTCCCTGCAGGGGGGGGGGGGGGGGGTGTCGGAGGAACCAATCAGAATCGACCGTCGATGCACGCGCTATTTCCCACCGGAAATCCTCCCCCCCCCCCTTTTTTTTTCCTTCTTCCTAAACCACAATTCTCACCTACTCGATGGCCTCTAGAAGACGAGTCCTCGGCTGGCAGTCGCCGCAGACACACACAGACACGTCAATTGCGCACCTCGAGTGTACTTCGCGATCTGCCTGGTCCATTTCACGCCCTCTCCAGCCAAGTGCCGATAAAAACCGAGCTCTCTCTTACCCGTCCAGGGACTTCTCCACCCGTGATCGCCGACACTTAGCCCAGGCGGTCGCTAGAACTGCGTTGCAGAGCGGCAGATATCCGCTCGCTCTTTTACGAACCCAGCCCGCTAAACATGTCCCCATTACATCTACATACGAGAATAAAACACATCTCGGATAAGATACGGACAATATTCTCAACACATCATGCACAATATAGGCTGTTCACGGTAAAGTGAGCACTTTTGAGGCCCTAGTTACTATTCCTTTAAGTAATTTTATATCATTTAACCACCTTTTAAAATAAATATTGCCATATAAGTAATAAACACAGTTAGTATAGTCCACCACACTCGGAAGTTAACGTCTAAGGCTAAAATAAAATATATTTATTGACTATGATTCCAAAAGAAACGGCTTTCAAAGTGCTCACTTTACCGTGAATAGCCTATATCAATGCTATTTCCGAGCCTTTCTACACAGCTAAAAACGGCTTCTTCACCCTGCTGTGTCTCATAATCAACTGCATTGAGGAAAAGGTTTGCTAGAACAAACAAAATACTTACTTTACTGATATATTTTCGATTAAAATTATGAAGCTATATATAATTTCGCTCTTCCTCCATTAACTGAAGAACTAAGAATCTAATACATTTTTTTTAAATGTCAACACGTTTATACAGTATCAATTCGCAGTTGTTTTTTTTTCAACGCGTAAAATAAGATGAATTAAATTATCGCGCGAAATATGTCCGGCAACTAGCTAAATTTAAAAAAAAAATCTGTGTGTATGTATGCAGCCCCGTTCTCGTTACGGGGGCCATGGTGCTGAGCGGTTAGCCTGCTCGCCTCCCACCATGGCGATCCGAGTTCAATTCCCCGGCTGGGTCACATCGGATTTTCGCATATGGGAATCGTGCCGTACAATGCCGTTGGACGAATGGTTTTCTAGGGGATCTCCCGTTTCCCCTGCCCTTTCATTTCCGGCGCTGCTCCATATCTCAATCACTCTCATCGGCTCTCAAGACACCGATGTTAAGAGCCGTTCAAATCTCTTCACTCACTCGCTCTTTATCGTTACATGGCCCGAGTCGTTCGCTTTTTTTTTTAATGGTTTCAAGGAAATTCTACTATTCGAAAAACAAAATGGGTTTGGCTTGCTTGCAAACTGATAAACCGCGAGAAAGACAGACGTTTCATAAAAAGGGAAATGTTGGCTATAGGTCGTTCACAATAAAGTGAGCACTTTTAAAGCCCTAGTTACTTTTTTCCTTCAACCAATTTATATCCTTCCCCTACTTGTTTATGTAAACCCAGCCATGTGAGTAAATAAACACAGTGTATACATTCACCATACTCAAAACCAAAAGTCCGAGGCCACAATGAAATGTATTTATTGGTTATTATGTCTGCTGAAACAGGTTCCAAAAGTTCTCACATTACCGCGAATGGCTTATAGCAAAATGTACTCGCGAAGAATGTCAAGAGGCGTACGGGAAGTTTTATTCGATGCACTTCTAGCAGAAATGACAAAACCACTGCTTCTCGTTTTATGTCATATTTCACTTTCACATTTAGTTTTGAAATATGCTTGGAGCCATTTTGAACCGTCGTGAACCTATCAGTGTTTTGATACCCTCGGTTACAAACGACAGATATCCTCTCATATAAGAAAAAAACAGGAAAAAGACAACACGTTAGACCGCGCCGTAAGTACGCACGTATACAGGGTGGAAAACTTGGGAAACTATACGCCAAAATTATTTTCGTAACGCTACAAGTAATTTAGAGCAAATTTTGCAACACTATACTGTGAAACTAATGAACAAATACTGTTGTAAGCTTCAAATGCATTATAGCCACAGACTTATAAAATATGTCGCATATTTCATGCAACAGTGCGTTATAAAGATGCATTATATTATAGGCTATTAACGGTAAAGTCAGCACTTTTTAAGGCATTAACAGCTAATAAATATATCTTATTGCAACCTTAGGCGTTAACTCTTGAGAGTGGTGAAATGTATGCACTGTGTTTATTGGTCACATTGCAATGTTTGTATTGAAAAGCAGCAGGAGAATAGAAATTGCGTGAAATTAAAAATTTAGAAGGGCCTTACGAAGTGCTCACTTTATCGTGAACTGCCTATAGTTGAAGTGACACGAGGGAAATTTTTGGCAGCTAATTTCCCGAGAAAATAAATGTTTACTGCGTGGGCACCAGTGCTGAAACTGCACGCGTCGGCCTGATGTGCTGTACCGCTAACAATCGCAATCGAGATAAATCACATTAAGCTGAGCCGCCGATCCGAACGACAAAAAGTTTGTTACAAATCTCATGCACCGTGGCACATAACGCGCCGGGGGAAATCCGCGTTTGGAGATAAAGCGAGCTAAAAGTTGCTCACGATAAAGTGAACGTTTCAAAAACCAACCTTTGGAAAATGTCACTGCTCATACCTGCGTATATTTGAACAGGCACTCTGAATGACATACGTCGTGTACAGTTGGTAACGAAGGATGGAGAGTACATTAACACTGAGTTGGAAAGTGTTCGGTAAACATCTGTGAATGCTGAACATATTTAATTTCCTTTGTTTCTATTTTCAATGCATACAAGTGTAACAATTAGCATATTTGTAAAATATTTACTTTTTTTAAAAAATTTCACGGCTTTCCTTGGCCGAGGGGCCGCGGTGGCTGAGCGGTTAGACGACTCGCCTCCTACCTAGGCGAGCCGGGTTCGATTCACGGCGGGATTTTCGCGAGTGGGAATCGTGCCGGACGATGCCGCTGGTCGGCGGGTTTTCTCGGGGATCTTCCGTTTCCCCCGCTCTTGCATTCCGCCGCTGCTCCATAACTTGCTTCACCCTCATCGGCTCTCAAGATCTCTACGTTACGAGCCGCCCAGATCTCTTCACTCACTCACACTTCCTTGGCCGACGCACGAAGTGACCAGGCCATGCTAATGTTACATATGGTGTAATATTACTCAGTGTGCATACATGTAGATCTTACGGTCGCCGCCTGGCTGAAGGAAAGTTGCACGTCTGAGGCCTAAAAGCGTGGGAGCGCTAGGGGCGACTGAGACATGCGCATAAACTCTCTTATCGCCTCTACGTGCAAAGCACTGAACTGGCGTGCAGTCTTGCCTTCGATAACGCGCATATATGAGACTTTCAGCGCAGACCCTATTGTTTTATGACGCAATAATAAAAATAAAGGTTTGATGTGCGTCCCTATTCCCTTTTATTGTTTTGTGCCTGATTGTTCATGCCTAAAAATGACCGTGAAATCATCCGTTTGAGCCATTTTCATTATCACAAGAACGTGCTTTCGAAACGGAGGAACTGAAAAACGTGAGACACGTAGCGTTTGTTAAATGCTATTCGTAAGCAGGCATCTCTCAGACACGTTGGACAGTTTTTTTTTAATAAAACGTTTCCTGCTAGAGGTCTGCACATAGTTCGGCCACCTTAAGCAGGTCTTTGGGAAGTGCTTAGTCGAGGGTGAAGAACCTGTGGTAGGACACTTACGGGCAAACCACTGCAGTCAAACTGTCCGGGCAGGGAACAGTTTCAAACACAGTGTCCTGTGAGGGAATTCCCTTCCTCACGTATGGGCGCGCACAGTTCGCTACTGAGACTATTTTCCGTGGTCTCATAGAAACCTTCTGCCAGTAACATGAAGCAAAAACATAATTTGATTGGCCCCCGCTATTATGTGACAGAGCGTTACGCTGGTAGGCCTAGTCTATTCACGGTATCTCCACACACCTTTGAAAAATCACCCCATGTATGACGTATTTTGTTGTTTCTTAACACAAAATATTTATACTTCTATTAACATAAAATTATTTTATTTTTGATTAAAATTGGACCTTTACCTATATTTCCTTTATAAATTATAACATTTAATTTATAATTAATATGAATAAAAACAGTAGGGAAATAACTGTATTAGTAATGTTTAGTAATAGGTAGCCCTTACGTGAAATATTATTAAACTGAGAGCACAAATACGATGCGTTGTCCTTTTGGCGTAATTTTCTAGACTTAGTCTTTCTTTGCACGAGGCGAAAGAATATAACTTTAGCAGATCTTCAGAAAAGTTGGAAATAACCATGAATGCACTGTATTTCCGAACAAAAAATATGTTTTTGCCGGCCTAAAACCATATAGGCCCTATTTAGCTGCGACTGGAAGGTTAAACTTGATACCCTATAAATCTGAATTAATTATTGAAGTTAGTGGAATTACTTTTACAGAGACTTCAATTAAGTTGGTACCCACTGGCAAATGAGTAGAATGCACGGAGGTAATCGTGTCAGGCCAATCCAATGCAATTCACTAGGAATCAGTAGAAATCACTGCTAAATCAGTGAATGCCAGCGATTAAAATAATCAGTAGAGTTACACTGATTAACGTGCAGCAGTTTCATCAGAACTGCAGTCAAATTAAACGATTTGGGGCAGTTTCAATCTTATAATGTAAAAGTTAGCATATTCCAGCTGGGCGGAACACAGCACTGCTAGCAAATTGAAATATTGTTTAGGTATACCGTTAAGTAATATAAACATTATGAATCCCTCGAGCATGTTGAAGTAAAATATAAGTATTGCTTTCCTGGCAAAACCGATACAATCCTTTAAAGAAGTCACCACTCAATTTACATGAACTCGGAATCTTTCCAGGTAATCATACCAGGGTAAGTCTAATGTATGTGTTGGTTTTGTAGGACAGATGAAATAATGCGTTATTTAATAACACAGTCACTTCAGTTGGATTTCGTCCAGCATGCTTAAGCAGAATGTCAATCGGTTAATATCAGTGACTGAAATCTGTAGAATTAGAAGAAAAAAAAATCTTAAACCATGCCGAATAACTGCTTATGGCACTATTAGGCTGACTCCTGTGAGCTACGGATACTTGAAGTTTTTCTTGCGCTCAAACAGTATTTGATATCGGCCAACCGTATCACTTAACGCAGGGCGCAACTCTATAGAACAGCGAAAATTGTATTGAGGAGCAACACAGTATCTTTTGAGACGTTATATTAACTTATACCCTCATAAACTAACCTTAAATAGGGGGCAAAAAAACTATGTTAAAATTAACCAAACTATACAGGTATTATTAGCGCAAACTAAAGTGCCGATAAAAATAATAAACTTCATTATTATGACTGTAGTAAACTGTATAAACTTCTGGTAGTAAAATTCTTCTAAAAAAAAATCTACACACATGAATTAGTCTACGTAAAGTATACTTGGTTTATAATTAGAGAAAAATACCACACTCAGCGAGAGTCGAAGTTAAAAAAAACTGTGAAAATCTGCCGATTGCCAAATCTAAAAAACCCTACAAGTTAAATAAATCTTAGCAAGTTAACGCACAGTTACGTTGATCTCCTAACTACTAAATGTGGTGATCTGACACAGTATGTTGTTTTAGTGAATACTTGGATACCTGTGTTTCACCACGTTTCGGTTCGAAGTGGATATTACAGGTACACAAGGCATACGATCAGAAAGTACATCCGGAAGTTTTTGAAGACTAGAGAAACCTAGTAAGAGGCTTCAACAAACGCAGAAAATTTCTACTTGTGCTCATCGGCGACTGCAAATGTCACTATCAAGAACGGCAACACTGCAGTAGTTTTCGGTCTCTATCTCCACAAATTCTCTGGTTGCGCTGCATCATCATGTTTCCACATTTTGTACGCCTCTCATTATTCCCCTGCAAGATGTATAATGCCTTCGTAATAATCCGTTTTTTCTAGAATTTCAACAACGACAATGGGGGATGAAGGGAGAAATAATTTAATTAAGATTATAACAATGCTCCAAAAGACACAAATTTTCGAATTATTTTATTTCTATTGCAATCGTTAACCGAAAGATTTTGTGTTGATTGACCGCCAGGACATTTTTCTGCATGAAGTATTATGCACACCACTGCGCAAGGTAGAAGAGTCTACAGCGTACAATTTTAGCAACTGTGGTGAATCATCTTAAGGCATCCGCCTACCTGGAGCCGAGAAGCGCGGGAGCTATAAGGGCGACAAAGCCACGCGCATCAAGTATCCCATCGCTCCTATGCGCAAGGCTCCAAACTGCGTGCAGTGTTCGCATTGTGTAGCGTGTACCTATGGGACTTTTAAGCGGTGACCCTATCTTTTTATTGGTGGAACGTCTGAAGCAAGTGCAGGTCCCTATAATAGTTTCACATATTTGAGATCAATATATTTTGAAATACAGCTGTGTGAAAAAGCCACTTATTAAAGTGTGTTTTCTTTTCTTGTAGAGGTAGAATGATAACACTTTAAATTATATATATCACATGACATGGGATTTAGTTGGCAAAGTTAATTAGGAGCACACAAACTTAGGCTCCCATATTCCGAAATTTTCGAATTTTCGGTATTGAATTTTGAAAACTACTGTTATGCGCTCGCTCCTTCACATCCCGCGCGAGAGAGTGGAAGAGGACAGCAATTATATGATAGCGGCGGCAGCAAGTCAAAGGATTGTTTTATGTGAACAAGCGAGCGATAGGCCGGTGGCCGCGTATCTTTTACAGAAAGATAGTCGACACAAAAATTATTTTTGCGGCGCGCGCTACTGGCCCTGGTTAAATTGATTTCTGCGTTTATCTGAAGAATGTTCTGGATTACTGACTTCGTTCTCTCAGCGTAGCTCGGGGTACGTTGAACCTTCCAGATAGTCAGGGTGGACGATATAAAAGCGCGACAGGCCTCTGAGCCATGCAGTTTATAAGTGAATGTGTGGCTGAGTTCCGAGCGATTGAAGACGAGCAGCGACAGAAGTGACAAGCGAAAGGGAAATCTGCGACTAAGAGTATCGAGCAGTGAAGAGTGCGGCTGGCAGGCTGTACTATTGGACTAGATGCGTGAGTGAAATACATTACAAATGGTGGCAACAGATAGACTGAACACGTGTTAATGATGAGTATGAGTTAATTGACTGCAACCAGACACACACAATTAAAAATGATGTTAATTAGAGTTGAAATAGACATTAAATATTGCGCTCACTATTAAATAAAAAGAGTAATAGTGGAGACAGATGATTTAATGTTGTAAATAATAGCTGTGTGAATAAATTATAGATCAAAATTTAGTTCTTTTATTTGTATTAAGGCCTCCATCCCTCACGAACTCAGATACGCCCCTCAGGCCTTCCATTTAACAATACAATCATTTGAATACAAATATTTACATTTATGTGGTCCTTATGTATAATATATGTATTATACATATTGTATATTATATGTATATAAAATCATTCAGAAAATTAAACGAAAAAATACCGTAAAATATGGCGTTGAATAGTGAACACTAACCACGTGGACAGATATCCTTTACTTCGAGTAAAGGTCGGATACACGGATGCTGTTAACTGAAGGGGAACGGACGCACAGGAGACTGCGTATGAATTACCGTACTTCCTGAAACAAGAATACAAAGGATGATAAAGAATGGGGGTGGAGGACAGGTAGAAGGGTGATAATTGACTCTGCGACTTGAGAACGGCGAGGAGGACTGGGTGGTAAGGGACAATTACTGGTGGGAGGGTGCCAGTTGGCGAAAAGGCGGCTCAGGCCGGGGCCTAGACCCGCGCATCAGTAACACAAAGTTCTGCAACATCGATTCGTGAAGGGGCGGGAGGGGAGAGATGAGCCTATTCGGTTAGGCCGGACTCCGTGCCCAGGGGCGAAGGCTAAAGCCGGAGAGGTCGGAGACACTCCTAGCAGTTTACGAGATCACCGCGAGCGTCAAAGTTTAACTAACTCGTTTTATGTGCGAGATGAAAGCCTCTAAGTGATCTCGCTCTAGTAGGTCCACCATCGAGAACCTAGATGTAGCAGAGTTCAACCCTTGTCGAACCTTGCCTGCAGGGTTTACGGTTTCAAAACACATCATCTGCGATACAGTTTTACTCACTATTTTGAAAAGCCACTGGTAAATTTTCATTTTTTTTTTTTTTTTAATCTTGCATCATTTTCAGTAATTTTATAGTACCATAGAAAATAAATTAAAATTATGAAATGAGTGAATGACTGAAGAGACTTGGACGGCACTCAACATCGAAGTCTTGAGAACCAATGAGGGTAAAGCGAGGTGAGTATGGAGCAGCGCCGGACTGAAGAGGTGGGGGAAACGGAATATCCCTGAGAAAACCCTCACATGCGAAAATCTGGGAGCAACCCCGTCGGGAATAGAACCCGGTTCACCTAGGCGCAAGGCGAGTAGTCTAACTACCACACCACCGTGGCCCTTAATGAAATAAATAATCGCAGGAAATCAACACTGAGAAGCAGGCCAATACTGCCATTTTCAAAAAATAAACAATCAAATTTAATCATGTATGCATATCTACAATAACGTGCCGTGATCAAGCAGCCTAACGTTTAAAAGAAACACGAACTTTTAATTATTTTTGTAAGCTTAATGGGTGTTACTTATACAGTTATCATGCATTAAGTTACGAGAAGGACAAGAGGAAGTTACGATAAATTGCACCCAGTAACTACCCTTCCATCTTAACGTGAGCTGGCACGCTATACTGCAATTTCACTCCTTAGCCGTGACGATAACTATAAAAGCAACTTAAATTACATGATCACAGCTATACAAGCGCAATCCACTCCTTCTAGACCTAATAAAAACATTTTCAGACAGTAATTTCGCGTGCATTGTAAAATTTTTTTTTTAAGACAAACGAAACTGGGAAATTTCTAGTTGAAAATACTTAACTATTGTATAATCAACAAATTTTGCCGTTCTATTTAAACGTATATTCAAATGTTCATCTCTTTTATAACCAGCCCGTAGATAAATCAATGTATACAAAGTAAAAAATTTCGGTACTATCTGCAAAAATTATTGTTTTTATTTTTTTTATTTGGAAACTAGCAGCCAAAGATTTTCTTGTAACTTTACAGCTGAAATATTGTATATTTACAGAATGTTATTTTAGAAAACATACAAAATCGTTTATGTAGCTCAATATTTATAACAAATTTGTAGTCTACAACACCAGTTTGTTAAAACTCAGTATTAGTTTTACATACTCAACACTAAAGTTTTGTGGAATTTACTCTTATTGATTTGTAGTGTTAACAGAATTTCTTTGGCAACTGGTTTCCCGAGAACTCCTTTTACACAAAAAAAAAAACAGTGACTGAATTCTACAACCCAACACAAAAAAGTAAGTAGAAGCTGAGAGCTGTATAAATAACGGATTTCAGTGATAGCGCGAACAAGCTCATATAAAATTACCCAGAAGACCCAACGGTTGATGTTTTAGCACATTCGTGTTCCTAAGAACTAATTTTTTGCCTAAGAAATCAACTTGCAGCTTTCAAGTGTAGCTACTTTTTAATGCTCTTAATCTCCTCTTCGATAGCAGTGATCTACAGACAATCATACTGCAGTCAAGAAGTGAGATCCATACTTGATTATGAGGTACTCATCCCGTGACAATACTTCAAACTGGACGTCAGCTGTTTAAACAAATCATAGACGTGTATTTTCAATGGTAACCTGGTAACATCTACGAAGAGCATCCACTGTAAACACAATTCGTATATCAAAGAAAACTATACACTTAATTTCACCATAAAAAGAGTAAACTGGTTTATTATTATAAACACTACACGTTCTAGTTCACAATAAAAATGTATGTTTACTCGGTCTAAATCAATAACGCACTGCTATGAAACCGAACGACACGACCTGCAAAAAATAATTCTGTGTCATCGATTCCGACTTTTAAGCAGACTTCAGTCGACGGCGAATTCATTACAAACAAAAGTTATTCCTGAAAACTCAAGTACTTCCAAAGATGAAATATAACTGCTAACCTATATAAAAATGGTTGCTACGACGAAAAGTCTTGTATCGTTAATTAAACATGCAATAAATAGATTATGCAACAAACTTGGCAAATTCGATATTTATAACATATACAGGTGAATTTTGTATCATTGCCAAGATAGTAAAAAGGTTACAGACTTTATGGCTCCAAGAATATAATTTAAAAGGCTGCGAGAAATACAATCTGAAAGTTATGGAATCTCCCGGAACGTAACTATAAACCAGAGTACATACAGGATGGTTCACCTAAGGCGGACACCCCCAAAATTTCCGGAACGATTACATATCACGAAATGCGGTTTTCGCTAGATGAAATTACGTACGGGGCAAGTAATTTGCCGCAAACTGACTATCCATAACACGTGTATGGACCGAAATAATTAAAAGCACATATGATTTTACCCCTGGATACATGCATGTATTACAACGGCATCTGAAAGTACGTGCAAAGAGGAATTCAGTGATATAGCATATGCAATGGAAAGTAACACAGAAACGCCAAGAAATAATGTACAAATATGATTTAGTTAAGTGGGCCGGTAGCATGGGGCAGGGGACTCATCCTGGAGGGACCGCTTCCTAATAACAGCGCAGCGCTCACCTTCATGGGGCATGGGGCACCGCAGCGGAGGGAAGATGGGCAAAGAGAGTGCAAGTCTGATATCAATACATTACACTTTATTCAGATACCAACGTAATTCAGGAAATTTGTTTCCTAGTCATTAACTGTACTGAGTAACGAGTGTGTACAGACGCACAACAAAATCAAAAAAAAGGAGAACTACAATACCATCCGTATGCATAGTACAAAGGAGCACAGTTATGGTTGAAACACTTCACATTAGGTCTTTTCACAGCATGTGCTCGATGTGTTTACCATCGACAGCAATGCACATCTGTAAACGCACATGTAGGGCCGGTGCACACGTAGCTGCAGCGCCGCTGTAATGCCGCAGCGGTCTATTCCCGCACGTGTGCACCGGGCCTTAGAGAGCGACGAGCGGCCTGAAGCGTTTCTGGTGTAATGCCTCTGCAAGCTGCCACAGTGAGTTCCCACAAGTATTCTAGCGTAGTAGGAACCGTGTTGTACGCCCTATCTTTCAGTGTTTCCCACTCGAAAAAATCGAGAGGTGTGAGGTCGGGGGAGCGAACTGGCCATCTTACAACACTATCACGCCCTAATCACCGGCTTGGAAACGTTTCATTTAACACTTGCCTCGCGACGAAACAAAATGCGCAGGACAGCCATCATGCTGAAACCACATATCATGACGTATGTCGAGCGGTATGTCATCCAGAAGTGCCGGTAAGGTCTCTGAGGAAATGGACGTACGCACAGCCGGTCATTGTCCCTTGAATTAAGTATGGCCCTATGACGTAATCTCCAACGATTCCATACCACACGTTCACTTTCCATTGTCGCTGGTGCTTCACGTGCTGTACCCAACGCGGATTCTCGCCCAGTAGAGCATATATCAAAATTTACGCGCCCATGGTTTGTGATAGTCGCTTCATTGGTAAATAGTATGCTCTTCAGAAAATTGCTTTCATCCTTTACATACATCAGAAAAAACCTACAGAACTGAGAACACTGCTGGAAATCACCTTCATGTAATGCTAGATGAAGACCCACGTGATATGGATGGAATTTCCGTTGGCACAGTATCCGTAACACACTTGTTTTACTCATTCCTACGAACCTGGAAAGTTCTCGCGTACCCATGTGGGGGTTTGCATCAACACGTGCCAACACATGTGTTGATGCGTCTCGCCCGTAGCAGTCTTATGTCGCACTCGTGTTGTGGAGTTCCAATCACCTCGTGACAAGAGACATGTGCAAATTAATTCGTATCGTTTGCCGTGAGATGGGCGTCAGATTAGGATACCTTGCACCATACAACTGGACGGCTTGCTTGGAATTTCTGCCCACACTGTCACTTTCCATTGCTAGAGACCTGAAGAATTCGCGGGTTCATTTTGGGACAAGCTAGAGTTCAAAACACGTGCGTTTATACTTTATCCATTGGTCCACACGGTGTTTGACACCTCCTGGAGAAGGCTGGCCCAATCGTCGCCTTCCACTGTGACAGCAGACAACCAATGTGCAGTTGATATCAGCATATTTGTACATACTCTAAGACTGAACAGTCTAGCCTAAATGTCATTGAACTCGCGAATTGCATATGCTATATCACTGAATTCATCTTTACACGTACTTTAACATGCCGTTGAGATAAATGCATGTTTCCAGAGGAAAAATCATACGTGGCTTAATTATTTGTGTCCAAACAAACACGTGTTACTAATAGTCATTTTGCGACAAATTACTTGCCCCCGTGCATCATTTCATTTAACGGAAACCGCATTTCGTGATCTGCAACCGTTCCGGAAATTTTGGGGGTGCCTACGTTACGCGGTCCAACCTGTATATTATGCTCAAAGAACGGAATCGAAAATTCATGAACCTGTACTATTTAAACTATGTTAATCTCTTCGATCAGTATCGACTGCTTTGAATATCCAATAACAAGCACGTTTTAGAGTAGCTGTAAATATGTGCTGGAGACATGCATTTTGATTGGCTGATTTAAGACAACCCTTTCTTTTTCGAGGGTCAAGGAAAAACCCACAAACTGTGCGCACGCCACCGAAATAAATTATTTCCACAGCAAACTATAAAGCCTTTTCCACTTAAAAAGTATCAAATTTTCACTGGTGGCATCGAACTTAAAAAGGCGTTCAAGCTCTGGATACGAAATCTCAAACTTTCTGTTATAGGCTATTCGCGGTAAAGTGAGCACTTTTGAAAGCCCTCTCATTTGGGATAATCGTCAATAGATATATTTTATTTTAGCCTTAGACGTTAACTTCCCAGTACGGTGGCATATATACACTGTGCTTATTACTTACATGGCAATATTTATTTTAAAAGGTGGCTAAAGGATGAAAAATGGCTGACAGGAATAAGTAACTAGAACCTCAAAAGTGCTCACTTTACCGTGAACGGCCTATAACTGCCAACCAGTTCAGTATCATCTACAGTGGATACCTCGCCTGTAGCGGACACAGACGTCGTTTGGTGAAATCCTCATGTGTAACTACATTACGTTACCAAAAGTAAAAATGTGTAGTTCGCATCTCAACACATAATGGTGTTATAGAGAATATCACTGCAATGACGCACATAAGGAGAAAAATCCTATAGGAAGTACAAATACGATTTCTTGTTGCTGTTGCTGACACTTTTATTCGTAAAATACTTCTATGAGATTTATATTTACGACATTCTGTTATTTGATAACGCAATTTCTCAACAAAATCTTAGTACAGCGTTTTGGTTTTTTTAAATAAAGAACCGGTTTTACTTATTTATCAATGTGTAAATGGAGAATGAGCGAATTTCAAAGACCCGTCAGTAATGTTTCAAAGAATATCTTAAGCGGCCCGTAGACGTATGTCCAACTCTGTGAGCATGCCTCGCGAGCCAGACTCGGATATTTTTGACCGCATACGAGTCAAACAGACTCCAAAGTTTGCTCGTACATTTCAGTATACAAAATGTGTTTGCTGAAGCAAGTTACAGATGCAGTAATCGTTCCAAACTAATCTAGTGTGTTCGCGAGAACCATTAATAAAAAGAGGAAAATTCGATGCAGAAACTGGTTGCTGGACAGACAAAAATCCACACATTATTATACTTAACTTCTGTATTTTAAATAATAGACATTATGTCTACAAAAACTACTTTAGAATGCGTGATGGAGGCGTAAGTTGTTTGCCACGGAAGCCGACATTTTAAGTAGTTACAACACAAACAGATCACAAAATATAGTTCCCGACCCACCACTCACGTAAGAGCCAATAGCGAGCCATCGGCGAACGACGTTAGGCTTAGCCCAGCTCATCATATCACACACACGTACGAGCCAATCCTGACTCGCGAACCAGACTCGTACATGCAAGGGTTTCTTTAATAATATCCTGAGCGCCATAATCATGTCTGAGGTCAAGATTCAATTAGCGGCCACGGGTGTTTTAAGTCAGAGGTCGGGAACATTTCTAAAGAATTAACAAATGTATATGTACGTGTGTGTTACCTAGGTACAACAACCAGAGGGCAATGCTAGCACTCTGGCAGACCGCTTTCGGAGATAATAACACTACAACCTCAGGGCCGGGCCCTCTGCAATGAAACTGACGAATAAACTGCTCATCTTTAAAACCTCTACACGTGGTCGATAAAGGCAGCCCTACAGTTTCGTGATGATGCTCGCTGTACTGTGTAACGGGCGGGTTGAATCTAAATATGTGTAATGAATTTCACTGCAGTCTTTACGGTAAGTGCCAAAGAGACACGATGTAGAATGAGGTGTGTGTGTTTGAGAGAGAGAGAGAGAGAGAGATACTATTACCAACAGCTCCTAAACGTGTTACTATTCACAACTATAGGCCGTTCACGGTAAAGTGAGCATTTTTTGAAGCTGTTTCATTGGACACAATAACCAATAAATAAATTTCGTTGTGGCCTCGGACTTTTGGTTCTGGGTATGATGAATTTATACACTGCGTTTATTACTCACATGGCAGGGTTTACATTAACAAGTGATGGATGGATGTACATTGGTTGAAAGAAAAGAGTCACCAGGGCTTCAAAAGTGCTCACTTTACCGTGAACGGCGTATAAACATTTCAGCTCAGTTCGTCATACAGCGGTGAGTGGGAGTTGGTGAACAAACAGTCCAATTGAGAACTGCTATACAACATCTACCACAGTTTACAAACCCACAGACCGGCGATTCTGGCGTTCTCCTTTTTTTTCCCCCGTCAAGTCACCCTTCAAATTAAAGCAGGATGTTTCCACGGAAGTGCATACGGCGACATTATTTAGCTGGCTGCCGAACCCAGATCATGTCGATCAGTACAACGGCACGCAATCACACTGGCTGCTACTTCGAGAACAGCGTTGGAAATGGATATTTATGTATTGCACACACACACACACACACACACACACACAATATACACACACGTGTTCCATAATCAAGGTTCGGAATGTGTTCACAGCTGACAGAAAGCTACAGCAGGTGTGGAATAATGTGGGGAGAATAATGCGCTGGATATCCTTCGCAACTAATGTTTCTGGCTTATTTGACTTGCAGAGTCAGGTAGTTGAGCTGCGCGCCATATGTCTGCGAGCATAGATAAATGTTACTAACAACTTTACTATCGTGGAAAGAGTTATGAAGAAGGAGGTAACCGGAGAACGTAAGTGCTGTGCTGAATTATTCCTACTAACTGATCGAAAAATACAGATTCCTTCAGTGAGTTTGAGACTGCCACGACGAATTAGTTTTCCGAACTCCAAAGTACATGTATAAGCGAGTGCGCCTTGCAGTTATAATAACAGCTTGGTGTTGAAAAAAAAAAGTTTCTAATTATACAAATATACACCCTACAGTGAAAGCAATTTACAAAACACCGAAAATTCATTAGAACAGAGTGAACATAAGGAGCAGCTACTCGTGAAAAAATTCAACCATAAAATAATTTCCAGTTAAGTTAAAAATCAGAAAATCAATCAATTGAAAAATCGTGTATTCGCTAGAAACGCACTAATAATCAATACAGAAATGAAACCCACACATAACAAGCATGGTTGAAGAAATATAATCTTGTGTACAAAATAAATTGTGGAATAATATTCCAAAGGACAATGATATTCGGTTACAATCCAGACAGAGTGCGAAAAATGGCTTCGTTAGTAATGCTCTGGCGATACGGGAATGCCAGGAGGCAACGAGTAATTTGTGACAACATAAATGACAGTTACGAAAAATAAGTCGGCCTAACTAGAAGCTTGTACAAAATTTTGCCACAGCTGTTTATCTCAGCATTATACTGAAAGGTTTCTGTATCCAGTGTAAAATATAAGAAAATTTAATAACGGCTTCAAGAGATTTCATGTTTCATAACCGACATTTTAAAACCAACTCGTAATGTACCATAAACCTATGCAAATTCAGCATTACGTAGACGAAGTAGCAACTAAGAATTGCCACACAGCACTGAAGGATACTGTGCGACCATGCAAAGAAACTCGAGAAAGATTATGACGACGTCTGTGTATAGATATGCTCTAAGATAAATTAAGCAATTGTAAACGTGCATGAGTGGTGCACCCTTGTTGACAGATGTGGTTGACTTCGAAAATCTCACGAGGTACGAGAGTGGTAATCATGGTTAATATTCCGTTGCTCATTGCTTTCGTATGACCGATAGCGCCACCTGTTTCTGGCGAAAATATTTCACGACTACATGTGCTCCAAAACACTAGCGCTCAGATACACTTTGTGATTGGATACTTCTAGCTGTCACGCACCGAAGGTGTCTACCCTTGAATCACGGACACTCGGCGTCGGAGTTACCTAACTCTGATTGGTCCAACTGTCCCCCGACACGGTAAGCAAAGTAAAACTGCACATACGTCATAGGATATTGGAGTCTAGCCTTCTCGTAATACTTTTCGCGAAAAACAGGTGGCCCTACCGATAATCCTGTCGCTCGCTGCTAAATGAATTTCAGGGATCGTCAGCGATGGCCGCCTTTCTCTTGTGAAGTTGGTCAGGCTCGCAGGAGGCATAAACCAGGGGAGGGATCGTAACCCTCCTCTTCTCATTACTCTGAGGTTGTCAGTAATAAGTGTTACAATTACTAACATGCTTTTATGACAATCATATGTAATTCCAGCACACTATGATGCATTTGATTATATGTAAACCAATTCTTATTCTAGTATTTTTACTGTCATAGTCCAGGCATCGTTATTTCCAACAGTTGGAAGCCATGTTAAAGTCCTACTCATGCAAAACAAGCTGAACTAAGCCGAGAAAATTACAATAAGGGGACAACGCACCGCATTCGTGCCCACTCAGTTCAATAATATTTTGTACGAGAACTACATCTCACTAGGCAGTCTTACCAACACGCTTAACTTCTCCCTTGTTTATACTGTCATTAATTATACATGAAATATTATAATTTATTGCTGAAATATAAGCAAAAGTCAATTTTAACCAAAAAATTAAATACCGTTTATGTCAAGGTTGAAGTAAAGCAACTGCCTATTTTTTTACGTAAGTAACAGTTTTCGGGTATGGCAGCCTCTTTTAAAATGTTCGGGTCCATATTTCATGAATCTTTTCGAAAGGCTGAGAATAGCCGAGATATTCGAAGTCCGGTATTCGTTATTACGGAACGCATTACCATATATTGACAGCACATTTCCGCAAACTTTTCTCCGTGAATATACGGAAACAAGCGTGTGCATTTTAAATACGTTTGTAATTGGACGACGGCGAGGCACGTCTGGAGGACTATGAACCAATAACAAACCTTAGATGAAACAAAGACGGAATCATGTGCTACCTCGTTTGGGGTAAAATATTGTAGCAGCAACCAATGAACAAACAGCTATAAATTAAATTTCTAAGAGACAATCAACTGCAAAGTAATTCACTAAAATAATTCCTTTAAGAGTGGGATGGAGCCCGGCATTTTTTGAGAAATAGTTGTTTGCGCGAATACGCGTATCTCGGTAAATAATTGTTCTGCAAATACGACTTCCTGTCAGAAAAGATTTTAAAAAATAAATAAATTTAAAAAATAATAATAAAAAATAAAAAACAATTATCTATGTCCCTATTTTTTTTTTTTTTTTACTTTTACTTTTGTCATATTAAGTGGATTCTCGGAGAAAAAATTCGTGAAAATGGTCAAATATCGTATTTTTTAAGCTTGTATATGCAGTTTCCTTAAGCGGAAAGAGAAAAGTACAAAGATACGGGAGTAGTTTAATATGTGGGCTTTCATCGCGCGTAATAAAACCCGTATGTTACAGATCTAATGTGCGTTACGACGGAAACACTGCACGCCGTGCGCGTAGGAGCGATGAGGCACTAGGTGTGCGTGTTAGTGTAGCCCGTATCGTCCCTCGCTTCTTGACCTTGGACGCGGGAATACATCCCACTCTTAAAGATCGAAAACACCGTTTAGATGGGTTGGTAACCTGCATCAAGGTTTTCGCTCATAGACTTTTAAATTCTTGTAAAGAGCAAATTTCATCTCGGCGTCCATTTATTACATATTATTGCCCAAAAAGTCCATGTAAAAAAAAAAATGCCAATTTTTTTATTATTTGTAAAAAATAATACATGATTATATTCCTAAAAAAAACTATCCTACGGCGAAATTTTCCAAACAACATTCCCCAACAAAGGGACCAAGCTATCAGCTTGAAAATGAAACATGAAGTTATTACTTGAACAGCATTATTTTGGCCTAATTATGAAATTCTGTCAATCGACATCCCTCACGGAAACGGGATGCACGTAAACTTGACAGGCCTATAATAAAAGCCTTGTATACTTAGGCCCGGGCTATACCTTGAGCTCACTCCATCCATACATTGACACATGGCCAGCCAAGTGTAGAATAGGATGGAGTGAGAGCGTGAAGATATTTGGGCGGCTCTTAACAGCGAGGTCTTAAGAGCCGATGAGGGTGATTAAAGTGAATATGGAGCAGCGCCGGAATTAAGGAGCGGGGGAAACGGGAGATCCCCGAGAAAACCCGCCAACCAACGGCATCGTCCGGCACGATTCTCACTTGGGAATAGGATGGATGTAACACAGGATGTCTAAAATTATAGCACACGAAACACACTGTTACTGATGTACGGTTAAAAAAGGACAAGGGAACGAAAGACGACAATACAAAAAAGAAAGATTATGAGGAACAGGCAGCGTCAATTCATGGAAGAAAGTACCACGCTAACCTAGTTGCAAACCCGTCACCATACATTCTGTCGTCCTGAATGCATATTGTGGTTGCCCGGGAGGAACTGAACTTCCAGCTACGTGAAATATTTTACACGGGCGCGTAAAAACAACCCTAATCACGTGCACACTGTGACATAAATCACGGCAGACGCCGCGTATTCTATACCACGCAGTACAATGGGAGACGCAGTGGAGCTGAACTGCAAGCCACAAGTTCAAATGAAAGGGAAAACGAGCTCGCAGGCAAATGGGACGAGAGACGAATTGTTTTTAAAGCTCTCTCGACCCAGTTATACTCATTTTATCCAATCAAACCTAACCAACCCACCCCTAATAACGAGAAACATTTTTTTTATACGTCGCACACATTGTATTCGCCTGATGTACAGAGCACGGAATCCACGAGGGCAGTCTGGAAATACGAAACAAAGAGCACGTGTAATATAAGTCACGCGAATAACCTACAAAAACAGTTTCCAGTAATCATTTGTAGTAAGTTAACATCTTTCCTATCTCCCCCCCCCCCCTTTTTTTCACGCCATTTTTTCAGTTATCTATCTAAGTTACCATGCACAGGCACAAACCAGGCTCCTTATATTCACTGTAAAAAATAACGAGAAAATTACCTGACAATTGTAAGGTAAAATCCGTAAACTTGTAGGGGAAACATAGTTTTCCTTACGGGTAAGGTAAAATTATCGCACTCTGCAGTAAAATTCACGTACATGGTAGTGGAAAATCCCATAAATGGTTGGGAAATTACCTTACCATCTCTTCAGCATTGTAACAACAGCTAAATGGGAAGGGGGGGGGGGGGCTATCGTGGAATAGGACCGTGGTTCGCGCCCACCCACCAGTAAGTGTCGAAAAGTTTAGTATTGAGGTTTCGATTAGTATTCGTCAGATGAAACAGGTAATAAAAAATTAACAGTACTAATACTCCGGGGTATTTTTAAATATCATTTTATTATACAATATAGTAAATTTTCCCTTACTTGTATGGGACCCCCCCCCCCCCAGCCCACCACTTTTGTCAGGTACTTTTTCCGAACGATTAGAAAATAGTACTTTACTTGTTATGTAAGTTTACTCCACATTTCAGAGGTAATTTTACCTTAAATGCAAAGGTAATTAGCTTCCCTTACACGTAAGGGTATTTTACCTTATTGTTTTTACAGTGTTCGATTACCCGCTGAGCACGAAGATTTATTCGCATCAATTGACAAGGAAATCATCCGGGAATCAAACAATTATTTGGCTTTAAAGTATTTTAAGATACATTCTTTTTCATTTTTTTTTCATTTGTTTTTCTCAGTAGAGTGGAGAGATTGACTGAACATCGAGGTCTTGAGAGCCGATGTTGGTGAAACAAGGTGGGCATGGGGTAGTGACGGAATGCAATGGCGGGAGAACCAGGAGATCCCCGATAAAATCCGCCGACCAGCGGCATCGTCATGCACGAAAATTTGGGAGCGACCTCACCGGGAATCGAGCCCGGTTCGCCTAGGTGGGAGGCTAGTGGTCTGACCACTACACCACCGCGGCCCCTGTGCTGTTTTCATGATGTTACAATTTGAGAACACCGCGAAAAAGAAAATTAAAGCAATGTAGAAGTGTGAGGAAATAGGAGAACCCGGAAAAACCTAAAATCGCTGTATTTCCCGCCGTCGTCCGTATTTTGGAAATTCTTTCCGAATGATTACAGCCGACCCTGCGCTGCACGGAGCACTCCATCAACTGGAAATTGGTTATTAGTAACTGAGTAGTCTAAGGTTATATTATACTAAATACATTAACCCTTTCAGACCCACATTAATTTATGGTTTCAGGTATTGCAAACAAAAAATGTTATGATGCGTGCTGTACGAAAGTCGACTCAATAACGTACTTGTTTCATTGTCACAGCCAATAAGCTGTAGGCTTATATGTTCGGCTACAGTAATATGAACCAATTATGACAGACCAGTTAAGATGGTTTGCGAATCATTTACCCACAGGTAAGATCATTGGTCATTGAGCTTCGCAGTGTGTAGTACCTACAAACAAAAAATTACCTACACGTGAGTATTGTACACAATTGTGTGTACGGTCTGAATAGGTTAAAAGTAAAAAATTCCATCTTGGATATATTTCTATTTCACCCTAGTTTACTTTCCAGATCAAATATTTGGAAATGAGGGCTGTCAGGGCATAGGGCTTCCGTAAACATATATTTTTAAGTCTGCAGTATATTTCCCATATTGTTTTTGTTGCACCTGTAACCCAAATAAAAATGATTCACTATTTATTCTTTTCAAACTTCTATGAGAAAATACATATTGAAGTAAGCCCATTCAGGTCTCAGGAATTCTGTATGTTTTAATAATAAGTTTTGAATTCTAAATTTTAAATATTAACAATAAGTTATAGACATATAAATAAACACGAAATGTAATGATAACACCACTTTAAGATACAGACTGGCCGTGAAAATATGTCGTTACGAGCTAACGACGTACAAAGGTGTAAAGAGAATGAATGAATGAATGAATGACGGAATGAACGGCACTACATAAAATAGTTATAGTCTATTCACGGTTTCTTCAAAGTTTTAGAATCAAACCTATGAAAAATGACCCCATGCGTGTTTGATTGTTTCCTAAATATGTAGTGTATCATAATCATTTACATGTACTAACATAAAAGTGCTTCATTTTTGGTTAAATTGAACTTTTACTTATATTTTATCTATAAATTATATAATTTCATTTATAACTAATATGAATAAAACAGTGAGATAATATGTATATTGGTAATACCTAGTAAGAAATAGTTATAATTGAAAATATAATTACACTGAGTGCGCAGAATTCGGTGAGTTGTCCCTCTGGTGTTAAACTGTGTTTACCTGAGGCGAAGGAATTTTCATTGCTTCAGAAAAGTTGTAAATAACCGTACATGGACGGTCTCTGGAAGTGGGCCTAGCGTCTGATTGGCTACTGCATGTCGCGGAAGGTCCTCTATTGGCTGTGCTGCCAACTGGCCAGTAGGTTATCACGCGCTGATTGGAGGACGGCTTTCCAGCATGTTGCTGGCGAGTACCGCCATTTTGCTGGCATGTGCGGCTGAAGTTCACGGTATAGGCGGTTGTTTCACATCTGTATAATTAAGTATTCTGTGACTATGCAGTGCCCACTACCTTGAGGCTACCGCCTACCTGGAGCCTACGCGGGAGCGATAAGGGCGACACTGCCACGCGCATCAAGTGCGCCATCGCCACTATGCGCAAGGCTCTGCTGAACTGACGTGCAGTGTTCTCGTCGCACTGCGTGTACCTATGGGACTTTCAGCGGCAATCCTATTATTTAATTGGTTGAAAGTCTGTAGGAAAATTAGAGCAGGGCACTTGAGTAGTTCGCTATGTAGCTGATGCGTATATTTTGAGTTACAGCGCTTCGAAGTAGCAATTTTTGGGGGTTTTGGAGTACTCTAAAATGTAGTTTATAACGTGCGTGACATTTAGAAAGTACACAACAGGCTTCGTCTTTTCGCAAATTCATAACAGAAGATGAACGTTTAATAGTTCCGTGGGAAAAAAAACGCGTATTTCGAACACACTACAGCGTAGTTCAAGTGACTGCCTTGAGAAAGCACACGAGAACAGATAGGGTCCGAAGTCTAGGCGCAGCAACAACTAGAGAGAGAGAGAGAGAGAGGGGTGGGGGTTGCTCCCCTGCTGTTAATCAGAGTGGCCAGGTGAGGCCAAGGTTTGACACAGATCGCTACGGATGTACACATGTTTAAGCCATGCTATAGGCTGTTCACGGTGAAGTGACTGCCTTGAGAAAGCACACGAGAACAGATAGGGGCCGAAGTCTAGGCGCAGCAACAACTAGAAAGAGAGGGGGGTGGGGGGATGCTCCCCTGCTGTTAATCAGAGTGGCCAGGTGAGGCCAAGGTTTGACACTGAGATCGCTACGGATGTACACACGTTTAAGCCATGCTATAGGCTGTTCACGGAGAAGTGAGCACTTTCGAAAGCCCTCTCACTGGAAATAACAGTCGATAAATATATTTTATTGTAGCCTTAAGACGTTAACTTTCGAGTCCGGTGTATACTGTGTTTATTACTTACAAGGCAATATTTATTTTAATAATGTGGTTAAAGGATAAAAAATTTCTGAAAGGAAAAAGTAATTAGGGCCTCAAAAGTGCTCACTTCACCGTGAACAGACTATACACGAGAATCGCCTAACTGCAGGAACATCACTTCTGTTAGTCCCTGTACTACCTATTACATCGTCCTATAATTCCGCGATAAACCACACACAGTTGCTGTTACTGTAATAGCGGTTATTACTGGCCGGCTTTCGTACTAAATAGTGTCGAGTTTACAATGTCTAAATCAAGTGTGCTATTTTCGTACGTCTCATCATATACTGCACTACAAGGGCACCTGTTTTTCGCATAAAGATTTTACAAGTTGTGTTCGAACACACTTTAGTTCAGTGCCACTTTCGTTGACTGGATAATATGAATTGTTGTGGGTCTAAACAGTCTGCCTGCGAATCACGAACAGTCATTATCGGAGAAACTTAATGCTGATTGGCTCAAACATGTAGCAGCCAGTCTTCACACAAAGACAGGCAGCCAATAGTCGAAGGAAGACTGCAAATGTGTGCATATGATATTGAAGCCTAGCCTTCCGCGAAAAACAGCTGGCTGGCGTTCATTTGGAGTATTTATACTTTGACTGCTGCCAGAATGGTATCACGTTACAGCGAAGTTACTGAAAACAGCAGGCAATATAATATTACGTAGCCAATATCTTCAAAAAAAATGCGGACATCTTTATACTACGCAAAATTTTTTAAAACTATTTTGAATCCTGGCGACGTAATATTACGCCAACAGCACTCAATGCGTGAGAAAAAAAAAAAAAAAAAAAAAACGTGGGTTTATGTGGCAGTACGCATTACGTCTACTTTGAAAATATTTTCCATCGACTTATGAGAAAAGGAGAAATTGATTTATACAAACTTTGAGCTGACACATTATGCACGAAGGAGTGCCTATTCATAAGAAGCATTATTTTAAAACCGAAACTAGGCCAAGTTATCTAGAGATCTCTCATTTCGCGAAGGACAATGTCTGCCCACATGATGAAGTGTTCCTTCATATTTAGTTCGGTACAGACGGATTATTAGTAATATAAAAAAATTGCTTGTTTTTATTTATTTTTTCATATTGATCATTGTGCCGGTGCAATGGCTGCAGTATTTCCAGAACATCTTAACAACACCGCAAACAGCATAATCCGATAAGCTATTCACGGTAAATTAAGCATTTTTGAAAGCCCTCTCAATTGGAATAATATTCAATAAATGTATTTCATTTTAGCCTTAGACGTTAACTTCCGAGTGCGGTGGAACATACATAGATACTATGTTTATTACTTACATGGCAACATTTATTTAAAAAGATGGTTTGAGGATAAAAAAAATGGTTGAAAGGAAAAAGTAACTTAGGGCCTCAAAAGTGCTTACTTTACCGTGAACAGCCTATAAAAGAAAATTTCCATAGGCGTTTTTGATTAATAAATAATGAAATCAATAAGACATTTGAATTGTTCCTTAAGCTTCTGTAACTAGGTAGATCTGATCTTCGGTAGTAAAGCGAGTTCCATGCACTGAAATAACCTACACCTGTAATTTCTCTGCTAGCCACGTCTCTTCGTGAGAAAACACTGAGGCACGCGACTTGGACAATCAAAAACAGCTCACTACTGTAATGAACGTCTATGATTTGCGGCCAGGCACATAAAGACGCGTAAGAGTTGAAGTCATCCAATCCCGAAATTGAGTGTGGCCAAGGAGGAGGGGGGTTATGGGTCTTGCAACCCCCCTTTTTTTATTCCTGAGATTGTCAACAATTAATATTAAATTACTTTAGTGGACCATTAATTGTGATAAAAAATATTTAATTGCTTTGAAATATAGTGCAATTTATTATACTGTGAAGTCATTTCTCTGCCAGTATTTTTTTCCCCCTTAATTAACACGCACGTCAGCACCACTAATGCCAGTTTAAACTCCTTACCTTTCCTTCAGTTAGTGTAACACCTTCCTTGAGAAATTTCTAGCTGTGCCACTGAATTTCGAACTACCCTGTTTTTTTTTTATGTGCAACTAGACAGGAAGTCGACGCGAAAATCGGGCGTCGCTATCTAGTAATAGGGCCACCTGTTGTTAGCGAGAAGATTTACGCACAAGTTAGACTCTAATGTACTGCGGGCATACTTGTAGCTTTGGTGTTTTGGAGTACAAGAAATACTTATAAGACGGTAACAGTAAGATAACTGACTTCCACACTGCTACTGTACAGTAAGACTGATTCCTCTGCCACGGAGCCACCCATACGAACATTTCTGAAGGTTAAGATTTGACGCTGGCATAATATTATCTCCAAGCATCAACTATTAATGTTAACCGCAATTCATCAGCCTAAAATCACTCAGCCTATCCGGCACTCAGTCTAAAATCGTCCAGCCTAAAATCACTCGTCCTAATTTACGGCTGCAAATTTCTAGGCTCAACGGCGTGTAGGGCCTACTCCATAATTACATAGTACAAGTATAGATATTCGGCTGTTTATAGCGGTAAATGTTGACTGTCCGGCATCGTTCATTGTGCTCACGATTTTCCAGTGTCTCTACTTGCGATAAAACAAACAAACAATTAATATAATAATTTTCTCTCGCTATGCGTAAGTTAATCGGTTTAGTAACCTAGGTTGCGTGGGCGTGAGAGAACACAATTGGTCTGAAACAGCACTAAAAAGAACACACACACACACACATCCACGCACAAACAACATCCAATTGGGCTGTAACTCGTAATCAGGGGTACTAATTAAATCGCCCATGCCACCGCATGCTCAGACATCGGTCTATTTCACTAGTATCAACTGTTAGCCTATTGCCATCTTTCGTTTCAAAGCAAATTAGATTCTTCCAGTCACACTGAAGTAGAGCATTAAATTTAAACACGCCTGAAGAGAGGCTAAGACACGGGACCTCCACAGGTGATATCCATTATTAAGGACACCAGGTGTCTGCCATTGGATGGTTGTAAGTGCCACGAGATTTACGTGGCCGCCCGCAATTACAGACGTTGTCATCTGTCATATTAATTAGGCTGCCCTCTGACGAACACACGTATAGTCCATTCACAGTATCTTCACACTTTGCCAATCAAACCTTTCAAAAATCACCTCATGTATGATGTGTGTGGTTGTTTTATACTTATTTTAACATAAAAGTAAGGTTTTTTTTTGTTAAATCGAATTTTTGCGTACATTTTATCTATAGATTATATATTTCGTTTATAATTAATATGAATAAAAACAGGGAGAATATAGGTGTGTTCGTATAGGCTGCTCACGGTAAAGTGAGCACTTTTGAGGTCCTAGTTACTTTTATCTTTCAGCCATTTTTTTATCATCATTTAACCAACTTTTGGAAAATAAATATTGTCATGGAAGTAATACAAACAGTGTGCATATTCCACCGCATTCAGAAGTTAACGCCTAAGGATAAAATAAAACATTTTTATTGACTATTATTTCAAATGAGAGGGCTTTCAAAGGTGCTCACTTTACGGTGAATATCCTATAATGCCTAGTAAGAAATAGTTTTTATGCAAAATTTTACTACACCAAGTGCGCTGTCCCTTTGGCGCAATTTTCTACACTCGGTTCAGCTTAGTTAGCATGAGGTGGAGGAATACCCTGGAAGAGGAACTTCAACAGGGCTTCAGACAAAGTGTGAACTAACCGTGAATGGACTGTAGTTAACCATCAAAGTAAAACTGTAGGTGTGCAAGTAAGATATGGGAACATGGTCTGCGTGCAACTTGCATCTCATTTCCGCGAAAATCAGGCGTCACCAACCTTTGAGCGTTTGAGTGACGGCATGCGGTCCATTCAAAAATAAATTACTGAACACGTATTTCATTTTATATCGTCTGAAATAATTTTTTCTTACATCAAGTACGTGTACATTCTGAAGAGACGTTTAAACTCAATGTACGTTATGACAGACAAATACGCAGCGATAAAATATTGAGCATATCATTCAACTGCGCCACCAAGTTACGAATGTAATAAATTAAGCATATCCAGAGAATGCATAAAGGTTCCATAATACTGACGACCAGTATGAACATTCACGAACACTACAAAAAAAAAATACCATTCGGGTGCAGAGCTATAGGCTGTCCACAGTAAACACTTTCGAAATTAACATATGAAAAAAAATATTACCTATAACTACGCAGGTAGACCTATAAGCTAGAGTGCACATTGACATATAAGTTCACAGTTTAATTGGCGGTGAGTTCAGAACCACACTTCGAAGTATTGACGTTATATAGTGAATGTAATTTATTTTAATTTACACCTATAGCATATCAAGTTTGTATTTGTATGATTTATACACGAACTGACATATTGGCAACGCATTTAGTTTCCTGACAATCCACTAACGTATGAGTACAGTTGTAAGATCCGTGGCAACGTCAATATTACATTTGGCGGAATGATACAAACTGAGAATTAAAGATCTTAAACCTCTCTAACTAAAAACTGTTTAAAAAAAAAACAACAACAGAAGAATTCTTTATTGAACGTTCATTTTATAGAGTAGATGAATATCTAAACTAAAAAAATTAAGAAATTACTCCATAGCATTCCATTGTACTCATTTCTTGTTCTGGTTTTTCTCGTTCCTTTTCCCTTCTGTTTCAGCAAAACGATGACGTCCCTCAGTATGTTCGAAGATTAGTCATATTATGAGGAAATATATTATGTGTGTAGGTGCAATCTGACGTATGTATATGTGTGTGTGTGTTTACTATATCTAAATGTTAAAACTTTGTATACTGTAATTTGACTTGTCCAATATCTTTGTAGGCCTACAGCTATGTATTGAAAAAAGATCTTACGAACGCAATAAATCAATCAAAGTAGTTGGCACTTATTTACTGTATATTTGATGTTTGCATGTGCGCGCGTAGCTCAGAAAATACGAATCCATACCAGAAAAAAATATAAACCAATCATCTATTCCTACGGTTTTGTTTTCATCATATTAAATATATTCTAATAAAAAAATCACTATAATGGTTTTAAAAATTGCATTTATAGAGCTCTTCTGTGCAGCTTCATCGCGAAAAGTAAAACCGTACAGCCGTATTTACATCCGTGAGCTTACATCGCGTGTAATGAAGTCCCAGAAACGTGTGACGGGGACACTGCACGCCGGTTCAGCGCCTTGTGCGTACGAGCGACAGGACGTTGGACGCACGTGTTATTGTCGCCCGTATCGCCGTGGAAAAAAACATCTCGGGGCCCATATTCCCTTCCGACGAGCTTTCAAAAGTGCGTAAGGGCGCGTTTACACGGCGATAGTAAATCTCGATGGTTACCATCGCGAGATATCGCCGTGTAAACTTTACGATAGTTACTGCCGCATAGTCGCGATAGCACTATCGCAATATTAGATCAAGATAGTTGATAGTAACTGTCATGACATAAAATGCAACTATCGTAGTGTAAACCGTGTAGCATCACTATTGTGACAGTGCGGGTCACAAATTCGCACATGTGTACAGTTTGACAGTAACATAGCAGAATTATTTTGATGCTGTTAATATCTGTCGCGCTACTCACACTATGTGGAGGTACGACAGGATGTGTATTATCATGCAGGTATGACAGGACAGTGTTGACAGCACATTTACTGTCATTATAATAAACCACGGGAACAATATATGTTTACGTGTCATTAATATCATGTCACGACATATAGTTACCCCAACAAATATCACCCTCTTGACAAAAGGATATACATGTCGGGCCTATCAATGTATTTACGCAAGTGTTGTCGGACATGAACCTATTGAGATTAACTATCACAGTATGTCTCGATAGTGTGTGTAAACAGGACCTATCGCGGCAGTTACTTTCACAAACTTTCGTGATAGCTGCCATCGCCGTGTGAACGCGCCCTAACTATACCGTGAACAGCCTACACGACTTATTAACAGCCATCGCCTCTTACGAAGAGTGCGGGTTGCCTACATTTGTACACTTGCCGCGCTCGACCCAGCCACGGACAGGCCAAGCTTGAGTATGGGGCCCGCACCAATAGACTAAGTTACACGCCAAGCAGCTAGCAGAAAGGCATTAAGAATAAAATCACCATGACTATGTAATGGCCATGAATCAAGTGTGTGTGTGTGTTCATGTTAGTTTAACATTATTTATGCTCATTGAATCATATTTAAATTGCACATTACTACAAGCATAAATCAGCGTAAACTTAAATAAACAGTTTCCAAGTTTTTTTTTTTTGCAAATGGCTTCTAATTTTACTTGCATAGAACAGTAGTAAAACCACACTGTACATAAAACTCTATGCAATACGTATTAACTAAGATCAAGATAAGTACCTGAATGTTTTATGTAAACACAGTTTTGAAAGGACTTAGCATACTTCCGAAAATTGTACTCTGTATTTACGTTAAGCTACCTGAACGACACGACTGAAGTGATTTGGCAGAGATCGTAGAACCAATGCAACGGCAACGAGTTTTGGAAAGTAATCTCTAGCTAAGAAATACAGTGTTACCGACTGTAGCTTTGATTGACTTATTCCTTACACCCATCAGAAATACAGTATTAACACACCTACGCACTTATGCAATCCAACGCTAGACTGTGTCGCGTATTTTAATACAATATCGTCGCACAATACAATTTACGCCTACGTTGTTCTGCTATGTTAAACTACCAACCTCCTCCCCTTAAACCAGAAAAACAATTAAAAGTATTAATTATGTGGGTATTAAAGCAATGTTTTTAAGCTTGTTCCATTATTGCCCCATTTAACTCACGTATAGATATTTGCAGTTTAACATACAATTACTGGGATACAGGCGTCATCTAAACTACATAAACATGTGTTTGGTCGTATTTTCAATCAAACCGGACATTCACCTGTCTAACTACACCCCAGTTATCTGCTACCCGTTGCATAATCGATGCTGTTGGAATGTTACGTCCACATGGCAATCGCGGCACACTGATGCTACAAAAATTTCCTCAAAACTGTTTATGTCTGTTGTACAACAGCTTTCTGACCAGATTTTCAACATCTTAGGGAAATTATTTCTTTACTTGATATTTTAATAGGCACATAAATATTTTCTTCCGTCCACTCCCTTCTAAGTGGGAATATACTGAGAGTGAATTGTCTGCTATTACTGCAAAAGAGACTCGGTAGTAGATTTGAGAAGCGGTCTCCACTTCTGACGAACAAATAATCCTACATTATAAAAACAAGCTGGACAACATGGGCTTGAGAGGTTATATTCGCTAATAAAGAAGCATAGTACCACCGCAACAAAAATAAAGCAACTGACTGCGGCAATCATCTGTACAGATGCTAGTGAAGGCGCTTAACGTAATAAATACGCTCAGATACAGAGTTTAATTGTTCCTCAGGTTATAATGTGTGTTTATTATTTAAGCATGCTGAAACCACATAAAGGTTATGTGAATTGCTAAAACAAGAGAATATTAGAGTTTTGCTGTATCAGATGAACACTCAAACCTTAAAATAGATAGGTGATCGCTTAGTGGACACCGCTACTAAACAGAGCGCAGACGGCATCGGCTGCTAGAAAAATGGGATCGAGCAGCGGGAACGAGATAAGAGATAAACAACTGAATAGCGTCATTTAAAATTGACAGTTCAAATGAGGTAACATATAAGACCGCATTGCCACTCCCATTCATAAGCACAATAATCAATTGCTACAACGGACAACCAACACTTAGTTCTAAATAATTTGATCTTACCACCTTGTTTACGAACTGGCATTGTCAAAATGATTGGAAATCGTCTTTTAAAATTAAACTCCTGGGTAGTCCGATCCGTCCCGAATGCGATCACAAATTTAAAAAAAATATACGCGCACAGCACTTGAAAATCTCAGATTTGTCACCAACTAACGGCACTGGTTCATCACTTGTCATTTACATGCACGAGGTCATTTATAACAACCGCACCATCAATAACACGGCACCACTTCGAGAACATAAACATCCACGGTCCACTCAATATGGCGTACCACAACTTTAGCAGCCGAGAGCACAGCTCGCAATTGATATGATTGGTGGACGAAACTGCAGTACGTCCTGCACACAGTTCAAGCTAAATACTTTTTATTTACATCTTACACATTACTTTTATTTTGGCCAGTTAACTTCCTAAAAACTCTCTATAATATTATAAAAATATTTTCTTTTGAATTTACTAAAGATACTATAAATAAAGGTTTTAATAAACCTAAACAGAACCACACATCTGAACCAGATTGGTAATACTGTAAACAACATACCGCTATTTGTTTTCAAAATACGTGGGAAGGTTACGTTTACTGACATGAGTTCTATTCTATAATTTCAAGAATCAAAAACATGTGAATTCAAAAGAGTCCACGTTTAAAATTTTCAAAGTAAGGTAAGTTTTTTTTTTTAGAATAAGTAATTGTGTGTGGTAAGGAATACATTAAAGATTGCTGAAAACAAAAAAAAAAAAAAAAACAGGCGCTTGAAGTAATGTTCGAAAGTCATTTAATATCATTTTATAACGGTAAGAGACTAACGAGCTGTTAAAACATACTGTCGTATCTTCATTTGCACCTCATATACACCGCACATGCAGTTTTGTTCTTTGTCTGTAAGTCAGAACTGGGAACAACATAAGTATCGTTACATCACGCGTGTGTGTGTGTGTGTACATAATTGTGCGTTTTCCAAGATCTCCATTTGACAGCTTTTGGAGGTTATGTAAATATAAGGAACTGTATATATGAAGCCATCTTTCCGCCAGTGGGAAATCTGGGGACAGTCAATTGAAGAAATAGAGTGGGGAAGACAACAAATCTCTAAATAATCTGAAAGTCAAACGGAAAGTTTGAACTTGAAATTAGGTTTCATACGATATTTTGAAAATGGTTTTTGGTACCTGTGATCTCAAAGGCCACAAATATGAATTGGTCATGCATCTGAACCCCATTTTACTTTAAATTTATGAGCATGTAGGCCGTGTCCGAATTCAGGTATATGCTTGTGTACTTTCATCCTTGCATACTTCACTTATCCTTGGCACCAAACTTGATGAATTCGGACAGGCAATCTTGTTAGCTTCGGCAAGGCATCATCTATTAGCTAGCTGATTACTTTTAATGAATGTGTATTTGTACAAATAACATTGCAGAAAGTTGCGAGGTTAAATGAAGAACTAAATAATATTTCAATTTGATTTTCATAACTTTTGTTGTCTTGCTGATTATACGTGAGTTTGCAGTTTTGAGTGCTTGTTTTACCATAGCTTGTGTAGGTTATGGACATAGGCCTACTGCAAATTTATTGTTTAGATCTTTATTTAAGGTGCACCTTACGATAATTATTTACTCAGTTCAAAATTCTAATCTACCAAGTGGTAAGTTAGCCTACTAAAATTTAAATAAAATAATTATATCATATATCAATAGTAACGTAAAAAAAACCCTTCTCAAAAGGGCAGTACATATGCCGCAAGTTGTCGGGGACCTGGGTTTAGGTTAATAGCTTAAGACCACACTCCTTCCTATCACTGCTATTCCTACAGCCTAGTCGACGCTGGGGGTGGTAACTCTAGAGGTATTAATGAGCTAAACTCTGATACATTTTTATATCACTTCATTACACTTTTATCCCTTTTAAACAATGATTTCTCATACTTCAATATTAGTGGCAAATGGGTTACTATGGTTAACATTTATGTTATTCTTGACTTAACTGTAGTTTATGACGCTGCTGTCTATTAATACAGAATTTTATATTGACTCCGCAGCCTAATGTCCTAAACCGAATCCGCCTTGCATCCAAATCATAGAGGTTCTTGCCACTTTAATTAAGGCACAGCAGTCATCCGGGAAGGCTCCTCCTGGTATGAAGTTGTGCTGATTGGCTCTGCTATTTGGACCTAATGCCCCTATGGCTTGCAGTACTGCCCTGCACTGGTGACCCCTTCGCGCTGACCTCATCGTGCTGCTGGATAGGTGTCGTCTGCTTGGTTTGGGGGGGGGGGGGGTTTCTGTGATGTGCCTCCTTATATACACATCCTTACCAGATCGTCAGACCCACCTCGACTCCCTATCGCCCGCCACACCTCACTGCCTTGGGATTTGCCGTTCCTCCAGCACCAGACCTCGAATCAGGAATCTGCTCGTTCGCATCTTGTAGGGAGTGGAACAAAGTACGTCCGAGATGTATACATCTTCATATACTTGTATACTTTACTTGCAATTCAGACAACACTTGTGATGTCACTTCCGGGGACAGCTACTCACAAGTATGCATTTCAGGGGAATTTGGACACAGTCTTAGACCCAATTGGTACCATGTGGCAATCAAGTGTGAGAACCTGTTACCTTTTCGCCATTGTATGCATAGGTGACTAAGATACCTACACAGAGGCTCATTTTTACTTAAGTAATATTTCTGAAGAAATTGCTATATATTTGAAGGTTTACAAAAGTGCATAATAGTAATAATTTCCCAAATGTTTGTTTTAGATTTCAGTTTACACATATTTAGAAACTCATTATTAGAGAGAGTTGGGAACATCAAAGTAATTAGGCCTACAGGTCAAAAGAATTTCTTACACGAAAACCTAATTTTTCCTTTAAAAAAAAAAAGCCAAGATGATAAATAACCACATTTTGCATAAAACATAAATACAATTGTATAGTCTATTTGCAGTTTCTTCACACTTTTTAAATCTAACCTTTGAAAAATCATGTGTTTGGTTATTTTCTAAATATGCCATGTAGCACAAGCGTTTTATACTTTTGTGAACATAAAAGTGCCTTATTTTTGGTTCAATTGAACTTAAGAAATTATAATACTTCATGTATAATTACGATTAATAAATACAGGCAGAAAAAGGTGTGTTGATAATGCCTAGTAAGAAATAGTTCTTATACAAAATATTATTACATTTTGTGCGCATGAGTGCAATGCGTTGTTCCTTTAATTTGTAGAGTAAATAAGTGAACTATTTAATAAGTCGAGGAAATTGACTACAACGTAGGTTCTGCTGAATAAATTGTGGCTGGGGGCAGTACTTCTTTTTTTTTTTTTAAAGAGAATGACATGTTTGTTAATTTTCTGCTGCGTGGTTGTGAGGTGTTGAAAAGGAATAGGTATATGTATTTGAATATATCCAAATGCAATTTCATACCTGAAGTACCATAATACAAATAATAATTGCACGAGTTGGTAACAATGTAAATATTGTGTTGTATTCCGTGCTCCTTCTTCATCCTGGTGTGTGAATATCTCGTCTCCTAAAACAACCTGCATAATTCCATCAACAGCACAATATTTGCGTATTTGCTTCCTCTAATATCTGTTGTCTGCCAGCAGTGGAGAGTGAGGAGATGTGGGTGGTTCTCATTGTCAAAGTCTTGAGATAGCAGCAGAGATAGCATCATCAAGTATTTTGCTGCTGCAATCGCTGCTTGATCACTGAGTCACAGCAAAGCGTCTGAGCAACATACAGGTTAAATTGCTGAATGCGCCATTGATGTTCCCATAAAATGGAGGTTACAAATTTGTAGTTTTTTTTGTGTTCGACATATTGTACATATTGCTTAGGCCTAGTCACATGTACAGTTAGTTAGCCAAGCAATTTTCAATTATGTTTCATAGATGTTGAAAAAGAACCAAGAATTTTCAGTAATTAGTTAGGGTTCGGCATAAACTTTGTTTTTACACCTAAACAAATTTGTTTTATTGTTTTAACAATATCAGCTGCACGTAAAAATAGCTAATACACAAAAATTGTAAAACATAATAATTAAAATACTTATGAAGATCCAGTAAGTAGTACAAAATTCTTCTCAGTGGATGCAAATTTAATGCAGTTTTTTGACTGCAGAAACTATGCTCACATGGTCTGCGACTCCAAAACCTTGTAAATCCATGGCACATCCAAATAGAAGTTTAGACCCTCGTTGGTCTTTGAAATCATATGGATTTGTACTCATGATGAATGTGGTTGCCCAGTTGAATGGAATAGTTCCCAGTCATGCATGACTGGGATGTCTTCATACATAATGTTGACCGCCTGAGTAGCAGTCGAGCACAGAATGGGGAAGAAACAAGATCACACCACATTTGATTTAGGCCAGATCGTTGGGGTCAGATGTATGGGGAACTCCAATTGCAAAGTCGTGCTGGCAGAGGGATTTCCATGGACCACCAGGGATAACTGCTGTTGCATATGTTACATCCATGATAGGGCTCACCTTTAGCTGGTTCGATTCGTTACAGCACACAGACATATCACAGTGCAGCAGATCCTATAATTGTTTTGCATGTTTTTGACCAGTATAATATGATGTATAGCATTGTGAAAAAATCTGTTTTTAGCTTTATTAGGGGACTGGTGCACGATGTATTGAGAGTATTATTTGTACCTTGTCTGGCATACCTATTTTTCTTTTTATACATCAGTTTAATGGGGACACGTTTAGTGGTTTTGTAAAGAAAACTCTGATTTCAAACATTGTGCAATGCAATTGAAGTGCCAGGTAGGCGGCGGCCTCAACATGGGTACAGGAACACTACCATTGGACTTTCAATCCATGGAAAATGGTCGCCTAGACGAGTGAGTTGAGATACACGGTGGTACAAGCAGATGGCAAGGTACGAGTGTGTCACCAAGTACGTGAAGCGATGGATACCTCGTGTCAGCAGGGTACAGTTCAGGCCGGTGGTGATGGTATATTCGTATGGGAGCTGTTTACTTGGGATGAAATGGGTTCCCCGGCAGGCTACACGTCGTCAGTGAACGATTCAAGGACCTGCTGGCAGAGCGTGCATACACCCATTCTACGCCTCCAGCACTCTGCAGAAGACTTGTACCCACAGAAAGACAATGCGCTGACCAGCCACTCCTGAACTGTTACCGAGTGGTTGGACACCCCACATACTTGAGGTTGCTTGCTAGGCTCCCAAGGTCATCCAACTTCAGTCTTATCGATCGCGTCTAGGATGCTGCCGAGAGGGATTTGCACGCAGTGAATCCTGCTTCGACAAATTTCTGTGCATCGTGGGGGACTGAGCAGCAATCATGAATCAGTGTGGCTTTCAAACACTTCTAGTACCTTGTGGCGTACATGACATGCCACATCACTGCTGTCTTCAGGGCGAAAGGGGATGCTACTTGTTAGCAGGCAGGTATCTCTAATCCAGCTGTTCATCTGTGTGCAGTACTTTTGCCAGCAATGGCAAAATACAAAACCGTGTAGTATATTGTAGTGATAGTATTTCTGTTACTGGAAAATCCCTTAAGTGCTTGAAAATATGAGGTTACTTGTTCCTTATTCTGAAAAGTTATTAAAACATGTCTTATTTGATTTTCTTTTTATCCATATAAACATTGAACATTTTAGGAATATACCTATTATTCCTGAAGGATTTTCTGTTGAAGACTCACAAGGTTTTGGAATGCTCGTAGAATATTCTGACGTGACAGTTACATAAAACATGTTCAATAAATAGCTGAGTTAACAAGAACAACATGAGAAAAGAGCAAATATTTTTGTATTTGTTGAATTTGACCAAAAGTGCATAGTTCACTTTACACTTGCAGACACCATCTTAAAACTGTGTTGTTCTCCAAGTTGGGAAATTGTGACTCAAAACATTTAAGTTACTAGTTGTCATGTCGCTACCAGTCGATGGACAGTAGCAGCAGAGCAAAGTGGTAGTTTTAGGTGGTTTAGCGATCTCTCCAACTGATGGTTTAGGGGAAAAAATCTACTGCCTCTCCATCTGGACCTAGTTCGTAGCAAATCAGGTGAGGCCTATTATCAGCATTCAATCATAAAGTTACGTAGGTCGCAGCCATGGAGCGCATCCTGAGCTCTCGATGTCATCCTACTGAAGGTCCAGCACAAAAGCCCCCGATTCTCATGTGTGTCCTGCTAATATCTCCTGCGACCACACCCAAGTGTGTCCCTCCGTACCAGCACGGCACTATTTCTTCATTTGCATGCGTCCGCCAAGCGGAGCATCACAAATATTTGACGAAACACCTGTGTCTGGTACCACACTAAGGTGACGCCAGGCTATCCTCTTTTCGAGGCTGCCCATCTAGTTAAGAACACATAAAATACGAAATATTTTTACATAGTTTTGGTCAGCGTCGAGACATAGATACAATTTCCAGTACATATGCCTTGACAAATTAATAAAAGAATTCCACAAGAGTAAAGTATTATTTATATAACAATAATATATAAAAGCTTCAGTTAAATATTTAGTTTCCGTCACAATTTCCAGTACATATGCCTTGACAAATTAATAAAAGAATTCCACAAGAGTAAAGTACTATTTATATAACAATAATATATAAAAGCTTCAGTTAAATATTTAGTTTCCGTCTACTAACAAGGCCAATTAAAGGGGGCGAGTCATCACGTGACAGTACCCTTATCTAAACAGATAATCAGCAAAATCACAATTGTTTTAGCACTCAGTGTCACTGTTCATACGGGGGGGGTTGCCATAATTTATTTACATAACATTACTGCTCTCCAACAGCTTTTGAATATATAAAACAATTCAAACATAGTCAATAAAAATGTTATGTGTTTATTTAAACTTCAGCAGTATAGTGTACTCGAAGAAATATACAAATTGAGACAAAAGTCCTGCAAAAACTGATGCCAGTGGGTGAGATACAAGATGAACGAATACACTTTTACTTACTGCAGGTGGGCGCCAGCAGTACTTCGCAGACACCACACTTCGAGACTCTGGGTTCTCAGGGATGCTGTGAGTTCTATGTGTTCATCTCACTCGAGCGTCTTTGCAAAACACTTTGCATTACTAAACATTTAACACTGAAAATGCAGGAGTTTGCTGGTCTGGCGCTAAATAGGGACACATGGATTTTTCACTAAGGTTGTATTTATTGATTTCCAAGTACATACCGTTCCAGAAATATGAATTAATGATTACTCTCAGTCTTGACTAGCTAACTCCGTTGGATGATTCCCCAGCTCGAAATTAATCTAGTGCACTCCTAGATGGATGATTTTTCGGGGGTGTTCGAGAACACAGCCTCCACAAGGAAAGGGTTCTACAGCCGCTAGGATAGACTGTAGATTTTTCCTGGAGACAGGATATGGAGAATTTCAAAATGAACACTAACATGTGTGATTAATGACGTTGCTATCGCTTACTCATCGGGAAGGGCCTCCTACCATGTGGTGTGTGTGGTAACGGTCTTTACATTTAGCAGGCTAGGATGAAAATGATTTCACTGTACAAATTACACAAATATGGATGAGAAAATATGGGACATGATATGAACAGGCACAATAAACACGCAGATGCGTGAAAGCATTATTACATGACGCGGATGCCGCTGTATGAAGTTCTTAGCGGGCCAAGTGGTGCAGAGGAAATTGCAATATTTTCAGTACAATTAATTGAAATCTTGTTGGACAAAATTACGGCGTTCTTCAGGAAATTATTCTGACTGCATTTCAAACATTCAAGTGTTGCTAGCTTGCCTGATGGCGGAAATATCCACGTACGCTGTTGACCACGTTGTCAGTTACAAACAGCAATCATGACAAAAATTACAAGAACCCTTTAATGGACAAATGCATATTACCCTGAGAAAATTATGGTGCACAAGAAATTACAAACAGAAACACTTTAAGCGCAATGATGGCGCAAGCGTGGATTTGGTGACGGTTAACTACGTGATTGCAAATTATGTGGCCGTAAAACAATTCAACTTTTCAAAACTCTAAAATACATACATACATACAAATTTACCCTTAATTTTGCTCATGGCAAAGAAGCAGAAATGACAATTCAGAAGCCTTTAACAAAGGCGGATGGTGCTTGATTCAAAGTTGCACGGGCCACGTGGCCTCTCCGACGTCTCTCCTCCTTCCCTCGATTTAAGTTCAAAAAGCCACAAGGGCTTCAAAAGATTTATTTAAGCAGAGGCATTATACTGGGGATGTCTGGCAAAACGTACGCAAAGCAAAGGTTAACCGGTAAACTAAAGTGAACTATGGAAATCTAACTCAGTGCAAAAATATGAAGTGCATACGTGACAGCGTCTTACCTCGCCAGCTTTCCTAGGACGACTGCCCAGAGGCAGGGTTCGTGCGGACCTGCAATGGTTGCCTACGCAGTTCACACAAGTGAAAGTGCTTTGCATGCGAGTAAAAATGTTAATACGTAAAAATAAATGGCACATAAATTATTGTCAATACAAAATTATTGAAGCAATTTTAAATCAGAAATATCATTATCAAGAAATTGTCTTTTGAAGGCATTCACGCCTGAATATCAATATCTGTTTCTTCACGTGGTACACATTTCGATTTTGAAAAGAACATTGTGCAATATTTATGAAAATACTTTTTTTAACACTTTTAGGCCTGAAAGAAAATGGAGAAAACATATAGTACACTGCAAACAATAATAATCCCATTACGGGAAAGTCCATGTTAGGGCCTCTTTGGGTACCTGCTTACTCATGTGTCACGTGAGTTGTGAGTGCCATCATGGTCTGACTGCCGCTGGCTGCTAGCCGGCATCAAAACTTGGAAAATAATATTTCTCTAAAAGAATAAATGAATTTCAGGATAAACATTATCCACATCTTGTTGCACTGTCATTGTAAAAGGCAAGCTTTTATCCATTTTGTGAGAAGTCTTAAAGTAACCACTACATAATAGTAATAAAAATTCCCCAATTGTAAATATATAGGTATAACTACATAATATAAATAGTATGATAATTCAATGGCAAACAACCACACTCAGGGTGCAGTCAGACATTTATGAGCTGGCTTACGTCCTGTTTCGTTGGCAGTGTCACATGTATAAGCATAAGTCTGCAGATGAGTACACACTGTGAGCGCTCCACCAGATAGTAGTAGTTCATACAAAAAGCTCTTTACAAATGTTTGGCAAAAAAAAATTAAACTCTGAAATATAGCCCTTTTAATTAGGCATCAAATTGAGTGAGTTGAAAAGAAAAGTGTGCTTATGAGCTATTGACAAGGGCAGGGGGAAAGAGATATTGACAAGGGCAGGGGGAAATTTAAAAATGAGGAGTTGAAACATTTCTTTTCTTGAGTTTTATTTTACATATCAGCTTTATTTGTAACAGTTGCTAGTAAAAGTTTCTGTACATTACATGTGCCACCTCACAGTCCACACGCACTAGCCATTGTACTAGCTTACCAACCTTTTGAGTATGCTCACACGCCATATGAGCACTGCAAACCGATACACAAACATGCACCTGTGTCTGGATGCACTTTTAGAGAGGTGCAGGGAAAATTTTGTGAAACCACCCACTTATCTTATTGTTCTCAACTTGAATGGTACGTACAGTATGGTAATATTACGTAAGAGCAGAATTAGTTCTAATTCTCTGTTGTATTGTAGGGAGACCTTACATCTTCTCACTTGTGCTGTGCCATCCTCTTTCGAAGTGCTACAGCGACTGTACGTGGTTTATGAGTTAGAATTTGTGTTATTATTTGAACCAAAGATGTGATAAAGTAAGTAGGCCCCTCCTGAACTAACGCCACCTTAATTTCCATACATACCGGTACAGTAATATTGCCAGTGAAAACATTTTTGAATGTGATAATATTTGGAGTGTGTAGAGAAGTGAAAATCCTTTAGAATTTGCAATTCATGTGCAGGGGATGATTGGAAATAAACTGTTTGTGAGAATTAAAGTTTGAAGACAGCATTGTTTTGAGGTCACTTTGAGCAGACTGCTCATTGTTCAAACTGTTACAGACAAGGAAATAGCAATTATAGCAGAAAAACTTTGGTCATGTGGATTTAAATAAAAGTTGATGAAGTATTGTTCGTATAGTTAAGGGCTCCGTCTCTCCGACATGATGTGCGTTGCAAAGGTTTGGTAGAAAACACATGATTGAAAAACAGTTTGATATTTTACCCACCTGGTGCCAGGACTGTGTTGCAGAGTGTTTGAAGTACACTTTTCCCACAAAACTACTAAACATGCATCTAATGTACTGCTATGTGAAAAGAACGTACATTTCAGGTTAGGGCGGTTGAGTGCTTTCAGGGTATCATGTACTTCAGGATGTCACGTACATTACAAACACATTGCTTTTTCAAAGCACTGTATCTCAAAATATATGTGTCGATTACCTACAAAACTGCTCAAGGGCCCGGCATTAAACCTTCCTACAGACTTTCCACTAATGAAATAGTAAGGTCAATGCTGAAAGTCTCATAGATACACATGGCACAATGAGAACACTGCACACCAGTTCAGGGCCTTATGCTTAGTTATGATGGCATACGTGATGCGTGTGGCAGTGTTGACCATATCGCTTCAGATAGGCAGGAGCCTTAAGAGACATTTTGTGCCCAAAAACATGTTTCAAATTCTCATTTCAATTTCAAGGATTGTTTTGGAGCACAAATGGCTAAAATAGGTTTTTTAGAGAATCATTTTCAACATCTAAATTTTCTATACAGAAACTTTTAGTTTAATTTTTAGACACATGTCACACTTTTATCTTCATTAATGTGTCTTAAAAATATAGGTCTCTGTTGAAAGTCATGTCCAGGCGAGTTGATGGCAGAAAGACTGCACGCCACTTGGGTGCCTTGTGCTTAGAGGTGATGAGGCAAGCTGCGAATGAGCAATAGTCAGCCTTACAACTCACGTGTTCCGAGGCCTCGAATGCACAAGATAGCTGCAGGCAGATGGAACTCCTAGGGACGCCATCTGCCGAGACCCACAAACGCAGCTCAGAGCTTCAGTCATGTACTTAGTTTTCATTGTAACAATGTTTGGTAATTTTGAGCGGTGTCTGCTTACAAATAGCATGTAAGAAATTTTTAATGTCCAAATATTAGTTTCTGTTTTCTATTTCCATCTCTGATAAGTATTTTTTCGAGGAGTTATTACAAATATTTCACTATAGTATTTATGTAGGAAACTTCCATTACAGGCTACTTAGCATAACATGGGGACATACAGAATACATTAATTTTTCTTATTACTGTACTTCATATAATGCATAGGTTCTCCACTGAAAGTCTTATTAGGTAAAGTGTCGAGTGAAAATACTGTACGCCAGCAGACAATTTTTTGATGTGTGCACCTAAGCCACCCTCAGTGTTTTCATGCTTCTACACCTCGGATACACAAAATGCTTTCAGCCATACTATACCCTTAATTTATAAGATTTGGATTATCAACATGGGGCTACCAAAAATTACCATTTGTATAGTGTGAATAACATACATTTTGTGTAATGCATAATTTTCATTTTTTCAAGGCTTGCACCGATGGCTCTGCGTTTGCAGACAGGAGTGGTTCCAGAGGGGGCAGTGCTTCTAGAAGAGAAAGAGGCTTTGCAATATCAGTGGAAAACAATATTTGAGTGGAAGCCAAGGAGCGACGTGTAGGTATTAAAGTGAAAGTGTCATTACTTTTGCACACTTTATTTTTTGAGGTTGTTGTCATGCATTTTACTGAATGCTGTTAACAATTGACTGTGATTACTTTTTCAAGGTGGCCTTTTACGTATGGCTTGGGAGTGGTGGGAGGATGCACTGCACTATCATCCATGTACATCAATAATTACTACAGGAGAAAGATGAAACTACAAGCATATGGCCGCATTGCTTCTTATTTCCCCATTGTTATGGTACCCTCATTGTTGGCAACGCTTCTCCATCAGCTGGTATAAAATTCTTTATTAAGTGTTTAGTAGTACATAACATCAATATTCAGTAGCCTTATGTGTTTTTATCATTTTTTGGTACACTTGTAATTAGGGCTGTGGAGTTGTTACACCAAACTTTTGATTCAGACTCAAACTTGTCAGTGGCCACGGTGGTTTAGTGGTTAGACTACTTGCCTCCCACTAGGGCGAACCGGGTTTGATTCCCGGCAGGATCACTCCCGGATTTTTGCATGTGGAAACCGTGCCAGACAATATCGATGGTCGGCTGGTTTTCTTGGGATCTCCCATTTTTCCTGCCCTTGCATTTCGGCGTTGCTCCATACACACTTCGCTTCACCTTTATCTGCTCTCAAGACCTCAATGTTAAGAGCCACCCAGATCTCTTCACTCACTCATTCAGACCCGTCAGTTTTTCCACTATCTGACTCCCACTCAAAACCAAAAAATTAGGGTAGCGAATGAATTAAATAAGGCATTCTATTATCATTGACCGAATAAAATTAATTAACCTTACAGAATAATACACATGTAAATTAACTGAACAATCAATGCTGAGTAACATCATCTTTGAAATTCAAAGGATTGTCAGCCAAGGCAGAGTTAGAGTCACTATGTCTTAACTGACCTCTACTCAGACTCCAACCAAAATTGCTCAAACTGACTCCACGACAATCAACTTCACAGCCCTGCTTATAATTCTAAAAAATACTTGAACTCATTATTTTAATGTCTTTATTTCCAGACTGTGTCAAACAATATCCTGCTTCATAAGGGTGGTTGTCCTTTATGCTTGGAGGTGAGAGGAGCTGTGATTCAGTTTCTTGTTGGCGCAGTGTATCCAATGGTACTGGCACCAATATCATCGTTCTTGGTAAGGCCATCAAAAATGTTTACTTTCATAATGTGGTGTAACTGGCATGGATGAACTAATTTGAATTTGGTACTGTAAGGATTTTGTTTTTAAATTAGGTTTTGTGTTTGAAAGTTGGCAGGATTGGTACTAGCGAACAGTGACAGGAACAAGGTTAGGTAACACGTTGGCCAGGCATTGGTAATCTACGGCACACGTGTCATGAATGGCATGTTGAACGATATTGTTATATAATGGATGTAAGAATAAGCCATCTGATTCAAACTAACTGAGTGTGGAGAAACAGTTCTTTTTTTACCCTATCCTTCCCGGCTCTCCTGCTCCCACCACACCTACATTTCTCACGGCTGTCGAGTACTCATGCCAGTATAGCCTGTTGATCTTGGCACAAAGTTTGTGTTGTTATAATTGGGTTTTTTTATAATTAATAACACTTATATACAAAGCACACATCTTTTATCCATACTCCATTTTGCTTCTGTACAACAACGTAACAAAGGTACCATAGACTAACATATCCGTGGCATGACAATCTTTGTCTTACATATCAATCTGGTCATAATGAAACTCAGAATGTTTGATCACACTTCCAACACTCCCCCGTGAACAAATATTTCTTTAAGGACAGCAATCAGTTCATCATCACACTATGGAGGTACAGAAAATTAGGTGCATAGTCAATATGTAGTAAACAAAAGAAACTAGCATACTTTTACAAGGAACACTTTACAGTAGGGGGTAAATTAACCTTACATGGCACTGAAAAATGTGAGCAAAAGATTGCATCTCTAAGAAATTAATTTTATGTACACTTCAATAAGCCAAACAGTGTGATGAATTTTTCATGATTTACCTTATCTAAGGGTTTTGTTAATAGATCGGATAACATTTCCTCAGTTGACTTGTGTTTGTTGAAAACTGTCTTGCTTTCAACATGTGACCTCAAAAAGTGATATTTTATATCTATATACTTAGACCATTGACTGGTGATATTGTTTTTTGCCAAATTTAAAGCACCACAATTATCACAAAAAATTGTGGTTGGTTCACTGGGTGTTTGCTGGTCAATTTCCTTGATAAGGGACCTTAACCAGAGAATTTTTTGCGCAGTATAAGACAAGGCAATATATTCTGACTCTGCTGTTGACAGGGGACTGTAGTTTGTTTCTTACTGGACCAAGAAATTAACCCCCCCCCCCATCAGCTTGAAACAAGTCCCTGTAACAGAAAACCTGTTATTCGTCTCATTACCCCAATCTACATCGCATAACACTCTAGTTGCTTATTCCCACCCGTAGAGAACTGCAATTTCTGGTTTATGCTTCCCTTTATGTACCTTGACGCACGCTCCTCCTCTGTTTTCTGGGGATAGAGGTTAGGACGCCGAAGAGAGGGGAGTCAAGCCCCAGAGTTAGGTGGATGGCGATCGTTTCAGGTCCTGGGAGGTCGATCTTTCTCTCAACTAAAGTTACCAACAGGCGGGACGCCAGCTGTCCCTGGGTGTATGGGTGGTAAAATAATGATAATGATAATTAAATGGGGGTGACGATAGCTATGGACGATCTGGCTGGTGATACAGGGGCTATCCGCAGAGGCCTAGTAGGTAGGTGTGTGGGAATATAGTTGACCAACGAAGGGTTTGCTCGAGGTTTGGAACGACCTTCGGTGGGAGTCGAACTCGGACGAGTTTTTCCGAAGCCAATTCTATTAAACAGGAGTTTGTTAGGTCCTTCTCTGGGACTACCTGGGGAGCAGTTACACTTGCTATTGGTGGTGGAGTCTCTGGTTGATTAGGAGGTGTTGGTTCTGGTTCACTTTTCAGCCAACAAGCACGTAACAGATAGTCTAGCGGGGATTCTTGTGTGGGTGGTAAGATCGACGAGTAGCTCAGAGGTAAGCTCTCTGGTTCCATGGTCGGAGGGTCTACCTTACTCGTGGTTACGGTAGTGGTTTGGTTTCTTAGTTCTCTTTCTAAAGCACAACGTTCTCTACGTCTTATATAGCACTGTGTTCCACCCTTCGTGGTCTTTCCGCAGACGTGCTGTCCTGGGGGAGTGGCTTATGCAGGCACACCCATGGTCCTGACATGCAGATGTGCAGTCCGGTATTGGGACGTCACTGGAGGTAGACGCAGGAACACACTAGAAACTCAGGATCTTTGGCGTGTCTTTTGCAGACAAATGCTACCTACAAGCTCACATTTCCTGTAGAGTTCCGTGCACCGCATGGCTGGTCTCCAGAGGGATTTAGTTACAGAATCTGGCTCAAGCTGTACGTCACAGTGAAAACTGAAATGGTAAATGACACAGGGACAAATCTTAAAATAACGGTAAGCGGACAAGTTTACGTATATTTTATTATTACGAGATGTCTGAAACCGTAAAGCCCCGGCTAATCAATTACAGAAAATAATTAACTATAGTCCATTCCCGATTGGAAGCGACTTATGAAAATCAACCTTTGAAAAAACACTCTAGGCATACATAACATGTCAACCTGTTTTTTCAATAACAAATATATAACATTCCACAAATATGTAACACTATGGTTAACTTTAGAGTACTGTATTATTGAATAAATGAAACTTTACCTTAATATATTCTATAACTTGTAATATTAATTTCTTTTTAAATATGAATTAACAACATCGAGAGCAGCGACGTGTTGGCAATGGCCGGTAAGAAATAGTTCACACTTGAAATAATATTTTAACCTAGTTTTTTTAGTATACTATCTGTAAATTAAAAGGTGCCTATTGAAATATTTAAATATTTAGGTAGCCTCGATGGCAACATATCTCATTTTTACAGTTTAAAATAACAGCGGAAAATATTGTGAGGAGGCCGTAATGGTACTTTGTTATTTTATCAAGCGAGAGCAATTTTGAAGCAACTGTCTGCTGAGCGAGCTTTGTTTCTCTCTCTCTGTCTTTGTTTCTTTCACACTCTGGAAGTTTCACTTTGCTAGTACATGGGAAAAATTGTACCTGTTTTCAATTGTAGATTATTTCATACTTATTACAGCAAAATAATGATTTTTGAATTTGTAATTTGCAACTGAAAAGAGATTTTAATTTTTGAATACTTTTTTAATATATTTAGATATATGGTGGGGCAGAAACAAAGTGAAGTTGGCAGACGTGGCAAGCCATGACATGGCGTGTTGCTGTTTTACCAAACGAAGCCTAAATTATACTTACTCTGAAAAATACTTCAAATTACCACATCACATTTGTAGACATTGTGTTTTTTAAACCTACCTAAGCATGTTATGATGTTGTGATAAATCTGTTTTTCCGCGGCAGTAATAAATATACTGTTACGGTGTGTTTCGTTAACCACTGCGTGTGATATAGCATGGTGTGGCTGTTTGGTGATAGGTACACTGGATCTGTGTGTGCGTTATTTCAAATATTTGATGTGAACTATTTATACGTTGTAAATGTGAACTGTTTTTATGACTAAGTTATTTATTTACATCCACGTATGTTTATTTATCACAACATTCTACCTTTGCCCGGGGGTTTGAACACAGTCGTGTAACATGATTTACCACCAATCACAACAAAATAACCGAGCCCGGCCCCAGTAAATTTCAATAAACCTAATACACAGTAAGTAGCAATACATATAAATATGAGTGGAATAAAAGTTACGGTAGGCTTATTTGAGTACATGTTCACCGCTATATTTTAAGTTTGTATAACAAAAAATGAGCGACATGAGTTGCGTGCTTGATTTTAATGTTGCTTTTTCGTTGGACTGTCTATTCCTTCGTTATTCGAACTGAGGCTGTCCTTTTAAAGAAATGACGTAACACATATCAATAACAAAAAGTTAAATAGTACAGTTCAGTACCCTGCAGTTGTAACAGTGTTTAACACAATCGCAGAAAAATATTAAAGTGCATTACGTGTAATGTGCTATGTCGTGGAAAACAAACATGTTAATGTAACGTAACCGTAAGAACTATCGTTAATTCAGGCATTTTTAAAACGTCATAAAGCTGACCTAAATGTCATAGGCCTAAACTGTGAATATTCGTACAAAATGGTTTTTTAAATAGACCTAAGACAGGATTCTTTGAAAAGCTGTAAACAGTAAACAACACATTTGACAGGTATAAAAGTAGAAGTCACATTTCAATGTTTATTTTTAGGTGTAGCGAAAGTATACGAACACATGTACACACACAATGGCATGTAAACATTGATTTTTACAGGTGCTATATGGCAGTCATATGGCAATGTTTGTTTACATTTGGTGGAAGGATACGAAACGGGTCTACAAGTAGATATTTAGCAGGGCTCCGAGAAAGTTGCTAAAAGTGTAATTAGAATTATTAACCCACGAAACCAGGTAAAGGCAAGCTTGGAAAATTAATTAATGAAAAAATATGCAGAATTAATCCATGGTAAAATATGCTCAATTTCACAGCATGCCCTAATTGATAGGAATTTATCCAGTAGGTAAACTAAGGCGCGACAACCTGCTACCGCGGAGTCATGGAAGTTGACTGGGGTAAAGGGTGTAGAAGTGGGATTACCTCTGGAGATGTTGCTGCCCCCACGGTCAGTGGCTGCAGTGGTGGACGAGCCTTATCCAAGCTGCAGGGATGTTGCAGTCTTCGCAGTCTGCAGTGGAGGATCAAAGTCTTCTTGCAGGCTTCGGGAGGTTGAGCTATGTCACAAGCTCTGGAGCTGAGCTGTGTCGCAGGCTGAGGAGAGGAGAGAGGTCTTTTTGTAGACCAGAGAGTGCTCACTCACCTACGCGACCGGTGAGCCCGGCGTCTCTGCTGGAGCGTGGTTCCGGACTTAATTACATACGAAAAAATCCAGTGATCAGCGATCTTTCAGGGGGTGCGGGGTAGAGTAGCCTTCCAATGCAGTGGTAGATTTATCAGGGGTTGTGGAAGCACTGCTCATTTCTTATCTCCCCGCTCGGAGGTGACGACAAATTAAAACACCTCTTTCTGAGGCTCGCGGGTTCTGATGCCACAAGGTCATAGGGGTGCTGCCATCTCGTGGGATTGCTGGAACTTCTTCCACAGCTAAATAGTAGGGTACTGGTTCGTCAAAAATATTTTATTTAATTGTGGGGTTGGCGCTTGCATGTGGGATTTCGGACGGGCTGTACATTTCGTAATTAAACGTGTCAATTACTTTTACGTATGCGGCTGTCCAACGCGTGGAGTCTCCTTACTCCATACGTGAAATTACTTTGCCACTGTTACTGACTTGCCCCGAGTTCTGGTCGCTCGTAGATGGGGCAAAGTCGCCTGTAGAGCACGTATCTGCGCTGCACAGGATGTTGGCATACGTCAACCTAAAGATCCGTTTCATTGTCAACAAGTGAATCTACTTACAGTGCTGAGTGCAAAACAAATGTCAGGTCTTCTTATTTGGCTCAGGTACAGAAGACTCTCTACAGCTTCTGGATAGGGTACATCTGGCGGAAGGTCTTTGTCCTCAGGTAGCGGCTGCAGGTTTAGTCCGGGCATCATGGGCATGGAAACTGGCTTGCATTCACCCATGTGGAACCTCTTCAGCATCCCCTCGATGTACGCAGACTGGTCGATGAAGACAGCCCCATTTATTGCATCTTGATCAGTGCGCATTCCTAAGGAGAGGTTCACCTTTCCAAGGTCCTTGATACAAAACTTGAATCCTAACTCTCTCTCTTCACTATACAGCTTAGTTCTTTCTTATTGGGGAAAATGAGCAGGTTATCGACATAAACTGCAATTATGATTTTGTCGCTACCATTCCTGTGGAAGTATATGCAGGGATCAGCACTTGACTGTATCAGCTTTAGCTCAGTGAGGACTTCATGCAGTTGTTTATTCCAACAGCAGCCACTTTGCTTGAGTCCATATATGGCCTTTTTGAGTCTCCAAACTAGTTTGTCACTCTGGAGTTCTGGCTTCGTTTCAGGAGGTGGAACAACGTAGATCTCTTCACCTAGATTTCCATGTAGGTAAGCTGTGGTGGCGTCAATATTAGAGATATTCAGGACATCATTCACTGCTAGGGCAAACAAGTATCGCAATTACGTATATTTTATTACAGGTGAGAAGGTTTCTTGATAATCTATACGTTCTGTTTGTGCACATCCCTTGACAACTAGTTTTGCTTTGTAGGCCTACCTCTCATAATTATCTTCAGCCCTTTTTATTTTGAAGACCCATTTTGTATTTAGTAGTTTCTTGTCTGGTGGAAATCCCAACCATTCGAAAGCCTCATTTATTTCTAAGGCATTAATTTCTTCCTCAATTGCTCCCTGCCACTAGGATGTAATTGTACTGTCCATAGCTTCTTTCACTGTTAGTGGTTCTTCACAACTTCCAGGGGGGAAAATAAGATACAAAGGTTTTGATACATGTGAAGATCTTCTAATATTTTGGTTGTTCGACCCCTCGACATTTACATTATAGCTCTTTCTGCTGTCCAAAATATCTTCATCTGAAGTCTCAAATGCAAAAAATGGTGCAGCTTCATCTTTGCTGAGCGGCTTATCTGGTACGTTTTGTGAACATCCTTCCTTAGGATAGCCATTCTGAAGGTATGATTCGTTTTCAATTGGGTTTGTGGTGGGTGGTGACGTTCCTTCAACTACATCCCACAGTCCTTCTTCACACTCTAAATAAGCTTTGCATGCAAATTTCCACGAGGAGAAATTTTCCCTACCTTTTAACCTCTCAATAGAAAGGAGATTAAAGGACGCCATAACTCGTAAACATACAATATTTATATCTGCGCTTAACAGACGTGCACGAATGTCATCGCATAAATATTAACTTGTCGTGCACCTGGGCCTATAACCTGTTGGGTTTTTTTAATGATTGATAACACAGATATACAAAGCACACATCTTTTATCCATACTCCATTTTGCTTCTCTACAACAATATAACAAAGGTACCATAGACTAACATATTTGTGGCATAACAATCTTTGTCTTGCATATCAATTTGGTCATGATGAAATCAGAATGTCTGATCACACTTCCAACAGTTATTAAGTAATACAGTGCCATTAAAATTACTCAAAAAAAAAAAGGCAGAAACTTGATCTATGCTGCTTTTCAAGCCTTTTGGACAAACAATGTGGATTCATACAACAAAATGATCATGCTGTTTGTGCTTTATACTGTGAAAGCGTTATGTGATGTATGTCAAGTGTACAAAGAAACCGAACATAAAGCTTTCGAATGTAGTTACAAAATCGCTCACTGTATGGCTTCAAAAGGTAAACCTTGCATATATGAAGAATACATCAAGAGAACTCTTTGTGCAGTGTTGAAATTTTAAGTGTTTTACCACATAAAGAAACAATACAGTCTTGGATACATAACAATAACAAATATAGCTGAAAATATGACAGTAAAACAAACACCTGGGGTACAAGCTGATGTATTTAGTGTCGCTGTTGACGAAAATGTTGATATGAATAATGTAGCGTACCTAGTTTATTTATTTTTAGCGATATTGTCACCATGGCCTTATTAATGAAGAACCTTGTTACCTCTTCATGATAAAACCAAGGGAGAGGATATTATAATTGCATTTGTAAGCTATTTCAATAATCACGACATTAATTTGAATAAAATATTATTAAATTAATTAAATTAATTATAAAATATATGTGTTACTTGTGATGCCACTCCTACAATGGTCGAAAAGAACAAAGGATTTGTTTAACTTCTTAGGGATAATGCTGGATGTCAATTATTGAGTTGCCATATAATTACACACCAGGAGAGTTTGTGTGCAAAGATTTTAACACTGTGCTTGAACTCTGTAATGTATTTTTTCCTTCTTGGGGACCGGCTCAGGGGTGGAACCCAGTGCTTCATCTACAGAAACATCACGTACTGAGAACGAGATCAGGGTTGCAACTGATATCTTTGATTTCACTTCCCTAACCAAAATATATAACTTCCCTAATTTTTCCACAACCAAGCGAAAACATAATATTAAAACAAATTATTAAATATTAGATCAATTTTAAGATAATGATTGCTAGCAATGAAAATTACCTCCTTCCGCATTATAGGAATTCACATTAAGTAAAAGCCCTCAACAAATATGAATAGGAAAACCTTACTCCCTGGCATTTGTGTAGTATCAATATCACAAAATAATCTGTAAACCTAATAGCCATGAGATGTATTACTAACACATGTATTATTAAGAGTACACTTGTTGCACAATTAATAAATTGGTGGTAACAAATTGGGCTAAGAAATGCAATAATAAATTAAACTTGTATACTCTGTTTGCCAGGAATTTTTAAAATTTATGTTTTACAAAAAAAGTACATACATATTGCTTACCTATAGTGAAAATTTAGGTATGCTCATAAGGATATTTTCCTAAAAAATGGGTGAAGAATACATTTTGTGTGAAATGCGTACCTTTAAAATTAACACACTGATGTGAAACTTCCTTAGCATGGGATTTCCTATTAAAATTTTGCAGCTGCTAGCCGATAGGCAGTGCCCTTAAACACAAGATTTAAACAAAATATTTAAAAAACAAAAAAAAATTCAGATACTGCAATATAAAACACGATAATTCATCCACTAACGTAAACTAGCTCGTACTTTCAAAAATTCAAGTAGGTTTCTGCTTTAATTTTCCTCACAATCTTTTCTTGCAAAATTTGACGGCGGCTGACAGTCAGCGGCGCTAGAGTCCATGATGGCGCTCACGTGTCACGTGTTCTGCACGTGCGCAAAGAGGCAGATAACTTGAACTTTCCTATAAATGTTAATTTCAGGGTAAAATGTGTTATAGTGTCTTTACGGTGTTTAGTATGTCTTAAAATGTTTTTAAGTGCTTGTACTAATTTTAATTGTTTGGTTATGAATATTTAAAGTGCCTGCGGCGCCGAGATCAAGAATACTTAATATTCTGGCATGAACGCCATCACAAAGAGATATTAAAATAATATTGAAATTCGTAACAAAATTATGGAAATGTAAAACAATATCTAATTTAATTTGTGTCATTTTATTTTCAATATAAAACATTTCACTCGGCGTGCATAGCACTTCCGCTTATGTGAACCCAGTAGGCGGCCATGATAGGTCTGTGCGACGCTTGTATCAGGATAGTCTGTTGAGGAGAGCTGGCGAGGTAAGACATTGTCACGTGCGCACTACAACTTTTGTTCACAGATGTAGGTTTCCATAGTCAATGTAGTTTACCGGTTAATCTTTGCTTCCATACGTTTTGCCAGACAATTTCCCCAGCATTATGCTTCCGCTTCACTAATTTTTTACGCCCTTGCAGCATTTTTAACCTAATTGAGGAGAAGGAGGAGAATGATGTTGGAGAGGTCACGCGACCCACGCATTTTGAATCAGACGCCATCTGCCTATGTTTATGGCATTTCATTGTAACTTCTGCATAATTGCTATACTCAATTTTAAGAGCTTAATTTTTATGTATGTATTTTAGGGTAATTTTCATGTTTGAATATTTTAAGGTAACCTCACGTATAACCATGTGGCCGACTGAAGCCAAGTCTTTGTATACACATCATTGCATTTTAAGAGCTTATTTGTATATCATCGTATGTACAATAATTTATTTCAGGGTTCTATGTCAGTTTTATTCAGGGTTCAATGTATTTGTCACATAAATTGATACTTTTGTACTTGACCACACGGTTATAGTAATGTTTGATTTCACCGCCATCAGGCATGTTAAAATCCTGTAACAATGCTAATAGTAAAGAGAATCACTTGCTCAACACGAATAATACTTTATCTGAATTTAGTTTGCCGTTTCCACACAGAAATATTGCAATTTCATCTGCACCACGTGGTCCGCTACGAACTTCATCCAGCTGCGTCCGCACCCCTAAGCTTGTTTTCACACATGTGTGTTTATTGCGAATATTCATCTCGTGTCCCATCTTATTTCATGTATCATTCAAGGGTCTATGTAATTGTGTAATTAGTGTATGGTGCAATTATTCCTGTCCTAGCCGGCTCTGTGTATAGGCCGTCACCACACTACCCACATGCTGGAGGGCCAGCCCCAACGAGTTTGCGTTAGTGATGCCGAGTAATCGCACGTGTTAATGTGTATTAAGGGTTTTCATTTGTAATTCACCGTGTCCTGTCTTCAGGGAAATACCGCCAGTCCACCCTAGTGGCTGTCTGCCCTCTTCCCTTGTGAAGGCTGCGCTTTCACGCGCCTCGGTGAGATCATCCATTTAGGCATGCGCTAGAGTAATTACGGGCTGGGGAACACCCAAGCGGAATTGGTTAGTCATGACCAAGATAACCATTTCATTGGTACGTTGATGTGTATAAACAATATCAATAAAAACAAGTCTACAGTGTGAACTCAATTTTTTATTCAGTAGTGACAGTATCCTAGCCACATATAGTTTATCAATTGTTTATTTAAGTGATTTTTATTAAAAGTTTTGTATTGCCTACGTGTTTGTAAGTACGCACGGGTGAGATGGACACACAGAACCCACAGCATCCCTGAGAACCCTGAGTCTCAATAGTGTGGTGATTGGGAAGCACCGCTGGCGCCCAAATTACCAGTAAGTATTTGTGTCATCGTTCGTCTCGTATCTCACCAGACAGCATCACTGCTATGAGTGGTTTGAAATATCTACATCATAATTTCAGTTTCATTAACATTTGTAAAAAAATAACTGTCAGTGTGCAACCCCTTCCTTTTATTTTTTGATAAAGAACAAACTGAATTCACTGAACTTGTACTGTGCCTAATTTTTAGTACTTAAGTGTCATGTTGTATGAATATTTTATGCCCTAAACAAATTTTGGTTTAGTTATATTGCAAAACTGAACGTAGGGTTATGAGAAGAGAGTTACACATGCTCTGTGGTGAAGTTTGTACATTTAATTCTTATTACTTTGTGGATATTTTAGCATGGTATATTGTTCAAGACCAAATGCAGACATTTTACAAAAAATTCGTATGACATCTCCTTTAATTGAAAAACTTACATTTTTCAGCTTTCATAATTTCAATAATGCTCATGACTAGAATTTGACGTTCACGCAATACGCTAAGGATATTACAACAAAATAAGAACACCAAGCTACATAGAAAATATTGACAGTTCTGAAAAATAACGAAAGAGGGGCATTCAGATGGACCCTAGAAAAAGCCCTCATTCCAATAAAATATTATTAAAAACATTTAAAACCTCTGCAATGAGGAGTGGTCTGAAACACCCAAAAAAAGCCTTCACTGCTAAAATATAATGCATAATGCACAATACTTTTACAATGATCACAAATAGTTAGCACCCAATTGATGAATGAGCCGGGAAAAACTGTTTCTGTAAAAAATAAAAGGCAAACCCTAAACCAAAGTGGGTGGCGACAAGGTATACACAGCACATTAAAAAGCATGAAACCAAGCAACAGAAATCGAGCTTAGTTTGACGCACGACTGCCTTTGGCTGAGGTGCGTCGCTGCAATCAATTACAGTTTTGTTCTGTCCTTCCGTGTTGGTCAGTGACACGAAAGCTAGTGACGTTGGTCACTAGTAGTGCACCAGAGCACAGCCAGTGTATAGGGCAGGGTGCATGGCCTAATGGCTCGGGATGAAGTCGGGTGCTGCTGTCGTGGTCTGATGGATGGGTTGGCACACTGCCACGGATTTACTTTGCTGGATGGTGGCCCGAGGTGGCTGCAGACCCAGCTGCGGTGACTGTAGACAGCGGCTGTTGGTTGGACCGGAACCTGGTGCACTGGCGATGCTGGTCGAGGCTTGGGCTGGGTGTTGGTTGTTGTTTCCAAGAGGGACGTCCTCATCCCGACTGATGGCTCCTACTATCGGGCGTGGATACCTGGCTGTCTTGGCGAGTGCTGGAAACAAGTATGGGGAGGGAACTGGAAGGTGACGCCTCTCCAACTGACGGGAGGCGTGAGCTCGTTCCCGTGGGGTTATGCTGCGAAAAGCAATTATAGCAGGGTTACAACTCTGCTTAGCTTTGGAAGCAGTAGCTTCCTTTCTGACCTTCTGCTCAGCACCACTCCTATGAATATATGTCATATGGGAAGGGACAAATACCGGCCTCGATAGAGGGAAGTATGCAATCACGGTCCCTAGCTATGTGTACTCCAAGGCCAAAACCGAACAGACAAGAGTCGTACCCGGTGCTCCTTAGTCCGGCACAGTTCAGCGCGGTGGATACAGAGTGGGGGTTTTCTTCAGGCTGCACGTCAACGATGCTTGAGTGTGGGTTCAAAATGGGTCAGACCTCCAGAACCAGACTCTTATTCCCTCCGGCACAGTTCAGCGCAGTGGATAGAGTATAGGTTGGCTTTGCTGACTAGCCGTCTTAGGGATGCCTTTCGAGTGGTGGTGGCTCTACCTTACTGAAAACGTGGTGCCTTGTACACGTGCCCTTCTAGTGGGTGTGTCTTTGATATACGTACTTCTTGTTGAAGGGAGCCCGTAGTCCTACACTATGGTTCGTACTGGTTGAGATAATTTTCCAGTATCCTGCTTCACTCTACAGATGTAGCATGTATGTAAGACTAACATGGTTACTCAGTGAAATAAGAACTGAGCAGTAAGCGAGAATGCGTATATATTCTCTGAAGAATAATATATGGTGGCCCGTAATACCTCCTAACTATGCCACAGTTGAACGGAAGTTAGACTACGTGTATCCAGGGGAAAGAGAACTGGTCCTTAACTGAACAAGGCGATCCGGCTAGGTAGCTATGAAAATAACTGGCCCTAACTAACCCTAACCGTTGTCCAGAACGAACTGTTGACAACCACTACCAGAGGGGGTAGTGGTGAGTGAGTGCTGTTACCAGTAGGTAAGGTGAGAGTTGGTATGTCCAGAAGGGACACCTTCAACGACCACTACCAGAGGGGTTAGTGATTGAGATATGCCATTACCAGCAGATAAGGCAAGGTGTTGACTGCATCTTCGGGAGCTGTGGCTGCAGTGTTGAAGAGCGTCTGGCAGGTTGCAGAAGAGCTTGTGGTGGTGGTTGGCGCAATCTCTGAAGAGCTTCTGGTAAGTCGATGGGACTTTGAGGTCGGCAGAGAACTCTAGCACCAGGAGTGGTGGAGCGAGCTGTCGGAGGTCCACTGGCTCTGATGAGAGCCGGCGAACAACTGAGGTTCCTGGACTGTGCACGGACTTATATTCTCCTTGTCCGTGGGCCCTCCACTACGACGGGGTGCGGGGGTGGTGAGCTCGGCTTCCCGAGCAAAGCTGTCTGCTGGCGCCACTAGCATCATCTCTTGGTCCACATTAGAACTATGTTACCTTGGGGGGGGGGGGGGGGGCGCTGTCTTGGCCGCTCGGCCAGTAGTACAATCTCACACTTCGGGAGGTTGACTTGACATCTGACTGAGAGTGGTGAACTGTACAAGCTGGACTGACGTGTCTGTAATAAAGCTTCTCGTTGCAAGGGCATACCCTATAGGCAGGTAACCAGCCTCCAGTGCTGCTGTAACCCTGCCTTGATTGAAGTGTAAACACGTTCAGATGAGGCGAAGTCGAGTGTGTGGTATAGTCGGGAAATGCATCATGCGTTAAGTTAATCCAAGAGAATTTTGAAGGGCAATATGAAGTACAATTTTGAAAAAACACGCAAACTACTGCATGCCCAGGAACACTAAAAACACATATTACACCCCATAATACAAAATACAATTAAAACCCAGCTGCTAAAAGATACACATTTCCCGACTCACCACTCAAAAAACTCGTGACCTATTGCTCAGTTACATCAAACGCAGCTCATGATGACGTTGGAGTAGAATGGGCACAAGAGCATGTGCTAAGGCCACTGGATGAACACGAAGAAGATATATGCTGAAGGCTGCACCAGACGTTAAATTAACAACATTGGCCAGTAAAAAATTAAAGGCGCATGCGGAGGGGAGGGGGAACCAAAGCACAAGGCAGGGAAGGAGGAAACCAAGTGCGCACGCGAGCTCGCTGTCAGCTACGGACATAGATGGCGCCTCAAACAATAACGCACAAAGCGCCAGCAGCACAGTTTCTTTCACCTAAATGTCTTTCCATCCATCAAACATAGGATAGCAGTGTGGCTCATGATGAGCCTTACAGGCTTCACATTGTCTACACCATATCCTTATTTACTTAGCGATTTTGTGTGGTTAAATCATATATGTAGTGTCAGATGGGACAGTGGTAAAAGACAGTGAGTGAAATGAATAAAATATGTTATCGCTGATAAGCATATATTTGCAAGGAAAGTATTACCTTCCGAGTATAAGTAAACACAAGGGTACCAAGTGACTAAAATTGTGTCATTACTCAAAAATGTTTACTTGTGTTTTCACGTGCCATTTAACAAGTATTTACTTGCAAAGCTGCTGGAATGTGGTGACTGATTAGTCTGTATGTCTGAGCTTGTTACATTTGATCTGAGGCATAAGCTGTCCTAGCGTTGTAAGTAGAGAACATGTGAATCGAGTGAAAGTAGTTAACGATTGTGTTCTGGCGATGAAAATGAACCGCCAAAAATTGTTTGCTATAACAGAGCAAAATTGGTCAGTATTTTAAGAAATCACAAATTAATATTGAACAAATCAATGCTGCCAAAATTGGTTTCAGCAAAGGAAGTAGAATTTTAAAAAAATATCCGGAAATAGTTTTTAAAAGAAGTAGGTGAAGCAATGAGTAGTGATCAACTGAAAAAGTTACTAAACAACTCGAAAAGTACAGTGAAGAGAAAAACTGATACCGGTATGCAAGCAACAGGAAAATGTGAAAAAAATATCTCCAAAATTCCAGTAGCCACGTCAACTTGGACATACAACAACAAATGTAATAAGATAATGTCACAATCAATGCGGCTAACAGTGATAGAAGGTTCATTTGATACACCAAACCCTCAAAACTTAACGCTGTGATGAGAATGTATGACATGCACATGGCCATTGTCAGTTTTTTTCTTTACATGACGACTTGTACAAAATATATGCATATTTTGTTCATAAAAACAGATTACAGCTTTGTTCACATGGGATGTACCATCTACAACTTAACATCCTGCCAGTTACTTTGTGTTATTTTTCTGGAAGTAGTTTTTAAGGTTCTGCAACCCAAGCGGCTTACCAGAAGGTGTACTCAAAACTTCTGCACCTGGGTGCTATATCTTATATACGTTACGGAGGCGGCATGGAAGGTGCATAGGTGGGAGTTACAGATTTTGAATTTCAGATAAGTTTTAATATGTATTTTGGATGTAATTACTAACTATTCTGATCACATTTGACTGGGTTTGTCAATGGCGGAACTTCAACAAGTGTACTTTATGGAAGTAAGTTTTATAATTTCACACATACGGAGGTAAAACATTTTAAGTTTATATAATTACTATATGAAATTTAATTAAAGTAGTTTTTACTTTCTCTCTGAGGCATTCAGATGACTACTATTACACTCTCCATGATTGTCAACATCAACATGTACATGGCTACACCTTTGTGAGCTCTAGTTGGAGGTACATCACAAGTGAAGAAAGTTTAAGTAAAATCAATGTCAGAAATCACACTTCCTGTAATCCATGCACTGTAAACAGAATCTGTAATTGAGGTTTCTTTAATTGCAGCTGGCATCACGCTATGGCACCTACAGAATGCCATCGTTGACACATGACTTTAAAGACGTGCTGCAGATATACGTGAAGTTCACACGACGAGCAAGCAACAATTTCTTCACCATTGCTGCTCTCCAGAGTATTGTGGGATTGTTTGTGGCACACAAAGAGTTCAGAAGTCTGTTTACGGTTGAGGAGAAGCTTTTGAGGTTAGAGGAAAAGTTCAGTCAAAGAGAACAATAAAATGGGGTGTTCTAGTGGTATTGTAAATAGTGTAAGAAATTAGTCTAACACTGTGTGAATAAAATTTGTCATATTAATAAGATACCAGGTGTACACTTGTCCAAGTCTTCAGCCATCTTCCCATTGACAATCACAACCTTTTTCGTATGTATTTACAGGATAGCATATTAATTTTGCTGCTCGGCATTAAGTGCAATTTTGAATAGATCAAATAACATGCATTAACTTTCTGAAGTTTATAGGAATTTATGTAAAGAGTTGAATTGTAAAAATTGATTGATAGATGTATCATTTAAATTTTACAGAATCAAATTTCTTTTAATACAGATAAATTAATATCTAGCTACCAAAATGTGTCAGTTTCTTTGTAACATGATAGCACTGTTCATAGCAGCTCAACTGTACCCTAAGACTGCTTAAGGCTGGCAGAAGTTGGAATGCCCAACTTTTATTTAATCACCTGTACCACTGCCTTTTACCCTGGCAAAGATGATTTTTACTTATGTAGCATACCAGGTTAGATCTAAAAAATATACATTTTAGGTGTGTAAGGAAGTGTGCTCTAAATCAATGACATATGTTCACAAAGAATTGTTGTTGGGGGGGGGGGGGGGGAGCATCAATGGGGCGTCCCGCTCGGGACGCCCCATTGATGCTCCACTTGTGCACCAGCCACACACGACCGTGCGTTCTGTGTATGGGTCACTACACTCGTTCATGCAGGAACAGGTATTTGAACCGGGTCACGACCCATTTGACCTGTGTTACGAAGAATAAACTCAGCCCAGTATGTTTACAGCACTAAAATTATCTGTGTCCCTGAAAGCTGAGTCTAATTTATATAAGGGAAAGTGTTGTCTCCCTTGTGCTCTCTATAAGTGAGGCGTGAATAGCCTAAGAGTGCAAAGCTACATGGGTTACGTTTCTATACTAAACACGAACTTGATATGCTCATAATTAATAATATATTTTTCTAATGCTTGTGTCATATTCTGTTTAATTTAAAAGAGCATATTTCATTTTCTTGTATTGTGTTAGTTTGTAACATAATTGATACTGGCAGTTCCAGCGTCCGCTACGGCAAGTGCCCAAAACCAAATTCTTTCATGTAATATTAAATTATGTCTATAATTTAATAATGTATTTTTAAGTGTCTGTGCATATGTAAAATGTCTTGTAATATTTTATAATTAATTTCTACATGCTTTGCTGTCCCATTCCAGTCTGTTCATGTAATTATTTTCCCGACACAAATTAAAATAAGAACTCTGGATAGTAAGTAATTAACTTTACATGTCGGAATTACTCTACTAATTCCTCCAGTGCTCATTTTGTGTTTTTGAGTATTTTTTTTGTGCACATTTTTTAAATGTATATTTTACTTAAATTTCATCATGGTGTTGGCGGAAGATCTCTGCGAGGTTACCGGATGTCTCAGCCCCCAACTTCAGTCTTAATCAGCGGGCCATTGATGATACATGTGTGTTGCGTCACGGGAGCCTGCAACCATCTTTTCTACTCATCTTAACTGCAATAGTAAGTTAATAGTATAACGGAACCTTGTTAATTGTTTTGCTCCTCTCACGTATGTATCCTCCTCTCCTTCAGACTCGCAGCTCCGGAGAGTTGATCACTTTTAATTTCTACCACTGACGCTGTCGGGTGAGACATGAGATGAACGATGACACAAATTACTTACTGATGATATGGGCGCCAGCGGTGCTTCCCAATCACAACATACCAACATACAATGCGTGCCTTTATTATTTAGTGATTACTTCGGGCGTGTGTAAGTAGTTCTGGCAAGTGAATCTTCGGCACATAACCTAGCGACACGACTCCTACAGGATGATTTCCCCGCGGTGTCAGAAGACACAGCCCCTTCTAGGTGAGGGTCCTACAGTCACTATGGTGGACTGCAGGGTTCACCCAGAGGCAGGACATGGGGATGAAATGGACACAACATAATAACAAATAAATGATACACTACAGGTTTTACCCTCAACTATTGCCACCCTTCGGAACTCGTCTCCTAGGCACGCAAAGTTAGGTGACTGTCTAAACACTAAGCACAAACTAGTATCGATAAATAATCACCATACTAAGTACCCTTGACAATAACACATCACAACTTGGAAGAGATTCCACCGCAGCTAACCGCAACTCGTCGGGACTGAGCGGACTAATGCAGCACATACACATTACGAGACAAAACATTCAGGACAGTGAAAGAGATGAAAAGGGGGTACGTCATGAAACTGGTAAATAAACACACAACTGTGTGAAGCTACTCTTAAATGGCGCGGTGGGCGGATGGTGGTCGGCCAACCGCGTGCTCAAAACAAAACAAATGATGCAGAACTCTTCGTAAATATTCCCATAGAAATACTGAAGAAACAACAGAGTAGCAGAGACAAGCATAAATAGCTCTAAAACGTGGTAATTACAGAGTTACGGGATTAATGGTAAACAACCACGTGGCTGGACATGAAATTGGTGCCAAACACATTAACATTAATAAAATACTCTAAATCTCCATAAATAACTCTTGCCCTTAATATTTCACATCGGAATAAATATGCAGTTACATAAATTCACTCATCACATAGCTAGATGGTATCAGATACATTCTCGTACGGCTGCGTGGCCTCGTGGTCGGAACACACATTCTCTCGTCGTTTATAATAACAAAAGCCAACAAGAGCTGCAAAGGTGAATTGGTATGCTAATGAAAACTATGGTAACCTACATCAGTGCGATAAAAATGGGATGCGTACGGACAACATCTTACCTTTACAACACCACTCAGACAACTGTAACAAGACAAGCTCGCGCTGCCCTAACATGGCTGCCTACGGGGTTTACATAAAAGGAAATGCTACGCACGCCTCATAAAATATTGAATTATTAAATGCAATGGCACAAAGCAATAGTAAACAGTATTACATGTATCATTTAAATTAGCATTTTTCTGTTAACTTTATGTCTTTTAAAGGCTGCTTTATGTGAATTACTGTCCTGTAATTTTTCGGCGCACATTTAAAATTAAAACAAACACAGACATAACCCTTACATTAAAAAAGACGTTTGTACAAAACTTGACCCTTGAAAAATAAATAATTTAGACAAAACACTGATTATGACTGCACTGGAAGTCGGGCCTGTTTTCTTATTAAACGCGTTATACCACTACGTATGTATGCTGATGGTCACTGGCTTTTTGGCAGACGTCACCACGTGCTTAGCCACATTTTGAACTGCTACTGCCAATTGCAGGCCTAAATGCCATGTCCTCTTCAGACAAGGGTCAGGGTGTATTACAATGTGAATGTAATCTCGTTCTTTCAATATACGTCTTCAGAGTATCCGAGTCTTAATTTTCTTGCTTGTACTGTGTGTACCTTTGGGTCTTGGCCCACTTTAGTAACCGTGTGCTGAGCGTTATGAACTGTGTAAATTGTGTAACTTGAACTCTTTTTTGCTTAAATGTGTGCTCGTGAGGGGACCGCAATGCGGCTGTCGACGTGCTACTGCACTCTGAACAAGAATCCACGTGCTCACCCGTGCGTAGATGAGCTGGCGCCCTATGGACATTAAGAACTCATTTTATAAGTGTCCATTAATTTTATAGCCGTGGATCAGGGTTTCTCTCAAATCCGGCGTATTCCGCCCCTCACCAGCAGCCAAGCCATGTTAAGATGTGTTAAAATGAAACCAGCCACATGATCAGATAAAATTTGAGGTCTGGTACATGGAAGCTAAATTGTTAGTGGTGACTGCATACCGTTTTTAAAATTTCCATGGACTTCATTGTTAAAAACATGGTAGTCTGAAAGATGGCTGAGGTGTAACGGAGCCCATCCCAGCACTTGTCAAGCTGTAAACCAGTGTTGTAACAGTTGAGGAATGCAAACCAATGGAAATATATTAGAGAATAGTTGTCATACATGGTGGGAAAGAAAGAAAAGGACTTAGAGAGAGAAGGGAGGCACTTGCTGGTGGATTTCACAAGGGCTTAGGGTGAATTTACCTCATCCATACTAAGCTCATTGAATAGTGACCAATAGTATAATTGCAATATAGTTGTGTAGCTCAAGTAGCTCAAGAGGCAAGCTGTCGTGAAAGGGCTGTCTGCAGTTAGCTGGGCTGGCAATTGTGTGGGGTAGTGCCTCTCACGTTGCAATTTTAGAGTTTCTGCACGTGGCAGACATGCCTGCATGGTGATTTGGAACATCCCTGGGTACAGGCCATTCTGCCTATCACAGCTGGCAAGCGAGCTGCAGTGACGGTCTCTCAGCCACGTGTCAGAGTGTTTGTCTCAGACATCTGTGAGAGAAACATGTAGTTGTGAAGTGCTGGTAGTAAATTCGAGTGTGAGGGCTTTGGTCTGCACTTATAGTAGTGTAGCTAAGCTGGCCATAGTGGAGCCTACGGATGTGTACAACAATAAAACGTAAGTACTGTTTAGTGTAGTTTTGTTTTAGTTTAAATTCATAGTGGTCCTTAATGTAAATTAAATTTAGTTAGTGTTACAACCTACGATGATTTATTTGTGTATGGGCTGTGGACCTATGTTTGCTCTTAACAGAGAGTTTCCTTCCTTTTTTCTGGTTAATGATTTTGTTAAATTATTTAACCAAATTGGTGAAATTTAAATGTAGTGTGTTAGACATTCATTCGTTTTTATATCTGGTTCAGCAATGTTAACTACATTGGTAAACAGTAAAGAATGTTGCCTGGTGTTAAATTCGTTATTATCTTGATTGGATGAATGTTTTATTTTCCTAGAAGCATTTGTGGCACATTTCATTAGGCTAGGGTAACCCTAAGAGCCTTGGTTAACATGATAAAAAGGTTGTAATTAGTGAGAGCTAAGTTATGCCAGTCCCAGCCAATGGGACAGAGATGAGGGTGACGAGCTATGTCTCTAGCTGGGGTTGTTGATGTAGTTGTTGAGAACTAATCCCTCTGCGGAGGATGCATACGCACTGAAGTGGTTAGGCAGGGCAATATAAGGTACTCACCTTTAGTAAAAATTTGAAGGGGTTGCTGGGGCATTCAATATAGGATTGTGAGTTGCCGCCTTTAATCTTTTCTTCTAAAACAATGACGACATGAAATGTGAAAGGTTAGTTCTATAGCTACCCTTTACTTGGAATGTAAATCTATACTAATAAATTAAATTTAAGTGTCTGTGTTATTTCAAAATTGATACCAATATTTAAGTGAAATATGCTACTTACACAATGTTAAAACATAAATTACTGTTTTAAAAATTTCTCTTTGTCTACAATAGGCTCCGAAATGGCTGAATCGATTTTGATAAAACTTTCAGAGATAGTAGAGTTTATTTCAATATTAAAATTTCAAATGTGCTCTTTATTTCATCTCAATATTTTTAATGGTTATTAAGTAAATTAATTTTTTTATATAATTTTCTTTGAGTTTCATATCTTATTTTTTTGCAAAAGAATTATTGTCAAAAAGCATTGTTGAAAAACAATAGTTTTTTAAATAATTGATATAATACGCATCATAGAAAAAGATACATTAGCTTTTGGAAAAACATAGTTAAATAAAATACTATCAAACAACCAACACTAATGCAACGATACAACTATTTCCAATAATAAAGTAACAATTTTTCAAACCAATTATATAGTTATGTATTTCAGTAACCTGTGCGAAGTGGTGATGGGCTATATTTCACTAACTCCATAAAACCTGAGCAAAATTATATTTCTACATTAAACATAAAACCTGAGCAAAATGATAGTGGGCTGTATTTTAATGACTCCATAAAACCTAAGCAAAGCAAAATTTTTATTTTAAAAATAAGTAAACAAATTCTAAAGTCCATGCGAACGAAGTCGTGGGCATAGCTAGGAGACCACTGAAGCAATTTCTTGGGCTGAACCAAAACTAAGAAGCGTTCCTCAAACTGAAGGTGAGTTATTGCGACCTACTGCCTGAATTTTCAGGAAGGCCCCCATGAAGATCCTGAGTTTTTTATAAATACATACTTGTGAGCACAAGTTCAAGGCTGGTGGGTTTTAGGCAATGGGTGCTGAAGGCACGTAACCTGTTAAAGGGCACCAACCCTTACCTGATAGAATTGGTACAGCAAATTTGTGACAACCTAGAGACAATTTGCTGCTTGCCTGAACAATAAGTTCGCTGGTGAAAATGTACTCACCGCTCCGCGTATAGAGTTTTACATGCAGAAACAGCGAAAACAGGAAAATGCGGAGACATTTATCCAGAGAAAAGCGCAGATGTATTCCCGAATCGCTCCTTAAGGAACAGAGGTAGAGGGTGTGCATATCATTACAAAATTATTAATACCAGCCATACAAAGTGCCTGTCGACACCCACAGGCAACCAGCATACATTGATGTAGAAAAATAAAAACTCATACAAATTCACTATCTAAGATATCTAGATTAAAATACATATTATCATAGTCATAAGTAAAATAAGATAAAATGGATGAATGGTTTACAAAAAAAATATTCAGCAACTTTAAAAATTACTGAAAATAAACTAGAAGCTGAAATTAATATTATTTAAAAATGTAAAAAAAGAAAACAAAGTGTTCAAAACAAACATTGTAGGTTAATAGACATCCATGCGAACGAAGTTGTGGGCTATCACAATCTGCTCCCACCGCATCGCATGGCTTTACGCCTCTGCGCTCAGACCATACACATTCCTGAAATCTCTAAACAGCAAATTCAAAGCAGGGCTTAATAGCTCACTATAACTGTGATCCTAATTAACACTATGCTGAACCCGCAATGCTCTCACAAACGTCACCCCTCCGCTACAGTTTGAATCGCCTGCTACTTCAGGATGGCAGCTGGAGAACAAAGCGCCACTCGCCGGAGCAGTCACAGCCTCTGGGATGCACGCGTGTTTCAAGTGGCGAGTGCCACACAGATAAGGGTATTCAGTCGACCATGCTCTGACGTCACAAGACCAACCCCCAAGAGGGCGGGGCCAGTTTCACCCTCACCCTCACACTTCTGAGTGTCACCAAGCTGGAGAGATGACTGTAAAAGAGCCTCCAGAACATGGCACCAAGGCAGTCCGCTGCACCTCCACGACTGTTATGGCCACTGTAAGGTATTAGCACATCCAAGGGTAAGCACTGGCCCCCTGTCTCCCGCTGTAATGGCCACGAGATAAACTAACAGGGTCCGCTAGCTGCTAGATCCATTCTCACCGCTTCGGTTGCCACAATACTCCAGAGGGTAGTTGACTTTCAATGTACACCAGCAGCTCCGGAGATCGTGCCAGAAGTCCGTAGGGTCTTCAACTTCTTCGGCGACCTCCAGCTCCAGATGTCTTCTGGACACCAACGCCTACCAGAGGGTCTGCCAACGTCTCAACCACTTAACTTTCCTTGGTAATAGTCACAACACTCTTCAGTGCCCTTCTGGTCCTGCTTTAGATAGGTTCCTTCAGAACTTGTCCTTTTTAATTAATTATTTAATTTCAAATTGTGGCGTCTTAAATTCACATCATACACACAGCATATATTCACACGTTCACTATTTGTATCAGTATACCTTTGCCTGATTTAGAATAAACTCTTTTTTAATTATATTATAAATATATTATTAGGAGAGTGCGGCCCCATTGCAATTGAAGCTTTTGAATCAAATATAAGAGCTTTTATTAAATTCTTTTATTCCTATTATTTCAAGTGTGTGTTATTTGTGCCCTGCCCTTAAGGCAGTTTTGTAATATTACATTTTATTTAATACAAGCCTTTAAGGCCAGAAAATTATTTAATTAATTCTTTAATTCGGGAATAGCGGGTGCCTCATTTAAAAGCCATAGAGGCAGGGTAACACTTTTCACTCGTAGTTTTTAGTAATCAAGAATACCTCCCTACCCTACCTCACCACTGTGATAGTCAGAAGGAACGGCGAGAGGAGTGCCCTGACTACTGGACCCACACTGAAACTTCACCTGACACTCCTACCCCATGGAGATGCTAACATCCTGTATGCTCCACCCACCGCTGTAAAAGGCTAGGCAGGAGTATCAGTGTGTGTGAATCTAGTGGGAAGTTAAGTGCTCAGCATCACATGTTAGCCACACGTGATTCACCGATTATTTCCAGTACTATTCGTTTACGTCATACTAATGCCATACCCAATAAAGGGAGGAGTAAAATACTGCTGGAAATTAGATGTACAGAATTTAGTAAACGAGTTACTAGAGCAAGTAGCCAAACAAGTCGACACTCCTTCATTGAACTACCTACCAAATTATTAGAAGGCTCACACGAGATACATTTACTTATTAATCAATACCAAGACACGTTTGGTTATGATCCCATACTTGCTACCTATCCACTGAACCTAATACCCTTCTACAGCATCGACTACTACTTGGGAACAACACCACCACAACCAACACCGACCTCTGTTCAGCCGCCTGCACCTTCCAGCAGCCAAGCATCACTCCAGAGAGCTTCACGACCCCAATGTGACAATCAAGATTAAATAGTTTGACATTTTACAAATGTCCATCATGCTGACATCACAATGGTCAGTGCACTCTTCCTTAGTTAAATGTTAGTCCACACACAAGTCTACCTCACATTACCAGTTAGTTTTGACAATCAGAGTCCAGGGTTAAAACCCCAGAGCGGACATTGGCAAGCCCCTACACCATAGCGAAGGTCCAACGTGGCCGATTCCACGATCCATGGGCAAAGCAAACAAACAGCAGGGCTTGTGTCAAACTCTTGTATATTTGTGTGTAGAACTTGTGTGGTGTTTTATTATAATATTCCTTCAACCAATAGGCAGGGTACACGCGACAATAACTGGCACCCAATGTGGGGCATAATCGCCTAAAGTTCAGGCTTGGCAATTAAGCACTGTCGGACATGTTCCCCTGTGGTACACTATGCCGACTTTGTCATGTCGCACCGACCCGTTAGCTACCCAATAGTGGCACCATTTTAACCTACATAGGACAGACGTCCTACCACAACAAGCCAGTGCTTATTGCACCTACTAAGCTTTCAGAGGACCGAGTTAGAGAGAGAAGGGAGAGTATGAACGGCCGAGTTGTAACCATAACTGCAATGGTTATAGTGAGCATAAAAAAACCCAGTGTAAGCAACATGGCTGGATGGCCATGTACGATTGCTTTACACCCACTTCGCATCAGTCTATACATTTCCGAGTTAAACCCCTTAGAGTCTAGGGTAACAGCTCAGACCAGGACTTCAGAGTCCACGTATAAAAACACCCTGTGGCGCCCAAACATCAGTCTAGTCATGTCCGATTCGGAGCGTAGTCGGCATGACAACACCGAAGCTTCAATGCAGAGGAAACTCTTTCTCGATTAGGTCGAGAAGTATTCAGTGGTCACGTGCCTCGGGATGGGAATGCACACGATCCACTGTGAACCCTGTCAGCGACATTTAAACTACTCCTGAATAGGGTGGGAGGACATCCCCATGTTTATAGATGGTCTAGAATACCGCTGTAACGAATGCAGAGACCGACAGTTAGCTAGGTGCAACTGGCTAGACTGCAACGGACGAAGGTTATAGACCATCCAGTGCATAATAAGCTCATCTGAATTTCACTTGACGTGAATAGGCTGGCCGGACGAGAGGTTTACTTGTCCTGGGCAAGTTTACAGTAGTGACGTGTGCCAGCGCTACATATCACACCAACCTAGTAACCCCGATAAACAACATAGTGTAGTAATGTCAGTGCCTGAGAATGATTTCCACGTACTAGAGTTTAGCAGTCATCCACATGAAGACCCCATTACTTTCAGCAGGGAATGTGAAGAGGAATTCATAGAGCATAGCATACCCTTAACGCAATAGGTAACTAAAATGCAGTGCAATTACGTGGGGAAGCCCACAATTGGTGGAAAAAGTATGGCGAATTCATTATGGGTTGGGACCAGTTGAGGGATCTCCTCACCTCACAATTCAACGGTGAGGAAAAGGGAATGGTCCAGCTCACAGCGGAACTTCCATGCGAAAGTCCAGGGGTGGGCTCGACCAAGGAGTTCGAAATTTATATTCGTCAAAAAGCTCAGATGCATTGCCGAATATACCCACAGGGAAGCGAGGATAGTTGTGTGTGCAATATTTTATGTACATTACTCCCCTCCTTTCTTAATTTGTTACACAGCCTGAAGTCCCAAACCGTGGACGAGCTTGTTAATAAGGCATGGTAGATAGAGAAAAACAACAGAGAGCAAATGCTAGGCAGGTCTGCGTGTGCTGCGGCCAAGTTCAAAAGCCCAGCCCCCCCCCCCCCCTTTTCTGGGAAGGCAAGCTAACCATGGCCTGCCTCATCCTCACATCACTGTTCTGCCACCCCCTCCCCCTGCTGGTTCTGCCTGGATACACACTTAAACAGGGATTGTCCCATATGCCAGAAATGGAGGACGGGAGAAGAGGCGACACGACCACCTGAGACACCACGGCGCACTAACCCTAAAGCTCCAGAGCTGGAGGGCGTGCTGGGCCACCGCCACCTCATTTAAAAACACGCCCCTCCAAATCACAACAATAAAACACCTTTATATGGTGAATAAATCGCATGACGCTCCGCATATCTCTATAGAGATAAACGGACATACATGCCTGGCATTATTAGATTCCGCTGCAAGGGTAACTTCATAAGAAGCAGCCTTTTGACGGCCGAGCAGCACACTCGAATACAGCCTCAACCACTCAAAGTGCATATGGCATAGCCAGACAAGACCCTAGCAGTCGCCAGAAAAATTAGTATTAATCTGCACCCATCACCTGGACCAGATAGCCGAATTTACGATCTGTGGGGGAGATCGCAGAGGAATTTATCCTGGGTCAGCCTTGGCTGAATAAGAATAACATTGTGATGGATCACGAAAGGAAAATAAGACGTCTTGGTGATGGTAAGGTCACGGCGATCCCACTGTTGGGTGACCAATGGCGATTGCCACCTTCCTTGCCTAACCCTAGACACAGGAAACTCGATAGCGACACCATTCGGCACATGAGCCAGGGTCTAACCGAACATGGCAATGTGTTTTAGGCGGGTTTTATGCAGTCAATCGAGGCCTGGTTCTAGGTGACTCGGAGGTAGTTCCATCTGCTCTGTGCCGAACGACCCTCATGATAGAAGAGAGACTATTCTTGAGGTTACCCACTTCCGGTAAAACCTACATTACCCAATTGAGACACAAAGGTGGTTTGACCCCTAGGATATTGCCAGCATTGCCTAGCTCCCAACAACTTGATTCCGAAGAGGCGGGAGGACTGGTGCGGCCATCTCCGATATTTCATGGCGGAGTCCCCACGATATGGTTCCAAAGCCACAACCTCATACCTCAAGCGTGATTGTTGAGGTTGATGAATCTCAACAAATCGCCCAGGCGGTATCTGAACACAAGCCCATGAATGAGATCAGATGGCCGTCGGTTGGCGCGATCCCCAAGGAACCCGCAGACGGTGCAGTAGTTAGACAGATACCTAAAGACACAGTATTCTCCCGTGATGGTATTTCTGTACAGGAGGATCTGCTCTCGGAATCTGAGCTGGATGAGTCAACCTTCCTGTTGCCACCAGGATCAGTCCCACCTACGCTACCCCCAGAGGATGTAGGAACGCCAGAGGATCAGCCAGATGATGCTGCAGTTGAGTCTCCGCTATCCTCTCCAACACCAGAGCTACCTGGTCAACCACCACGCCTAGCAGCAAGGATGGAGCCCATAAGCCATGGCCGCGCAAGCTGACACTTCAGCCGTACCCAAGATCCCAGCCATCACGTCCAATGAACTGAGCATATCTTCGACTACCAGTGCCACTGGGAACTGAGCAGATGCATCCTCCATACTGCTGTCAGCAGTCAGGTCAGTGCGACTGCACTATCAGCAGGAATCTGGGAGCGAACTAGATCGAGACAGATGCTCAGAGACGCCAAAACGCCCCAGAAACGCCATGAGGTAGAATCAACCAAAACCATTTTGCCTTCAACTACCTCAACCCCAGTCATGGTCGACTATACTAACAAAGGTATCCAGTTCCTGCAACCAGAAAATGTGATGGATGTCACCGAAGCTGTTCGGACTATGGAAAACCAGCACGTGTCGGAGACAGTGGAACCAGAAGAAGAAAACGTTCTAATAAGTCTGCGCATGCATGAAGAAAGAATCACAGATGCAGCCCAGGACACGAACGTGGATACCCGATCCAAGCGGAGATAAATGCCGGCACACTTCAGCCGCATCCCTGGGACAATATGGACCAGGCAAGAATAGTGGAAGCAAGTTCAAAACGCCTGTGTTCATGTATAGTATTCGAACACTCCACAGCAGTGCTGTCTACTTACGAAGTGCGACAATAATTGAACGCTCACCACAGTGACGAAACTCGACGTAGGAGCAAGGAGAAACACGAGTGATAGGGCACTCCACGTGTAGATTCTACCCTTCATGATGATACACTACTAGACTTGAGCCTATTATAGAGATTGTAGCCATTAGATTTATATTTTATTACATTCATTTTTGTTTTTGTTTGATTCATTCTAAGAGAGTGCTACTTTACCTTTTTCACTTTAACTTTATTTTTTGAAAGATCATCTTTTGAGCAAAAGCAAAATTTGATCTTACTGCCAGCAATCGTCATCAAGACAGGTCAAATTACTATAAGAATCTGACAATGAGTTATTGTTAGAACAGGGAAGTGTTGTAAATAATTCATGTTAGTTGTAGGACATATATTTTATTGTTCTTTGAGTTTAGCTAACCACCACGCAACGATGAGGTCTGTACAAGCAGGCAGTTTAAATAAAGTTCAATAAAATTATGTACAGTAGAACTCTGTTAAGATGTTTTTCAAAGGACTAGATGCTAAAATCTTCTTATCATGGAAAATTTCTTAGATGGGAAGAGATTTTAAATTTTAACAAACTTGCAGAATCTGCAAAAAAAAAAATTGATACTACTCAAGTTACTTATAATTTAAGGCCTGTGTTAGGCCCTATTAATTTAAACATCACATTTAGATCTACTTTGTTTCAATTACTGCACTATACCTATCGCCGTATACAAAAAATCTTATTTAGAGGCCTAAATGCACTTATATGTTTAAATAACTAGTGGTGTGTGAAAATGGAATTTTGATATATAAAGAAATTAGGGCGGGAAACTTAAATTTCCTACAGAAATTCGGGAAAATTTGGGGAAAATATTTTAAGTTAGGAAAGAAGTTTGTGGGTTGCTAGACCTAAAGAATAAAATTCTATCTTGACTTATTCCATTAAAATAAAAAATAAACCTAGAATAATGACTTAAGTGCTAAAAATTAGATTTGAGCTAGAAAAGTCATATTGATTTATGCATTCATTTTCTTTTAACTTCAATTTGTCTAGACACCTTTTATTAGTAGTTTAACTTTAACTCATTTATATTCGTCTAGAACCAGCTTTTTCCCTCTTACTTAGAACCAGGTCACCTACACCTGGAACCACGCAGTTACCTTCAGCCATCCTCGACTTGGTAGGAGGTAGCACAAGTCATGTGTTTATTGAACTTTCAATAATCACATATTTCTCTCTACCTTTATGCTTTTATTTCCAGAGCATTTATTTGTATCCACAGTTAAAGGTAGACTACACTGTGCACTGTCGATAGAAACCGGGAATTTGATTAAACCGAATTAGGACATACATATTAGACGGCTACCTGTTTCTTCCCAGTTACATATCAACACATTTAGTGCTCGCGGGGGAGAAACAGTGACGCCACAACCACTAGTAACACCTTCACACCAGGAGACATGACAGACTCAGGTTGTTTCTCACCATCCGCACTAGTTAGTGTGAGGTGGCTGTGGCCTGTAGTTTTTCCGGATATCCTAGTGCGAACACACAACCAGTAGAGGCTTGGCGGTCCAATACGGCACCATGCCCCTGATCAGCCCGCCTACAGTGGGGGATCAGTGGGAGCTCTTATCGAGCTCGAGCTGGCAAGTCACTATTGAGTTATACTGTTATTCTTTCTGTCTAAGGAGCACTACATAAACTATAGGACTGTTACTCTGTGCCTCACGAGATGAGGAGAGGGAGAAAATGCAGGGACAATACCTGGCTCACCCCGCTCTCAGGCTGAGGATACCATTAACCCATCCTACGAAGGATAGACAGTTGGAACGTGGCCATGCCACCGAACTGAGATGACAAGCAGTCGCGCCTGCTCCGGTTCTTGAAATTGACTTTCCACCGTGTGTCCGCATCCATACCATGTGTCACCCGGTTGTCAATGGACTCTTGACCAGATCTGAAGTGCGCCTAGGCTGGAACAATCTCATCTTCTGGTCTAAAGAAGCTCGTCTGTGGAACATTCGTTCCGGCATCGAACGAATTCGTCCCACCTAAAGTCATACCTACTTCGACTACAACATCCAGGAGCAGGAGTGAGTAAGTTCCAACCAAAACCCCTCATCAAACCCCAGCTATCTAAACCCAGTTAGTCCACTTTTGGTCTAGCGGTCGAAATCCTCGAATAATGTGCCAAGTCAGTCTAATCGGGCACACTTCAAGAGATTTTCTGGCGCCCAACGTGGGGCGTCAGACGAATAGCTGTGCGCAGTAAATGGCACGAATTAGTCCAACCATATTCTGAGAACTAAGGGCCAATACGATAAGATAAGCGGACTTCGGTGAGTCCTTGAAACACCCTGTGGCGCCCTTAACCGCGACCATGTTAGATGCCGAGGTCAATGCCGTCACCGGCGAGAACTATGACAACAAACCCGACATATCTAATGTACAGTGTAGCCATGCCGTCTGCCAAATCCATGTCACACTAAGGGTAGAATGCACCTACTGCACAAAACTTTTCCATTATGCCTGCATAGGCTGGCCAGAAGATACCACATTTACAGATTGGTTATAATACCGCTGTACAGAGTCCCATAAACAGCCAACGAGTTTCTGTAACGAAGTTACGTGCCCTGGGCAAGGCATAAACTGCATCAGGTGCACGACGTGCAGTGAACCCTATCACGATCTATGCATAGGGTGGCCCGACGAACGCGTCTCTATGCCCGGGATGGCATACCAGTATGAGAGATGTCGAAGAAAACACATATCTCACTCCCATAGGTCCAGGCATTCCTTGTATGGCACCTGGCCACCCCGCTATATGGGTAGAGACGACGATTTACAAATAACTGACTTTGCAGGTCGTCCACACGAAGACCCCGTCGCATTCACACAGGAATGAGAGAAAGAATTTAAAGAAACAAACCTGCCACCGAAACAATGGGTTGATCGAACTCATCTACATTTAAAGGGCCTCGCCCTCACATGGTGGGAAAGATATGGAGAATTTTTAACGGACTGGAAGCAATTCATTAACCATATAGCAGCGAAATTCACGGGCGAAGAGGTGTTGGCTACGTTAACAACACGATTCTATAGCCAGACCCAGTTACCCGACGAAGAAGCAGAAATAATCATACAAAGAAAAGAACAAATGTTTCGATGGGTATTCCCAGGAGTCAATGAAGCTACCGCCATTCGCTCAATTGGCCGATTGTTATTGCCAAATATCCGGAACATACTCTTGATAACAAGCCCTACGACCTTGGATGAATTAGTCGATCGAGCTCGAGAAGCTAAGCAAAACTTTGCCGCCCAAGCGAGCCTCAAAAAACCAGTCTCCACCAAGGCCCTCGAGGTGCGAACGCCACCTGCTGCACCTCCTAAAGGCGTACCAACCGCAACCCCTCGCACTGCCTTTGTCCCCAAAGGCTGGTTCTGTCCGGGGAATCATTGGAACAAGGACTATCCACGGAAACCAGAAGGAGCTGCCATTCCACCAAACCGCGTTGGCAACATGCTGGCAAATAACCCACACCGACCAGCTGAAAAACCAACTCCTGAAACCAAGACGGGAAATGCCGATACCGGGTATGAAGCGGGCCACCACCTCCAGTTTACAAGGGCCCATCCTCCAAGGATTAAGGGAGGAAGCACCGGTTCCCGTAGCCCCACATATAGAAGTGGAGGTGAACAACGGCAAGGTACTAGCCTTACTTGACTCTGCGGCTACTGTGAATTTCATTACAAGATATTTGTTAACATCAAACCAGCTCGCCGAACTATGACCACAAAACAAAGTGGTAAGAATGGTGCAGCCTGAGACCACCCTGGAAGTAACTGGCCGAATTACCGGGAATATTAAAATTAAAAATATTGATACCCTAACAGAATTGATTGTTTCACCAACCATGTCCGAATCCGTAATACTAGGATGCCCATGGCTTATCTGCCATCAATGTATTCTCGATCTTGGACAACATAGAGCCTACTTGGGGGAAATCAACCGTATTACTGTAAACTGGGATCAAAACCTAGAAGATATCCCGCCAATGCCCATCGATCAAATGAGCATTAATCATGAACTCGAAGAACAAGAGTTCTGTCAGTTAAAAGCCATACTTGATGAGCACGCCCGCGCCTTTGGACGAGGGCTATTACAGCCCATACAACATGAAATATGGCCTACGACTGATGTACCTGTATACAACCATCTGTACAGAGTGCCAGCCTGCTGCCATGACCTCATCATGGAACAGGTCAATGACATGAAGGACCAGGGGATCGTGGAATCATAGAATTCTCCACATAACTCGCATGTGGTACTTGTACCTAAGAAGGATGGGAAATTGCGATTTTGCGTAAATTACAAATCGCTATGTGAAGTCACCCACCCAATTGCTCCCCCAGCTATAGAATTGTCTCATACACTTCGAGATATTGGCAAGGCTAAAATATTCAGTACTCTTGACATGGAGTCTGGATACTGGCAGATTGCAGTCCACCCGGACAGTTGAAAGTGTACAGCCTTTACTACGACATCCGAGGGCGAAACCCTACAATTTTGAATCATGCATTTCTGCTTGAAAAACGCCCCCGCAACATTCCAACGATTAATGTCGTCAGAAGTACTAACAGGTTACATCGGCGAGTTCTGCTTCACTTATATCGACGATGTAATATTAGGGATGAGTCTAATAACAAAAAATTTATGTTCTGGTTCCGGTACCGATTCTACATTTAAATATCGGTTCCAGTATTCAGTTCTAGTATTTGGATGCCATTTTAATAATTCCAGACTTCAATAACTTAAAAAAAATGCCAAACATTATTCACGCATCACGTCCAAATGCTCTCACAATATACATGCACATCCTCTACTCCATTGTTTACATAATTTTCTCTCCCGTATAATACCCTAGAATGCCGTATTTAGAAGATGTAAACATGTAACAATTAGAATGATTCAAAGCTGAAAATCTTTACTTAAACGTCAGTCATTTTATTTCGCTCGATGCTTTGGGTAGTATCTTCTCTGTATATATTGCCACATTGCTACCACGAGACTGTTTACGTTTCGTCTCGTTTAACTGACAGAATATAAACCAAATAGTGTATTTGGTAAAATGCCTGTCCTTGAAAACTACTTTTGTTACAAGGATACCAAATAAATTAATATTTATATACTTTCAACGACGATAGTAATTAGCTGTAAGGAAATATTGCTTCTAAGAAAAAAAGCTTGTTACAGGTGAATTAACCTATATTGTTTTGACGGTAACTGCAGTTTTTTTAAATAAGTTACTCGTTACAGTTATTTTTGTAATGACAGAGTTTTCCCGTAACTAGATTAATTCATAATGTTTGGTACTATGTATATAATCTGAAAATATTACTAAATTTATTGCTGTGTAGAAATGAGAACCGAGTAGTCGTTGGTAACCTAAAACCGATTCCGATTCAAACCTCAAGAACCGGCATAAATTGGAACCGAAGGACCGAACCGACCCATCCCTAAATAATATATTATAATAGCTAGGAGGAACATCGAGGCCATCTGCAACGAGTATTGGAAAGGCTCTAATTACATGGGATGACTTGTAAGCTATTGAAAATCTCCTTCGCCAAGACATCAATAGATTATCTGGGACATGTCATATCGCCCGAGGGGAACTTCCCACAACACAGTTCAATACGAGCAATTGAAGTGGCGAAAGAACCTTCAAACAACATAAACTATAGGACTGTTACTCTGTGCCTCACGAGATGAGGAGTGGGAGAAAATGCAGGGACAATACCTGGCTCACCCCGCTCTCAGGCTGAGGATACCATTAACCCATCCTACGAAGGATAGACAGTTGGAACGTGGCCATGCCACCGAACTGAGATGACAAGCAGTCGCGCCTGCTCCGGTTCTTGAAATTGACTTTCCACCGTGTGTCCGCATCCATACCATGTGTCACCCGGTTGTCAATGGACTCTTGCCCAGAACTGAAGTGCGCCTAGGCTGGGACAATCTCATCTTCTGGTCTAAAGAAGCTCGTCTGTGGAACATACGTTCCAGCATCGAACGAATTCGTCCCACCTAAAGTCATACCTACTTCGACTACAACATCCAGGAGCAGGAGTGAGTAAGTTCCAACCAAAACCCCTCATCAAACCCCAGCTATCTAAACCCAGTTAGTCCACTTTTGGTCTAGCGGTCGAAATCCTCGAATAACGTGCCAAGTCAGTCTAATTTGGGAATGTGCCAGTGTATTGTTTCGTCAAAGTATTTTATAAATATTTAAAGTGTATGTTGCTGTTCAGGCACCAGTACCAAGAACACAAATAAATAAATAAATAAATTTAAAAAAAACAAGGTATCACAATTGCTATTAGTCCTGATGATGTTTTGATTATTTAGCTAAATATAAAGGCACCAATGTTTTCTAACGTATGGTTAAAAACGTTGTCACTTAAATGCCTCATTATATAATCATGTTTGACAAAAAAGTTTTGTATACCATATATTTATCATGGGTTACCGCACGTCATTATAAGCTTAGCTAAAAATAACATGAGTTATTTGCTCGATTGTCGAGGGACAATAGGATAATTACCACTACCTGGGTGCTAACACTTATTTATTGTGGATATACAAAAGAAGACTACGAAAACCTTTCCTTGCTTGTAATTCAATTTGCACACAGTAAATAAACTTGCTTTCCTCCTTGTCCTTTTGCGAGCAGGTACAATTTTCTCCCGAAGTGTACGAGATACGTCAGCTTGTTTGCTATCTTTTTTTTAAATTCAAAACAAGTGTAAGAAATAATTGTTTATTGCGAGTAAGATATACTTTCTGTAAGCCTGTGGACTAGCATATCGAAATTTAGGAAGCCCCAGTTCCTTTTACATGCAGAGATTAGGAAACCAAACCTAATGGAAAATCCACACACGCCTTGACCTTGACGTTTTTCCTTCCCAACCCCAACCCCAACTCCAACCCCAACCTTCCTATTCGGCAGAAGAGAGCAACGGACCCGCCAGCACAGCTGATATCAGCTCGCTACCCCGGAAGAGGAACAGAGAGAATGCTGGACAGAGATTGTCCCCAGTGCTGGCAAATGAGTAGCAGATGTCGACGCGCCCAGCAGGCTCAGATAATTGCCTTGCACGCCACCCACTCCAGCTGCTGAGCCCAGAGCAGTCACAGATATAGAAGAGAAGCAGCTGGAAAAAGATGAGATAACCCGACCCAGATGATCAGCTTCCAACTTCCAAAATTCTAATAATCCAAGATTCGCCTGTGTCGAAACTGAGGAGGGGCCATTGACACATGACACTTTCTGCACTTTTTGAAAGTGCACTCTACTTGCGACTGCATCTCATCACGGATAACAATAATCATTATGGGCCAATAATCAATCACTACGGAATAAAGAAAGGGACACGGGACACGTAGTTACACGAGCGCAGATAAGGGTATCCAGTCGATAATGCTCTGACGTCACAAGACCAACCCCCAAGAGGGCGGAACTAGCTTCCTCAGCAAACATCTATTCATGCCATCTAGGTAGCCGAGTGACCTTGCAATAAGAAGCAACTCTGCTGGTTTTTAGGTTTATGCAGTTGGCTATAAAACTTTGTTCCGAACATAGCCACATTAATGTCCCGCTCCACCATCTCCTCATGAAAGATACCCACTGAAAATGGTCCTCAAAACACCAAAATACATTCGTATCCCTGAAGGATAGTTTTTAAAATATCGCGCAGTTGCACCGACCAATGGAGGGGACGCCCCTCATCATGCAAACCGACGTCAGCTAGGAGGGGTTAGGTATGGTATTATTCCAAGAAGACAAAACTGCCATTCTTCCCGGTCGAGACCTCGGAGGAAATTAACCGCTGAAAAGTTGCCAAGGCATTTTTATACCCAAAAAGGCATTTCCTAAAACTATAGTGTTTCCCCTTCAGAAATGGTGAACTCAGTATATTTCCGGCTATTCGGGTGGATAACTATCTGCCAGTAACCAGACTGTAGGGGTAGTGTTCTGAAAACTGGCACCTCCCCGATATCCTGGAGGGTATTCTCGAGGTCGATGTTGGGGGGAGCTATTGGATGGGTCACCTCATTGTGGTTGAGCTATTTGTAATTTACACTGGTGCATGATGCATCCTGCACTTAGCACAAGCACATCGTATGTGAACGACTTCACACTATATAAAAGTTGCAATGATCAATGGGCAAGTCACCTTTGAGAAAACACGGTAATGGAGGCAGAACATGTCTTATCAAAGTCGATAGAGCGTCAACACAATCTCTAAACACTTGGTCTCTGCTTTTACAGTTCCCCTAATCTCTACAATAAAGTGCAACGTCAACGTCCCTCCCCGAAGAAGCTAGCATTTTCACTTGCTGCTCCCGCTAAAAGCACAGCGTTCAATTCAAACTTCGTGCCATATTAGGGTAGCGAGTTGCCCAGCAGAAAAACACGGCCTTTACGAGAGCATAAGGGCAAGATGTGTCAATGCCTTACGTCACTCATGATAAGGATCCATGGAACCATGTGTGACGAAATAAGCTCCATCCCCGAGAGGCGGGGTTAATTCCCCCACACCCCTCTGAGTGCCGACAAGTTGGGAAAATTAGTAAAAAAGGCACCCCGCTTAGGCCTCAGGAGGGATTCTGCTGCATCGCTTGGCTGTGAAGGCTAGTGGTGCTAGCCTGGGCAGAGTCCCTCATCCGCGCCGGTGACTGCGTTTAACCAGTGGCAGTGGATTGTACTGACAGCTCCAGGGAGTCCTACCTCCAGAAGACCTCAACTTCTTCAGCCACCTCCAGTTGCCACCATCCAGAGGCTTCCACTCCTTCGGCTTCCGCCAGCTGTTCCTAGCCATCGCCAAGCGATCGACTACCAGAGGATATCACCGACTTCACCCCGTCCATTCCTCAACTTTCGTCCTCCCTCAACTCCAACTAGATATTGAAGTTCACTGCGATGTCGTCCCATCTGGCCTCCCCTTTAAGGCCCTGGCCCAGCCATGTCTTTACAATTTGGGTAAAGAATCTTTTGTGAAATACACATGTAAGTCCCTTCCGGACAACCCCCTCCCCTTCCCCAATCATTATTTTAGCTAGGAAAACCCTGGCCATTTAAATTATCAGAGTATTATTCTTTTCACATACCTATTAAATATATCTTCTCTTTAGCCAGGACTTCTTCGCCTGGCAGAAACATCACACATTTCCGCATTTCATTAACTTATTCAATATTAAACTTTCACAGTTTATTAATATGAGAATTGTGAATATGATGTCATGTTATAATGTCTCCCTTATTATGTGTCAATAAACACAAATCATACCAGTGCAAGCAAATGTTCATTTCTCTAGCTTTGAATACACCCCTTGTTGCTGATATTAAGTTATTATCTCAATTGCATCATGTAAGGTAAAGCCAGAAAACACGTATTCGCCACAAAGGCAGTAAACACACATCTTAAGAGGCAACCCCGAGGTTGGTCAACCGACCAATTTCAGCAGAGCCCAAAGCACTAGGAATACTATTCCAGCCTTGAAATTGAGCTGAATTGGTAGCATTTTACTCTGTCTCGATGGAAAGAGAACTACCAATCTCACTCGACACTCAGTGGAAACTCACCTAGGAGTATCACCTGCCTGCAGGAGCTTCCAATACTCTGCAACTCTTGCCGGGCTGGAGAACGGCCTTGCGAGGGAGACATAGTGGAGGTGACGTGGCAAGACTTGCTCTTAGAAATACACATTAGTCCGCTTGTTACTGGGGCTCACGTAAACTGCCTTATGCTGCGGCCACATATAAGTGGCCAAAGGCACAAACTGAAATTAAATTTAAGGAAACTTGAAGAAGAGATTAATAATACCACTTTTCCTGATACAGATACAGATAGAGAAAACTCATTATTCACACCTCTCATCCGATCAGGCAATCGAATCTCTTTTGAACACTTATTTATAGTTCAGTACGATATTGCTGTCATTGGACTCGATCCCGACCTCCTACCAAATTCATACACTACCTTTCCTCCATACCAACCTAAGGAACCTATTAGTCACCCCAGCCCTGCTCTACCGCAGCCACTATTCAGCCACCGGCCGCACCCTAGCAGCCACCTTCACAGAGTAAGGTGCTGACGCTGTGCAGACAACAGGTAAAAGTTGGCAGATCACAGTGCCAGTGTCACTAGAATTTGTTTCTGCTTGCAAGACAATGAGGCCCACATTATCCACTGGCAGACTGCCCAAGCGAAAGTAGAACCTCCTTGGAGTGTGACCCCTGCGATTCTGGCATCGCACTTATATTTCAAGGCCACGTCCTCCGCTAAAGTACGAACTGTATACCGCAGGTATTTGGAAGTGAAGTTCACCCTCGAGGTTGTAATCACAAGTTTTCGACAAGTCAGAACGCTCACAAAGCTTCCAATAAAGTAAACCCTACCAGCGTGGGCAAGCCCGACCCTCTGATGAGCTAGCCAAGGGACTTGTGTGCGAATCCTATCGAAGCTAGTGTAACTGTTGAACTCACTTTCCTTCATTAGTGACATCCAAATAGAATCAGTGGTGAGGTTCAAACCCTCACTCACCGCTCATACAAAGATGAGCACAGTGCCTAACCCTTTCTATGAGCAACTGATATTCTGTCATTGTGCCAGGGGGCTTAAAACGCTTCGACACAAAAATGTAACCCTCCATCGTTTTTGGGAACCAACACGATGCGTACAATATAAAAAGAATAATATGGTTCCACTATTCCCTGCTCTTTCATTTCCTCCACTTGATGTACAACCTCCTGCTGGTGCTTAGAGGATATTTCGTATGGTGTCTTTATATGGACACGTCGGTATTAGACCAAATTTCATGTTCGATGCTACACATCTGCCGCAGAAACCCAGCGTGTCCATTCAGTATCTCCCATAGCTGAGATAACCGAATAGGGTTAAGGTCATGTAGAATGTCCTCGGGGTCGATCGAAGGAGCCTTAATCATCTCGGTATCGAACCCCCAATGGGCCGTCACTCGGCTTGTCGCCCCTACACACACACCGATAAATAATATTATATATATATATTCCTTTCATCAAAATCCATTATACAGTTGTTAGCCAACGTTGCCCCTAAATCACCTCTTCTTCTATATCGGATGACACTGAGAATTCGGCTACGTGGGATAAATGGTGACCTGCTAACATCAATTGAGTTTTCCCTCAGACTCATAATGTTTGGCTCGCTTGGGCCATTTGCACTATGCGTGGTTGGGGTAGTAAGTCAATCCGTGATTTGGCTGTAAAAAGGTCACCTCGGAGGAAATTACCCGTCACCACGAAATCCAAGAGAGTTAATCTAGGGTGGCCATTTATCTGCACTAAGCTATGCGAAGCTTTTGAGGGAGAATTCTCCTGACCGGGACATGTCAATTGTGTAATAGTGAGGGGCCTTTGATTGGTTGAAAGGGCGGCCCCACGAGCATCCCAGTCACAGGGTCGCCCTGCCAGGTTCAGAATTTTATTTTGCTGGGGTCTAGACTGTATAACTAGCACTCTCGTGTTTCCAGCTCCCCTTCTGTGACCTTGGAGGGTCGGGCAGTCCTTGTGGTAGTGCCGCTCTGGGCACAACCAGCAGGGGGTTCGGTGGGGTGTTGAGAGGAGAGGCCGTCTTGCCAGCTGTGTGGGATAGGAGGAACGACCTTGGCAGCAGCATGTGCCAGCCTGTTACTTAACTCCAGCCCTTTGTTGTTTCGTTCTGTCTCTCACTCGCGCCACGAGCTCATCAACGGTGCGAGGTTTTGGTGTGAAAAATATGTTTCTGAACGAGGGGAGGAAGGTACATGTAATATTCTTCACACTGCCTTCTTCTCCCTCTGAGATATACGTGTCGAAATAACTGTGACTTTCGGTGTATATGAATTTATACTTCCTCGCACGGGTTTTGTGGAATTCCGTAATGAGGCATGCAATCACCTCTTCTCCGGCAAAATGGGCGGTGAGGCGGGTTCGTAACTGCTCCCATTCGGTTTTAAATTCTCCATATTTCTTCCACCAGTTCTTTGCCTTCGCAGACAACTGGTCGTGGGTTCGACCAACCCACTGTTTATGTGATATGTGGTGAGCGTGGAGTTCCCATTCACATTCTTCCAAAAAATGAAATTGGGTCTTTATGCGGCCTACCCCCGAATTCAAGCAACTTAAACTCGGAGGTGGCCGGGGCAGTTACGGTGCACGGACTGGCTCTAGGTTTGGAGGGTTGGTGTAGACATGCCTCACACTACGAGGCCAGAATTAGTGTTACTCTCGTCCGGTCACCCTATACATGTGCGATGGAATTCCTATGCACAAATGGCGCATCGGATTGTATGAGTGCCCTGTCCGGTGCATTTAACCAATTGCAGTGGTCTGCTTGTCAATTCGGACATGTAGCACAACTGTACTCGAGCCCGTTCGTTGTGTCTAGGAGCATCTTCCCACCCTAAACAGGTGTAGTGGAAGCCTGATTACAGTGTGTTCAATGGATCATGTTTTCCCCTGTACCGGGACACATGCATGGCACACTTCCTGCTCATAGTAGGGGACTGCATGTTAGCAGTGTCCTCTATTTCGTCACGTCTGCTCTGCTCGGAGGTTGACATGTTTAATAGAGGTCTGGAAAAGTAGCATTTTGAAATGCGCACTTTAGCATTTAAAAATTATATTTAACATTTTGTTGCATTTTCAAATTAAAAACTAACATTTTATAAGCATTTAGGGAAAAAATAGTTTTGTAAGAATACATTCTTCCATTTCCCTATGATCACGTTCATGGCATAGAAGTTTTCCTTTGTAATAATAACAAAATATGCTGCCACCGATCATAATAAAAATATATGTGTCGAAGGACGTAGATTAAAGACTGTATACATGTACCATTGATGTAAACAATCTAGTTGTGGTAGTCAAAAGCGACACTGCTATCTGTTTTTGACCCGAGTAGTGCCTGTGCAATACTATAGGTTTTTGTTTCCCTTTGATGGATATTTATGTTATGGTTTAAGGCACATTATGACATTATGAAAATATTCACATTAACGAATGAGTTAAGTCTATATTCCGTACAAACTTAATTTCCGACTTAATTTCTCCCCCACAAAACATCTGTTGCAGGTAACTTGTATAAGGCAGCGATTACACTGTTGCAGAATTACTTCACTACAAGTTCAGCTATCGAAGTGGTTACATTAAATTCAAACGAGTTCCGGTCACAGATGTTTCGCGTTCAAAGTGAACAGTTTTGATAAGTAGTTTCGAACGACTTCTCTTTTCTGCTGCAACCCTTGACATGTGCCTTCCGTAAGACAGTTTGTCTGACTGAGCACCACACCATTAATACAGCTAGGATTCACACTCTGCAGATGTGCAGAGCACACCGAGTGTTCGCAGTGCATGATGAGTGCAAGGTTAATCTTGGGCATGCTGGGGCAGCGTAAATGGTGCCTACCCAGGAAGAAGTTAGCAGGACTCTGCAAGGCAGAGTAATATGGAATAGAGAACCATAGAACACACTCAGTTAAGGGCTCACAGTTCATGCCGTCATAGTTGTTATCTGTTATGTCAATAAGGAGTCTATTTTGTTGTCCTTTTTGTTCTGCCAGTGTTGTATTGTATTTCTCTGTCAATGTGAATTTTCGCTTTCATTGTTACGTTGTCTCCATATTCATTTCACCAGTGCTATGTATGTGTATATCATCCAGGGTCAATATGTAATTTTACGTGTCTTGCAGGAAGTAGTTACCACCTTGGCGCGCAAGCTAGCCTTCGCCCGCTCTCGTGGTGGGGTGGGAGTTCAGTAAGAGTCTGACGCCCACAAGGGTGGTTGTGTATGTCCGCGAGCTCTGCATTTCACGTGCACCAGGTGGTATTCATCCTTATGGAACTTATCATTTCACTGCCATAGCTTAATTCTTCAGTCACTGTTTCGTTCTTGCTGCTAGGTACACCACCCTCACTTTCCCGTGGCTTGCATCACCCGGGGAAGTTTCAGATTTTCCTTAAGTTTTCTGCATGAAGCAAGTCAGTTTTATAGTGTTACCGCGATGACCGGTTTACGTCATCTCAGCACATGTCAAGTGGCTCCCTGAGAGGAGTGTTCATTAAGCCGAATAAGTACCCTGAGATTTAATCAGTGCGCATGTTATTTCGGTCGCTGCAAGGTGTTTAAGGGGACGGGCCCTAACAATACCCGCATTCAGTTGCAAGTGTTTTCAGTAGGAGTCAATGCAAGTATGTGTCAATGTAATTGTATCGTATCAGTATGGGCATGTGGGTAGCCCTGATAATCCAAATTGTGAGATGTAAGAGTAATTAGCAGTTTGCCACACAAAAGTCACTGCAACAGCATGGCGTGTAATCAGCCAATGGGTTACCATTTAGTAAACATGCAACAATAGCATCTATCCAGCCTTAACTGTGGAGAAGCAGAGATCAACAGTTCAACGGAAGTTTTCGTCTGGACGTATGGCCCGCAATCCTGAGGTCATCGAGAGTCATCGTGCTACAGCAATACAGCATCATCCACCATCATGGCATCGCCTTGATGACGCCTGGTGCCTAGTCGGGCAATTCCAACATTCTACAGACCTCACACTCCATCGCCTTCAAAATCCCATCCAACCCATTTCCACGCCATCGCACGCCGTCATCCTATTGGCTGCTTCAAAGTAAACAAGCAGTGTAATAAATATTGCTGAATTTGGCAGGAATTCCTGCACTTGTTGAATTAACTTTGACGTGTTCCTGACTTCCGCGTATCCCTTGTGCCCGTTTGATTCATCGCAGATGCATCAACCACACAGCAATACTCGACCGATCGAAATTAGGTCGCGGTCTCGATCAGTGCAGGTCGACAAAAACGGCATTACAATTTTCTTGCCGTTCTGTAACTCGTGGCCGCGGGTCATAATATTTAACATTCACCACGAGAGGTAACTATCGTGATGAATATATATGTGACCTAAACGAGTGTGTCCCGTGAAGCCATGACCGTTAGACGCAACAGTCATTGGAGGGAATACTGGGGTAAGCGGCGCCGCTTATTCCCACGACTTTCCGATGTACGCGATGTCGTCAGGTCCCGTGGCCGAATGCGGAGTGCGATGCGGCTCCGACTGGTTTCAAAAGACGGAAAGTAGCAAGCGGTTCCCTAGCAGCATTAATTAATAGGGGCCGGATTCGCCAGGTGTGCGGTGAAACCGACGCCATGTCGTTAGTCAGACTTCAGCACTCCAGACAACCGGCAGGGCAGACAGTAAACTCCGCATACCCCCTTGGGCAATTTAATATATGCTGCATTTTCCTTCATATCCATAGTTAACGTAATTTATTTAGCGGAGAGGAGGTCTCCCCACATCCTGATGTGACATACCAGGACTTCATGTGCGGGATGCTTTTCACGTAATTATAATCTAGGCCCGCTGCTTATTTTCTAACAGTAGCATACGCCGGTAGGTCCAGGGTGCCGGGTCCGCTTAACTAAGGTACGCATTAACAAGTGCAGTAACATTCCGTTGTAGCCTAACCATAATAAAACAGTCATACCATAATTAGACTGGTTTTATCGCATTTAACTCTCCTGAGTTCATCGGGTACTGCGCCCTAATACCAGCCTTCAAATTTACAAGTGTATTTCAGTGTGTTTTGCATTTATGGGGCCTGCCTTCCTTAAACAGGGTAACTTCAGTGGTAATATAGGCATGCGAAGTGGCCGACAGCTTCGCCCACAGGCAATATTTTATCTTACGCAATATAACGAACAAATTCACTCAGCTCTCCTTCATATTGACCACGTATCCAGAGTCGCTGTCGTCCGCTCGACCCCCATCAACCATCGTTCTCTATACCGAATGTGACGCCAGGCACATCATCAGTTCCTGTTCCCCATCTGCTCTCAGGCGGGACGCGAACACACCACAAGCACCTCTGGAGGCGCAGCGTGTCAAATTAATAATTAAATATCATACATTTTAAGTTCCATGTTTGTTAAGGTTAGAATTTCCATTGATTTCATTCTGCTTTAGTTATGTGACCGCGAAACACGTTCTGTGTTTAAACTTGTTCAGACATGGCCATTGAATGTGTTTTACACCACCCATGTAACCATGGCCTAATGCTACAATGTTTACAAAAAATATGTTGTGCGATTGCCGTACCACAGACGGTAACGTGACCTGAGAAAGCAAAATCGCGGTAAAATGTTATACAAAATGGAGTCTATTAATGTGCAATTGTGGCGCGATGTACTGTTTTGGCAGTCAAAAGCGATTCTGGGGCGAGTGCTGCATACGTCATATATTTTATGTCCGGAAAAAAAAAAAAAAACAATATTTTACATTACTTTTTCCGTCAACACAAACACCACCTCCCAATATTTTTAAGTCCAAATTGAAGACCAATCTTTTATTTAAGGTGAAAACGAATGCAGTGAAAGGCATTTTTGAAGAATTTAGTACATTTACAGATTTTTTTCGCATTTATAGCTAAGTCATAATAAATGTAACATTTTATTGTGAAGAGTACAACTAATGATGAATGTCCGACTCGTGATGCGTGCCACAGGTTGTTTATAAACAAGACTCTCTGAAGTCTTAAAGCGCACGTCGAAGTGGCTTTCGAGAGTAGACACTATGGGAATTGCAGGGTGGGGGAGAAAGCGTGTGTTTAATTACGAAGGCAGTTGAGGTAGCGCACTCCTGCTATCAACTAGGAAGGAGGGATGTGCTCGGATAAAGTGGACATGTCTATCTGAGGTTTACTGCCAAGCCTGAACACTTTACTTAGATGTTACTTGAGAGCGTCCAACGTAAATGTTTACAAGTAAACTGGAGAAATGGGGCATATCCGACCTGATATTGTTTAGCCTACACAAACACAACAAAACATTCCACGTAGCTGCCGTTTTGAGGCCTGTATACAGATTCAAAAGCACAGTCAATGTGAGCATTATTATCTAGCGAGCTAATGGGTGTGACTGAATTATTCCTGCTACCTGAGTTGGGCAAAAAAAAACAACAACGGCTTCATCCTGAAGATACTTTATGGTTCATCGACTTGCTCAATGTGGCTACTAATGCCTGGATAACTCACTAAGGGGTGTAGCTGACTCGTCCTAACGGCCTAATCCAAAATATCGCGTTGGGTGTTAATTTGATGCTCACCAACGTGGGTTTTGCCGATTTAAGATGAGTAATAAGGTGTGTCTGACTCAATCCTGTGGTTTAGTCTAAACTATGACAGCAATGGCCCCACATAGGGCAGCATATTTTAAGCCTATCTGCCTGTACCACCTTGGTTACTCCACCAAATCAGGTCAATCGGATGTTGTACTTTTAGTACCTGATCAAATTGCCGGCTAGATAGGTCTTCCATGTTGGAAAGTCTTGGGTAATTTACATTTCTTTAAATTATGCCGAGGTCAAGGGGAGAAGTGGGAAACCCTAGAGTGAATTAGACTCTGCATTCTTCCACGCAGGAAGCCTTTGTTCCATACACTTTCAGATACTTTAATAAATATAGCAGTGTCAGATTCATTGGGGCCATAAGTGGTCAACACCCTGGTGTTCCGGTTGGATAAATTTACACCCTTAGGGGGCAGACCGGTATACATAGATGGTCGTGTAGGCTTTCTACTAAGGACAAAATTCTCTACCACACGAACGACGCGACTTGCTGCGAGAGGTGCGCTCCGCTTTGCAGGCTGGCTCACTTGGTGGGTGGGGTCCATGAAATGGCCGATGTCGTCTGCGGTGGAGTAGAGCAGCGATTCTGGTTGTGTGGTGCAAATGGGATAGTGGGAGCTACCTTACCCGGTAGCTTAATTACTAATTAGAGATCCAAACAAAGGACCAGCAATTGAAGTGAATTACTAATTTGAGAATTGTGGCTTTCAGTATTACGAGGATTGCTGCTCACAGCATTGGCAGGATTTAAATTTCATAAGGCTCTTAACGTTCCCAGTAGAGCTCGTCTACCTTGTCTGCTTTTGTTTCCATGCTCAACGGAAGGCATTTGAGCTGTAACAAAATTAACTCTACTAGAAACAAGTACCAATAATGCTTCTACAGTTTACAGCCACGAGTCAATGCTGCAAATCTTATTTCCGGCCATCTAGCCTTTTCAGACTGGGATAGACTCAGATTCACGTGGAACCTGGGTGAGGCCCCCAAACAGAATCGAGTAGTGGTGTTCCGTTTTCCATCCAGCCTTTACAAACTGGGAAGGAGAAGTAAAACACCTGGTCTGACCAACTACTGTGTGGATTTGAGTTACTATAGCGAGATGCTCCCAATGATCTACCTGGATGGCAGACCTTGTTTTGGCGTTCTAAGTGATGTGGGTAATTTACATTATTGGTTCACATTACTTATTTCACCCTAATTAATTAACGGAAAAGAGAATTAAATTTTCTTTCCAAGAGGAAATATTAGGGAAATACACCATGGAATAAATACTCTCCAAATAAAATTTATAATACATTTTTACTTATAGCATATGGAAAAGACATAATGAGTCCGCACTCAATCCTATGCAATGATTATGTACTACAATTAAATAATACGAAATTTAAAAAAAATTATAGGAAGCTCAATTCTATATGAAACCAGGCGAAGGTGACATGGGCAAAGCTAAATATGATTTTTAATGTGATGTTATTACAAGCAAAGCAGCTGGAACACAATTTTTGACACACATTTGCGACCTGCTCCCAAGTGAATTAGCATGGAGAAAATATGGAAGGCTAGGGAATAGGAAGAAGATTACTGTAGCGAAGCTGCTCGACGATGGTATAGTCTTCGGGGTTACCGATGGCGGGTGTCTTCTCTTCGTTTCTTCATCTCACGCACTTCGAGCGTGACCTAGAGGTAAGACCTTAACCTGCAGAAAGTCTTCAGCCTTGTGCAGAATGAAAGAAAGGCTTAGCTGCCACTTGTCACTTGGCCTAGTGAGCATCGAACATTTAAGAAAATTCCTGAAGGGATGGCGACTTCTCTGAGCCTGGGATGGCTAGCCTCATTTCGCAGGGGTTGATTATTAGAGCTTCATTGCAGCGCTACCCTTTCCTTACCTCCTGTGGTGGAGGTGCTGACAAATCTTATTGCCCCAGCATGAGGTTCTGGAGACTGTGGCAATTTTGTAAACTGGGTGTTGCACTACTTCAGAAAAGCCTTGAACATGCTTATCTCTGCGAAGGGTGTCGGTGGCTTGTCGAAAATTAAAATTCCCTCATTGGGGTTAGGGCGACCACGAGACGGCTTTCGGGTAAGTAGTACAATATTCCCAAACACGCGTCTATAGTTGCACATGGCATGATGATTGTGGACCCTGTAGGCATGTGATTAAATGCATTAATGCGATTCAGACTTGCCAAATGAGCACTGGTGCTAGACGATGGGGCAAAGTCGCAAGTGGAGAGAACATGTCGAGTGTGCAGGAATGCGTCACGTGTAAATGCAGGGCGGCACATTAAAAAAAGGCTATCTAACGGACAACAGATTCCGTACGCGACACACACACCACACATGTAAAATATGCCTACCATGCATGAGAGAGAGAGAGAGCATCTCTAGCCTGCCCGCCATACCACGAGAAAGACCTAGAAACCTCCTCTGCACCTGCCAGTGAGTCATCCAGCACACCGCTCCGAAGCCTAGAGTGCACAGATCAGAGCCAATTAAAGAAGCTGATTGAGAAAGAGAAAAATTCTTCTTTGGGAGGACAGCACTACATTCTTGGAAGTTAATTTTTTTTCTTCTCGTTCCGTAACTCAAATGAGTCCACAATGCAATGGAAAAGGGGAATCGGGGGGGGGGGGGGGGGGGGGGTAGAGCAAATCGACGCTTTAAGTATTTCTCAACATTATAAAATCGACTTCTACTCATAAGTGTGCATCAATCAGCCGTACAGTTCAACAGAGTTTGATTGGCAGTACAACCTACGAGATGTCAGAACTTTTACTGTTCACCCATAGGAAAAAATGCAGCCGAAGAATTGTACTATTTACCGGCCGAGACACTAAGGCTACGCATTAAGAACACATAGTAGTACTATAGTGCAACGCCAAATGGCACCACTAGTACGATCGCCCAAGACATGAAACACCTGGATCCAGCACCAACCAGCGATGTCACATGTCCAGAGGATTTAACACTGCGCCACCCCCTCCACCACGAACAAGGGCAAGCCAGGAGTAGAAATACTGCAGCCTGACCCTTGGAAGACCAATCTGTTCTATTCCTTTACAGCATTCCTGGCCTTCACGCTCCTGGACCAAAGATCATCCTCTAAACCTTGAAGCCGAAGGGTGCTACTGTTATACCAGTTCTTTACCACGCTCTTTGTGACAAATATCCCGCCTTTTAATTGGTCGTTACAGTTAAACAGATCCGGCTCCTCCAGGGCAACTCCGCAGCACAGTCACGTTAAAGTTATTTATATAGCAATATGTCTACCTACCCCCCAGTTAGTCTAGGAACAGGTTGATTCACCTATCAAGTGTAGGTTAGCTTCCGTTAAGCTCTTACCAGAATAAATAGGCTTCAATCCACTTAAGGGTATCTTTCCTGTAGCCATATAACCTCTCCCTGTACACATCGGTTCCGTTAGAGGGACAGCAGAGGACAGCAAAATTTTCTCCAACCACCACACACTTCCATTGAAACACACACAGCTTGGATGGCCACACTTTCTGTGCACAGAACGGTAGAGCCCAGACACTAGGTACTCCTCTTGGAGTTATCTCATCAGTTTGGGGTTTGCTCTGTACACCACGCTTCTGGTGCCGGAAGTACTTCCTTGGGTCTGGGGAGATTGATCCCCAAGAGAATGTTGCCCATGTATCGGGACCATCAGCCAGAGACCAGACTCTCAGTATCCACTGCACCTCCGGTGCCAGGTACTGAGATAGGAGATTGCATTGGTTTGATGAAGATGGTACGTGAAAATACACCCGAGAAGGGCCACTGCGTTACATGCTCCACCTCCACAAGTCTGGTTTAGTCACTCTTTCCTCATACCCTTCTCCCATCGAAGTGGTATCTGTAAGAGTACTAAAGAGGCAGATAAGTATCAGCAGGAGCTTAGCCACCTCCATGTAGAACTCCCGCATCCTAGCCCACGGGCACCTGCCTCTGCACTACCAAAAGCACTCAGTGCTATGTTTAGTTTTTTAGTTGCATTAACCAGCATTCTGTAACGGTGTTGAAAATATCGCTGTACAGACTTCAGCATTTTTATTCCATCTAACTAGCTATCCGCCACTTGAGAATGTGGAACCATGAAAATCCCGAGGAACCATGAAAAGTTTGGGTCGAAAATTTGAGGCACATCTAAAAATAGATACAATCTCTTGCCAACCGCAGGAACTTGAACAGCGGTTTCAGTTATGCACGGATTTGTTTTGTAGACGTTTTCTCCAGTGGTGCTGGTTTCTATTATCCACTGTTTTCAGTCTACGGAAAACTAGCCTTTACTGATGTTAGTGGTTGCACATTTCTCAAGCTATAGGCTGTTCACTGTAAGTGAGCACTTTTGACAGCCTATTTACTTTTTCCTTTAAACATCTTTTAAAATAAATATTGCCATGTAAGTAATAAACACAGTTTGTATATTCCACCGCACTCGGAAGTTAACGTTCAAGGGTAAAATAAAGCATACTTAAAGACTATTATTCCAAATGAGAGGGCTTTCAAAAGTTTTCACTTTACCACGAATGGCTTTTACCATCATAGACTTTGACACTGGTTGTCCCAAGCAGTGTAAAGCAATAAATTACTTGATGCCAGAAGGGGACACTGATGCATTGTCTCTGGAAGATCAAGGGGGGCCTCTGCCTTACCCTCCCCGTCTTTTTTCGCTTCCATTAACCCGCCTCTTTTGCTGTCAAAACAGCAGCACATTACACACACTGGTTTCTTAATCAGCGTATGTACGATAACTTAAAAATAATTTAAAAAATGGGCATTGAATTGAATTTGAAGTTTATATGCGCCCACGCCAACATAATATGCTAATTTTCTATGGTGGGCATTTCTTTTTTTTTTTTTTTGGTTGAGAAGTCAATTTTGTGTCTAAAGTGAATAAAAATAAGTGTGTGCAAATCAAATGTGATATTATTTTACCGGTACCATATTATGGCGAGTGAGGCCATGTGCATGTACAGGCAATGACAAAAGTTATTGATGAAAAATTCAGGATAATTAATCATTCAAGTAGACATCACTAAATATTTATATTCCCGTAAACATTGCCACGCCTCATCATCCCAGTGCAGAGGTCAACACACCAGCTACATTTCATATAAATACAACACATTGACATGAACTGCATCTATCGGCATGTTTTCCCAATGCTGGGCCGCTATAACAGCAGTGGTGGCGGGCGGGTGGGTGACAGTCGCCTGCAACCTTGTAGCGAGCGACCGACCGATAGCTGTCCAGCCTGAGGATCTAGAGTTGAGCTTCAGCAGCAAAACCGCCAAGCCCGCGACCGGCCACACTGCAGAGGAACTAGGCGCTCGCCCAGCTACAAACATGGCCAGACCAAAGCAAGAGCACAGCACACGCACACGAATTGCACAATGCCACCTAAACTTTTTGATTGTTGCATGCCTCATAGCAACGTATGACTCACGATACCTGCGTAATAGATCTTTAATAACACATAGTTTTAATCTTTTCACACACTTTCAATGGTGGTCTTTTTTACAAGGGGTGATCCAATATGCCTTTCTTGGGTATCAAATTAATCAGGAGACGTCCAGCTATTAAAATATACGTATGTATTTATATTTAATTTAGAAAGTGGTATTTCATGCACTAGAGACGATTGAACATGAACTTCATTCAAACAATGGCAAGTTTGGTGGTTAGGGGTGGGCCAAAATCGGCCCAAAATTTTCCAAATTTATTATGACCCCACTCTCGGGAACCATGAGGGGTCGTAATAGAGAGGTTCTACTGTATCTTAAATTTTAAATATAGTACAGGGCAAAACACAAGTATGGGCATTTATATAAAAGTTATGTAATATTGCAAGTTTTGTGATGTATTCTATTTTTATGTAATCCTTTTTGGAATGTGGCAAATTTTAATGCTTTTATACTCACATGCCCCTATTGGCACCTTCTGTATTCTTGGAGCGTGTTTTCAGGCATAATTGTATTTAACAAGTTATATATATATATATATATATATATATAAAATATTGTATACATAAATATATTTGGGGCATCACTTAAAAAAGAAAATAGTATTGCGCCCAACACAAGAATCAAAAATATATTTGTGGGTTGTTCATTTATCACAATTTTGGGGGTAAAAATATAAAGTATTAATGGGATTAGAAAAACCTTTATTAACTCTCCTAAACATCTTCTGATCAACTCTGTTAAACATCTAGAGCTTGGTATGACAGTTGATGAGAGCTGTGGTCACTGCCACGGAGTTTTGAGTTTCCTCCGGGTGCTCCCGCATCCGTGACAACCCACAACAACATGTTCCTGTTCATTTCTCAGCTGTTTATATGCAATCTAACTTAATATATACATTTTTTTTTTAATGAGTAGCCACACATATTTGTGGTCACTTACTTGATTTACAATAATGATGTTCTCACTACAACTTATCAACTCATACTACACTCCTTGAACACAAAGCTGTGATTTCCACGTGGTAAACATATAATGGCTTAAAAACACAAAATAAAATCCACGGAAATTAAAAAAGACAATTATTTATTGTCAAAAGTTTATTTTTTGTATAATTGTTATAATATTACCAATTTATTGATAGCTCATCTTGCAATTGAAAAATAATATAAAAGTTTCTAAGTATTTGTATTATAACACGGTAATCATTACTACTGCATTGCCAGTTAAATTTTTTTTTTTTCACATTCCTAAAGGTTTTTGCAAAACAAACTGGAAAGCACTGACATAACTAATGTTTAAAAACAACATGTGCATAATGACTTTGAAGGCTAACACTATACATTCATGTTGTCTGAAGCTATATCTATTTAAATGTGTGACCAAAAATTAGATGCTGAATGAACTTTCTATAAATAATTAAAAATATTACTTATAAATACATACATCTTTCTTTCTTGCATGGCAGTCACATCAACAACCATGGCAAACATATTCAATAACGTCAACTTCAATACAGAATTACGCCCACGTCAATTAAAAAACAAAACTCACCCTCATTAAAAATAGTTAAAGGTCAACATTTCTTTTATCCTTAGGAAACCCACCCAAACAAAACAAACATGACACAATCAAATGTAAACATTTACTATACATCACCATTATAACCCAACACACAATACATATTCCATGTACACAAACAATTATAATGAACATTATGACAGGGCTGCAACAGAAACCAAAATACCACACAGCAGTCTGAAAGAATCTTTACAAATGTTGATATGCACTTCAAATATAATGTATTTGATCTCTGCACAAAAACTTTTAAGAGGAAATATGTACTACTGAACAACATGTGAACTGTATTAATGGATACTAACACTGCAATAGAGCAATTAAATATGAGTTAGCTGGTCAACTGACTACGTACCTCAAGGTATCTGTGTAAACACACTGAAAACTGTAGTTATACAGAATTACAAATACATACCCAATAAGTGTATGACCTAATTTTATCCTCATTCAGAACAATAATATGTCTACATACCTGAGTAGGCACTTAGCTCCTTAAATTATTTGTAAAATATAACCATCAACTGTCCAGCAAACTTGACCTATCAAAAACATGGGCTGAATTATTTATATCTATATCCAGTATAGACACGAGGTTCCCCTCATCAAATTACATGTTGATACACACAAATTGCCAACATACAATGATTTTTTTTTTTTTCATTAACAGTAAATACAGTGGTATCTCAGCCTACCTTTTACAGAGGTCAAAAAATTTCTATCAAGAATGCCAACCACACTATCACCTCCAAAGGATCCCACCCCTTCAATAGCTCACGCTGTGGCTCCCGTGCCATCCACCAACCCTCAACTTATTTCAACAGCCGTACATATCCCATCCAAGGCAACTACAACTGTGCAACAGAAATTCTGATTCATCAGCTAGTGCCAAAACTGTAATGCAGGATATATCCGCCTCACCCATAACACACTCAGGCAGGGAATGAATGGCCAAAGAGCGACACCAAACAAGCCATAGCTGGTCACATCAATAACCTACAAGACACACCAGTTGCAGCGCATGCAGCATCACACAATAAAGATTTTGATTCCTGCCACGAGTTGAGAGCCCTACAACCTTCAAGCAATAGCTCAGAACTCAAGACACTGGGAATTAGCTCACCAATTTATGACAAAATCCACACAGCCATCAGGCCCACCCCACCCTAGTTTGCACCCGGGCGCTAGGTTTACTATTAACAGCTTCCACCATACTGCAGTGTTCTACAACTCGCAGCCTGATGAAGCTGGCTTAGCTAGCAAAATGTAGTGATCGCGTAACTGCGTGAAAAATGTGTCGTCCTTTGAGCATGTGTGTGTGTGCATGCACCTGTAGTCAAGTATTACACTGCGTGTACTTGAATTCCTGTCATTTGATGCATGCCAAATCTCTGCGCAACCTAGATGCGCACTCTACGGCCAACTTCGCCCCATCTGAGCGCGGAGCAAATTCAAAGTCATTGACTGCTGAGACTTGGAAATAATATATTGAAATTACATCAGGCCTTAATTGGTCAGCCACGTAATTGAACTTCACATCTTAATTTATTTTCTTCCACATCCAATCAAAAATGAATGTGCCAGAGCAACTCAGACGAATATATAATTTATTTGAATTATACTACGCTACCCTGCCTGGCAAAGAAGTTCCACAACCCTCAAGATAGCAGCACCCCGTGACCTCCTGACGTCACAGCCCACCTGTCTCAGTCCGAGGTGCAAGAAAATGTCATCGCCTCCACCACGGAAGATAAGAAATTGAGCTGCTCTCCAGGAGCAGATAAACCAGCCTGTGTGTTGGAAGGCTACGCTACACCCCCGCCCTGGATAATCGTTGACACAGGGCGACCCACTGCCGATATCAGGCACAAGGTTCTGTTACTTGGGTTGCCCTAGTGAACAGCAGGTCTGTGGGAGTGATTGTAGATTTCGCCCTGCCCCGGACTGCTTGTACCCAACCCCTGTTGACAACATTTGTATATTTTATTTGGTATATTTCATTTATCAATGCGCAAGCAACACTGTGGCATTTGAAGCCGTCAAGAGACGACGCTGGAGGCGTGCCTTATTACAGCAAGCTTTGTTGAACCAAATAATTAATGATTCACACTCCAGTACACTAGCGAATCTGAGAGCAACCAGATTGATTATAATATCGTGTTACCTCCTGACCACGAGACCCCAATAAACATTTGTTAGGTTGGTGCAAGCCGGACGAGGAATCAGATTCCAAGGAAACCCCCGTTCAGCCAACCCTAATACAAGCACCGCCCACGAACACCAACACACAGAGCCTCTCTAGTCGATCTAGCCTAGCGAGTCTACAATCTGGCAGGATACTTCGGATTCGACACCAGAGAACAAAAGTACTTCCCAACTTCTGCACAATCACAGAAGACGATCCAGACAGACAATCAGGGTTCAAATCCCTCCTAAGGCAGTTCCCCGCAATCAGCCGGAACAACCCGTAGCCAATTTCATCCCCGCTCGACAACCCACGAGGCCACAGCGGATCAATCCTGTCAGTATAGGCTAGACCACTCACCCCCACAATCAGCCATAACTCGTAACCGACTGAGCTCATTCACCCCCAATCGTGACAGCTGGTGTCTCGACTATTGACGTCCCTTGTGGTACGGAGAGTAAGGTTGCCCGGAAGGGATAGCCTGACCCTCCCAATTACTCTGGAGTTTGACAGTCAGCGCCCTAACCACTTATCCACAAAGGGGAGCACGCGTCACATTTCACAAAACCTCAGACTTATTCTCTGCAAGATGGCTGCTTGACTTTGACTAAGTACCGAATTTTCTAAATCGTAAAGTCAAAAGTGCTAGACTTTATCTTTGACAGTTTAATTGTGTCAAGCTCCATAGAAAACATGTTAGAAGCAAATGTAAAGTCAAACATTAAAGTTTTAAATTGTGTAAGGGCTTTTAGCTAGCAATGCCATGGACTTGCAACAAATGTTTCGTCTTAAATTAATACTATTTCACAGATATATATGTAGTGATTTTCAGACAGGGATTAATACATATGGTGATAGTTATTTCTTCTACAGTCATCAATAATTAATCATTCAAAAACATGTCTTCTGATTTTCCAGTACCCAGTCACGAGTTACGCGGTACTTGGGCTAAGTGCTTATGCATTACTTAGCAACAACATCTGATGAACATACCCTTTCAGGATATCAGTGTATTCAGAAATCATGTATCTATTGAAATAAATTAATATTAATTTCACTGAACTTCACACTTGGTAATATAAGTTGTTCTGTGCCAGGCAGTTTTTGGTAACAAGGAGAGGTCAAGTATATACTTCTGGGGGTATCATTTTATAGCATATTCGAGGTTTCTTCACACTTTTTGAATCAAACATTTGAAAGCTCATCCCACATATGCCACGCATGACTGTTTCCTAAATACATAATACAATATGTCGCAAGCATTTTATACTTGTGTTAACATCAACGTACCTTATTTATTGGTTACACTGATCTCTTACTTGTACTTTATCTATAAATTATAATATTCCATCTATACTTAATATAAATAAACACAGGGAGAAAATAGGTCTGTTGGTAATGCCTAGTAAGAAATAATTCTTACGCAAAATAGTATTACACTGACTGCACACAAATGCAGTGCATGCTCCCTTTGATGTAATTTTATAGAGTAAGCGTTCTTTGCATGGGGCGGAGAAGTATCCTGGAAGTAGAACTTTAGCAGGGCTTCAGAAAAGTTGGAAGCAATCGTGAATGCACTATGTTTGAAAGATACTGCCAATTAAGTTTCATATATTGTTAAAAAATTACTGAGTCTATGCCAGATACACAAACTTTACAGGGGGGGGGGGGGAAGTTAAACATACTTCATGTGCTCTACCAATCTCTCTTGCCAGGCATATAAAGGGAGGGAGGAAGCAAGTGTGCATGGCCGAGTGAGACAGAGAGAGAATGCAAAGATGCCACGCTGGTTGCTAGGTAACCACTTTCCCTCCCGCCAGGGAGCAAGGTCGTGCCCGACTACCCTACATCAACCTAACAGGACAGCACTGCGCTCCAGTAATAAACAGTGGCACCCTCAACATATTTTCATAGCCAGTCAATAGATGTTTGCATAAACACCCAGCTTAAAAATGACAGTTAAGTGAAGGGACAGGCAGGTATTTCAAACAATGCAACGTTCGATAAATGATAAAAGTGATAATTGTATCATTATTTACATAGGAATTTTGGCAGATGCACTGAAAATTAACTGTGGATTCCATTTTTCGGTATACACATTTCCAGTACATAGAGATTCCATCTAATTTCCTCATTTTACTCAGAAATAAATACCTAGTCTGATACTGTACTCCAAACTACAGAGTAGGGCCCAAACCAAACTTCATCATCAGATCTGCTGATTGATAATCCACATGAGTGTTACTGACCACATTAAAAACACTTAACTGTGTACCAACAGCATAGCATTCTATCATCCTGCTTGCTACTTACCACCCAATTTTTATTACAACTGCAAAAATATTATTTAAACAAACTCGCAGTTTGAAAGTCACAAATATGAATACAAAAAATTCACAAAAAATGTAGATGGATTTTGGAAACACCCAAAAAACATGTACTGTTAGGTTGCCTAAAACCACTAAAGCAGCAGTTGTGAATTTGTATTCATTAGAGCTGTGCCAATCCACAAATTTTACAGATACCCTGATCCACCAAAACTATTACTACAGATTGTTTTTAAGTTGTATCAGCACAGCATCATCCAGAGTAAATTATCCACAATTAATTTACTGAACCAAACAACAAAATACTGTATTTTGGTGTGTATAGGCCACACCAGAAGTTTTTGATGAAAAATTAGGGATAATTAATATTTCAAGTATAGGCCGCACTGAATTTTTGTATTCCTGTAAATATTATTAAGTCACGATTCCGTACAAACATAATAAATTCAGACTTAATTTCTTCTCTACAAAAGATTTGAGACAGAAAATTTGTATTATGTTGCAATGTTTATAAATATACACTGTGCAATTACTATTCCACAGATAGTAATGTGACTTGAGAAAGCGAAACCACGACATGTTAGACAAATTGGCACCATGTAATGTGCACTTGTTGCACGGCAGCGTGTGTGCGAACTACATAAGATATCTCTCTCTTGTACAGCAGCAAAATTATTCTCTCATGTACAGCATCAATGGCAGAGCTGCAACAATTTTAAATTTTACACGAGTGGGATGAAGGTTATTTTGTTTATGAACGAGTGAACAAATTATTGCACGAGTGAAAAGCTACTCATTGTTCTATTTTTTTACTTCCTTAGAAATTAAGTTAAAACATGAAAATGTACTGTATGTTGATAGATTTCTAAACATGTTTTGGGGGTAATTTTTTTTAAAAATACCAATACAGTAGGGTCCCGTTATAGCGTGATGTCACAGTTCAAGGTTCGATCCTCACTCTAAGTGTGACCTCGTTGTGTCAGAATCAGACCGATTTTGATCCCCAGTAGGGCCCACTACTTAAAAATCGCCCTAAGATTTCTTTTAGATCGTGTTCAAACCACCATAACGTAAAAATATCCTGTTATATGAAAACTGATTGAATGAAAATGCGCGGAAAATCTGACCGCGCCACGTAAGTATAGATGCTCAGCCTGCAATCAGTTGTGCGGCCTACACAGAATTTCCCGCTATCGCTTACTCTGCCGCCCAAGCACTGCCCTGCAAGCGATAACTCGCCCATCACAGCTCTGCACGACCGCCTCAAGCCAAATACCAGTGATTACTGGCATAATTCTTGCACCTATTTTACAGGATTTTAGTGCAAAAATTAGAGTGTGTGAATTATGCAAGGAATCGCCAGGACACGTGCATGTAAACATTAAAATGGGCTCTACTGTCAGTAATTCCTCGCAGACCACGGGAGATACGTTTTTTAAAAACACAGCACTTTAGATCCTCTGGCGCGACAGCTGTTGGTTGGTCGCTACACAATTATTCTGGCGGGCGCCACTGCCGTCGTTACAGGTCCAGTTCGCTTTGTAACAGCGGCCCGGTATTGGGAAACCATGACATGCACGTTAAACTCGGAAACAATGAATTTTCGGACCGCTTCTCTATTGCTGTGTTCCTCTGCATACACAATTACCTGAAGTTTAAATGCAGCAGTTTGACCGGGATTAATTTATTTAATGTAAATGAAAACTATTCCCTACACATTAAAAAAAACCACCCGCGTACAAATAAACTCGGTGACTGATTTTGTTTATGTTTGCAGCGCGAGCGCGGCAACCAGAAATCGATAACTATTACATGCCTCGTTGAGAGAAACATGCTGCATGAAATATGAAAGTAAAAGTTTTTTCCCCCCATATTCAGCACCATAAAAACAGGGGCATGAATTGTGCCAGTGGGAGAATCATGCCAGTAAATACTAGTCACTGGAAAATGATACGTTTTCAACTAACAAAACCTGCATGATGCGAGAATTACTCAAAACCAAGAAAAATTCAAGAAAATGGATTCAAATTAAGTTCGTTATAGCACAGCGATAAAATGTTGTAGTAGTTGTGCCCTTATCTTTAATTAGTATGGAAAAAAACCGACAAAAATATGTTAATATGTAGTTGTATTTGATCGCAGCTATCGCTTGGACTGTTATGTTTAAATAAAATTTGTTTTCATTTAACAATAACGTTCGACCCACATACGCCAAGTTGTTTGAAACCAAACACAGTTGACAGCACAATGATTGTGAACGAATATGAAAAAGTAGAACTGGTTCACGAAAACGGTGTCAAGATAGAAAGGGCAGGATTCTATTTACAGAACAATGCATCCAGTATGCATGAAAGGGGGAGGGTTAGGTGACAAGGGGGAAGAATGTGACACATGAGAGCGGCATGCCGAGGCGGGGCGAGGGAGTGGAGTTACGGCAGACTGATAAAAGCACGCTTCACATGGTCACGAGTCCCGCCGCAAGCCTGCTTCACACGATCTCTCCCTCTCCGCACATGTTTCAACTCTAATTTTTTTAAACACGTGTGGCCTACACATGCCGAAATATGGCAACAAAATTTAATTTCAACACCTGAAATGAAAAATTTGCAGAAAAATTGGACCCATTGTTTGACACTTAGAATTGGCATAAAATCTGTGACTCGTGCATAAGTAAAAATGTAAATTGTATAAGTCAATTTTATGTAGCTGTATCGGTATCAGCCAATGCTCCAATGATAATGGGGACTTAAGTGTCAGCCGTCACCACTGTATTACATCTGCCTGACATTATCACTCCATTCACTTGCTTGAGTGGGTTAACTTATTTTTTGTTTTTACAAAGTGCACACTATTATTCATAACTCACTAATGCATTCCATTGTCTCACTCTCCAAGAATATGTTCCATTATTTTGAAACAGCTTTTCCTATGACCTCAAGTAATCAAATGTCATTTTAGAAGCAACACCAGGTAATTTAATAATGTCTAAAGCAAGTTTTAGTGGAGAAAATTTTTCCAGTAATATACAAGAAATAAATGTTCTAAATCAACCCCCGTAACTGTATCATTTACGATAGTCAGCACCCCCAAACAATTTATCAATAATCTTTCAGACTGCCAGATACTTGGGTTTAATTATTTACTACACAATGCATACACCTGAACTGAAAAAATATACTGTCTCAGCTGCCAGAACAATTCAGATATAGCTAATTTTTTTAATATAAAAAAAAAAAAAACCTACAGTTGACATTGTTTCAAACATACAAAAACAAAATCACACTTGGTTCAAGATATGACAAATTAAAAACTTCTGCATTCTGAAAATTGTACAATAGCGAAAAATTTCTTCTTCCTTTTATAAAATAATCCATAGCTGCAAAGTAGCTTTTTGTGCTGAATGCTGACAACAAAAGCTTATACTGAAAACTGTAGACAACACTAATACAGTTAACTATTTTTTTTTTTTTTAGTACATACATTACATTGTTTTCTCTTTCCAAGATGCAAAATACTTCTCTTTTAAAATGCTATATATTCTTAAAATATAACAGCTAATTCCTTGAAAAATCTGTTCAATACGTCACACAAATAGGCTGTGGCTTGACGTTAATTACTTGCACTATATATCTAACTATGTACAATACACATACGATAGAAGTATACATAGTGGTGTAACACAAACTTACACTAATGTGCACTTTATAGCAGAAAAAACTTAGGCTCGCAATGTGATATATGCAAAACATAAACACAATGCAATTTTCCATATATCAAAAAACCATACAAAAATTAAAAAAAAAAAAAACATTTCTAGGGGAGAGATTGGAAATATACAAAAATTATTAGTTGAACAAATTCAATGTCTATTGTCAAAATAATATTTCTTAGCCCACAGTATACCACACAAATCAGCAGTCATCCGTGATAAATTTCTTCTAATGTTTCCCTAAATATAATTTTGGCAGTAATAAATGATTACTGTCTACAATTATTACAGGTATAACAGCACCAGCAGTCTAATACTGAGTTTCAGGAAATCCATTAAACCACAACCTTTACTTTAACAAAGAAACAGTTTCAAAACCTGATATTAAATAAAAACCACATCTAAATCATATGTTCATTTATGTTTCCATCTCTCGAAATAAACTAAGGTGAGATAACAAGACCACATGTAAGTTTGAACAAATTACTGGAAATGGTTCTTACAATCCTAAAATTGAACTTTCACAGCTGATAGTGCATGGCTGAAGGCCAACCACCATTGGGGCATGGTTGAAAACCAGAAACTAACCAGTGGTGCATTTAAAAGCCTCAGCAGACAGCCAGCATGGCATTGATTGCTATCGTAACAGACTGGGAATCCAACATCCAATGGGAGATGATGCTGATGGGAAAGAAGTTTCCTTTTTTTCTAAATTCTTTCCTACCACACACACTTTTGCATTTCCTTCCAATTCGAAATAAGAAACCTTTTCCTGGGAACCATGGAAGATTGTAGAATTGAGAGTTTACTGTACACGTATACAGGATGCGAAGAGGCTGACCTCCATTTCCCAGCAAGTGGGTGGCTAACAAGGTCGTCTCTGGAGCCGATGAGGGTGAAACAATGTGGATGCGGAGCAGCACTGGAATGCAAGAGCGAGGTAAACATGAGATCCCACAGAAAACCAGTTAACCAGTAACGCCAACTAGTACAATTCTCACAAGTAAAAATCTGGAAGCAACCCCACCGGGAACCTTGATGGAAGGCAAGTACTCTAACCACTCCGCTATTCCACCTGTAGCCCCGTGCGATCAATAGGATACGTAACCACCTGGAAAACGTTGCCTGTCACTCACAAAGTTTGTGCAGTGCTAAGAAGTTTTAAGCCATGTACAAAATGAAGGATTCATCAGAAAAGGATGAGTTGCAAACTGACAACCAGGACATACTTTCATAGTGTGGTGGTTCATAGGAGGACTTGTATAAAACACTGTCTCACCGCTGAACACTATTTTATAAACCCATCTCAATTATGTTCAATACGGCCACTCTTTTATCCTTTAACATCTGCAGCTGTTGTAATTTTTATGGCTTACACCATTAACATGAATGAACAACTCATCAAGAGTATCATACAAAGAAGGAGTATTCAATCAGCAGCCCTCGGGCCACCATACTTGCCTGACTGGCCCACTGACAAAGTATATTTCATCAGCAATTCTTTGCTTTTGAATACAAGGACCTAATTGAATGTGAACTATCTACATTATAAAAAGTAGACAGAATGCACGTGCTCACAGAGCAGTAATCATAAATAGACACACAAACAAAAGTCAAGATTAACACATTTTAAGCGTAGTTGTATGGTTGCGCAACGTTTCTCTGACTAGACCAGCTTTGGTGATGTATTAGTAGGCCAGTTCTGCACTATTATGGTTGTGTAACAGGAGTCTAACTTCTGGTTGTGGGATGCTGCATGTGTTGCAACTGGCTTCTCCTGCAAATTTACATTTGCCACAGCTATGGCTTGTTTGGTGTATGCTCTATGGCTGAGAATGTTGGAGAATGGCAGAGTGGCAAGGGCCCTACTTCCTTCTAATAATACTGCAAAACTGCATCACCAAACCCAGTCAAAACCCACCTGGCCTAGTAATAAGATAACCTCTCCCCCACATTTCAAATTCCCGCCTCACCCTAGTTTGCCAACCACCGCTCGCCGCCCGCTCTGATGAAACTGGTCTAGCCAGCGAATCTTTGTACGACTGCTCATCCACAAGCAAAATGAAGTTGTCCAACTTTTCTTTGTGTGTGTGTGTGTCTATCTACAAGTGCCGCTCTGCGAGTACTTGTGCATTGGGTCTACTTTTGATAATGTTATCAGTCGTCTAGCGGCCTATTCCCCACATATTTTAATGTAAACTATTAGCATAAAATTATACAGCACATTTCATTTATTACATCTCCATATAAATTAACTATGTATAAGCAAGCTATGGCTTTGAAATAAGTCAGTGTGTCCCCACCAAGCATTTTAATACATTTTAAGTGGCCCGATGCAAAAACTAATTGAATAAGCCTGATCTAGCGGCTAAACTTAAAATCTGAATATACTAAACATATTTTGAAATACTTGAAACATCTGAAACCATTAATTTTTAAATAATTCAATAAAAATGTTGGGTATTTACTGGGATTGAAAATAATTCTGTTTGTATCTGTATGTTTCAGTGCTAAGTACAAACCTGCCCACATTTTCTTACTTAGGCCTAGTTTAAAAAAGAAATGGAAGAATTATAAAAAGTCTGCTCCCAAAATAATTCTCAGTTAATTCAGCATAACGAGTCAGCTTTCTCCTAGTATTTACAGAATAGATACATTCAATGATAAGTTCAAAGAGTTTACACATGTCTTTAAAAGAAAAAAAATATATATATATATATCGCCTGCTTACTGTCATTACAAGAATGCAGAAGTTTCTTGTGATTAAGATCACTACAATGTACATACATTTGGCGTTATCCCTTGTGTTTGTCCACATATACCAGCAAACCATAAGAGCGATATCATCTCTGGGCCTGCACTGAATACCTACTACATACATACACAACACTTTAATGATGATGTAGAATGTTACTAACCTGAGTGAACTGCACAAAACCTTATCATTATCACGCTCTTAAATATCATTAAAAAAATCATTTGGTATCACTTAAACATAAACTGTTCAATAAGCAAATGGACCAAGCATACACCACTTCACACAATAATATTCAAATCTCTTCTTTAAAATACTAAACAATGATACAGTGAATTTTTTGTTTCTTAGTCACCAATGAAAAATTCCTACAACTTTCCACACAACATTTAAGGCCGCTCTGAATACACTTAAAATAAAATTGAATAGCGTTAAGTCCCTGGGGAAAATTAAGTTCTTCATACACAAGTTTGTTTATATACATGAAAAATTTCCTGTATGGGAACAGATCTGTTAAATATGGTTAAGCAGTCTTGATAAATTCAGACTTTGAAAACCAGACTCATTAATTGAAATAATTAGAAATTAACGCAATTTTTTTATTGTATCACCGAGCGAGTGAAGAGATTTGGGCTGCTCTTAACATTGAGGTCTTGGGAGCTGATGCATTACTGAGAAGCAACCAAGACCTAATGCTAGAAGACGAAGATGGCTTTTGCTTGGTACCACTAATTTCTCTCTTGCTACATAGCAAGACTCATTTACTTCGAGGATCATATTAGGGAAACCACAATTTTTAGTTGATTCATTCCATAAGGAAGCACAAATTTTCCCAATTATAAACAGTCATTTTGTTTAATTAATTTTTAAAATTATGGTTGTATAATATAAGTACATAAATTGGACGACATAATGAAAACGATACACAGATTTTCAGTGAGAACGTAGGGTGGTGATGCACTTTCAGCTATGTCCAGGATGGGAAGAACTGCTAAGTGTCTTTAATTTGCAAAACATAGGAAAATAGGTGTCCAAAAAAAATGAAAGGAATTACTACAGAATGCTTTTGTTCTTCAGAGAGCCATGACAAAATGGTATTACAAGCACGAAAACATTATAAAAGGGAGAAAGAATTCAAGATGGAAAACCACAAGCTGAAGAGAACAAAATAAACTGGGTCATAGTTACAGTGTAAACTTTAACTGTTACGCGAGTGGTTGAAAAAGTTTACGTAGGCTGGAGTGAGATTTGGAAGGAGTCTTAAGATGAAAGAGTGTAGTGAACTAGTTTCCGTCTGCATTAAATGCCATCAATGCTTGAAAATTTATTATTTCCAGTCACCCTACATTAGCCCACTCCAGATTTGAAATTGTAGAAATTGAAATGTTTGTGTTCATCACAACTGAAGGGCAAATGCTAGCAATGGCTTGAACTATATTAAAAAAATTTGAAATATATCTGTGGCTTGTGGTAATACTGGCAACTACTGTTAGACAAAAGTTTTCACGAAAATAGGTCACAATATTAAGTGATGTTTTTTGTTTGGTTACAGCATGACATAAAACAAGTGTCCTGTACTGGACGTTACTACAGTGTGCACACTTCTCAAGTCTCCTGGACTGTGTTATGAATGTACATGGACCTGAACTTCTGACCTCCCTGCACACTGTCTGGGCTCAGAGGCATTTCTACATTTTGTATACAATTTGAATACAACATGATTATAAGCAGTGACCATTTTCTCCACACTCCAATGCCCTTGGTTAACAGCAAAGTCTTTTGAGTGATAAGAAAAATGTTCTAGGAGGTCTGTACCGTACCAGCACGGTTTGTGAAAACCTTTATTTTATGTAATGAAACTTCACTACTTTGAAACTGGCAAAGCACAAGACTCGGGCAATACTGAGTAAGCAACTGCATTCATGGCCACAGTATTATATACACTAACATGACAAAAGTCATGGGACAGCACTATGTAACTAAATGACTAGCGGCGCCACCGCTACAGAACGACACTGCACGGCCTAAACAGGTCTCGGTTATGAACAGGTGGTCATGTCATTCGGATTGACTGTTGTTTACATGCTCATGGCAAGGCAAGTGAGTTATCAGAGTTCGAACGGGGCATGATTGTGGGTGCGAGAAGGATGGGACAATCAATTTCAGAAGCTGTTGGAGACTTTCAGTATTCCACGTTCCACAGTGTCACGTGTGTACAGGAAATATCCATATCAATGCATTACATCCACCATGGACAGCACAGTGGCCGTCCAAAGTTACTTGATCGAGATCGGCGGAGGTTGGATAGAATTGTCCGTGCTAACAGAGCTGGAACACTTGCTCAAATCACAGCCACATTCAATGCAGGAGGTGTCAGACGTGTACTTAACAGATCGATACAACGTCCATTAGCTTCCATGGTATATGGAAGCAGAAGAACCACCAGAGTTCACCTGTTAACAGCACGACACCGAGCACAACGCCTCACTTGGGCTCGTGAAGTTGCTAATTGGACCCCGGAGGACTGGAAACACGTGGCCTGGTCCTATGAGTCACGATACAGGTTGTTTCGGGTTGATGGCAGGGTTCAGGTATGGCGCAAACCCAATGTGAGCCCATGGATCCCAGTTGTCAACAAGGCACCGTGCAGGATGGTGGTGGTTCTGTAATGGTGTGGGGTGTGTTCACATGGCATGGGTTGGGTCCACTTGTCCACGTATCACAAAACTCAATGGTAACCGCTGCAAAACTCTCTTTGGTGGCCATTTGCAGCCGTTAATGGACATTAGTTTTCCTGACAACGATGGGATGTTCCAACGGGATAATGCGCCGTCACATCGGCTGTGGATATCCAGGACTGGTTCGAAGAGCATTCTGGAGAGTTCCAGCGAATGGAGTGGCCAGCACGTTCCCTCGACATGAACCCAGACGAGCATTTATGGGACGTGGTGGACAGAACCATTCACACCCAAGATCCTGCACCTAGAAATACAAGGGAACTTTGGGCAGCTATTCAGAGAGCATGGCTTAACATATCTACAGACTTCCGTCCACTTGTGGAGTTTATGTCACTTCAAGTTACTGCAATTCTTCGGACTAGTGTGTCCCTACACTTTATTAAATGGGTATCCCATGACTTTTGTCATGTCGGTGTACAGCACAACACAACATGGTTGTTCCAAGCATTATTCCCAGTGTTTCTTATCTATAGCACTGGACAATAGGTTGTTTGGAATTAAAACTTGTGTTTTTGGTCTGTAACAAATAATTATATGTCATTAGTATACACCCAAAATTGTAAAATTTCAGTGAGTTAGAATTACGCAATGTTTTTTTTCTCAATTCCATGAATTTAAACAGGGTATTTTACCTTACTTTTTGCATAAATACTACATTCTCTTCCATTCATTACCATCTCACAAATATGGTTTTAGCATCAGCTGAACAATTGAAAAAACTTTCAGTCAGAGCTTGGCACAAACAAAAAAACAAGCATGAGATTACTGAACATATGTAGAAGATAGTTTGAACTCGACTTAACATATTATTTTTTAAGTTAGACTCAACTTCATTTGGAAATTTCAAAAAAGGGTTTGTCTGTTTCCACCTTTAACTGAAATGTTCTACACTGTTGAATTACTAATAGCGACCACGTAGGCCTCTTGTAACTAAATGCATCCCACGGTTCCTGATGACACTCATCCCCTTCGTAAAATAATACAATGGGCTCCCATACTCGTTACAAGAAATGTTTAGTTTTGAATTAGGAATTAAAGTCAACTTCTTCCCTGGCTTGCACAGTTTCCACGCAAGTAGAACAATAATCATATTCCTTCCTTATTTCAAGGATCTTTTACAAAATTATCTGACGTATGACGACAGAAGCAATCTGTTGGAAAAAAGGGAGGCAAGACCCAATTTCAGGTTAATAATTACGATTAAAACCGGACAATGATTTTCCCACACAACAATAAAGTGGATTCTCTATCCATAATTTCTCAGGGAAATTACAATAAAAATTTCAATACATGTGGACATTTAATGAATGTGGTTGTGAAATGCAGATAAATGAGAAATGGGACCATAAATAATGTTCCATGAATGCGGACTTTCAATCCAACTGGGTTCAATACATAGAAGTTCACTGTAGGTATGTGGTGTGCAAATGGACTTGCTTGGAACAGAATGTTTACAAGTTAAATATATTTTCACACATGCGGTAAGTTTTACACGCTAATTCCTTCATGAATTTTTTTTTCTTTGCAAATTATAGTTCACTGTTTTGTTTTGTGGAAGGATACACGTGATACCAAATTACACCTAACTACATAGCTTCCAGAATAAACTCAAAAAGTCTGAATTTATCAAAAACAAATTACAATAAACTTCTGTGTAGCTGTTTTTTTTTTCCGTAAGCCCAACATAATAATTCTCAGAAAACTTAACATGCAATAGTTCAAGTACACATCATTATGAGATCTTCAAATCTGTTCACGTGTAGAAACCAATGAATTCTTGTTGTATAGCATGGACATCAAGAAAATCATTAATATACTTAAACGTGTATTGAGATCTCTTTGGTTTATGAAAATAACTACTTGCTAAAATATTTTTTTTTGCAGTACACACAAACAGAAATACCAATTAAAACGCAAAAAAATAATTAATTTCCGTCAAATGTGGTACGAAATATCACTCTCTTACAAGACTAGGGAACTACAGTACTTTATGGACAGAATCACGTAAATTAAGTGATACAAATGCACCATGCTTTTCCAAAAATGTACATAATTTGAATTAATTAAATTGACACCAGACAGCATAGCAGCAAACCAAACAATGTTGAGGAGAGAAACCTGTATTCTTTATGGCTAAATTTGTATCCTGCGAAATTGTAACTGTTAGTAACGAAACTTGGACAGGGGTAGAAAATACAAAAAACTATTTTAAAAGCCCGGACATTGTGCACGCCACGTGCAGTTACCAACACCACACAACAATACAATATATTTTGACAAATGTTTTCATCACTGAAACAGTTATTCAAAACACGGTCAATATTTCACGTCCATTATAACATTTCCTCGTACAATTAGTGACTATCAGGCTCGTGCTGCTTGACACATCAACATCCTTTTACGCTCAGTTCAAACTATGGTAATACTCCCTAGAACATATTTCCAGCTGATTGTACGAGCCCTGTTGACTTTAGAATTTGTCAAAAAGCCACACATGGTTTTACCTGAAAACATGTTTACAATACTTCATCCACTGCTTGTAACAACTACTAATAATGCAAAATATGCATTTCCATAACTTCAAGAGTGCATACCCAGAGTTTCTGATGGGCCAGTCATGACAGAGTTTCGATCCAGTAGCACGTCACTTTCGCTTCCTAACCTGGTGGTGGGAATAGTGTCCCATGAATCCCCCTCCCGAGGCACTAGGCAAATCATGATTTCGAGGGCAAGGCGATAGGTGGTACAGCGCCGGGGGCGGAGGCGGCTGATCCCACCAATGGACGACGGATGACGGAGGGGGCAACTGATGAATGGGTGGCTGGTGATTATGATTCATGATGAATGGCGACGGCTGTACGTAGGACGTCGACGGGAGCACCGAGAACGGCGGCTGCTGCTGTTGGCGCAAGATGGCAGCCGACGGTGCCTGATGCAGGTTGAGAGGATGTGGCGGTGGTGCAGCCCACACAACTGCACCGCTGCCGGGGCCGGGTGAAGGGCCCCATAGTATCTGCTAGCAGCGCCGGTTCCGCCAGTGGTTCAAGTAGTCCTGATAACTAACCGAGATCTTTTCGCTCTGGTAACGAGTCAGTCTGATCCCACTCCGAATGTCTGGGGTCACTGAACCTTTGAAGCCACCTTTGCGGAGCAACGAATCAATGGTTTGTATTTGGTCCCAACCTAGGCACAAGGGAACACACATTTTCTAAGCAAATACAACTCAACTAAAATCAAATTCTTAAAATGAGAAATAACCTTATATAAATATTGTTATCAAAACTGTGTACAACTATCCCCCAAAAGTAAAATTGGTTCAGTAAATTGTAGCAGATAATTGAAAAGCAATAACATTTTTATGCTTCTGCACAGGTAACAAAACTATGTTACCAATATTTAGCGCGCAAATAAAAATTTTACCAGTTATGTCACCCATGTTGATAATACCTTTGCACTTGAACATTTGTTTCTTTTACACTAATGGAAAAATATAATGATTTTGAAAAATACCTTGTCTCTGGACATTTCAGTTTAACTTACTTGGCTGACTAGCATTACTATCACCTAGCTGGTGTACTTGAATGAGAACTTATAGCATGATAATACACTGGTACACTTGGGTTAAGGGGCACATTCCTCTGGAAATAACCTTGAGTTTAGTAACTACAACCAGCACAGAACTTCTTGGCAGCTCGACATCAGTCAATCTGTCGAGCTTATCTCACTAGTTGGTGCCAGTATGTTATCACGGTTGTGTGCTGTTACCTACTTCACAGTGTTACAGTAGCCACAGCAAGTCAAGCAAAATGTTTCTCGGATGCGCTCAAAAAATAGGAGAAGATATTAAAATTTGGCCAATTTTTGCAATACACTTATTTTGCTGAATAAGTATGTGAAAATCCTTGTATATTTATCTGTTCATGTTGTCAGCATTGCCACCTTTTATACACTGGAGAATCCCCGTTATTTCCCTGATTTCCAGACGAAAAAAATCTTTTTCCTCTGACCCTTCTCTAACATTTTTTTTCTGCAAGGATTGGCACTGACAAAAATTGCTTACGACAAAAATAACTATAACCAGGGTGTCTGTAGGAGACAGTGAAGGTGGTGTGTGGTATGTCTCCAATTACTGAAGAAGCTTCTGGTAACGTGGTAATTTGATTGGCGTCACTGGAGCCTCTGGTTGTGTGTGCTGCAGAGCTTTAACGGTAACGGCAATGGTAGCAGCCGCTGGTAACTGCTCAAGTCTATTGACGTCAATGCTGGTAGCCGCTGGTGGCTGTTGATTCGTTGACACTAATGGCAGCAGCCTCTGGATGGCTGCTGAAGAGTGTTGGGCTGTTGGTGGCAGCCTCTGGAAGGGCTGCAGAAGATCTACTAGTAGTCGGAGGGCCCCAGCACTGGAAGTGGTGGAGCGAGCTCGAAGACTTGCAGGAACAACTCGCGAGGTCTGCCGTGCACGGACTTATACAGTCAGGGTAGCGCGTGTGGCGGCAGGTGGGGGGAGGGCATGTGACGTCCCTCTGCTGCGAGGCCGGAGTGGGGGTAGCACCCTCTGGTCATCTCTTGGCCTTCGCTTATCTTCGGTGCGCTCGGGCATACCCCGAGGCGGCTGACGGATTGTAGACTCTCACCGCGGGGGAGGGGTTATGTGCCGTTGTCTTGTACAGCAGACCGTAACTTCCGTGTGTAGAAGTAGTATATTAGGTTGCCATGAGATGAGTTATAATTGTTATAGATAGTCGATGTAAGCCGCATGCGTCAATACTTACACACTTACAAAATTGCTCATCACCACATAGATTGCAAATAAAAATGCTTAAGCATTTAGTCTACAAACATTAAAACAATTTTATACGATTATGGCAGCGGTGCGTGATTAATGACAGAACTGCCAAATATCGCTAGCATATCACAGAATTTCCTGACATTTAGCTAACTTGTTTAAAATTCCCTGACATTTCCCTGCTTTCGAGATCTTTCAGACCTATAGCATCCCTGTTTGTGTTGTTAAGGAGTGTGCATGGCAACTGGCATAAACTTATGGCTATTTTTCAGAATGGAGGATAACATTAGTTCTTCCTCTGAAAGGAAACTATCTTTTTGTACGTTTACCTAAATGTGCCCATCTTGCTTTGGAAACAGACTATAAAGAAGTATTACTCATGCTTAGATGACAAAAGATAATTTGTAGCACAGCTGCCTCACTCCACCCAGTGTTAGCTAGCATTTAGACCCAATACAACAGGCTTTAAACAATTCTTCTTGCTTTTCATTTGTTCACGTGTAATGTTTTTGTTAAAATTCTGGCATTAAATAAACCATGTGCAAGCACCAGTAGTTACAAAACAATGTCAATATATAATATTTAGTGTACATTTTTATACTAAATTATCCAAGAATTAAAGTTCTGATCACATCGTTTTAAAATTATATCATAAAATTGCTATACATATATTTTGCTATGTAACTGTGTAACGTATTTTTCCATGTATCGCTGCGGTAAATTTTGTCGGACTATTGCATTATCTTAAATTTCTAACACTTTTCTCCAGAGATAGTCTTTGTTTAAGCCACATTTGTTGGGAATTTGTGACATTATACCTTTGATGTAGATGCAATGCTACCCTCTGCTCTTCCTTGCACATTTGTTGCACTGTACACTCACCGACATCACACGCTCTTACTGTTAATTTGTTTGTATTTTTACTTTTGCTATCTTGGCAACTACAAAAAATAACAGTTTGTAAAGCCATAATATCTTACATTGATTACTGGATGGAGGTTAGCTAAAGTCAATCATGAGGAGAGTGTATTGGACTTCACTGAAGCTATGGTGGAAGGATACTGTCAAAATTTACCCCACTTAAATTAAATGGACAATAGCAGTGTGTCAAAGTGCATTCATGTTTCATGGCTTCCTAGTGATAAGTGAATTACGTGTACTGTACAACGTGGTTACCATGAGTTATAAGTATGACAAACATTATTCGAGAAGCCTTCCATGATGAATATTCAAACGACATTGCATTTATTTTGAAGCCTGAGAGAGGAAACACACACAGGTTTTGTACCATTTGCAGCTGTGATATAAACATTGGTCATGGCAGCAAAAATTATATTTTAAAACACTCGTGGTCCCAGAAACACGTGAACTCTCTAAAGTAGTGCTAAAATAAATATTTTTTTTGCAAACAGTAAGACTTCAATAAGACTGTGTACCTCGTTTTTTGGTCGAACATAATTTCCCCTTAAGTGTAGTCGACCATGCCGGTCAGCTACCGCCTAAGGGGATATTATGTTTCCTGAAACTAACAAACATAAACTAGAAACATAAATTATATTCGTGTCGCTTCATTGCAGATGGCAGTTAAGAAAAATGGCGGAACGAGTAGTTTTACGAAGCGGTCAACTTTCCTCAATTTTGTGCGCATTATGCAAAATACGTGATTGAATGAGAGCAGGTAATAAGAATAAATTTCTGGCTTAACACCTCAACACCTGACCTTGACACGAGCATACAATAACAAAACGTAATCATTGTTTTTGTTAGATTGTTGGAAACAAAAATCGTAAAATATTTTACACAAGTATAAAATAGTAAAACCGTATGGTTTTTAGTACATTTTACACTAAATTAGGAAAAGTTGGCAGGTATGGGGGTATCTTTCCAATGGTTGTTGCTCTGCCTTTCGGTACACCAAGGTGCACCAAACGGGTGGCCATCATCAGCTAGAGGTACCTCGAAGTCCTTTCCTGTTCCTTTACCCGCAAGCTAATCCTTCCCGCCTCCGCAGTAGCAGGTAATGCCAACGTCCCCTTCTGGACTGCCCCTCCCCCCCTCGAATCACGTAATAATTCTAATTAATAATCATTGCGTTTTCTTTTCTTTTCGAAGCAGGCTTGCCTTCACCTGCCATAAAATTAACTTCAGGTTTTTATGTAATATTGTAAAGCACTACACATTTCCATCGTGTTTCCTCAACATATGAATAAAATACATTCAGTTATAACAAACTGTTGTTGCTCATTTCAAATAACCTAGAGAGTCACTTTTATTTCTATGATCATTTTCAACTGACTCGTTATAATTGACGCCAACTAACAGCCAGCGGTGCTAGAGCCCATGACGGCGCTCACCATGCACGTGTCACGTGTAATGTACGTGCACAGAGAGGCCAATATTTTGAACTATCACATAAATACTATTTTTCAGTGTAAAATGTGTTTTGTATTTGTAGGGTTTGAATATGTCCTAACATGTTTGGAAGTGTTTGTTGTTATTTCAAAATTGTTTGGTTATAAAATTCAAAGTGCCCACGGCACCAAGATTACGAACACTAATACTCCAGTGTGAACACAGTCATAAAGAGACACCGAAATAATATGAAAAAATCATACGAAAATTATAAAAAATGTAAAACAGTATTTAATTTAATTTGTGCCATTTTATTTTCATTAATAAAATATTTTACTCGGCGTGCATCGCACTTCTGCTTATGTGAACCCCGTAGGCGGCCATGGTAGGTCCGTGCTACGCTCGACTCTGGACTGTCTGTCGAGGAGAGCTGGCGAGGTAAGACACTGTCGCGTACGCACTACAACTTTTGTTCACTGATGTAGGTTTCCATAGTCAATTTAGTTTACCGGTTAACCTTTGCTTGCGTACGTTTGCCAGACATTCCCCAGTATTATGCTTCCGCTTTACTAATTTATTTTGCCCTTGTGGTTTTTTTAAAACTTAATCGAGGAGAAGGAGGAGAAAGATGTCGAAGAGGTCCAGCGACCCGCGCAACTTGAATCAGACGCCATCCACCTATGTTAGTGGCATTTCATTGTAATTTCTGCATTATTGCTACGCGCAATTTTAAGGGCTTTGTTTTCATGTATGTATTTGAGGGTATTTTACCATGTTTGAATATTTTGCGCCAACATCACGTATAACCACGTGGCTAATGTTCAATTTTGTCAAGGTTCCATGTCATTTTACGTAAATGGATGCTTTTGTGTTTGACCACGTGGTCACTTTCATGTTTGATTTTACCGCCATCAGGCATGCTATGAGCCTGTAATCACTTCAATCGTAAAGAGAATAATTTTCTCACTCAGAATATTTTTTCTGAATTTAATTTGCAGTCTTCACAAAGAAATATTGCAATTCCATCTACACCACATGGTCCGCTATGAACTTCATCCAGCGGCGTCCGCGCCACCTAAACTTGTTTTCACACATGTGTGTGTGTATTGTGAATACTCATCTCGTGTCCCATCTTGTTTCATGTATCTTTTGAGGGTTTATGTAATTTTGTAATTTGTGTACGGTGGAATTACTCCTGTCCTAGCCGACTGGGTATAGGCAGTCACCACACTACCCACGTGCTGGAGGGCGAGCCCCAACGAGTTTGCGTTAGTGATGCCGAATAATCACACGTGTTAATGTTTTCATCAAGGGTTTCATTTGTAATTCACTGTGTCTTCCAGGAAAAACAGTCAGTCCACCCTAGCAGCTGTCGGCCCTCTTCCCTTGTGAAGGCTGTGCTGTCACACACTTCGGTGAGATCATCCACCTAGGCGTGCGCTAGATTAATTGCAGGCTGGGGAGCATCCAAGCGGAATTGGCAAGTTGATGTGCATGTAGTAACAATAAAAACAAGTATACAGTGAACTTACCTCTTTTATTTAGTAGTGACAGTGTCCTAGCCACACGTATTTTATTAAGTGTTTATTTCAAAGTGATGTTTAGTAAAAGTTTAGTATTGCCAACGTGTTTGCAAGTACACACGGGTCAGACAGACACACAGAACCCACAGCATCTCTGAGAACCCCGAGTCTCAATAGTGTGGTGATTGGGAAGCACCGCTGATGCCCATATTACCAGTAAGTATTTGTGTCATTGTTCGTCTCGTCTCTCACCTGACGGCGTCATAACTAAGCAACCGCCTGCTGACAGGAGCTGACCACCCGAACATGTTTGGTTATCCTCAGCTTGCACAAAGCTAGGATAATATTCCTTAATCTGTACAAGATTCTAGGAATACCCAAATATTGTCCAGAGTGCCCGCACCTCCAGTAGGATTCATCCTGAATTATCCAGAATCACAACTACCCATTACCTCACTCCCAGTCTGAAGTAAAGTCCGGACCTCGGATGGGCTTGAGTATACACCTGGCATTCAGGGACGCACGCTCAGGCGTTTCTTATTATTTTTTAAATGCCCTATAATTCAAAAGGTAAAGCTAGCCAATTACCCAGATTAGCCTGGCGGGCCTTGCAAAGAGAATTAGATGCACTAAATAATCCAGTAAACACTCCAGCCAACAGCGACATATTTGAAACTACAACAATTATTGAACCATTATTTGGGCCTGTCCAAGTGACGAACTTCCACTCATATATAAGGCTCTAAGGCACGACAGGGATTCCTTACTACGCATAGACTGGCCCTGGCATAAACTCGATTATACTGACGTCCCAGATCCGCCAGTGTTTCGTTCCGAACCAACTCCACCGCCTCGCCCTTGTATTCTCGTAGAAGAACCAGTTGTAACTTGCCAGAAAGGTATTAAAAACATACATACTTCCCTAACCCAACACTATGCGTAAGCTAGTGGGTTATACTGACTTCGGCCATTTGCAGTGACGCATTATGCTTTTTGAGATATTTTTAACGACTTCAGCTCCATCCCTCAGGTCCCTTGCACAGAGTTTGAAGGTTGAAATCATTACACCAGGAAGTGAGATTGTACTGTGCGCCACGCAGCTTTTACTATTCACCGGTCCACAGAGTTCATTTACTCCCCGCTAGTTCGCACTAGTAGTAATATATCTTGTCTTTTGGTTTGCATCCCCTTACAGCTGGCCAGTGACGTCACAGAGGCAAGTCATGCATTCACATACCCCATTCAGTGACCACCCCTTGCCATAGTGGCATTAGCCAATGAGAGTTGGGCACCAGCCCACGAGTAGTATATAAGCTTAGATGGTCAGCATCTCTAGACAAGTGTTCAATCCCAGCACGCGTCGCTCGGGATAAGATTTGATTGCAGCAGTTGTCTAGCACATGTTGCTCAGACACTGCTCAGCCTACAGCAGTTTCTGGAATCAGCACGCATTGCTTGGTTCAAATTAAATTGAGTAGTCTTCTCGCCGCTCAGGATCTGCTCAGTTTGCCAGTTTCAGTTTAAGCATTCAGTATTGTTTGGGCACTTCCCTGTTTACTACGTTAAACTTTGTATTGCTGAAGTCACTCCAGCATGCGCTGCTCGGAACATACCCCTGTCTACGGTACACGTCAGCAAAGCTTGCGGTAGGGTAGATCTACATCAGTTAGGAATTATTCAGCTACGAACCCCGCAGCCCTACACCCCTCTGCAGCTACCCTGTGGCTACAGTGGATCATTTCCCAGTCTTTCTCAAGACTAACCATCCCGTCAAGTACCAGTTTAGTTTCCCAAGCACGTGTCAGCGATACTGTGACGTCGTTCTACAACACTCATGCCAAAAATAAAAGAGATTCTACTATAATTCTCTCAACCCATTTCTTTGTTCAGACGGCTGCCCCTACCGGCCAACCTAACTATAACTATAACTATCAAGGTTGGAAGTCCGCGCCGCTGGCCCGAAGCTAGTGTGTTCTCACCACGTTTTCATTTTCTGTGAAAATGAAATGTGAGTGAAGTTTTAACTTTAGTACTCTTCCATGTAGTTACAGTACCTTGTAGCGTACTCACAGGTATTCCACAGGGATTGCTCAAATGAGTCACACTTTTGCTTGTGCACAGATCATACACTAGTATTGGCCATCCTTTTGTGGGAACGGGGGAGTCTTGCACAGGTGCACTATCTGCAAAGCCGCAAAGACTACCTTAGCGATTACTTATCCTCGGAACGGACTCCGCTGGGGATCTGTAACCCCTGAGCAGTAAGACTGGTAACAGGCCACGCACCCTAGCGGTGTTATATGTAACGTCAATACAGTTGGATAGTTGTGGTTGCACTGCAGCTTGGTGGGGTAATTTCCACATTCTGACACCTTTTTGTCAAGAGGAAGGGCCTGAAAGAGAGAGTTAGAGTACACTTGCTGCATCAGGTCGAGCGCAGAGTATCACCCCTCCTTAGTGCAAAAGATAGCTAGCCTCCCACCCAGAGTACAAGCGCAAGCTCTCCGCCACTTATAAGAGCCAAGAGAAGTTCCTATGCCTCAGCATCTGTTTTCACCAACTGAATGCGCCGGACCTGCAGCATACCCTGAGTGTGTACTTGAGTACATGAGACTGCCTGAACTACTTCCTACTCCTGTAATTGCTCACCTAACTCCAGCTATACTAATGACGAAAACGTCAAGAGCTCTCACTATGTTTTTATATGGATTGGTGTATTGAGTGAAACCAAGAAGTGGTAAAAACAGTAGGCCTCTGACACCCTAGGTTAACCTGTGCATAAACAATACTTAGCTCTTTTAATTTTTTACTGAAGAACGCAATGTTACAGTAAACTTACAATGGATAAGAGAGGCTAATGGCAACCAAAGACTTGCAGTGATATTGAGAGATGGTTGCGAGAAGAAGCCGAATAAATAATCAAGTGTTGTACATATTTTTCAAAAGGGTTATGTTTTCTCCTGCAGGTCAAAGACATTTTAAAGAGTTGAAAGCTAAAGGCTACACAAACCAAAGAACATTCTTAGTTAGCTAACAAATAACTGCCACGGTAAAACTCCAGTGGGAGATAGGCAGAGTAAGAAAGAGAGACAGGTTTTCTCAAATATGAATTAAACTCGCAGACAGCTACAAGAAGAGAAAGCAAAGATTGAAATACTGTACCTAGACCAAAAAGGGTTATTGAAGTGCTTGTTCATGTTTAAATCCAATGATTGTAATGGTCATGGCACTCTACAAAAGTAAATATTCCCCTTCACTTCACTCTATGAATTATCCTTAACAAGATCCAAGTTTGAAAGCTCTTGTATCGTGACAATAGGTTTGCAAGTAGCCGGCCACAGCACTGCTATCGAGAATAATAAAGTGTAGAGAGTGAAGTGTTTAACAATGATGATAATTAGGAAAGCCTGTCAAAAGGTGTTTCCTACCAGAGTCAAAATTTTTGCCTGCAAAACACATGCTTGAGTTGTAAATAAACATTCAATGTGTACGCACGCTATAATAAATCGAGAGGCCACATGCACCGTGGGGATTCCCAGTAGAAAAGAAAATGAACAAAAACACGCCACACCGCTTGAAACAATAAAAAGGAACACGTCGACACATGCCGGACTCCGGCCTGGGAAAAGCGATTCCTTCTGCCCTTTTATCCCAGCATCTGATAGAGAGCGAGCTAGTGTTAGAGTGAGACACAGCGTGTTGCCCATTTCTATGTTGTTCTTTTACAGCGGGCAAGTAACTGGGGTTTTGGATGTCAGATGTTTGTGAACGACCATCCCACCTCCCCAGCTGACAGGAGAAGATCAAGTTGGGAAGGCGATTATTGAGTCATACACACAGAGCAGTGTGCATTACAGAAGCAAAGGAGAGAAAATTGCTATTGTAGAAACAGTGCCGCATTGCTGCAACTGAATTTTCACTTGTTCAACGCATCCCTCTGAAGGTGTTAGCCCAAGAGAAACTTTGATTTGACCCGGAAAATGCACTTTCGTATTCTCCTCACTTGGGGCCAAAAGACAGGCAAGCTTGGAGAGCCACTTCCCAATCTTGTGGTCGAGGATAAATCCTACCTGGCATGCACCGTACACCCCAGTTAGAAGCCAAACAGAGCTCTTTTCATTCTCCTGTTTTCATCACCACCTCCGCGCAGTCGCCACCTCATCCATCCCCTCGGAAAGACCCAGTCTGAGGGGGCTGCATCGGCCACAGTCCATTCCATGCCTTTGGACTTCTACACACATTGAAGTATAGGCCTTGGACCCCAACGGCATGAATGCCAAGAGGTCGGGCCTAGGTATAATCCACCACGGCAGATACCCCTAGCTAGTCGCGAGTAAACTGGCAACCCATAGGGAACGGGCGGCGTAGCCCAATTTGCGGAATCAGGGGTGACATGAGAAGCCTTGGCTTGCCTTGAGTGGAGAGAGGCTATAAGAGATGCATCATCCTCCCTGAACGGGCCGTGTGCAGTGCAACTTGGCTCGGCTACTATAGCATGGTACTGCCACCCATGCTTCTACACCCCAGGGATGAATCCCGAAGAGTGCCTCATCTACAGTCACACAACCCTATACCCTGCCAGCGATACAGTGATATCTCAGCAACATGCACACAACAATGCAAGAAGTTAACCAGTAATTTCTACGCACCCCTTTTGAGTCGGACGCCTCTGCTAGCCAATATAAAGATAGCTCCCAGGGATGATGCTTGTGACGCTGACCTGGAGATAGAGCACTATCACCACGTTTTTGATTTTTCCGAAAATAAAATGTGCCTGAAACTTTTACCTTGAGTCCACTTCCTTGTAGACGTAGTATAGTCTGTTTCTTATAACTTCAATAAAATTGAACAGATGTTGCAACCAACCTACACAGCATGTAAACACTAAACACACCCATTTGCAAAGTACTGTGCCAGCTGATAGTTGTTGCAGGATGTGTGTTATGTTGGCGCTCTTTGCGATGATTGTAAAAAAAAAAAAAAACAGTACTCAGAATTAAAAATTATGATATGGAAAATTAATGATAATTACAACATTTAAAGTTAAAATTTTGCTCATAGATTAATACACAATTTTTCTGAGTTATAGAGCAAGGGCTTTAAAAATATTTTGAAATATTATGGTAGAGCATGAGAACATCACGGTTATGTGAAAGGTCTACACCAATCTCCGTTGAGTATGTTGACTACGGTCTCCACCGACCCACTTAAAAGCTGTTGCCATCGTGCTCTCTGCTGTAGTAATTTATCAATATGTGAGAATTCCTTGCTGGTGATGACGGAATATTATATATGTAGTTAATTATTTTTGTATTTACGTGAAATGAATTATCAACACGTGTCTGCTGCTTTGTAAAATAGTTTGTTGTGTGCTGTGGTCTGCCATTTACAGTGACCATCGTGAAGCGCGAGCAAAGTTATTTACGTTGTGAAATTTGAATTTTTTGGTTTCAAGAAATATTTCAAGTGTTTTGTTAATTGCATAAGTCAGCAAATAAATTATTTTGTATCAGTAGCCGACAAGTGATTAATCACCCAAAGTTCGGCATGTGTTTAGAAATTATGAAGTAAACAGTAAGTTTGTGTGTTTTATGTATAATGTTTTCTTAAATTGTCTTTAGAATAATTGAAATGAATTTGCATTTTTATTTGATTGAAACTAACGATTTTTACATAGAAGTTATTTGCAGAACATGTTTACAATGAGCATTTCACACCTAAGTATTAACAATGATGTATTTATTGCATTTTGTTATTGCGGGAGGTTTTCAAATGTACGTGACCTAAATAAGCACCCTTTTAGTGTAGTTCATTTTACAAAAAATGCAATGATATTTATCTGTTGTACATTTCTCGCATCGGTAAGGAACAGCGACACATTTATCGCATTTAGTTATTTCGAAGAAGTTAAAACTTTTGAATTATAGTAAACTGAATGCTATTTCCACAAAATTTTCCACTGCATCATCAAAACACTGCAAGTTCCAATTGCCACTCTCATGAGAAGAACCACAAGAAAATCACCACGAAATACATTAAACTATAGTTACCCACCCCACAAATAAAATAAAACAGAACCCTAACTAGTACATTATGTGATCATAAAAAAGTTAGGAATGGCGACCAGCTATACCTAAGTACTGAACAGAAGTTGTCAGTCTTTTAGTGCTTACCGTTAGATTCATGGTTTGTTTACAAAGATTGTTTTCTTCACCAACAGAACAGCTGTGGCGGAAGGATAAATGGTGGCTGCACTTCTTTTCGAGAACTGTCAAAATTTACTGAAGTTATATGAAACAGAGTGTACCTTGTAGTTACCTTTGCCACATACTTGCAGGTATTCATGGGAAACTTACTCATCGTATAACACACCTATTTTGGTTCACAGAACATGCACTAGAACTGGCCATCCCTTTCCAACAATTCTGGATTGTAGGGAACGGAAGAGCCGCCAAGGTTGACGTGTGCCGGGCAATGAACAAATTACATGGTCAATGTGGTTTTGTTTACACGAGACCAAACACGCTGGGAAACGGTTATTTATTGGTCTAACCTCCGTTTCATGCTAGCCACTTTTGTTGGCTGCGTCGGTTGGTGGCTGGGGACATAATTGCTAACTATGGTAGCGGTAATAACTTCAGTGAAGTGACTTGGTTTGACTTCCGTTGAACACTTCCCACTGAGGTGATGACTACCTGTTTGATTTGTTGGCAGGTCAATTCAGTCGTATCCAACTTACACATTCGGCCGAAGATAGTGTAGATGGCATCGGTTGACTGTAACTGATGACCTGTAGCAGTGGACTGTAAGACATAGATACTGTATTGGCCAACACGGTACCGCTGGTTCCAAGCTGCGGCCTCTGGACTCCAGAACCTGGGGTTGGCTACACCGTGCCATACCTCTACCCCTTGTAGCAACCCTTGTACGACAGAATGGTTTTCCCTTGAAATACAAATGTGCACAGGAAAGTAGATATATTCTTATACCGGAGAGGAAATCCTCTCTAACAGTCGAGCAAGTGCTGAGCTGTCCCATTCGGCTTGCTTATTGGGTGTAGGCGGGGCTAATACACACAGTCGCTTGGTGGCGATATTGGCTGTCCTTTGCTCCCCCTTCCTTGAGCCATGCCTTACCAGAAAAGGTATAGAGGTTGGGCTGAATGATAGTTGCTGTGCACTGTGGACACGAGACACAATCCTACTTCACTGTACTTCCAGCAGTGGCTGACGGCACGAGCTCGGTGCTCCAGAAAGCTCCCCACCACTGGCAGGCAAACTAGAAGCGCTGAGACGTATGGCAGAGAGAGAGTAGCACGTGCTTGGGTAGCTCCAGTAAGAAATATAATTCTGGCCATTCAGTCATAGCAATTTGACATTAAAAGTGCATGTTTGAGCTGGGGGGGGGGGGGGGGTGGGGGGGAGAAAGGAGGGGAAAAAAAAGCTACCATTAAACGTATTACTGGAGTCGATTTCATGTTGTGAACACTTCGTCAACAAAAACTGTAAGGTTAATTGAGCACACCATGATGCCCAAGGATGTTTTGAAGTGGTTAGAAGAGTTCCAGCAGTAGGTGTGACACCATCTGAGGGAGCTACAGGATTGCCTTGCTTCTGTTATGCAGGAGCGACCTAAATAAACAAACAGTGAAGACACCCCCAGAATGCAAGAAGTCGCCACTTTCTCTGTCAAATTTCCAGAGGTAACTTCATACCATACATAAAGAACTACGAGCCGTCTCAGTGTTATGCGCCAGGATGAGTGAACTGACGAGCTCGAACAATACAGTACACGAACTGTCTTCTTTTCCATGGCGTTGCTGAAAAACCAGGTAAAAATGTGACAGATGCAGTTCTCAAAATAATGAAAGAACTGTTGGACATCAACATTGAACAAAGCGCCATCGATCGTGCACACAGAATAGGCAAGCCAGACAGATCTGCTGTCCAGGCCGTCAAAGACGGCAGAAGACCGATCATAGTGAAATTTGTGAGTTACCAGTTTCGTTCCATCGTATTCCATGATAATAGAGCCCTGAATAACATGCCCATCATCATTACCGAATTGCTGACGGCGGGTAGACAGCGCGTCTTGAAATCTACAAAACAAAAATTTGTTCCAGGCAGCTGTTGGACACAAGACGGCAAAATTGTTGTTCTGCACACGAACTGCCGATTTAGCGTTTTTACTTATCCTCTATGAGAATTTGTTAATAATCAGTAAATCCATCTACCGGCACTAGCCCTGTGCTAGAATTTTATTATGTTCAATTATGTGCGTAAGCTTCTGTGCATGTGAGTGTGATCTCAAGCCCTTGTATGCACATCACTACAGTTGCCCTGCATCTATGTTATATGGAATACAATAGTAAGTCTTCCTCACTTGGTTATAATAATTTAGTTAATTTTTCGAATCCATGATCAAAAATAGTCGAAGCAAGTTGGTAACACTGAGCCCCACTACAAACTTTTTAGAGAATTACGCTCTCTACCCAAGACCTGCCCTTTCAGCTGCTAGCCCCCCCCCCCCCCCCCCCGCACACTCATCCCCACAGTGTGCTAACAGTCTCATTAGTAACGGTCAGCTTGTTGCCTCGTCTGGCCGAGAAACCACCAGCGATATACTCTCTCAGAGGCTAGCTCGCAATCCTAGAGCTTTCCACGTGGTCCATGTCAACAGCTAGTCACTACTCGGCCACATTGACGAGTTTAGAGCAATTTTTAGTCCTCTACATTTATATGTAATATTAGTGTCGGAAACATGGCTTAAAGAGAGTTTCCCATCTTCGCTTGTTGACTTGCTGGGTTATAATTTATACAGAGTTGATTGACAAGGTAAACATGGTGGGTCATGGGAGTTTATGTGCATAATGATATTACAGTTAAAACCATCTGCAGCTAGCCTAGTCCTTACTGCGCAAAACCTGAGTATTTATTTCTTATACTGAACAATTCTACACAAAAATTACTGATTGCCGTTGTTTACAAACCCCCTGAGATATGGTCCATGGATGACTTAGAAAACGACCTATTTGCGATACTTCCTAGTTATGATAATGTATTGACTGTGGATGATTTTAACACCGATCTATTAACAGAATCACATCCAACATGGATCCTTACTAATCTCTTCTCCTAATGTAATCTAGTATACTGTCCACTTGAAGCCACCCACCATACTAATAACACGGACACAGTGCTTAACCTTATATTCACGTCAAAAGCTGACAAAGTCCTACACTGTGGACAAATCAGTGTGCCGGGTTTATCTCACCACGACCTCATACATTCGTGCTCCAAAATTTTTACCGAAAATTATTACCTACAGAGATCTGAAAATAATCGACATGCCACATTTTATTAACGATGCTTCTGAAATACAGTGAGGTGGCATAGATTATTTGCATACAGTTGATGACAAACTTGATCATGTAAACACATTAAAAAACTTATTGATATGCACCTTCTGGAACAAAATAAGCGGGTTTCTCGTCCACCAGCATTGTGGATGACCGAGGAAATTAAAGCTTTATTGGCTGATCGGGATAATGCTTTTCGTAAATATATATCTTCTGTGAGATAAAATTATATCCTTGTATCTGTGAGTTTTGAGAAATACAGTTTACTCAGAAACCGGTGTATTTAAACCATTTAGAATGGCTAAAATTGTGTACGCTCGCCACTTGATACAACTTAACTCATCCCTGCAGAATTTATGGAGCAGTGTTAAAAATATGGTTTTTAAGTTTAAAGAAACTAAAAACTATTACCAAAAACTCAATCCTAGAGCTGACGAACTTAATGCTCATTTCGCAACTCCATGTACCCGTATTACTCCTGAAACAAAAAAAGAAACAATGTCTCTTATTAAAGCCCACACTTACTGTGTAGAAGAAAGTTTTTACTTTAATATCGTCACGCATGTTGAGATGTTCAGAAAACTATCAGATGAATTAAAACCAAGGCCGAAGGTAATGATAGAATTTCAATTGACATGGTAAACCTAGCCTTGGCGTTTATCTTAGAAGCAATAAATTGATGCATGCCACTTATACTACTAATCAATTACGACTTATCGCTCTTTACGTGAAGTATACGCTTACTTCAACCACCCCTGTGCGAGGTACACACACCACTTTGCACATAAATTCTCGGCCTCTTAAATCACCCGGGCAGCTGAGCATGTCGCCACAAGGCTACGTAACCAACGGGCACGCCCCCTCCCCACAACCTCCCATGGTAAGTGCCTACAAGCTTCAGCCACTTCGGGCATGGCTGAGTGCCACCGAACATGAACGAACCAAGGAACGCTGACAAGAGCATTCCCACCTCCCACGCCAGCCTCCATGGCAGGACGTCACGCACCTTCTCCGCTGTGGTAGCCTAGACTTCAGCCCTATATAAGGCCATGTGCAGCGAGGCTCCAGCAGTCATTCTTGTTTCTTCTCTCGCGACATCTCGAGCACTGTTCAGGGCTGGGACCTACAGAGATCTTCCAGTCTTAAGTACGTCCCCAGCGGCTGCTTCCAACTACGATGGCCAGTCAGCCAACGAACAGCGAACACGCTAAACCTCGTTAACTTCACCTTGTCTCTCCTAGACACCTGCTTTCTTTAGTACAGTTTAGCCGTAAATTATTATGTTACGTCTAAAGCAATCTCTCCCTTTTTAACACAGTATCAGGTTGCCTACACCTGGCTATTGTAGGTACCCTTCAGCACTCCACTGTTCGGTAGGAGGTAGCACGAGTCAGGTGTTTATTGATTTTTCAATAAACATAATTTTGTTCTCTATCCTTAAGCTTTTTCATTTACAGAGCATCTTTCTATTTTGCCTGCTAACAACAATTCACATTGTGCACTGTCGACAGAAACAGAGAATTTTCCTAAACTGAATTAACACACCCATTACACGGCCGCCTGTTTCTTACCACCCGAGCACTGGTAGTGCTGGAGGGGACGAACAGAGGAGCCACTACGCTAATGTGACCATAGTCTGAGTCTTGTCGCTCAACCTTGCCTGAAATCATATCCAGTAGAGGCATTGTTGGTCGAAAAGGCTCCCCGTCTCTGATCAGTCCTCCAAGCATGGGGGATCAGTGGAGACTTTTACCAAGCTCGTGCCAGAAAGCAACTACTGGACTGACACTGTTAAATTGTTTCTCGTCAAGATGCACTATGTGTGTTGTTTAAGCAGCGACGCTCTATGCCTTTCAAGGTAAGGCACAGCAAAATGCGTATGGAGCAAAACCTAGTGTTTCTTGCTGCCAAACAGTGGTCTGCACTTCCCCCTCCTACGAAGGAAAGGCAGGGGGAATGGGACAGCGGCGCTGCACTCAGGTGCCAAGCAGTTGCGACTGCCCCCGTGGTGTTTGTATATTTTCCACAGAACATTAGCACCAGCCAAGAATATCACCCGGTTCCGAGAGGACTGGTTTACGTGACCGAAGCTAGGTACGGCCTGGCCAATCCCAGGTTCTGGAGCTGGGAATCTGTCACCTGGAACCATCGACACGGTGTGGAGCAACCCAGCACCCATTAAGATGAGACCAAGGGTCGAAACCTCAACTTCAACAGCATCATGACGGTCTTCTGAGTAAGTCAGCAGCTAACACCTCTGCCAGCCATTGAGAAACCCGTATAAAACCACGCTATTGGTCTAGCGTACAAATCCAAGGTGATCATACCAAGCAGACTTTAACCGGGCACGCCTCAAACTTAAATATTTAATGATCGCTGGTCACAGGCAGTTTTCCAACTCAGTGGAAATCTGCTTTAGTAATACCGATCCCGAAGACAAATAAACCTCAATGTGCCAGTGACTATAGACCCACATGCATTCTTCCCACAATTTCCAAAGCCTTTGAATATATTGCAGATCAACAGATAACAAGGTACATTACTGAAAATAACCTGATGGTCGACAATCAGTCTGGTTTCAGAAAGGGCTTTAGCACATGTACGGCTCTTCTTCAGGTCACTGATGACATAAAACATAACATGTATACCCATTTGCTATCAATTTGATATTATTAGATTTTAGCAAAGCATTAGATTCCATTGACACAAGCTATAATTTGCAAAGCTATTCATATTTTAATTTCTCCAAAATATTGTTACAACGGATTAAAAAATACTTGCATGTCTGTAATCAGTTGTTTATGGAGAACAATCTGCTTGGTGCACAGTTAAAATTGGAGTTCCCCAGGGCTCTGTTCTGGGACCCCTTCTATTTTCTATTTTCATTAATGACCTCCATCAGCTACTAAAACATTGTAAATACCATCTTTATGCAGACAACTTCCAAATCTACCTGCCAGCTCATCTCGGTAATATTACGTCATCAATTAAGACAATTAACCATTAATTGTCAAACACCTTAGAATGGCCAATAAAGTACAGGCTACTATTAAACCCTAAGAAATGTCAGATCATTATAATTGGATCCAAGAAACTACTCACATCACCAAACGTCACTAGCGCCCCTAATATCATACTTGGTGGTGAGGCGATTCCTTTATCAAAGCCCGTAAAAAACCTAGGTGTAATAATAAGTGAAACTTTAACATAGAGAGAGCACGTCACTTACATCTGTAGACTAATGTCACTTTACATACATTAAGGCTTAAAAAAATTTTATCCGTGAAATTGATGAAAATCTTAAAAGAATCATTAATAATTTCATAACTTGATTGTGCTGATATAGTATTCAGTGACCTGCATGAAGATCTAGCTCAGAGACTTCAGCGAATACAAAACAACTGTGTACGACATATTTTTAATCTTAAAATGAAAGACCATATCACCAAATGCTTTTTCATGGCTTGAGTTAAAAAATAGAATATCATTGCAAAAGATCTGCTTGTTAAAGAAATTATTCTTAACAGGATGTCCTCGATACCTTTTGTGTTGTTTCTTATCGCCCAATACATCAAACACTAGTTCTTTCGATCAACAAAAGCTTCTAGTAGCAAAACACAACTCATTTTTCACTTCATCTTTCATCGTCACCGCAATCAAACTTTGGAATTACTTACCTCAGGAAGCAAGAGATACAATTTCAATCACTAAATTAAATAAATTATGCAGTAACAGCATGGTCACGCTATAAATATTTAAATGAAATTGAAATGTGAGTTTGATATAAACAATATTTATTGTTGAGGTTCCTCTTTTATAATACCTGTAACTTATTTGCTTTCTACTTCATGCGACTGTAGTGATGTTTCAGATGCTTATGTTACTGTTTACTTAATTAAATGCATTGTTAATTTATGTAGATGCGTGAATGAGCGTGTGTGAGTAAACGTATTAATATCTTATTATATATATATTTTTAGGTAACTAGTAATTTTAGACGTCTCATATTATAATTTTTAATGTCTTACATTACTTAATTATTTTTGTCTTTTTCCAGTGTTTAAATAGTTATTTGCTGTGATTTTCTTTCCTTCCGTAATCCTTAAAACAAATTTCAGTTTTTGGACTTTTGCTAGTCAATGTCATCTTGTTTATTTTTATAATTAGTACAATTATATGTATATGGATATATATCCGGTGTGTATATAGTTTTGTGTATGCGTGTATATGTTAAGAGTAATCGTGTAAGTTCACTATTAAGGTTGATTTTATTTTATGTAAGATGCTTTTACATACTTCATATAAGATACTCTTGAAGTTTATAGTAGATATAAAAGTGTTGAGTCATTGTTTTAATTCTGTTTCTTTAAAATGTAGGTTATGTTATACTATGCAAAGTGGTTAAGTGTAAGAGAAGATGATTACACCTAACTTTACCACAAAAAATAAAGACGTTTTATTATTATTACTACTGGGTCTAGGTCGCAACCCGGGCCAGGACGTAACACCCGCCAGCACCCTGGCGCTCCAGTACAGATACAACTCAAGAATACTCTCTCTCCCTGGTTGGATGAGTTTCTAGTGGTGGTGGTGGTGGCTCTGCTGTTCTATCCCGAGGTCTAGAATGGGTGGCCGTCAAATGGTGTGTGTTTTAGACGTGTGGATTCATGATGGGGATCCACAGTCCTACTCTAGATAGTACAAATATATTCAAAAACCCGGTCTCTGTAGACAGTGCACTACTCACATGGTTCCTAGTGGTCAAAGTGAAAACCCTCTAGAAAGAATACCCCTGGTGAAGGAACAAACCAAGCGGACAGTGGGTATGGAAGTATCATATGGTGTAACGTGTACATGACCTGTTCCTATGCTAGACAAGAAATCAAATGGCATAGATGGCGATTAAAATATTTTGTCGCAGCTAACTATAATCAGGGGTGTCTAGATAAGACAATTAAGAAAAGAGGTTCCACTGCTCTAATAGCAGGGAGTGTAGTTATCCCTCCAGCAAGTAGAGGTGGCTGTTGTTCTAGAAGGATCCAGTAGCAGAGAGTGTTGTATGTAAGAAGTCGAAGAGCTCCTGGTAGATGACGAAGGCTGTAGGCAACGAAGTGACAGATAGCTGGTGGTCGTCACCGATGAAGCCTCTTGTAACTGCAGTTGCAGAAGAGCTTCTGGTGACAGCAATGGGAGTAGCCTCTGGTGGCTGCTGAAGACTGTTGACTCATTGAAGGCCCCAGCACACAAAGAGATTCATTTTTTAGTGCAGTGTTATGTTTGTTAATTTATAAGTGACCAACGTGCGCCAATTATCCGTGTGTTAAGTTCATTTGTAAAGTGTAGGCCTACCCTTATGTGTCGTCAGCCATCCAACCCAGGCGATGGAGGGCCTGAGGTTGGCTAACTCTTACCCGGTCACACGTAACTGTTTTGCTTGCTACGAGACCCACCGGCTTTCCCGAAAAGCATACTAGACTTTCTTTCATATATCACCACAGCAAACACGTAGGCAATACCAAACTTTTTACTAATCATCACTGGAAATAAAGACTTAATAAAATCCTCACCAACTGCTGAACTATTTCCATTCTATAAGGAATTCGCCGTAGTGATTCCACCAAGTCAATGCAAGACTTTTCAGGTGGGCCTGGGCATGGCTTACCCACTGCTTTGTCGGGAGGCCGGTTTCCTCGAATTCCTTTTCGCATTCCGAGGTAAATGCGACCAAGTCCTCGTGTGGTCACCCCGCAAAGTCTGTAATCTGGACGCCATAATCAATCCTGTTTGACGGGTGTCCTGGAGCTGTTCCAGGTTGGACTGATACTTGCGATCGGTGGGTATGGATGAGGCCAGATTGCTTACGTCTCCCACACTAATATACCATGCCTGCCACAGTGACCCTTTCATCAGGCCAGCCTATACAGGCATTATGGTATGGTTCGCTGCACATGATGCAGCGTAATTTGTTAATGCCGTACCCTGAACATGTTACTTCGTTACAAAAAGTAGTCACCTGTGTACGGTAGGTCATGCATCGGTATTCAAGGCCCTCTACCTTTCTGGCTTCATCCCTCCACCCTAAACATAGAATGGAAGGAGTTACCGCAATAATTACACGTGACTTTATGGACCCGTCGCCTTGACAGTTGGCATGGTCACATGGGTGGTTGGTATTGTCCGTCGTGTTTACGGTTGCCACTTCGGCGGCAATGGCTTCTACTTCAGACATTTTGGTATTAAAGGGCGCAACGGGGTGTTTACTTGACACCCCGAAGTCTGCCCCTGGTATTCGGTGTGAACATTTAAGAACTCTGACGCCCACGTTGGGCGTCAGGCGATCACTTGTGTGCTGGGCCATGAACTTACACTGTCAACATGGTTTTGTTTGCATGAGACCTAACATGTTGGGAAATGGCTATCCATTGGTCTAACTTCAGTTTCGTGCTAGCCACTTTTGTTGGATACATTGGTTGGCGACTGGGGACGTAATTGTTAACTATGGTAGCGGTAATCTACTTGGGTGATGTGACTTGGGTCGACTTTGGTTGAACGTCTCCCACTGAGGGGATGGCTACCTGTTCGATTGGTACGCAGGTCGATACAATTGTACCTGACTTACACAGTAGATCTTCAGTCGAAGGTGGTGTAGCTGGCATCGGTTGACTGGAATTAATGACTGTAGCAGTAGGCTGTAATTTCTGGTGAACTACAACACCAGGGAGGCGCCCTGACTTTTCCTTAGTGTCTCGGTCGCCGGAGTAGTAGCCATTCTGGGTCATGGCAAGGCTCCGCCTTGCAGGGGGTGACTCCCAGAGCGTGAAGTGAGTGACCGTCTCTTAATTGGGTGTAAGGCTTATGGCCGGGGAGGTGTTTGCAACCACCTTGCGTGGAAGGGATTTCCTCTGTTTGCCCCATGCCATCGGCGGAGCAGTCGGTCATGAATAACCCACAAGTGCCATGGAAATTAAGTGATATCACGGGACGATCGGTTGGCCCCACTGGAGGTTCTCTCTGGTGACTGATCATTGTGGTTAGACTTGTGCTGGTGATGGTTGAATCTGTATGCTGGAGGAGGTCTGGAGAGATTCCCACTTTAGTGGAAAGACCGGGTGGCGAGCGGCAATCTGCTCCGGTTGTGCCCTGGAGAGGCACTAGGGGTATGGGTAGAACCCCGGCCAGACCGCACGCTTGGATTCTGAGGGCGAGGATCTCAGAATCCGTGTGGTAGAGGGGGCTAGGATGTGCAGACGTGCCAAGTTTGGGCTTGGGATCTGGCCAACGGTCGCCTTAATCCTTGTCTACTTGCGATGAGAGGACATGATTCCTCTTCCCCGCCTATTTGAAGGCAGAAGCGCGGAAGGGCCAATTGGCTAGAAGCGCTCCATTAAAAAGATTGGAGTATATCTCTCGCGATGTAGCAGTGGGCCGTAAGACGTAGATACCATGTTGGCCAACACGGTACCGCTGGTTCCAAGCTGCGGCCTCTGGACTCCAGAACCTGGGGTTGGCTACACAGTGCCATACCTCTGCCCCTTGTAGCAACTCTTGTATCACAGGGTGGTATTCCCTTGGAATACAAATGTATACGGGAAAGTAGATTATATTTGTATACCGGAGAGGAAGTCCTCTCTAACAGTCGAACAAGTACTGAGCTGTCCCGTTCTGCTTGCCTACTGGATGTAGGTAGGGCTAACCCACACAGCCGCTTGGCGATGATACTGTCATTTGCTCCTCCCTCCTTGAGGCGTGCCTTACCCGTAAAAGCATAGAGGTTGGGCTGACAAAGAATGATAGTTGCTGTGCACTGCGGACACGAGAGACAACCCTACTTCAGTGTATTTCCAGCAGTGGCTGCCAGCATGAGTTCTATGCTCCAAAAAGTTCCCCACCACTAGCGGACTGTAGTTAGCAACCAGGGCCAAGCCGTAACCCTCAAACAAATACTCCCACCAGCACCCTGGTTGGATGAGTTTCTAGTGGTGGTGGCCCTGCCATTCTATCCCCTGAGGTCTAGAACGGGCGGCCGTCGAATGGTGTGTGTTTTAGAAAGGTGGATTCCCGATGGGGATCCACAGTCTTACTCTAGATAGTACAAATATATTCAAAAACCCGGTCTCTGTCAACAGTGCACAACTCGTATGGTTTCCAGGGGTCAAGGTGAAAACCCTCTAGAAAGAATATCCCAGGTGAAGGAAGAACTCTGCATTTATTAAGAGTCTAATAAATACAGTGACACGTGCTTTGTCCTAACAAAGCAGATGGTATGGAAGTATCCTATGCTGGACAGGTGTAGGTGACCTGTTTCTATGCTAGACAAGAAATGAAATGGCATAGACGTCTAGTAAAATATTTAGTCACAGCTAACTATATTTAGGGGTGTCTAGAAGAGACAATTAAGAAAAGGAATTCCATTGCTCTAATAGCAGGGAGTGTAGTTGCTCCTACCGGCAAGTAGAGGCGGATGCTGTTCCAAGAGTATCCAGTGTGCTAGAAGTCGAAGAGCTTCTGGTAGATTAAGGAGGCTGTTGAAAATGAAGCCTCCGATAGCTAGTGGTGGTTGTCGCCAATGAAGCCTCTGGTAACTGCGGCTGCAAGAAGAGCTTCTGCTGATGGCAATGGGAGCAGTCTCTGGTGGGTTCTGAATACTGTTGACTCGTCGAAGGCCCCAACTCATGAAGTGGTGGAGCAAGCTCAAGAATCAGGAAGAATGACTTGCGAGCCCGGTCGCGCATGGTCTTTTATAGAGTCAGAACAGGTGAAGTACTGGGCTGCGGTGGGAGGTGTAATTGCCTCATGACATCCCTCTCGCACGAGGCCGGGGTGGGGGCAGCTACCCTCTGTCTGGTTTTTGTGTGTATTCGGTGGTGCTCAGTTTTGCCCCGAGTCGGTTGACAGCTTGCTGGCTCTCGGGGGGGGGGGGGGGGAGATCTAGATTTTAGATTGCACAATCTTTGTTTCCACGTGTTTGGAAGCGCCGTCTAGGGTTGTGGCAATCCAAAACACAAAACACCCGTGTACTAGGATGGCGGGGTTTAACCCTCTGTTGGGTGTAGTAGAAAAACTAGAGTCCTAATCAGAGTCTTAAAATACACGGGAGCGGCACGAGTCAAGGTACATTGTCTGTGAAACTGCAAATTACGATTAGCGATTACTTCTCCCCAGAACAGTCTCTGCTGAGGATCTGTAACTCCCAAAGTGGTAGACGGGTATCAGGCCACGCACCCTAGCGGTGAAAGACATAATTTCAAACAAGTGAATACCTGCACGTGCAAAGCAGCTTGATTGGGCAATTGCCAACTTCCTGATGCCTTTTGCCAGAAAGGGGGGATTGAAGGAGAAAGTTAGGCTAAGTGCACAAATATCAGCCCTCCATAGTTAAGCAGTTAGCCAACCTTACTCCCAGAGAACAGGCGCAAGCTCTATGCTGACTGCAAGAGCCAAGAGAAGTTCCAGTGCCCCGCCACCTGTACGCTCTGGACCAGCAGCTTACCCTAACTGGATCACAGAATACCTCAGGAAGCCTGAACAGCCACCTGCACCGGCCGTAGCTCACTTCACTCTGACAGTACGTCTACCTCCTACAGTATTACCGACCACATGAAATACTGATCCCTCTACCAACACCACATACAACTGCACCAGAGAAAGCTCCAGCCTTGTTGAAACGTTGCCCAAGTAACCTTCTGTCTGCTACACCTCCCAAACGTAGACTTTTACTGATTAGCCAAGATTTTGCACCCTGCCGATGTAGCCACGCGGCCAGTTCTGTATACTGGCAAAGTCCCAGTATCCCGTCAGAACTGAACCCCCTGATCTAGGTATTTGATTAATATCCAGCCAGTCACGCGTCAAACTGATGAGCCACAACATGACTACACGACCCTGGCTATCCCTGGGGTCAAAGCCCCATATCTGATTGTGAGTGTAGAAGTCCTCAATGACCAGAAATGGAGGTGGGAACTGAGAAGAAAGCTCCTGAAAATCAGCTAAATTTACCCGCTGGTGTGGGGGTACATATATGCTACAAATAGTGACAAACATACCAAGGAAAACCATAACAGCTACTGTTTGCAGAGCAGTGCAAAGGGCAACAGCTTCATGGTAAACAGACTCCTTCACCACAAGACAGACACTGCCACAGACATGGTCCATCAACATGTTATCCAGGTGGTAAAACTTGTTACCTCTAAGGGAAGCAATATCAGTGGAACGAAAGTGCATTTCCTAAAGGCAAATAACTTTTCAACAACCTCAACTCGTACAGCCTGCTTAAGTTCGCCTGGACATACTCTAAAATCACATGCCATATTTCTGGATGTGGAACTAGCCCTTCTCAATGGCAAAGTTGAAACAACATCAAAGCCACTAAACATCTTCAATTGACCTACATTCTGACCGCTACTATCCATTCCATGCCAAGAAATCTTCTGCTGTACAGTATCACCAGAGTTAAATGCATTTGCTTCACCCAAAATGACAAACAAACGTGATATAATAGCCACAGAATTATTTCATAGAGGCTACCCCCATCCCTGGTTCAAACAAATTCAGAATGCCACTTGATTCTCAAGTAAATATCAGTAACTTGGATATCCCTCTGGTTGTCCCCTACCACGAGGGCATGGACAAACTCAGATCCATTCTCAACTGTGAACACAAAATTCTGGCCTCATTACCACTCACCCACAACTTGTTCTCCAAACCACCCAGATTGGTCTTCAAACAACCCTCCAAACTCAGAAACAAACTGTGCATCCCAAATTGCCACAGTCAGTAATATCACTATTCCCAGGGGGTTTCATCCTTGAAATAGCCCACGTTGTAGCTCTTGTGCTATTCACCAATCTTCCACCTCCAACAGCAGGCTCACCAATCAGACTTAAACTGTCTAACAGAAAATCTTATCTACCAGCTACAGTACGTTCACTGCAATGCAGAGTACATTGGCCTTACCACCAACACAATCAGAAAATGAATAGCCATAGAGAGGACACCAAACAAGCCATAGCTGGAGCACATGTAAATTTGCAGGAGAAGCTAGTTGCAGCATATGCAGCAGCTCAAAACCAGAACTTTTGACTCCTGTTACACAACCAGAGTGGCAAGGGCCCTACTTCCTTCTAATAATACTGCAGAACTGCATCAATGGTAACTGGCCCACCAATACATCACCAAATTCAGACACACCTGGCTTAAACATAACCGCTCTGCCACATTGATGTGTGACGCATGCCTGCTATTTGCGAGTTCGCAGCATCGTCGAGCACCAGCGCTCATTTTGGCAAGTATCATTCGCTTTAGTACATTATATCACGCGTCTGCTGGGTCCACAATTATCACGGCATGAGCGACAACAGACACGTGGTTAAGAAAATTTACTACCTACTTAAAAGCAGTCACATGGTTGCCCTAACCCCAATGTGGGAGTTTTACTTTTCAACGAGCCAATGACACCCTTCCCGGAAGATAAGCAAGTTCCAAGATTTCCTACAAGAGCACAGCATGCAGTCTACTGGACTACCTCAGCTTCCAGCGTCTCGTGCCGAGGCGGTAAAATTGCAAAGCCTCCACCATAGGCGATAAGGGTAGCAATGAAACCTAGCTCTAATAAACAAACCCCTGCAGTGTGAGGCTAGCCATCCCTGCACCCTACTGGAAGCCAACAAGGTGACAATTTTAGTATAAATAGAAGGAGACATCCCAGGCTCAGGACAGTCTCTGCCCCCCAGTCTGCATCAGGCAGACGGAGCAGTAGAAGTAAGTTACCATCCACCTCTCTTCCAGTCTACATAGGACCGAAGAATTGTCTTCAAGGTGCAACGACCAGTAGGCTACATGGTAAGTGGCCGCTAAGCCTATCTTCCAGTCTGCATCAGACTGAAGACTTTCGGCAGGTTAAGCTCTAACCACTATACCACGATCAAAATCCGCGATATGAATAAACCAAGAGGAGACGTCCGCAGTAGGTACCCCAGAGGACTCTGCCACCATCGAGTAGATTCGCTACAGAAGATGTCTTCCTATCACCTACCCTTCAATATTTGCTCCACAAATTTTCCATGTGGGAGCAGGTCACAAATTACTCTAAACAACAGTTCCATAAAAAACACTCGTAGTCAAGTTGGGTATGAGCCGCCTTGCTTGTATGTATTCATGTCACTGTTAAAATTGTATTTAGCTTTGTCCAGGTGACCTTCGCCTGGTTTCCAATAGGATTGAGCCTCCTATTTTTATTTGTATTTTTAAATTGTATCACGTAATCATTACACTAGGAGCGAGTATTTTAAGTTTGATACCTTCTTCACACCTACTGTGGAGGCGTTGACATATCTTATCACCTTGATGCGAGGTGCTGGAGGACTGGGTGCTGCACTCTTGTAGGAAATCTTGGAACTTGCTATCTTCTGAGAAGGGTGTAGATGGCTCGTTGAAATGCAAAATTCTCACGTTGAGATTAGGTTTTTAAGTAGGCAGTACAGTTTTCTTAACCACGTGTCTGTAGCCGCTCATGACATGATGATTGTGCACCCAGCAGACACGTGATTTAATGTACTAAAGAGAATAACACTTGCCCAAATGAGCTCTGATGCTCGATGATGGGGCGAAGTCGCAAGTAGAGAGCGCATGCCAACTGTGCAGGAATGCGTCACGCCCACCCTATGAAATGACGAAGATTCAACTTCAATGGGAAAAAAATTTCTGGTCTTGGGTTCTCTGGGTTGGGTTCCTTGGCAGTTTAAGGAGTTTTAGATCTAGCACTGCACCTGTTCTGTGCACCTGCTGCTTGCGGTGGGCACGCAGAGCACATTATATCTCCCTTCCGCTATGCGCGCTGCATCTGGCTTCTCCCCTCCCCCTCTCTCTCACTTCCCCCCTGGCTGCAGTCTGGAGTGGCGGATGTCGGCTTGTTTCTTCCCTTGCGGTAGGAAATAACTGCTGGGTTAGGAATTTTGACGCAGGTCACGTTCGTGAGCTGTTTTCCTGCTCCCTTTCCTACCTGGTGTGTACTAGCGATGCCTCAGTTTCAATTTAAGCGCCAGCTCACATATGGCAGAAGAGAATTGAGTATTTAATACAATAAAGTTTATGAAAATTATTAAATTAATAGTCTGGCTTCCAGGGTTTGATGCTAGTTCAAGCACTTAGTCCTGCTCGGAAAAGGACTGGGATATGCAAATGCTAATGGATAATTTACTGTGGCTCCTAATGAGAGTGAAGTTAACTGCTTTTCTATAAGCCAGACTTTTGTCACATTGTAAATTAACTTAAGTGTAGCTCTACGGCTTCCTTTATTACTTTAGCTGATTTCTTCTTTAGAAAGTTAAGAGCAATTACACAATCAAAACTTGATGCGTGCTCGGTCAGACTGACTGGCACATTGGTCGAGGGGTGTTGGTTACCACTTACTTACACTGTCATCTTGGATATTGTTGTTGATACGGGTTTCACCCAATAGTGGCGAGCTCAGTCCACTCCGAAGCGGAGATTCCAGTAGTAGGCTTCTCGACTCCAGAAGTTTGGGTTTGCCCAACCGTATCTTACCTCAGTACTGTTTAACAACCCCCTTACCAGAGGGTGGCATGATGGATGAGTGCGAAAGCAGATTATTGTAACTGGAGCATGCGCTACTGTTTGGTGCCTAAGTTGGACTGCGCTGTCCTGTTCCGCCTGCCTTTCCTGCATAGGAGGTGGCAATACCATCATGGTTTGATAGCAACGCAAGATAAATATTGCTCTCTACGTCTTTTGCTACTCCTTACCTTGTACGGCATAGAGCACAACGGTCTGACGGCTTACGTAACGCACTTAAGGCAGGAACGGTTATTACAGTGTAACCCAATAGTGACTTGCTGGCACAAGATTGATCAGTCTCCACTGATCCCCCACGCATGCGGGCCGAAAAGGGACATGGAGCCGTGTCGACCACCAAGCCTCTACTGGTTGTGCGTTTGCATCGGGTTGAGCAGCAAACTCCAGGCTAATGTCACTCCAGCACTGAATTAGTGCTCAAAGCAAGAGACAACCTGAGCTTGTAGCCCCTCCCTGCATAAAGGTTTTTCTAGTGGTTGTGGCATCGCTGTTTCTCCCCACCAGCACTAACTTAGTGCTCGGGGAGCTGGGAAGAAACAGGTACCAGTCTAATGTGGATGTCAACAATCTCCTGGTTCCTGTTGGCAGTGCACGTCGTACTTTGTCTCTAACCGTTAACACAGACAAGTACCCTGTAAATGAAAAGCAGAAGAGTAGTGAACAATAAGTGTTTATTGACTACTCAATAAACACGTGACTCGTGCTACCTCCTACCAAACCATGGACAGCTGAAGGTAACTGCGGTTCCAGGTGTAGGCGACCTGGTTCTATGTTAAAAGGGGAATAGCTGGTTCTAGATGAATACAAACTTACTTAAAGTTACACCAAGCTAAGTAAAAGGTGTCTAGAAGAGACAAAGTGAAGTTTAATATGTATGTGCGTGTTCACTGGTCTTCGAGACATGGTAAGTAACAGCTGGGGGCGTACTTGAAGCTTACAAGATCTCAGGAGGTCCCAGCATTGAATTAGTGCTCTGGGATGTCGCGAGAGAGTTTGAGAAAGAATGACTGCCAGAGCCCGGCAGCGTCTGGACTTATATAGGTGAAGCTTGTAGGCTGCCGGCGCAGGCCACGGGGAGGGAGAGTATCCTGCCCTGGTTGGCGTGGGAGCCAAAAAACTCGGGCCAGCAGTAGTCAGCATTTCTGCTTCGTGCCTCTTTGGTGGCACTCGGCCTTGCCCGGTAGCAGATGGCTTGAAGGCTGGGTTGCGTAACCTCCAGGCGAAGAGAAATAGCTCATAAGTTCCTGTTGGCTGGTAGGGCAGGTAGCCGAGAACTCATGGAAAATTCTCTCTACGCCTGCAGCAGTGGATTTATCAATGAGTCGTAATCGTGGTTGATTAGTAGGTTGAGCAGCACACGTCAAACTGTTGTTTTAATTTCCTATAAATTCACGCATGGGTTCTCATCTACATAAAATAGGACACAAGAGCACAGAAGAAAGGACGGGGAAGGGGGGGAAAGATGCACCCTTTCATTAACATGCTGCTTTAACATATTAATACATTATGATATCAATGAATGCTTCTTACATATATCAAAAGAAAAATATTACTTTAAAAATAATCTGTTACGTAACATTATTACATACAAAGTTTGCTCTTTTTGAGCATGATTAGACATGAAACAGTCTAATTTTTAAGGATAACCCGTTTGGTTTCCTGTTACGCTTCAATTAATCCTTGAGTGTGACGTGTGTAGCTTGTTCTGTCTGTCGTGCAAGTGGCTTTTGGGACTGTGCTAGATCACCCACATATATACTACGAAACTTAGTTTAGTCTCTTAATGGTTACCAGCTCTGACTGCATGGGCTGTCGACTGGGCACAAAGTTCGGTACTGTCGGTTGGGTAATAAGTTGGACAGGAACACTGGCTCTCTGGAGCAACCTCGACTTACCAGAGTTCGATGGGCTTGACTTTGGTGAGGCAGCAGCAGCGCTGCAGGACGGTTGGGCGGACTCCATGGTCTTCCTGGCCTTGGCAGGTGGGAAGCTACTGTAGTGTGCTGCCAGGTGTCTGTGATTCCACTGCGTTCCTTCCCAGCTGCCAAAGTGCGGATTGGCGCACTCGAGCCTGTTGTCACTCCTGATGACCAGGGCCTGGACCATCAGATGATCCTTGTTGCCTATCAAGACGGGGCGGAGTACAATACAAAATTCCAGACTGGAGAAGCCGGTCTCCCTACGTGTTGAGTGACTTGGGCCTGTCCCCGTAGGGTCTCGATTCCCGGAGTGACGAGGTTGACTGCACACACCTGCTTGGCAGTACCAAATTCCATCTACTTCACCGTTCTCTGAGCTCCGTGCCTGACATGGAATGCCATAGAAGTATAACACACACAATACCCCTCTAAAATGGCAAGCAATTGACAAAGTCCTAACCAGACGTGTATGCTGGCAATGGCTGATGGTGCGTTCCCTGGCTCCAAACAGTGCAAGCATCTGGAGGTGTGGGTTGTAGACAGTCTTCCTACCACTGCCGGGTGTGGTCCACAAAGGTAGGGCCTCCAATTCCAAACAAATACCCCTGCCAGCACCTTAACTAGGCGCTCCTGTCAGCGATACATCTTGAGGTGGCTGTCCTGCCTCAGTGGGGTGTGTATCTAGTGGTACAGGCTTTACCATTCTATACACCGACATATACAAAATGGGTGGCCGTCGAAAGATGAGGTGTGTGCGGTGACAGACAGGCCCCTGAAGGGGGTCTGACGTCCTACTCTAAGTTGGTAGTAAAACAACCTGGACCCTTGCTTGCCCCTTCTGAGGTAGATACTTAGTGACATAGGTTCTACTCCTAGGACAGAGAACTCTCGGATACAATAAAGAATTAGCATTTATTGAAACAATTAATACTAGATGACTCGTATGTAAAACCAAGTAGGTTTGTGCGGCAGAAGTAATAGCTACACAATTAATGGGTGGAGGTGTGTACTCTTTAGACTACTTAAGATGCAAAAGGAAAAATAAACACAAACTTATGCAACTTTACCAATGGAGTTGCACAGAAGAGGCACTAACTTTACGGGGTGGCCACTATCAGAAAGTAGTGGTGGTTGTTGAACCAGGAGGATCGGCAACGAAAGTGTTCAGTAACTGGTAAATGTCTTCTGCAGACAATGGCTTCTGGTGGAAAACAATTTACCAGAAGGTGGTGAAGCCTCTGGAAGTTGATGGTGGCAGCCACTGGTGTTTGGTGAAGAACAACAAACTCTTGGAGAGGACCGCGAGAGCCTAGATCAGTAGAGTCCCAGCACACAAAGTGTTGAGAAAACTACTGTAGACAATAACTCCTGACCTCGGCCGCACTTGGCCTTATATCTGGCTCAACGACGTGTGCATGCGGGAGGGGGGGGGGGCCATGACGTGCCCCTGTGAAGTCTGCCTGGAGCGAACAGGGTGGGAAAACTACCAGCATATGCTTGGTATATGGCCTCGCGCACTCTGCCATCTTCGGTGGTGTGGAGAGAGACAGTCTGCCGAGTGTTTCGGGGAGGCTGACGTGTCACGCAGACGCTTTGAATAACCTTTGCTTTATGTGCAGGAATAGTCTGTTTGAGGTGAAACTATTCTCAGCGCACTCTTAAAACTCTGTGCTTGGTCTGAGCCTTCCTCAGGTTTTAAGACTCCTTAGTAGAGAGAGAAGGGGAAGTCAGGAACAGTTTGGAAACCAAGTAGCATCAATGTCCCTTCCCGGGATCACATCCTGTTAGCGTCTTGGAGTCGTAAGGATGAGCCGTAGTTGTGTTTGGTATGTTGGTATAAGCGGCATGCATCAAGTTTGTCTTTATGTGACCTGTTGGACTCTCTTTACTCAAATCAAGGTTAATAATAACAGAATTATCATGACTTTACGATACAATACACATTTTAATTAATTTGAATTGATTACACAATTATATGTTTTGGTTAATTATTGAAAACAAGTGTCTTTACTTAATAAGGCTAGCGATTCTAAAATGTGCATTAAGTTCGTTACCCTGTGCTTTTGCTCTCTAATAACTAATGTTTAAAACTACGTTTAACACAAACATATTTACAATGGAAAGCACTATTCTTAAACTTCTGAAATTTCTTAACTCACTGCTCCCTGCACCTAGTGAAGAATAAAAGTAAAAGCTAAAGAAAGCGCCCCAAAACTATTAATATTAAAAAAGGGAAAGAAATGAAATTGTTAAAAGCTAAATTGTTGTGGTGAAGGTTTGGAGCTGATAACTTTATAACCTTGCTCTGCAGTTTCCCCCAAGTGGTGTGCTTAGAAAATAAAACTTTCCAGTTCTAACACTGTGACATGCGATACCAATCGGTAACCTAGTTCACATTAATGTTCAGCTTAATGCTTCCCCCAAGGCGTGAGGTATGCATGACATACATCTTATCGATTATCACTACGTTATGATTATACATTCAGTACAAACTGTTTTAGTTGCTAATAATATTACTACTCTACTACACGATAATACACTTTGGGCTATTTACTCTATATACACATAGACTCGGGCCTATTCTTTTCCTCCCACTCGTTGGCTTTGCCTTAAGCTGCTTGCTCTAAAAGTGAGCGTTGACGTTGCACTAGCTTGAGCACTGCACTTTATTTAAGTTACGTAGTGGTGGTGTGACGTGTTTACACTGGCTTCACTGAAGACGGAAGTTCTCCTTTATTAACTGACGTTACCCCACTCAATTTTCACACAACCTTTACATGTATGAATACTGTAATAAGGTACTCACTATTGCCGTTACTACAGGTTGTGGGGTTTCTAGCTTGGTTGAATCTCAGGCGGGTGGCCTCACTTCACAAGGGTTCGGTGGGCTGACGTCGCCCACTGGAACCATCGTTTGGGCCTCCACGGGGGTTGATGATTACGACTGGCCAAGAAGGGGGTGCAACATGCACATGTTGGCTGCTCCCTTCTCTGGTCGTTTGGGTCCTTGTCCAAGTCCCGCGTGGGTGTCGGTACATGACCCACATCCATCGGGATATCTTGGCTGATGCCTTCTTCTTGGTACTGGGTCATCTACTTGAGAATTCTCCACCCCGGTGATCCATGTCTCTGGTCAGTGGGGCGACGGCGGTGTCCTCTATACCCTACGGCAGCGGGGTCCACCCCTCATCCGGGCCCTCCATGGCCACCAGAACTGAAGTGGGTGTAGGCAGGTAGGGTACCATTGGGGTCCCTCACCTCGATGGCATGCTCAATCTTGATTGGCTCACTGGTCGGAAGTCTTGTAGGTACTAATCGACTCCTCAGTCCAGCTGAGCAGAGGTACTCAGCCTACGAGAAGGTGCTGGCAGGGATATAATGCATGGAAAAGTATAAAGATTATCTGGAGGGTGTGGAGTTCACCTTGCACACCAATAACCAGGCACTCAGCTGGTTTTTGTCAACAAAGAAACCAGTTGGACATCTGGCTCGTTGGCTAGTGCAACTCACGTGTTTTAATTTTACTGTGCAGCATATAAAGGGAGTAAACAGGGTAGCAGATGAACTATCTCGGATGTTCGATTCAGATGAATTTTGTACGGAACCACCAGATTCTGTGAATATTGTTTTTCCTGTGATGCATTCTGCAAACAGGTTTAGGTATTTTTTTGCCAAACTGATAGTGTCTATAATAGTGTTTCTCATGGTACTAATAATGTTTCTGATGTTTCGACGTGTTCTAGTAGAGTATCTACTAGTGTTATTGATCATGTTACTCCTAGTGTTTGTGGAGTTTTTCCTGTAAGAAAAAAGGTACAGTGGGGTAAAAAGGTACCAATAACTGTAATGTGAATGTTCCTGAGGGAGAACAAGTTGGAACTCTCCAAAATTTCCCTCGGCCGTACCGCAGTTTGCAACACCATCAAGGGATTCACCCTGATTGTATGTGCAGATTAAGGTGGATATTGAATCTGGGAAAGGTGGTCCCGTTCAAAAGGGGCTGATAGGTTTGGTGGATGTAAAAACGGGGAAATTTAGTATATTTGTTCCCTCAGTTTTGTGAGGGCAAATTTTCCAGTATTACCATAATACATTTTTCGGGCACATCTTGGACAGGATAAAACAGTATCCAGGATAAAGGAAATGTTTTATTGGTCAGGAATGACAGGCGAGATTGAAGATCTGGTAAGGGCATGTCTCGATTGTCTGAGGGCGAAGCCCCGTAATGGCAAGAATATTAGCATGTATAGTTGAAAGGTTGTTACATACCCCTGGGAGCGATTATACCTGGGTGTGTGTGGTCATTTGCCACGAACTACTTCTGGTTTCACATCTATACTTGTTGCTGTTGACAGTTTTAGTAAATTCGTATTTTTCTTTCCTTTACGCACAAAGAAGTTGGTGGAAATTTGTAGGATATTGAGTCAGAGCATTCATTTTCCCAGTATTTGGATCTCCTATGACTATTGTAACCAATAATGTCACATACTTTGTGTCGATGGAGGTGAAGAATTTAGCCTTTGCTTGGGGCATTAAGTTGGTACAGACCACCCCTTATTAACCAAAAGCCAATCCGGTGGAAAGGTATAACCAGAATTTGAAGGTATCTCTACGAGCTTTTTAAAACAGGGATACATAAGGAATGGGATTTCGTTTTGTTTCAACTCTCGCTTGCATTCAACAATGTCGTAAGTGATGCGACCCATAAGGTTCCTTCAGAGGTGTTTTTTGGAAGGAGGTTATTTCACCCCCTTGGGTTCATACTTGGGATTTACACAGCTTTTACTGGGATGTTGGAAGTAAAAAGTCTATAGAGGAAGTACGGGCAGAGGCCACTCAAAGCCTTCAGAAGCACCACAGGAAATTGACAGCAAGGAAAGGGTTTTCTAGCGGTACAGTGACCTTCAAAGTAGGAGATATGATCATGGTTGACACATTTCTGTAGCAAGAAGACTGTGCAGTACAGCGCCAAGCTCACCCCTAAGTACCAGGCACCATTCTGGGTGCTGGGATTTTTGACCCCTTTACTGTAGTATTGGAGGATTTGTCGTAGAAAGGGGCTGTGATGAAGTGTCACGCGACAATTGTGTACCACTCAATGACATGGTGTAAATGAACTATTACTGATTGTGGTCATGTCATATATGTTTTTTATCATGTAGAGTGTAGTAAGGATTATCTTGTTTTAGTTTTGTGTGTAGTATAAGTGGGGTCCCTCGAAGGCGTTGCTGGCCACATTTCATGCTCATATCTTGTGTTCTCGCGCTAATTTTACTAATAAGAGGGTCGTGAATATTGTGATTTGTATTATGGGTCATATAAATTATATTATTATTGTTTGCTTTGTAGTATGGTTTTGAAAATTTCTGCTGAGCCCAAAATGGCAATCATAAAGTAAAACTAGGGATTCCTTTGCCACCTTTGGGTTTGCGAGACTGATTTAGGATGCTCCCGGAGGGGACTCCTATTCTTTGATAGAGCAGAGATGGTGCTCTTTTCTCCTGATGTCATATAATTGCACAAATTGTTCTTATCTTTTTTGGAGGTGAACGACTGGATGTTCCTGAAGTCATCCCAGGGGTAGTGCTGTGGATGTTCTTCCCTGGACTGACGTGGGAGAATACTTGCTGGTTCTTCTTCGAAGCTGGCCTCTTCGTCTTAGTTCCCGACATTTTCTTCTCAAACTGGCTGGACTATTTCTCCTTTAGGGGAGCTCTCCCCTTTAAGGTGGGGGGCATGTGACGGGCTGAACCACGATCGCCATAATCACCCATTCGAATAATTACTGTTTTTTGGTTACCTGAAATTTTTATGAGACAGTGCCCGGGAGGCACAAACGTTTAACACAGGATGTTAAAAACACTATTAATGCCTTAAAATCTATTGAATAACTAACCTGCAACGTTCTCTGCATGTTGTTACCAATTTTGCTTTTGTGTAAGAAAAATATAATTTTCTCATATCAGTGTAAAGGTCAGTACGACAGTACTTACTCCACCATTTTATGACAATTGTATTTTGGGGTAACTTGCGCCTAGTATATCAAGTGATGATGGCCTTCTGTATTTTCTAAATGGCCAGTTATTTGCGTAATCATTACCCATATTTTAGTGTAAACAAAAAAAAAATCAAAGTATTCGCTGGGTAACAGCAAATTTATGTACCTGAATAATATTTGCATTTTACTCTTTTATTGTAGAAAAGAGAAGGTAACTTGGTTTTTTGTGTGTATTTTAATTAACCTGGAATTTAGGATTAAGCAAGTTCATGCAATATTGGTAAGAAATGAAAGGAAAAATAATAACAATAAAAGACAATTACCACATTTATTTGTTTCTGTTGTAAGTCAATTTCACTAGTCAAGGCACCCTTGCATTTTATAAGTAAATGGTCCTTTTACATAGTGTTTGCCACCTGGTTCTCTGTTGGTTCTGCTGTCTTTATGCAAATCCGCCTTGTCACGCCCTTGGCTTAGGACGTAGCAAGGTCAGAAGGTGACTTCTCCATCTCCGCAGTCCTGATTCTCCCAGGAGGCCAGGTTTCAACCTCAGGCACAGGCAATGGCATAACCCCGCTTTCTCGCCTATCTCTTGAGGAAACAGCTCGAATGTTCATGAAAAGGACCCTACGGTTCAGGACTCCTGCTGTTGTTAGGCGTAATTGTGGGGAGTCTGGCAAGTAGTGAAAGTCTGTCTGGGGCGTGCATCACAGGAGATTTCTGTATTGTTGGTGAGTCCCATACAGATTTTTCTTATTTGTAGGGACCCTTTTGATGTTTGGGACGGATGCCCCACGAAAATCCCAGCAGTGGTGTTTCCCGCCTGGTTTGGAATTTTATTTTGCTAGGTCTAGACTGTGTGACTAGCATTCTCGTGTTTCCTGCTCACCTTCTTTGACCTTGGAGGGTCGGGCAGTCGGGCAGAACTAGCAAAGAGGTGGAGAGTTGTTTAGAGGAGGTGGCCTGCGGGCAGCCAGCTGTGTAGGGAGACCAGTTGGTCAGACCAGGTGTCCTTCTTCCTCCAGTCTGAAAACTGAACACCTCTGCCACTGACTGGACTGTGTGGGTGCCACACCCAGGTTTCATGCACATCTACATCTCAAAAGACAGGACGGTGGGAACTGAGATGGGCGGCATTGACTTCTGGAAGTACGCTGTAGGGTCGTTATGGGCACTTGCTGCTTCTCATCGAACTGGTTTCGGAACAGCTGAAATATCACTATTTGGACCCCTAATCAATCTACAGTCCACAACCTAACATTACCCCATTTGAAACTCGCAACCAGAACCACTGCCCTACATCACCACAACTGACATCGGCCATTGTCCCGGATCTCGCCCATCTCGTGAAACAGCCAGCGATACGGAGTACACCTCCTCCATCACAGCAAATCAGGTACAGTGTCCGGCAAAACGTCATATAGCGAATGTGTTAAAAAAATTTGTCCCTAGCAGAAAGCCTACGCAACGACGATATATACCGGTCATCCCCCGAAGAGGGAGTAAATTTACCGGACTGGTAATTCAGAGTGTTGATTGCTTGGCCCCAGCGAATCTGACACTGCTAATATTGTAACTGAATGTGTAAATCCAAGACTTCCTGCATAGAAGAGCAATGGGTCCAATTCACTATAGGGTTTACCCACCATTTTACCCTTGGCCTCATCCTAATCTAAAGAAATTTAAAGTACACCGAACTTCCCAATGTGGAGGCGCTTCGACCTAGCCGGCACCCCATCGATCCGACTTCGCAGAGTCACAGATTCCCTGAAAGTGGTGTAGAGGAGGGGAGGGGGGAACTTTTTTCCTTATGAGAATTGGTTTCATAAAAATGGCACTCAACTTGTGGTAACAGCGCCCTTAGTTCCTTTCAGGCGTTGTTAATCTGGTTGAAAGTGCCTATGACACAAGTGTAGTCCTTCACCTAAAATTCCCCACCCTCCTCCTTTACGAGAGAAAGAGTGAGAGAGGGGTGAGCTTCAACATTTCAAATTTCCCACCTCACCCTAGTTCACCTCCTAGCCGCTAGGTTCGCTATTTGAAAAAACCTGCTCATTAGAGTGAAGTGTGCCACCGCTCATCACCAGGTGAAACTGGCCTAGCCAGTTAAACTTTGTGCGACCACGGTACCTCGTGGAAAATGTCTTCATCTGACATTTGTTTGTGTTTGTATGTACCAGTACCACCCTGCAAATATTTGTGCACACTGTATACTTTTTATAATGTACCTATTTCCACCATCTCTTACAAACTCACAGTTACAGTTAGCTACATTTAAGGTGACTATGTATCTGCGGGTCCAAGGTCAAGATGCGAAGGCGCAATATGGGCGACATTTACACGCATGCCTAGCACCTCATCACTTCTACGTGCAGTGTTTCCATCGTAATGCTGTCCTGTACAAATTCGATCTGCAAAATAGGGGTTTTATTACATGCAATGAAAGTCAACAGATTAAACGTCGTCCGTATCTTATACTTTTCACTTGCCGCTTAAGGAAACTGCATAAGCAAGGTTTAAAAATGTGATATTTGACTATTTTCATGAATTTTTTCTCCAAGAACACACTCAATATGACAAAAGTAGAAAAAGTTATATTTCCAGAACTTTTATTTGCCAAGATATGCGCTTACAAGCAAACAACGATTTCACAGAAAACGTTTCAGTAAATACAACTCCTAGTACTGTACAATGTTCGGGCACTGCTTACGGCCTAGCTCGATGGTCATTATGGTTGAAATAGAGTGGGTGGCCTTTCTTCTACCATGCACCTTAAATATACAACATGCAAAATTTGTTAAATACAGTTGAACACCTTCTTTTCACTTTCGTGCATTTTACATCTACTTCATTAGGTCCTTTGGATTTTTATACAGCATAAATGTCCTTTTTATACTTTCTTGCAATTTGCAACACTTTTTCCTGGTGCCTTAAAAGGCGAGAAAAAGAAATAAAAGGGGGAAGGGGGGAGGGTGTGTGCCACTGTAGTACACACATCAAACACCACAAAAGTATGATTTATTTTGTACATGAAAGAATGCATACATTCTTTAACACTAAAATATGTTGCTACAAGTCATTTTTTTTAAAAGTGAAAACAAATTAATGTAGTCTATTTGTAATCAATTTTTTAAGAACACGTCCATTTGAGTGCTTCTAAAAACATTTTATCAAACAATAAAATGGGTGCAGTACTGATTACAGCAGAACGTCACTGTTGCAAACCCCTTTTATTACAACCATCCCTTAAAAAGTAATTTTTGATAAACTCTGAAAAATCCCATAAAAAAAAAAAGGTAGAATTTGTAAGTGAGACATACTGTTTGTGGATGAGGTCTGTCTTGGCCAGAGAATGTAGGTTTGACAGTGTCATCCCTGGCTTGTGGTGGCATGGCAGAAAGTGATGGTTTTGAGATTGGTTCTCGTGAGGATAGGGCTAACTTATGGCAGGTCTGCTGAAAATTTGCGTGGTCTGAGGCATATGTGTATTTCCACGACATCAGACATATTGCTGGACTTGTGTTGGTATATTCCAGCAGAGATAAAGTTGTAAAACATCTGAGAAATGTGCGGGAAGGTACAAATATGCAAAAATGACTTTAAAAAATGTGAGCTAGTGTATGGAAATATGGAACATGAGCGAGAAACAAGATATGAGAGCAGAAAATGCACAGGAAAGTCAAGATGGAGGTAGAGATCAAAACAAACATTTGAGTAAAGGTGGCACGTCAGCTGCTAGGCTAGCAATAATATATATATATTAAAAAAAGAGGGGGGACAAGTACTCATAGACTAGCACTTGTCCAACAGGCACACAAAGAAGAACGCCAATACGTGGATACGTTTCGCTGAACAGTTGTGAAACATTGTACTCCAAGCATGTGTATCTAAAAATAGATACCAGCCCAGTTTTTATGTAGTATAAGGGTCAGGATAGGTCAAAATCTGTCAAATTTTCCGAACTCTCTATTAAGACCATCCCTCACAAACCCCCCTATTCCTGAAAACCTTGAAGGGTGATAAAAGTGGGGTTCTACTGTACTATGATTGTATGCAAGACAATATTGGTATTAATGTTTACAAATATTTTTTTATAGTCGATGGCTACGGATATGAAAAATTTGCAAGTTCAATAACCTGCAGACTCAACTCCATGGTCCCACGTACTATCATACAGCTATCAACTGCCCATTGGTTGCTTGCTGCCACAGTAGAGGATAGTGATTGGGCATGCATTTTGTTGTATGTTTCTCCAGGTGGTGTCAACACATGGACCAATAGCAAAGGTGATACACACAAAAGTTTTTGAATTATAGCTAGTCTCAAAATGAAAACGTAAACTTTTCAGGTCTGTAACGAGGACATACATTTCAGCCATGAAAATGTGGCATGTACAAACAGAAATTTAAGTGGCCATTAAATTTTTTGTGGAGTCAAGAAGAAAGTATACACATTACGCCGGAAAAAAAGGTAAAGGGAGAGAAGTAGACAAAAAAATTGTAGACAACGCTTGTCCATTTTAAAAATATTTTATGCTATCTCAGGTATGCACAATTTTTGTATTATTTTTAAAAAATCTGGTTAGACTGTTAACCAGTATATTTGAAGAACTATGCGAGATGTTTAATGTTTCACTCACAGTTTTGAAAGAGAAACATTTATAGAGAAAACAAACACACCTTGCTCAGGCGCCACCTCTGGCAAGTAGGTAGCAGTGCGCTTGTTCCCCTTCTCCGACTGGAACTCGATCCGGATGCCGTGTACGCCAACCTCCCAGTCCAAGTAGTTTGAGCCATCTTCAAAATGGCGCAGGATGGAAACTGACACGTGCAGTTTAGAGAACTCATCACGCGTGATTGGACTAAACCTTGAGTCCTTGAAGGCGCTTTCGCAAAACAACAACAATCTTAATATCACACTGTTCTCGGCAGCCACAGAACCACAACCTTGGCATGCACCACATTATCTGTCATTGTATATGTGCACGTACACGTCCCATTCAATGTTTTATCTAATAAATCTTTTATACAATAATGTAACTTTTACCATTATTAAAACATAAAACTATATTTTAAAAATAAAATAATAAAAAATGGAGAAAAAATATCATGGTAAATAGAAACTCATTTTTGGGCAAATAAACGAGATAAGACTCTATACAGCAGGACTGTTCAATTGGCAATGTGAGGTCACATACGGGCTCCAGACTGGCTCATAATCTAAATCACGTTTTATGTGCAAAGTTCATTATGTTCATATAATGATATTTATTCATAAATTTTTATGTTAGAATACACAATTTTAAAAATAATAATCTGATATTACTCTCTACTATATGTAAAAAAGTTTGTATCTGAGCTTCATAGTAACTAGTACATGTATGCATAGTTACACGACATCTGGGTAAAAAAAAGTGTGTGTGTGTATATATAACCTTTTAAAGAAATTTTTTGCATCTGGCCAGATTATTCATGATCAACAAAAATGTTTTGCTTTATGACCTTATTAAAGATAGTATGTCTACTAATTATTTTGGTATTATTAGATTTTGTGGAACAAAACATTTTACATCTGTATTGTAAACACTGACTTGCTTAATAGTATAAACACATCTTAAGGACAAAAATGAAGAGTGAAACTTCTATTAAACAAGTTACACTATGTGATACATCCACAGTAACACAAGATGACAGATGCCAGTGTGATTGCTCAATTATGTGTACTCATTTATTTCGATAGCAGCTGTTTATCCAATGAATCCCTAATTGCTACTTCCATCACAAACACTACGTATGGGGCACGTAATATTTGAAAAGTAAAAAACTTTAGATATGTGAACTGTTTGTCTTCTTACATGAGATAGTGCTCCCTCATTTTCTGGAAAGGAGAGTTGTTTTATCTCCCAATTGCATTGCTCACATGCGTGTGTTTGTTGTGTGCTAAGTTTTCGGTGACAAAATCTATTACGGATGAAATTGTGAAACCAGAGAACTTTAGTAAAGCCAAGGGAAACCTTCAGCTCTGGCTGCCCCAAAAATTGTCAGCTGGACAAGGTTCACCTACCTCAGCTCCTGAGCATGAGACGTGTAATTCTTCACAATGGAAATGTGCTGTACAATTACGAACACTGTTACGATAATTTCATAGCAAAAGCTGCCATCTTTTGTAACATTTAAGGGAAGGCAAACTGTCATCTTGTGCGATGTATTGCGTATCTAAATGTGCAGACTGAGCAACTGAAAAGAAAAGACAAATGTGGTCTGAAACTGGTTGAAAAATCGAGGGCAACTGAAATTAAATTAGCATTTCCTTTGGACTTGGTATAGTATCAGTTAAACCTCTTCTCAAAATTACAGCAATTCCTTCCTCCTCCTGGAAGTAAGAACTCCATTACGACAGGTTGCTTGACAAACTTCAACTAAACTGTCAAAACTTTGAGACTTCAACACCGATGAAGACTTGGCAAAAATGGGCAGAAATCCACTAAAATTTGAAGGACAAAATATTTCTAAAAAACTAACAGCTTCTACCCCGAGATCAATGACAGTTCTCTGCTGGCAGAAATAATGACTATAAAGTTGCCATCTGCACTAAATGAAAACTTTGAAGAAGTAGGCATAGTCCAGTTTAGTGATGTTGATTCAAACTAATTTCCAAATGTTCGTGTAACTAAGTTCAGTTGCATAGATGTAAATCAACTTCTCTCAAGTGAACGTAATATAGAATTAAAATTGCAAACCTCTCTAGGAACCAGGTCCTTGGAAGATGACTCAGGACTGCTCTAACATCATCAGAATTCCAGTTAGCCAAAGCTGGTGAAACACTAATTCAAAGGTCTATTTTGTAACTACACAATTAAGATACAGTTGATAATAAAATGCAGTAACATATGTAATAAAATTATGAAAAGTAAAAATAAACAGACTCCATTTACACACAATTATTCAAGTCTGCAAGCACGGCCTACAAGCTTTATAATTTTCTTGAAGTGGTCCAATGGGAAAGCTAATTGAATAGTCCTGCTCTGCTGTATTTCTGAAACTTAAGTTTTACCCAAGAAACGTAAGATTATAATAACTTTACATATCAAAATGAGCCCATTAATTGATGGGAACTAAGAGCTGGAACAACATTTATCTTCCTACTTTATTTAAATAGACATTTCTTCAAATTATAAAAACTATTAATTTAATTGGATTTTGCATACAACTGCATTATAAAAACCTAAGCACTGAGTTGTAATATTTTCTAATTTGTTGATTAAATCATCAATTATGTAACAGCAATTTCCTTTACACAAAACAGCAAATAAAACAATCTACAAGCTAGGAGTATCATGCTGTTTTTTTTTACTCAAACTGTAAAAATTTGCAAAAATAATTAGTGTGTGTTCTAAAACAAAAAACTTACTTTTCCTTTATGTCTGATAACTGCATTAAAAGGCACAACTAAAATGTAAAAATAAATAAAGCAAATAGACTACATTTAATGGTGCACCATTTTTTTTTTTTTTAAGTTATGTTGACAAGCGTGAAAACACATTGATTTCTTCTAACTTTCATTATTACCAACTACAGTTGTGTGTGTCAAATATGTAGTTGCCTGTACTTCCGATGCAATTCATAAATCAAGAACAAAAAGACATACACAAATATGTAGTTGCCTGTACTTCCGATGCAATTCATATATCAAGAACAAAAAGACATACACAAATTAGTTTTAATTTTAAAACAGATACCCTTAGTCTGTAACTATGAAAAACATATTTGGAACTTGAAATTGTGCTCGTGTGAATGAGAAAATTGTAGAACAAAATATCATAGTACAAATATAATCATTAATACGAGAATTCCCACATATCATTTAAGAGCAACAGAACATCTGTAATTCAAAAGATTTGCCATGTATATTTAGAACAAAAAATTGACAATCTACAGACTACATAAAATTTGTAAATACATATACATATTATATTAAGATGACTACTATACATAGAGAGTAAGATGTCCCCATGTTTACTACACAAATAGGCGTGTAAAATTTTATGAATCTGTACTATATAAGAGAAATTTGGAACATATCACTGTCATTTATTGAATGCTACACATATGTATGCATGAACATGCATGCGCACACACACACACAGATGCACTCTTTCTTTCTATGCATTAGTTAACTTTCCTCAAAGTTCACTCTTCCAAATTCTAAAACAAGCGTTACCAAAAACACTGAAAATTTTTCTTAAAAAACTATTTACATTTTAAACTTAGATTTTACTTTTCACACCTGACTTTTTGAAAATAAAAATAAAAACTCCGCTTGCTGTAAATTATTTCTTTGCCACTGAAATATTCTGTTTAATGGACATGTGCCTTCTGTATCTAACTAAAGTACGAAAAAGTTTCTTTGAACACATCTAACTACCACCAGCTGCTATTACAAAAGAAAGAAATAACCACAATCTGTCCTTGCAAAAGTGTACACGTACATGTAGCATTCTTGGGGAGAAAAAAAAAAAAAAAAAACCACCGCACACAACACTAGTCGTAAAACTATCTAACTTTACGTAATTATTTGTACATAATGTGACCTAAACATTAAAAAAATGGGAAACTATAAGATTTACTAAGAAGTAAATTTTGTCAAAATGTGCAATGAGTAACAATATAAAGTATTTACAAAATTATATAAAGTTAAACCTTTTAAGTCTGAAGGGACTAAAATATGACTACTTTGTAATAGTTTTTAATAATCAAACTTACAGAGAGTTCTTACTTTCATTTCTGTCTTAATGTTCAACGTAGTCCATGTTTCTGAACTGCATAATTAGTATATCGCATAATATTGCCATGTACAGTGGAATCTTATTAATACTGTATCCAAAAGAATACCTTATGCCTTCCACATTGTAGCCAAAAATGCAACATTGCGGTCAAATTTGGATTGGCTGAGGTGTAAAAAAGTTATCCTATGAGTAATAAAGTTTTTCAGTCAATGGTTTTGGCCGTAGTTCGATGTTTATAAGTTTAATATGGTTCTTTATTTCTGTTTTTTGTTCAACAGATAACTATTCAAACTGAAACATAATGGAATTTATTACACCACATTAAGCAAAAAGTTTTGTAACTAAAAAAAGGCACAATGCAAAAATGTGACTAATTGCGTAAACTTAGAATTTTCAACAAGTTCTGTACATGAAATACATAAATATGTGGGCATAACATCCGCTACCAATCTGATTGGTTTTATAATACTAAGTTACACAATATTCTTAGTTTTAATTTTTAAAGGCACCTGCAATTAACTGATAAATATTTAAATGGATATAATACATTTCCATCAAGTAAAAGTGGTTTATATATATTAATTTCTACATAAAATGTTTGTATCATAAAAGGTAAAACGAGATCAAATAATTACAAAGCATAAATTACTGGTGATATAGCTTCCAACACAGAAGTGACACATTGAAATTTACCAAGCAACATTAGAAAAACCATAACCAGACTTACCTTATTTCCTATACCGAGCAGTTTCGTGCAGCATTAGTCACACTTCATTATGACCACTTATAATTCCCCAAAACAAGTGCTGGTGAAGCTACCATGGCAACTGAGGCATCCACTATTTAATTGCAAAATGTTACTAAAGTTACAGGGCAAAAACCAGCAAATTTTCAACACCGAGATGCACAACTATCATTGTATCCAAATTTGCCTGAAATGCATACTTGTGCATAACTGTCCCCAGAAGTGACATCACAAGCGCTACCCAAATTGGAAGTGAAGTATACAAGATACGAAGATGTATACTTCTCGTATATTTGCAGTAAATGTGTCGCCCTTTTGGGAAGCAATTTGTAGGTTATTATTGATATGCAGTGTAATTATTTTATTTAAATTTTAGTAGGGCTTCCTTACTGCTTGTTAGCTTGGAATTTTGAAACTGAGTAAATAATTATCGTAAGGTGTACCTTAAAGAAAGGCCTAAACAATAAACTCGCACTAGGCCAACATTCATAACCTACAAAAGCTACGGCAAAACAAGCAATCAAAATTGCAAACTTGCGTACGATCAGCAAGACAACAAACTTTATGGAAATCAAATTGAAATATTTAATCCTTTATTTAACTCTATAACTTTTTGTAATTATCTAGTTATTTGTAGGAACGCACATTCACTAAAAGTGATCAGCTGGCTAATATATGTTGCAGAAGCCAACAACACTGCATGTCTGAATTCATCAAATTTGGTGCAAGGCTAAGTAAAGTATGCAAGGATGTGAGTACACAATTATATACCTAATTTGGACACAGCCTACAATTGGTATTTTTTTTTTTTTACAAAAATAAGAAATTAATATACTTTTGTTAAAATTATGACAAAATTGGAACCACCATAGGGATTGCAAATGTAATGTCACTGATACTGCACATGGAAATTGTGCATGCATGCATGCAGGCATTCTGTGACTAGCATCCACCCAACCAGCTAATGGGAAATAATACAACAGGTATAGGCTATTCATGGTTAAGTGAGCAGCTAAATTTTCCCTTTCAGCATATTTCTACCTTCCTGCACTGTTTTAATATAAAAACTGCAACGTGTCTGAAACAGTGTATACATTTCACCCCCTCACAAAAGTAAACATCTGTGGTTGCAATAAAATACATTTAATATTGGTTAAAACCAGTTGGAGGGCCTTAAAATATGATCACTTCACTGCAAGTAGACTGTAGTAAGCAGCAGGTTAAGACACACACATACAAAGTGACATATGGCACACTTATGTACTTACGATGTATACATATTTGACACACAAACTGGATGTAGTAGTATTGTAATCATAATAATTTAATTTTAACATAAAATCAGAAATGTTGATAAGGATTTTAATACTAAAGAGTTATCATTGAAGAACTGCCAAAATTTTAAGTGAGTCCAAAACAGTTATTACGGAAAAAATTTGGCATGAAAAATGTTAATGAACATTCTTACATCACCAGAAGCCCACACCAATTTTAATTCCCTATTTTCTTTTTTTCTACGGAAAAAATTGTTCACTGTTTTAACTTTACCAATTTTTTTTAGCAAGCAAACATTTCAAATAATTTTACAAGTATGCTGTAATTTTGGATTAGTATAAAAATACCAAGAGTGATTTAAGGCTTAGTTATAAGATGTGTAATAACAGCTTTGGGCTCATTGTAACAAAATGTTTTTAATGAACACGCCAACCATGTAACATTCCTGTTCACCACGCTTCATTGCAGCACAAGATGTATGTGAAGCTGAAATCACCACCGGTTGTAGGCATGCTACAGGGGCTGCATGGACAACGTTTAAAACCACCTCACCTCCTCCGGTGGACTTAAAAAAAACTCATTACTGCCCAAAACAGAACTCGTTACCGGTTCCTTCTGCATGCACATGGACCGCTCACCCGCTGCTTTCCTCCACGGACAGGACAAGAAAAAAATCTACAGCTTTGTCAACATTCCAACAAGTTAAACCAAAACAATCAAATGCCAAAGTTATATCACAGGATGGTCAACAAGCCACATCTAATTTTAACTGTGGCACACATACTATTTCACTTTAATTAAAATTATGCTGCATTGCAAAATGAAGATGGCCACAGCAGTGAGGAAAATGTTATTCTTTCAGATTTGCTGCTGCCCTACTCAAAAAATTTCATTCATATAATTTAATATCTAGTAATGAATTCTGATGTAATTATCTTACCATACATACTAAACCAATTAGAATAATTGTGACTGACTTACTACCCACTATTTCCAACAGATTCTCTCTCTAGTAAGTTTTATGGATGTAACATATTTAAAAATAATATACCAATATTAAGCAGTGTGTTTTAATTTTATCTCAATATCACTCAGCTTAAAATTTCACAAAATAAATTTTGCTAAAGCACAGTACATAAAACTTTTAGGCCATCATTTCTAGAATGAATGTATGCCCCCCCTCTAAAAAAAATTACATTCATAGCATATTTATGATCATGCAATCAGTGTTTTTAAAGCATTAATTTAAAAAATTTTATAACTTGGTTTTTACTCATACTTAGCGTACACAAATAATATCACATTTATCAATAGCTACATATAAAGTTCGTAGAGATTGCTAAAAGAAATACTGGCGTAAGTCCTATAATTCGTACTGATTATGAACTGTGCTTTTATGTAACTAGCATTAATGGTGTAATTAAAACCATACATTTAAGCCAAAACTAGCAAACAATTCTTATTAATTTAGCACCACATGCAGAAAAATATGAACTAATTTTCTAAAGGGACTAAATGTTTACAATTAGTACCCTAGTCAAACATTCAATGTCTCTAATCTGTTCCAGATACGGCAATTTCGCAGAAATATACTACAGTATGTATCAAAATACCATTTGCCATAAAGTCGGTCCAAATCGGAGACAAACTAGTCTCCCACTGGGACACACAGAGCCAATAAGAAACAACCTTTTCAGGTCCTCCAATCAGACAGCAGCTACCCTCTTATTGGTCGTGCACGTAAGTCTATAATTACTTCACCATTTATTCCCTAATGTATTGTTTCTTTAATCACCTGAGGATGGGAGCAGATCGCGACTTCCAAAAAGTTGTGACATTCTACTGTTTTCATCTTGTTGCTGTACATTTGGCTGCATTTTTTAAACTTGCGCTCTCAGTGTTTGTGCTGTTGATCGTCTGACTGTATCATTATATTTTTTTGATGCTTTTATAATTATTTTTTTGCTTTTGGGTGTTTTGTATGTAAATTTTGCTGATGATGCGTAGACACATTTATGCTGTCTTTGTTGTTTTTTCTTGTCTTGTTCATTGCCACACTGAATTATCATACTTTTTTGATCCTTTTATAAGTCTATTTATTTTGACCTTCTGCCGTGTGTGGTTCTGATATTTTCATATTGCCATAATTATGCAGTCCTCGTTTCTGTGTTGCATCTATTGTGTTCGTTTTTTGGTTACTTTTCTCGTGGACACTGTAGGCAATGGATATCCTATCAAAATTTGAATTAAATTCCACCACACCAATGATATTAAACTTCAGAAACAACAATTCCAACACACCACTGATATTAAACTTCAGAAACAACATAAACTCCTGAAATCTGACATATTTCCACAGTTATCAATAGACCCCAGTAATTCTCCTGTTTACTCTGCAAAAGATCAAGAGACGAAACATTTAATCACTAGTATGTATTACGGTACTTGTATTAAATACATTAATTTAAGTTTGTCACATTTTTATTTGAAATTTGTGTATGATATGTATGATGATATTCTGAACTACTGAATCATTAATGGTTGTCAGACTTGCACTACACTACTCGCTGCAAGACAAAACCTACCATTATATAAAAGTCCACCATAATGCACATGCGCGTGCATGCACACACAAGAAACTATTACAAGTAATGTGTATATATAACACAAATACGTGTAGGCTGTTCATAACAAAGCGAGGACTTCTGAAACCAACCTTTGAAAAAATTAATGCCTAGTTACTGCACATAATTCAACATTAACATTGGTTCAGTAACTTTCCACACAGCTGGCAGTGAAATAAGGAAATAAGTACAATGTGTTAACATCTTATTGAAACAATGTGAAAATCCATGGCAAATTAAAATTATTTCTTTGTTTGAATTATATTGTATAATAGCCTATTTAAGTCTCCAACGACTCCAAAATTTATCTTGGTTTATGCAATGACAAAGCATAACGATCTTGCTACACATTCAACTTGTCACCAATGGGCTGTATATGCTGCCTGCAATGTTAAGAATCGACAATACTAAACATGCTGTATAATAACTGTATATGAGCATTATATTTGTAGTAAACAAAATAAAATTTTAGTATAAAGAACTTTTCACTTTGAGTACATCTTTACAATTTTTGTCAGATGTAAAAAGCATTAAATATGTCTTCAGTATAAGGTAGTTTTCAGTATTGAGTATACAATTTAAAGTCCACTTGGGTACTTTGTATTGAGATTATAATGCATGACGATTCATGATAATCTTAGAAGGCTCCTAAGAAAAAAAAAAAAAAAAAAAAAAAAAGCTACAAATAATGCTGAAAAGCGTTAAAAATCTAAAACAGATCCACAAATTCCTACAGAAAAGTGAATACAAGCAAAGTCTGCATAACTTTGCTTCCCAGAGCACGAGCAATGCAGACAAACCTGCACGATCTCCGCATTTGTGCAACGGGAAGACGCGCAGCACAGATTATGCGTGAACTATTTTTTTTTTTTTTTTGGATATTGCACATTCGACTTCACTATTTGCAAACTGTTGGTACAGTGTAGACAAAGAAAGAACTATTTGCCAAATTACAAATAATGTTGAGACACAATTTCTAACCATGGCTGGACAAAAATTCTTTCAAACATTATACTAAATCGTACTTTTTTTATTTACGTTCTTTACACGTCCTGAAGGACCATTGCAATGGTAAACATTCGCTGTCCATTGCCAATTCAATAACAGTTACCACCATTATTATACCCTACTGTATGCATGAAAAAAAAAAACAAGGGTACAGATAGACCATAAGTCCAAAATCAGACATATTAATCGTCAAATTTCAAAACTAGAAACGTCTGACACACTCATAATACTTCAGCACTTAGTGAAAAGATCCATGAAATCAACTTTAGCTGTCCCTTGCTTGTAAAAATCGTAATAAAATTACATAATATTTAATTTATTACATATTTACACAAATAGACTAAGTGGGTCATGACTTTGTAATAAGTGAATGTGGCCTGTCAAGCATTGTAATTATTTGTTTTAAGTGGCCCAATAGGAAAACTAAATAAATAACCCAGTAGTAGACTGTAATTCACGCAGTAAACTGTAAACATTGAATATGAAATTAAAAATATACAGCAATGTTCATATTTGCAGGCAGTGGAAAGATACAAATAGGCTTAACACAGAAGCAGGGCCTTCAAAAGTGCACACTTTATCATGAATGGTCTTCGAAAACATTCATGTTACTCTCAATCACAAACTATAAAACATTTTATAACACCAAAATACACATGTGCACAGAATGGAGACATACATGCCCCTTCATTGCACAACTTCCAGCAATGAAAACTGGAAATTATTGTATTGACCCACTGGATGTTTTTAATTACACTTGTGAAACTTCATTATCATTGAAATGAGAGAATAATATGAATACGTAACACAGTGTAAGAAAATCAAAACAGTAAATTAAAGTCTCTTATTAAAAGTTACTGAACAAGGAATACAAACTTATGCCAACATGCGTGAACTATAAGGCCGACTCTTGCTCACTCACCATTTGTCTCATGGCCTCTATGCGCAAGTGCTCAACTGACATGCAGTCTTTCCGCCGGCGACTCGCCTGAATGTTACTAAACCGTGACCCTATACTTTTATGACATGCTAATAAAGATTAAAAAATTATGCATGTCCAAACACAACTCTAAACTTTAACATTTAGCAGCTAAAATTGATTCTGGAAAAACTGTTTTTTTTTTTAAAGCCATTTTTATACAAAAAAAAAAAAAAAACAATCCATGGAGTTGAAATGAGAACCTGACACTTGTATTTGGGCACGAGAGGTTTCTTAAATTATTTTCACATTTAGATATGGCTACAAAAATACAACAGATTCTGAATAACATGTATATTTACAAAACCTCTGCAATGCACATCACGTGTCTGTAGGCAGAGTATTTAAAGTAACAGAAATGGTGTATGCAACATACAGCATTATGCCGCTGTATTCTTTCGCATTTCAACTACAAAAAATTACAATGCAAGAAAGGAAAAAAAAAAAAATATCATGCACTAGGTGACAAGCATGCCAACTCAACTACCAGCCTGCATGCTGGTGGGTGCTGTGGAGCATATGTAGTTGTGGGCAGTAATTTTATTTTCGGAGGTAGGTTTCAAAAATGTTTACCAGTGACAGTCCAGTAATTTCCTACTGCTGGTCGGTAAGACGGCCCTGCCAGCCAATAGGAACTAGATACCAACAAATTCTAAAACTATAGCTCTCATTCCACAACAGACAAGCACACCGCCTGAAAACTAAAATAAGCCACCACTCTAGACAATATTGCTGCAAGAGAGAATGTCGTTATATCATCTACCACTTCTCCGATCACTATCAATGTGCCTGAAAGGTATTCACTAAAGATAAACTTAACCTTCACTTGGAGATACGTTGCAGTTGTTTCGTAAACTGTCTGGTAACATTTGGAAATATGCATGTGTACTGTCATGTACACGTACATAATGCAGGAATACGTTAATTTTTGTTCAGCTGAAATCAGTTCAGTGGTTTTCATTTTAAGTTAACATAACCTCACTCTCCACACGCATGGCAACATCTATAATGTTATGTACTGTTGCCATGTAGATTACATGCACACTTTACGACCAAACAGTTTTAATGTAACCAACCTAAAAAGCCATGTTAGGAAAAGTTTAAACAATTAAATATGTTGCTGTACATGAAGAAAATGTTATGACTAACACAGGTGAACGTAATAATGTAAACTCGGCAGGTATATTTTATCACGCATGTACATTTTGCCAAATAACTGAGATTATTTTTTCAATTAACATGAGTAAAAGTTGCGATTAGCATCACTGTAAAAAAAAAAAAAAAATGCCATTTAGAAATACAAGTATCACTCAAAATTTATTTTTAGCTTTAGCTCAGTGCCTACAACCAGAGAGAATACAATGCAGTTCCATTTAATGTATGTGACACTAATATCTTATTTCAGTTATTTTATTATGCAAATTTATAATTGTAGTAACTGACAAGTCCTATACATGTACCTAATCTAGGGTCAATTAGGGTAATTGTGAACACTTTTCTTCTCGTTATGCACGGTCCGGCTCTGTGGGAGGCGACCCACCTAACACTCCCTTCCCCCGGCCATCCCCTACCCCAGGGCAGCTGGGGAAATGATTGACAGCGGTGACATAGATGGAGTCTCAGACCCCCTCCCCCCTCCTGCTGGAGAAACAGACTAGTGTAGAGGATGCGCAAGAATATTCTGGGAATTGGGACCCTCAGCACAACACATCATTTAGAGGCATTTCAGGATGATGGCCTTCGACCCTATAAATAGTGCACTAGTGCAAAGGCCGGGAGTCTCTGATGAAGGCCATCTGGCTGAGTGCGGGAACTAAGTCAAATGCGGTGAGTGACCGACAATGACAGGAGATTGCGAGACGATGGCGGACAAGGTGTTCGTGCGTGGTGGGAATGGACGAGAGGACGAGAAACCCAACAAGTGAAGGCTACTGAGCGTGACGGCACTCTGAGAACTCTAGAACATTGAGGACTGGTGGGACATGGACTAAACTGAGGTGGGGAACAACATGTGATACTGACTTTATTGTAAATATTGGAACTGTCAAGTATGGGCATGTCATTTGTAAAATAATTGAATACATTTTGATACAGTATCTATTAGGATTGATTTATAATTATTTTATTACTTTAATTTATTAAAAATAACTGTAAATTGTATTGACTTAAGTCATTAAATGTTAACAGCAAGTGATATCAATTTATTGTGAGATGTTTAGTCGAGAGAATTTTGTCTTAAGTGATTGTAAATAAAATTAGAAAATTATACTGTAATTAACTCTCTTACTTAATTAAGACCTCAATCCCTTTAACGAACTTGGTTTAGCCCACTGACTTTCGAGAGAAAAAGTGTCACAATAAGAAATGCTAGAAACTTCTATGCAAAAAATGTAACAGTAAAAACATAATTTTCTTTACGAAAAAACTGTGTGTGATATCTTCAGACCATGCTTACTCCTTGCACCATTATGTCACCATACTCCTAATCAACAGACTAAACTGCACACACATGTTTGTAATGAGTTTTGTTTCGCGCACCACCCAAAATATCAGCAAGAATAAATTTCCCAGCATTGATATTAACAGTTATTTGTGGTGTTTCATACTCCACTTCAGGAATTTCAGAAGCTAATAAGTTTTCAGTATATGTCTCTAGATTTCCATCTTCATGCTCTGTATCCGTTGCAGACTGGTTTGGACTTTATTAACCACTACTGTCAGAATGGTGGCTGTTGTCCTCCTTACATTGCTTTCTTCTTTTGGGATTTCCTTTGCCTGTAGCTAATCCTTTAGTATTCTTCAATTTTGGGGTTTCCTTTTTAGTAAGTCTTCTTAATTTTCCAGTCTAAGTAGAACTACTTCTGATGTTCAGGGTCTCACCATACTTCATAGATTTCAATCTCGACATGGGCCCCGTGTCTTCACCATCTTTGGACTTGTTCTGCAGTCTCTTGCTGATTCAGGAGGAATAGTTGTATTATGTGTTTGGTCTAGATTATGTGCTTGCAAGGAAACACACTGGGATGAAACCTGTGAACTTGAGGATTGAATCATGTTTGAACACGTGGTTTGCATATCAAAAGCTTATGAAGCTTGGCACTACGACTCTCCTTGACAAGTCACTTTTGCTCGACGTTCCCTGTATTTTTGCCAAATCCTCAGGAAACTTTTTGTCATCTACAAGATAAAGTCCAGTTGTGATTTCCAACTGATATTGATTCCTTCCACAACTTGTGGGAGGAGTTCAGCGAATTTGCCTTTTGCCAATCACCCAATTACTTGAAAACCAATCTGAGCTTTTCCAAAGTTAATCAACTACTTGTCTCATATTGTCTTCAAAGGCCAAAACAGTTTTGTCAAGTGACTGAATTTTAGGTTAGGTCTAAATGTAATCACATTGAGCAGCTGGCCAATTACAGCCATTCCATTGGTACCCACTTCTGGTTGCTAAGATGTTCTTAATTTAGTAAAAATCTATTAATATTAACAAAAGTACCCTAAATGCAAAAACTCAGAACAACATTTCAAAATAAACTGTTCCCAATTACTTACTACCTTTTTATGTTCACAAATACCTTTGAAAAATAATACAAGGGTAGTTGTGAACACTTTTGTTTGAGATAACTAAAGTATTTTCAAAACGGTTACTAGCAGAAATATTAAAAGTGATTGTTTCTACATGCCTAACAATGAAGGAAACAAAAAAAGGAAAACCCAACATCCGTATAAAATTTCCTTGAAGTTTACGGTACATACATAATCTATCTACAAATATGAATTACTTTTTTGTATTGGAAAAAAAAAAAGGTGTTTACAATTGAAAAATTGTGATGGTAATGATCTTAAGGCTCTCTACATTGCAATTTAAGGAGACGTAATATTAAAAGGAAACACGTTCACAATTACCACATGTTCACAACTACCTTAACTGACCCTATACAATATTGTGGTAGCTTCATTGCAAAAAGGTGAAACGGGCATCATCAATCGCAGTCTGTTGTGGAATGAATAATTGAATGAACAAATTCTTATTTCCACATTAATATATTTGGCCTACTCATTTACGACAATCAAATGAAAAGAAAGAACGAAGCGCGCGATTATTACTGAAATAATAATGGCAAAGACACACAGACTACACACATAGCTGCACACACACACACTACGAATGGCTATTAATTGGGAGAGTACCTAATCAAATTAAACGAACTTCAGTACCATATAGGTTGCAGCTGTTACTGTGATCATGTATGATATTCAAGCGTAGCCTCCTTGCACTGAAAAATACAGTTCAAGCGGACCCACACATTACGCACCGAGCCAGGGTCCTCAGGGCCAGCAGGGGAGTATATCCCCAAAACAATGATTCAAGGCATGCCCGACACCGCAAAGCTTGGTGTTTACCATAAGCAAGTAAATTTGTGTGTGTGTATTGGCAATATTGTGAATTTTGGTATTGTTCGGTTACGACGTTTTGCAATTTAACATATTTTCGTGATATAATATGATTAAGTAAATATTTTGATCACTTTTATCCAGCAGTTGCCCTGATGTTCATTAACTCTACCCACAATCGTATTTGTAGCTTGTATTTGTACTATTGTCAACTTGGGTATTGTTCTGTCAGGTGTTTTTGCAATTTAATATGTTTTTGGGCTCAAATATTATGATTACGTACATATTTTTCACTTGTTTTACCCCACAATTTTGCTGATCTGCATGCCATCCCCCACTATGATTTTTGTGATTTGTATTAATAATATCTTGATGCCCCCATGTAAATTCATGTTCTGAGTAATTAGTAGAGAAGAATTATACCACTCACCAGGAAAAAATTTCTTATTTTTGAAAAGCCCCTATCTGGACATTTACAAAAAAAAATTCTAAAATCATGCCATAGTCAGAACACACTACCATTTGAGTGGAGTCAAACATTTTAGAACAAAACCGCATAATATTAAAATGATACTAGTGCTTTTATCACATTTAACTGATTTGAAGAATATAGGTATGAGTTACAATAAAATATAGTACACCAAGACCTACATTTAGCTAGTAAAATATTTGAAGAGATTAACCATGCAGCAGTCAATAGTTGTATGAATGACTTTTTAAACCTAATTTTGGAATGACTGAATACCAAAATTCCATCCAGAATCCTAAAGAAAGAATTGCCAGCAAACTTAACCTGGGCGAATTTAAGGTGCAGTTACCAACTATCGCAACAATATAAAGAGGTAGTCAGAGCTGGCCATCGAGCTGAATTTATAAAAAGAAATTATCACAAAATCCAGTGTCCACAAGGAAAGCAGTGCGTCGCGTTTTGCCCGGTAATTGATAGGAAACCAGTGAAAGAGTTCTGCTCACCTGGTAACCGCATACTCGCGAAGTCCACAGTGGAGGTTCATAGCATTAAAAGTGCCTATACAGCCTCGTAGCCGCCTATCTTTACCAATCTTCCACGTCACGAACAGTGGGCTGCAAACACATAAAACAGAAATCAACGCATTGTTTACATTACACACACACACATTAAATATATTGGACGGGATTCTTAGAATTTCAAGGCCAATTTATAACCTTGAACGATTCTGCGTTTGACCCACTTATCAGTTATCTAGGACAAGAAAACCTACCGCGCACGAACCGTGACTTTACAAAGGCTATTTCTAACGAAACAAGAATTATCAACACAAAAACAAATGTACGGCTTTGTCACAGAAAAAACACTCCACGACTCCAGGTCATAATGCACGAATTTTAACCGCGCAAACACAATGAAATTTGATACTAAACATGACTCACTATGGATCGTTGCAGAAGTTCGGAGTTTTAGGAGGGTCCAAGCTATGTAGGTGGCAATATAACACATCAAAACAGAAGAAACACATTTCTGGATGTGCAACCATTCCATTCCGAACTCCATTTGGAATTCCTGAGGTGCCATTACAAGTTATACTTGTCGAATTGTTGAGCTTTTGTTTCTTCGTCCCACAACAGCCAGCCGCCATTTTCATGGATACTAACAAGTGACAGGAGAATTTAGAAAGGAAACCACAGTGCCATCGAGGAAGGCTGTTTCTAATAGCGCAAATTTTGATTCCAAAGAGGAAAGAACGTTTGCGAGAAAGCATGTAAATTTTACCAGATATTGCCGACATGAAATTGGATGGCTTTTGGTTGGACGAGTGTTGAGAGGAGGTGAATTTATCAAAAGAGAATTTTTGGAGAAGATGATATCACCCGACTGGCATCAGACACCAACGGTGGCGGGGTTAATGTTCCCGGAGCCACAGAGTGCTGGAGCAGTAGACTCTTGATGTTCTCCGGGTGCTCCGGGCCGTTCACCTGGACATAAGATTCCTTCGCTGGTTTGATACCCCTCACATAATCTACTAGCTTTGTTTATTAAATGGTAGGTATATTTAAGGCTGACCCACACACCTCAGACTGCATTTCTGAGAAAATTACACTCACAACATCACACGTGCCACATTTCTCTCCATATAACAGTTTGTCCAGGCGGGCAACCAAGACCACTGTAAATGGAGTTCACACTCTACTCACGCGCAGCAGGGCACGGCGAGGTTGTAGTGCATGTGAAAAGTGTAAGGAATATTCAGGGTACTTCATTGCAGTGCAACAGGCATCTGCCCAGCCGACTGGACATGACTCCAATCCGTGGAGGAATACAAATGCCAATAGATGATTATACAAGGCATAAGTGAATGGTTTATGGCTCGCACCACATAAGCAGGTATTACGTGTGTAATAAAGAAGTTCATTTCGTGTCTCCTTTTTTGTGTCCAGTCAATTTTATGTGTTTCTTGACAAGTCTGTTGTGTCCGTTTTTTGTCTATTCTTAGTTCATTTAATTTTCAGCAGTTATTTGCATGTGTATTATTGTCAAGGCTTCATGTGTAATTTGTGTACAATGTAACACCTAGAATTAAGCAGGTAAGCATAGCGAGTAGACATAAGAGTACAGGAAGTAGTCACTCCATGGCACGCAAGTCCGCTCTCACCCGCTCCTGCGCCAGGGTGGGAAGACAGTAAATGTGTAGCATCGAAGACGGCTAGTTGCGTGTGGTCACGCTCCGCATTTTCCCGCTCACCATGCGCCAGACAACATTTTTGAACCTATCATCTTTAATGTGCAATAGACACTTAATTATTCGGAACCACTTTATTTTCGATGCCTGATGCACCAACCTCACTTCCCCGGAGTTTACAGCGCTCGGTGAAGCATAGATATTCTATAAGTATTTCGCATGGTGCAAACCGTTTCAGTGTAACCACTGATGGCTAGTAAAGCCCGTCACCAGCATGTAAGATGCTTCCAAGCGAGAATATAGAGTCTCTAACCGAATAAATGCAACTGAGGACAGATAAGTATGTATATTATTCTGGTAGCCGGAAGGCATGTAAAGGCACATGCCCTCAGGTTACCCTCCAAAAATGTTGCAAGTAGTTTTCCAGTGTTTTCAGTGTGTTTACTTTCATCATGAGTATATTTATGGGCACGTAGTCAGTCCTGATAGTCAACAACACGAGACGTAACAGCATTAGTAATTTTAACACCAAAAATCACTGCATGAGCATGGCTTGTGACCAGCCCATTGGTTACCATTTAATAAACAACCATCAGTAAAACTACTGTAGTTACAGCATCCGAGGGGCAGAGGTCATCATCGATGATAGGTTTTGTCCGGCCGTACAACCCGGAGCAGCCCAAGAATACCAAGAGTCACCATGTTCCATTAACATAATCATTATTGGCATCACCATCAAAGATGCCTAGCACCTAGTCAGATAATACCAAAATTTTTAAAAGACATCACACCTCACCGTCCAGCAAAATCTAACCTAACTGCATTAAGAGCTACCACATGGCGACATTTTTGGCGCCCTCCCTTGGGGCGAACACTTTCTGTCAAAATTTTCCAGCCCAGAGTTTTTTGCACTTTTTCCGGACAAATTTCCAACAATTCAGTCATTAATGTCCCATTCCTGCCTGCACGCAATGAGAAAACGATGGGAGCAGTTCAACAAGGGCAGTGGCAGCAGCGTGATGTCTTCCAGATGCTATCCAGATGCCAGGAAACGTGCCACATGGTCGGCAACAAGGGAAAGTGAGCCAAACGTGGAGGGTCCACAATTGCAGCTTAGGAAAATGAATGCAAGGTGCAAGACAGTGCAGCACCAGGCACGTCAGTGCAGATTAAAAAAATAGGACAAAGTAAAAAAGCCTTAATGGCAGGTGCCATGGAACATTTCTAAAAGAATATGTGGAAACTTATGCCAAATATAAATTCTATTCGTATTAAGCCAATAAAGCAAGAGTTATTAAGTTTGTATTTTCATCACATTTGTTTTCACCGTTCACGTTAACCAGTACAAGTGTTATGTGTTTTATTCTATAGCTGGAAAAGCCTCTTTAAATTATTGTATTTTACATTGAGCAGGTAAGTATTAATTGATGCAAGCAAGAGTTTGTGTTGTGTAATGTAAGAAATAGTTCCTGCTAGGTGCGGTAACCCCCACCCGGGTTGCCAAGGTGCAAAGCAGTACAAAGCAGTAGCGTCTGAGACTCGCGAGGGCAAGTCTGTGTTGTGCACATCCGGCAGCATGCTACTTAGCAACTAACCATATTCACTTCAATACACTTTGTTTATATCGGAATTGTTTTTCATTAACCTCCGGGACACCTGCCCTCTCCCCCTGTAGTTATGCATTGCCCAGGGGGACTTAAAACTACTGTAACCATTGTGTGACCGTAAGCCGTTGTGTCTGTATAGCCCATCTGGCGGGCAGAGCAAAAGTACAATGTATAAGTTTTCTCAGTGGGAGTAGGCCATAAATAGCACTGAGGTACATGTGGAGCAGTAATTCAGTGTATTCTTATTTCTCTAGCCGCAAGGTTCATCAGCGCATGGGCTCTCAGAATACCCGCTCTTTATTATGTAAGTGTTAAGTGTTTTAAAAATGTCCTCTCGTTAATATTGCAAGTTCATAGTGTTTCGATGTGTGGTCAGCCGATGGCCCACCCGGTAGTGCTGGTTAAATTTTACGTAATGTGGTGTGGCACTCGCCGAGAGGTCTGCCGAAGGGAAATACGGTACAATTAATATTCTTAAATTATCTACTATAGGAAAGCAAATAATTAGTATCGAGATTTTTATGCCCTGGGTGATCGGCCTGTGGCACAGGGAACAGAAGAGTGAGCTTTACCAACTGACATGTGCCCACGTTGACAACTTCTCCTTTGCCCATTTGCCCGTTACAACAGGTTCCACAATTCAGTATGTAATGCAGTACGAGAGCAAGTGCAGTACAATGTGGCAAGGAACGACACATGTGCAGAGCAGAGTGAGCACGACCACGAGTCCATGGTGCAGGAATCCGAAAATAGACCCTGTGAAATTTCTGTTATTTAATTTGTGCAATAAAAGGGCAAGGTAAGTTCTCGCAAGGGGACACAACTAATAAAGAAACTTACCTTCGCAGCCCTAAAGCCCTCAGTGTTTCCAAATTGTCTTTTTGTAATTTTCTGTAAGGTTCATTCATGTGTCTTTGGATTCCACATCATCCACGCAGTGCAATGTTTTGATATGTTGAATAGTATTTACAGGGTTAATTTTAGGAGCAATTTGTAACAACCAGCACGCAGTATACATGCCCGATTTAAAATGTTGTGTGCAAGGAAGTAGTGCAGTGCGGGGAGCCAGCTCGCCAAGCCGGCCGGCACATCGCAGCTAAAAAGTTAGTAGTCATTCGTCTTTGTGAGGAGTGTGACGCTTCACATCGGGGCTCATGTTTCACTCGCTCGGGCAGCCACCACCATGTTGGACTAATCATTTCACAGCCATAGTTATTTTAGCATACTGGAACATTTTTATACTTCAGTTGCCCGAGACTCAACCACGCCTCGCACCAACTCATTCCTTGCATCGCCTGGGTAGCATTAAATTATACTTAAGTTATTTCATGTGATCATGTGTCTTTTGTACAGTATCACCCGCGCTGATGGGTATCGCAAGCATCGCCAAATGTAAGCTTTTCCCGATGGAAATGTAATCATGCAAATGAATAAATCGCAGCAGTGACGAGTCACACTGTGTGGTTTATTTCCAGTTCGCCACAATGCATTCTCCTGCCAATTTTCTCAAGGTGTAACTTATTGTGCAAGTATGTCTGAAAGGTCACGAGTCGGCATAATAAGTAACAGTGCTTTGTATGGGCGTGTGGGGAGCCCAGATATCCCACAATGCAACAAGTAAGGGAGTTATTCAGTCAGTATTAATTTTATTCTTCAAGGAGACAACAAATGTACTTGGAGGATTTGCCATGGTTGTCGGCCGAACAACCCTGGCGAACGAGTCCACAGCTGCACTCCGACTTCACGACACTGTCAACACGACAATATCTGGTGGCTTAGCTCTACTGAGGTTCCAAAACTATATTCACCGCCCCTCACCTAACCAATATTCTTATTGACAAATACCTTGGCACTAGTTGCCAGCCTCCAACACCTTGACCAATATCACAACATTAACTCTGCTGGGACAGTGTCTTGAACCCTGGGTAACTACATGAACATAGTAACCTCAACCTTGCACCAGCCTAATTTCCCTTCACCCGTCCATGGTTCCACCACACTGTGTCATATGTCACACATTACGAAGTATGGCTTTAGCAGAGAGGAGTGGGCAAGCTGTGTTGGAGCTCAACTCCAAGGGGACGCGCACTCTTGGTGGCATTCTCTAAACCACTATGGCCTCCAGTGGGAAGAGTTCCACTGCTCATTACAAGGACAGAAGCATGACGAATCAGTGCGACGACAATGCAGGAAGTTGACGTGGTTTCCAGGCTCCAAGGATGGTGCTTTCACCCATCTGACTTCTCAGGCTGGTAAAGCAGTTAGAGTGCCAGTGCCAGCCCCATTTGGAGATAGGTGAGATAGGGTCGTGTACCGATGGCCCAAGGGTATCCCTAGTGTCTGTGTCGTTGCTGTTGCAGGTGCAAGTTACCACGTGAGCTTACTCACACAGTGGTTAAGTTGATGGTTTTTAAAATCATAGAAAACGTGTGCTGTAGGCCTCCCACACAATGTTTACTTACTCTGATGCTGCACTGTCTTAGGAGACAGCTCCCGTAAACTACAATTGTAAACATTGTTACACTATTTCCTTAAGGATGCTGTTCCCAAAATTACTTTGAGAGGTAAAAAGTCAGTAATAAGAGTGGATTCTGGTAGAATACATTTTATTTATGTAAAACAATTACAACTCATTTAATGAATGTGGTGAATGATGCGGGTTCGACACTTCTTAAGTCTGTCGATGACCTGTAACTGAACACTGTGCAAGGCCCTTAATGTTTAATTTTACACTAAGTTACCGCTGATGGGAAAAACAGCGGGCCTAACCCTCGGTACTTTAAAAAGAGAAAAGGTTTCTATCAATTAACTTACTATTGCTGGTTGAAGTGATTAAGTCCAAAATGCCGCGTACCGAGGGTGGTCACACAGCTGACCTTCCACACGGCTGCTCTCTTCGCCTGCCCAGACCAAGCCGCCAACATGGCCACGACGAAAGTTTCAAGATCCCGCACCGAGGTTCACATGAACTGGTCAGTGGTAGCCCGTTCTTCCTGCCACCAGCGCATCTGCTGAAAGCATTCACCGGCCATTTGCTATGTCAGTGCCATAGACTACGTTCCATGTGGCTGTGTAAGTGCATCAGTGCAGTACAAATCAATGTGTTGTGTATGTTATTTGTTTTGAAATGGCCTTTTTCTAATGTTTACATTATTTGTGTGTCAGCGCTTCAGAGTGTTTGCCATGTATGAGCCACAGCACCCTCCTGCCACGTCTCGTGTTTAAGTTTTGAGAGAGAGTATTATTATGATCATGAAAAGTAAAGATGTCTGCTAAAGGTGAGTGACATGCACGCAAACCATGTACATGGAATATTCATGCAGAATCCCAGTGTAAATATTACATGTAATGTTTACAGTTGTGTTGTTTACATTTTTCACAGTGCTATGCCATGTTATGTTTTGTTGTAACTCAAGTGTGTAATGAAGCTCTCATGCATATGGTTAAGATAGGTGAAGAGTACACAAACCGTGTACACGAGATATTTATAACAATATAATTAATTAAGTGTATTGTATCTTCATGGCCAGTATTAAATAATTGAGTTTGAACTGTCATTATGCAGGTCAAATGCAGTAGTGCCCCAGTCCACTCTGGAACACTATGGATAATTCTTGTAGATAATGATTTCAATGGTTTTGTATTAATTTTTATAATATTGGTTTTCATGTGGTGTTATGTTTTGAAAGGACAACATAGATAATGTAACATAGAGACTGGCCAACGGAGCCAAGTGGCAGAGGCTATGAGCCGGCCACGGATCCACGGTCTGTTGTCCACAGGCTTTATATAAAGTGTGTCCGAATACTAATATTTACTTCTACAATGATTACTGATGCCGGTAGGTGTGTCAGAGTGGTGTAGGAATGGTTTTTGGGATGGTGTAAGTGAGGTTTAGGATGTGATGTTACCCAATAGGCACTGGGTACTGCCGAGGCGATGTCAACTCTGCTGTTCTTGGGGTTGCGTGCCGTCCACCCGGACCCAATCTCCTCACCGATTATGCTGGTGACCTGTGCCCCACTGACTGTTACTGCAGATTAATGATCTTGTAGGTGTTTGATAAATGGTAGCCTATGGGTCTACAACATACCATGTTGTTCTTTGTGGGAAAAATACCTAACTATTACAGGCGCTTGTGTGGACTGTCGGGGCCTCCCACGAACCCATACAATGTGAAACAAAAATTATGAACACTTGCAGATTAAATGACATACGTAAGTCGAATGAGCAGGTATTGTAAGGGCCTGTCCCCTGACACGAATGATGCGTCGTTAATAAAGTACTTACCTTTCAGTTCACAGTCCTATTTATTACATTAAATTACATTTCCTTCTATGAGGGCACTTTACATGAACACTGCTAGCTATTATAATCGACCATGCAATAGAACTGATAAAACGCCTTGCGACAAACAATGGTTACTGCAAAATAAAGCTCCCTGGGGCGATGTTATTCACAAGGGGTGTAGAGGTGGCTTACCGAGCGGCTATAGCAAAGAAAGGTTCCAGTATTACGTACAATATATTGCAGTTTATGTCCAGATGCAAAATATTGGAGGCTGCCCGGCATGAGCGGGAAAATGCCAGAGTTTACGAACACACTCCACCTCTGTTGGTTGCTATGCACTGGATTGCCTTAGCTTACCCTCGTGCCGAAATGGGTCTACTTTCTGTCGTGACTTGCAGTTGCTGCTCTTGCAACATATTACATTTCTACTTAAACATTAAAAAAGCACAAGAACAACTGTGCAACACAAAACTCTTGTGAATGGAATGGACAAACCACTGTGTGAATGATAAAATAAATAATGAGATGTAACTCTTGCACTGTAACAATTAACACTCAAACAAAACCAAACAAGCATTAAATTATTTAATCAAAACACACCAGAAATGTCTTTAATTATGCATTTATAATCTTAGTTCCAATGATCGGCCTATTTAGCCCTATTCTGCGGTGTCTTCATGGAAACCTCCGGCTGCTCTGCTGTCTGATTGCCCCAGAGACCGGGCACACACTCTATGCTGCGCAGAGTGTGCAGCCCCGCTATGGCATTATTGTAGGCTACAGCTGGGCAAATAGCCTTATGGGAAGGAGCACGTGGCACACGTTAACCATCCCTCATTTTGAGACTGTTTGTAGGCTATCCAATTTTACTGTCATCAGCTTCAGATGCGAGCCGGCCCGCGTGACTGCTGCTGGTACCACCACTCTTTTATTCATGCAGCATGATTCATTGGCGGTGGTTGCCCCTTCCTGCCAGGCAACTCCGGCTACTTGCATTGTTTACACGGGGGTGGCTGGCATGCCTGCCGATGCGACCGCCGAAGGCCGGGAAATATCCCTGATCGCAGCCCTCTCTGCAACCTTACTCGCTGCCTTGCTGGTTCCACCATCTCCGGGTGCGACCCGGCTGAACAGCCACTGCAAACACACCTGCACTTGCATTAACACATTTCATTAGTTCAAACAGCTCATCTACATGCTCCTCATGCTTGCTTGCTCCTATTGCTCTGCTTGGGTTTCCTCTACTTGCACTTGCAAATGCTCTCCACACTCTTCCTGCTCTTATACTTGCATTTCTGGACTCATTACGGGTTCCCTGAGGGGCGTATCGACACTTAATAACTCCTGCTTACATTCCTCCTCCTCTGAATCTCTTTGAAGTGCTGATGCACCTTCTGCACCACTCCTCTCCTCCTGGAGCTCCTCGACGGTGTTTCCATCCTGCCTCACCTCTGGTGGTTAATTTTCATTGGCTCACATGGGCGGTTCCTCTGCTGGGTGTCCTCCCTGTAGAACAGACAAACCTCATGTCTCCTCTCGCTCCTCCCTGAGCTCAGCATTGCCTATGCTATCATGGGGTTGGGACACTCCAGGAATTACTTCGTCGTCGACGGCACCTGGGGTTAGCCGGATATTGTCCCGATGTACCCTAACCATCCACCTTCCCATGCGGACTGTGTGTGTGGTCAGCCTGTGCATTTGTAACACTTGATGCAGCTCACTCCATCGTGCTGCTAACACTGCACAAAAGTCTCTCTTTGCCGTGGACATGGGGTGCATCCGTACATATTCTGCCTTTCTTTCAGTACTTTAGGTGGTGGTCGGTTTGTAACCGGTAGCCATCATGCCGCATAACGATCTTGCTGTTGCCTCACTTCATGGAAGCATCTCTGCCGTCGTCGTCACTGTGTGTCGTTGCTCGGCATATCGCTGCTGTCCTCTAGTTGCAGACATTTTGCCTCCCCTGGTAGTCGTACATTATGGCCAAACAATGCTTCAGCGAGTTACCTTCCAGTTGCCTAATTGACTCTTCTCCTGAGTGTAGAAAATGGCGGGAATGTGGACCACCCAGGTGGTTGGTCCTCGAGGCATTCACGACCGTTGTGACGTGATTAATGAGCCATCTGGTACATATCTCTCTCCACTTATGGCCTGCAAACTGTGTGCTGTTATCTGTTAACAGCTTTCGCTGAAATCCTCAGTGCGAGAAATATTACTCCTCGAGAACTCTTGCCACATTCCTTGCGCTTGCTCCGCTAGTGGGGTGGGCCTCCGTCCATCGCGAAAAATTATCAGTCACCACGACTAGAAATCGTTTATCCCCTCTTGTCCATGGGTATGGACCCATCAAGCCCAAACATACTGTCTCAAATTGTTTACGAGGCATGCGCGGACGCAGTTGCTGCCTCCTGTCTGCACGACGTGTCCTGTAAAGTTACACTCCTGGCATTACATATCTTATTGCATCCCTGCTTAATCCTGGGCAAAAAAAATGGTCGTGTATTTTACTGACCGTCTGTTCAATGCCTGGGTATCCAATCACGCTGCCACAGTGTGAAAAGGCGAAAACTAGATCCCTCGCACACGTGGGGACATACACCCTCCATTTTCCCGGCTGTTGAACCGAACAGGTCTCCAACCTGCTGTCTATGATGTGTCATCCCTCCAATTCTCGCTGTCACATTGTCTCGTCTTTTCCTGCAGAATCGGCAACTTCTTTGCGCCTCAATGACTTCTCTATACAATCCGTTAATCAGGCCTTCATTGTTGGCGGTTGTGATTTGTTGTATGTATATCTCCGATACTGGCTCGTGCGTGTTTGAGGGTAAAATGTCCTCCCATCTTGCTTCATCCCGTGCATTCCCCCCATTGTTGGTATTACATTACAACGTATCCGCCAGTTCATTTTCTTTTCCAGTCAATGTTCCACTACCACGTCGTAGGCCTTCAAGTGTAATACCCATCGCAAAAGTTTACGCCTTGCTTCTCGCATACTATGCAACCACACAAAGCACCTATTGTCATTCTGTAGTGTGAACCTCTGGTACTCGAGGTATGCACAGTATTTCTTGACCTCTCAAATGACTGCCAGGCATTCTCTCTTGGGTTACGTCATAATGTCTCTCAGTCTGTCCCAGTTTAGCACTCACTTAGTCGATAATGTGTTCTCCCCACTGTCACTAACCGGGTATAATACTGCACCTATTCCACATTGGCTTGCATCATTTGAAGGTACAAATGCTTGCTCACATCGTAACATGGTAGTGTCGGACATGATCTGAATTCACGCTTGATGTCTGAGAATGCTTTCTCCATCTCGCTTGTACACTGAAACCGTTTCTGCAGGGACAACTGCTCTGTTAAGGGTGCAGTGATTGTTGCGAACCTTGGGATGTGCTATCGCAACCAATATATGAGTCCGAAAAACTTCCATAGCTGTTTGAGTGTTTTAGGCTGTAGGTAGTTGTCAATGAGCCTTAATTGTTCCAGAATCGCCCTGATTCCCTCCTGATCGACTACGTGGCCTAATAAATCAATGCTGGTTTTACCCACATGCAATTTCTCAATCGAGTACATGAGGCCATTGATTGCGAGCCTCTCCAGGACTAATGTTAAATGATGCATGCATTCCTCCCAGCTGTTTCACCAGATAATTATACGTCATCGAGATATGCCATCCAGCACACATACCACCATTGCCTGGAATGTCGCAGGTACACATTTGAAACCAAATGGCATTGCAAAGAATTGAAACCGTTGGCCATCTGGAGCCGTGAATGCAGTTTTTGGTCTGTCTTCAAGTTTCACCAGCACATGACAATATACGCCTTTCAAATCCAAGGATGTCCAATCTTACGCTTTCCCGAATTTGCTTAGTGTTTCTTTCACACTTATATACAGCAGAAGTGAACTGCATGTTACCTGGTTCAATGATCGGAACTCTACACAGAATCGCCAAGTTACATCTTTTTTTGGAGTTTACGTGATCGTGGAATTAAACTGAATATCCGTCGGCTCGATCACTCATTTTTAAGAATCTCCTAAATTTTCGTTTTTATTATCTGTGTTTGGTGCGGCAAATAGCCTCGCGGGCTGGTGTGTACCGGCTTTTCATCTACCAATGGTATTGCATGCTTAGCAACGGTTGTACACTTCAATGTATCGGTTCCTGTCAAATACATTGCAGCATTCGTCAAGGATATGCTGAAATGCGGCCTGGTACTAGTTCGGGACCTGGTTGTTAAATTACCCTAGCTTAACTTAGGGTAGGCTTCCCGTCGGACAGCGGTCCAGGTTGTCCACAGTGCGTCTTTCTTTCGTGCCAACATGTATTATCATTATGGCTGGCTCCACGATTGTGTGTTATGTTAGCCAAGGTATCCCCAAAATAGCTTCGCCGCAATCTCTGGTTAACAATGGCAGTTGTTTTTGCTTCAATGTTACGGACTTAGACCATTACTACTGCCTGTGCTACAGCCGCACTACAATTCTTGTTTGTGGCCAACCGAATCACGTGGTCTGTAGGCATCATGTCCTGCTCATCTACAAAGTGTGGTCGTATGAAGATGTGTGAGGCTGCAGTATCGATTAAGGCATGGCATAACCGGCCGTTGACAGAAACTAAAATGCGGATAAATGGTGCATGACTACTGCTCATTTGCTGTACCAATACTTGTTGTGGGGTTAATTTTGTATTTGTGATCCGAATTTTAGCGTTTTACGGTTGCTTATGTTCCGGAACTTCTTTGACTTGCCTGATTTGTTGGTTATTTGGGCATTTATTATGCAAGTGGTAGTGTGGGGTTGGGCAGTACGTACACAGATGTCGAGGTGGGTATTCCGAATTCCATCCTTGCTATTGGCTATTACCATTACCTGTCATGTTCTGGTACTGTGGCTTCTGGCCACTGGACTCCATGTCTCCACTCCTCTTCTGATCCTGCTTATACATGTTTCCAAGCATTTGCCCTTGATACTATTTCCCATGCTGTTGCCCACTATATACCTTCTCTGTTATTATTACTACAGGAAGGATGTGAAAAACGTTGTGATCTACCAGAATGATACGTGCTTAGACTGTCCTCTCTCTGCTCGTGTCGCCCTCTTACTACATTTGCATCATGGTGTGGTGATTCATGAATTCTCTCCAGGATTATTGCTCCGTGCATTAACCCTTCTAATGTTCCCTTTAACAAAGGTATCAAGGCTGCTCTGAATTCAGGTCGATCCATTTCAGCGATTACTTCTAGTACTTCCCTCTCTGGCAAATTTGGGTGATAATGTTTAACAAGCTGACTATTACGTGTAATTTAAGCGGTTAATGACTCATATAATTGTTGACCCTCCAGAGTCAATCTGCTCTGGGCCTGTACAGAGGCAAAGACCCCTTTGAACCTGCACAGGAATGCACGTCGAAACTCCTCCCACTGAAGTCCATAGTGGTTGAGAGATACCCACGAAGAGTGCGTATCTCTGTGGGACACAGCTGGCCCATTCATCGTGGCTCACCTCACACCTTGTAAGGCGGGATAGGCAGTCTTCCAAGAATGCTGCCGGATCTTCCGTCGGTGTACTAACGAACATGTGTAATGTTTGGAACTTGGATGGTGTTTTTTGCTGTTATTGGGCCTGGCGAGTGTTGAGGTAGATTTGTCTCTGTAGTTCCGCTTCGTAGCACACTTTCCGTTGTCTGTGGGATTGTTGTCATGTACGGAATAACTAATGGAAATTTTGGAAAAGTTGCCAGGTAGTTTGGTACAATTGGTGAATAAACAGGGATTGGAAACATTTGCACTAGTGGCTGGAGAAATGATGTGGGTGGCTGATATGCATGTGGTGTGGTTGTTGGGGTAGGTTCGGGTGGTGGGGGTTGATTTACATTCGCCACGTGTGTGGTGGGAGCGCATGGTGTCCCTTCTTCACACTGCTCTCCTCCCCTACACAGCTGCCATTCCCCTCCTCTGCTCTGTGCTGCTCCATCTGTCACATTTTTAGCGCCCTGTGCCACTATCGATTGTGAAAAATTGCTATTTACATCCCCTGCCACATCGTTATCCCACTGTCCTAACAATCCCAACACCTGATCATATGGAGTGTTTGCAGTTACATTTTGAGTTCAGTTTATGCCCTGCCTATTTGTTGTTGAAGTCGCTAGACACTGCAAGCAAAGAAATGTGAGCCTTGAATCAGATATTTTTCGTATCACAGATGCATTTTTGGTGGTACTTTATGTCACATTGTACACACTGAAGTACAGTTTTTTCCTGGTCATTGCATAGCAAGTTATAACAATGTTTCGGAAAGACATTATTTGTGAAATCGCCACTTTCTGATTTTACACCTATGGGAAAATTTTGAAAATTTTGCCTGTCCTGCATCATTTCACTGCTACTGTCCTTTTCCCTCTCCCGGACGTCACCAGCGCATATGTTCGTAGGCCTGATCATACGACAGCATTGGCATTAGGTCTTACTGTCACCTGCGAATTGTCCAGGATACATCTTAGGGTGCAAACACTCAGGAGACAACAGCTCCAGCGAGCTGTCAGTAATCCTGCCAACCATGCTTAGTTTGTAAACAAAGCCATGTGTGTGGTAGACGCGGACAAACCGGCGCAGAAGCTTGGGGTTGGGGAAGAGGGATCGTCCTCCCCTCTCACGATGCGGCTGAATTGCTTACCCTGTGCAGGGTTGCTGACCCGAAGCACGGCTGTCGCTTGGAGCATGCGAGGGAGTCAGCTGGCTGTCGGCGGTGGTGAATGCTGAGGGTCGGGGGAGGATAGCCGCAACCCTGTCACTTCTCCTCCTCACAGTTTCCCTCTGATATTCCCACCAAGAGGCTGGGCATGGCTTCTGGCATGGTGTCGTCTGTTGATTGTTGACAAGCTTTCCAAGCATCTAAGCGGCTTCCCATAGGCATCCTGTTGCCCTTGCTGCCTCCTTGTTATCCTCACACCATTACGGGTAGGAAAAGGTGGGAAAAATTGATAGTCAGGAAAAACTTAACAAATTTTTGGAAAATTTGGAAAAACTTTTTGGCCAAAAAATTTTGGCAGAAGATTTGCCCACACGGATAGACGCCACTTGACGCCTGCTGGGATGCTGGAAAAGGGTTCAATGAGGTTTTCAGGGATGGTAATGGTGAGGTCGAGGAATGATTCTACCCAGTTGGTGCCAGACACCATCAAGGTGATGCCAATGTTGATGTTGCATTTCTTAACTTCGGGGTTGCGGGCCGAACGCCCAGACAAATCTCCTCCCTGTTGAAGTGTTGATCTCTGCCCCTTTGATTACTGCTCCAGATGAATGATGTTTGCTAAACGATAGCCCGTCGGTAGGCTATTCACCATTTTTGATCTTGGCGGGAAAAATACTTAACAATTACACGCACATACAAGGGCTTTCGGGGACTTCCAAACACTCATACAATACCAAACAAAACTCATGAACACTTGCAGAATAAATGACTTACGTAAGTCGAGAGCGGGTATTGTAAGGGCCCCTCCCTTGACATGCATGATGAGACGTAAATAAAGTACGTGCCACCAAATTCACAGTCGTATTTATTACATTGAATTACAGTCCCTTCTACGAGGGTAATTTACATGAACACTTCTGGCTATTATAACTGGCCATGCAGTAGAACTGTTAAAACATCTTGCGAAAAACAATGGTTACTGTATAATAAAGCTCCCCGGTGCGATGTTATTCCAACAGGAAGAGGAGGTGGCGTACCGGGTGGCTATAGCAAAGAAATATTCCAGTATTATGTTAAGTATAATGTAGTTAATGTCCAGATGCAAAATACTGAAGGATGCGAGGCACGCACAGGAAAATGCAGGAGTTAAGTCCACGCACTCTACCTCCGTTGGTTGCTACATGCTTGCTGACTTACCGCTCGACGTGCAGGCTTGCCTCAGCTTACTCTTGTGCCGAAATGGGACTACTTTCTGCTGTGACTTGGAGTTCCAGCCCTTGGAACATGCTAAATAACTAATTAAACATTAAAAATGCACAAGTACCACCCTGCAATACTAATCTCTCACGAATGGAATGAACCACACACTGCATTAACGATTAAATATGACACATAACTCTTGCACTGTAACAATTAACACTCAAATAAAACAAAACAAGTAATAAATCATTAAATGACAACTCAACAACAATGTCTTTAATGAGGCCTTTATACTATTAGTTCAAATGCTCTGTTTATTTCATCCTCATCCCTGGTGTATCCATGGCAACCTCAGGCTACTCTGCACTGACATGCCCTTGCACTTGCTCTGCAATTGATCGCTCCGGCGACCAGGTGCACACTATATGCTGCACAGAGCGTGCAGCCCCGTTATGGTGGCCTTGTAGGCTATGGCCGGACAAACTGTCTTTGGGTAGGAGCATGTGGCACATGCCACAGACGTATTTATTCCGAAAAAATTACATCTCCCCCTAGGAGAGAACTTTTCACAACAAGAGATGGTGAGAAGCATCCGCTACAGTAAAACTGAAAAAGTTTTACGACACAAGAATTTATGGTGAATTTTAACTTCCCCGGGCGACGCAATTCCTATGGGAAGGGAGGGTGGTATACCGGTCGGCTACATAAGAAAAAGGTTCCAAGAAGTTAAGAATCTATTGCAGATTAATTTCCATACCAAAGGTGCTGAATGCCGCCTTACATGCGTGGAAAATGCAGGAGCTCACGACACACACACCACCCTTGTCCGATGCTCATCGCTGACTAACTCTTCTGGCCTGAAGCACAAGCAGGCCTCGGCTGCCCCGGGCGCCAGAGCGGCGCTACTTTGTGCCACAACCTGCTTACTTTACCTTGTGTCATGCTGACAAATGAAACATACATTCTAATTACATAAATAATCCTGCAATATAAAACACTGATGATTCGCATGGAGAAAACCCTAGTTGCGTGATGAGGTAAATTATAACATGTTAACATTAAACTATAAAACCCGAAAACAAACAATAAATCACTTAGTAAACATAACAAGTAATGCCTGACTTAGGTTGTGTACTCCTGAATTCAATGATTATCAAGCCTATTTCGTCTCCTTCTGCCTCACTGAGTTTTTGGTTACCATGGCAACCACCGGCTGCTTTGCATTAGTGTGCCCTTTGTACTGTGCTGCGCCGATCCTGATCGCTCCAGCGATCGGGCGCAAGCTCAGCCCATCGGTAGTGCGTACAGCCCTGCTGCAGTGTCGTTGCAGATCACGGCCGGACAAACGGTCTTAGCGATGAGGGCACGTGACACACGTGATTACACATATTTTACATAGTGCCATGTACAGACATATATAAACAATAAGTGTACACAGGAAAGCGGGACAAGACTCCCGCTATTAAAGACACTCACACTGTGTGAAAATCAGCGCATTTAGATTATGGAAAGGACAAACGGGCATGAAATTATGAACATGCCAGTGCCGTTCACAATTTATTTTAATTTTACGTGGAGTATTTTTATAGTACCTATCAAAGTGTCTTGAATATAATTTATCATATGTGTGCCATAATCATTTTCATTCATTCATCATAAATTACTTTTAACAGAAATAACGGGATTTTGTGACTGAGAAGCATGGCCCATAGATGCTCTGTCTTGCTAATTGTGTATATAATGTTCACCCTGTTCCTGTACCTGAATCAATTATTCTTCTTGTAAATAAAAGTGTCAATGGCAAGGCGTCGGCTCCCACAGGGCCATATTTACTGTGGCTTCATTGCATCTTGTGAGTTATGATGTGCATGAGTGCCAGCTCTGGGGACTTCAACTTCTTGTCTGATAACGTATCTGTAAAAGTTTAATTGCCATTCACCGGAACCTTTTTAATCTCTTACGTTACCCTGAGTCCACACCTCTCCACAGACCAGTTTGTTTGTTTCCCGGCTGGACCTCAAGTTTTCATGTAATTCATTATGTCAGCTTCTCTCCCTTTTTGCAGTTGTAGATCTCTCCGAGCTTTAGTGGAGAACTGTAACAGTTGTGCCTCGTACGAGGGTTAGATCAAATAAATAGTTGTGTCATGGTAATTTCTGCTTACGGCTTTATTTATTGGTCTGTTTGACCACATGGCCCCCGCGAAGTATTTTAACCTTCAATTGAACGACGAGTGTTATACGGCATTGGGTGGCCGAGACAACCCGCTGTGAGTTACAGATGTATAAGGGAGGCCCACAGCCCTAACTAGACCAGGCCAAGGATTTATAGAATACATTGAGACTTCAACGTCTCACCGAAACAGGAATGTGTACTACAGGAGTGACGTCGGAACACAGAGGGAGACCTCGTAGCCGTCGGCCTTCAAGGCCCTCAATAATCTTGTGCTCTGCACTGGCACCCAAAGCCGGTAATTACTATCCAAAGTTCCATCCAGGTACCCTACCGGCAACCCACCTTGTGTTTCAAAATTCACCCACAACAAAATGGTGCCCAACATGGCAAAAAAAAAGCTTTTAAATGTAGGTTATCAACATATAACATTGAAAAAAAAACCTTAATGTAGTATTGCCCAGTAGTTATTAACTTCAGTAAAACATAAAATAGCTGAAATTATACTTGATCAACTTATGAAACGCAGATCGGTGAAATCTAACATTCAATTTGTTTCCTATTTTTGAAGCCTGAAAACTGGTGAAATACGACTATATAATGCCATTCGATCACACACTTTTACAATATTGACCAAAGCAGACATTAAAAAGATTTACTATATATATATATATACACTTGACTCATTGCAAGTAAAGTATCATGACCTCACCCTCGTAGCGAAATGCAGCTTAAAGTAGCCCTAAAAGGGATTGAGTCAATTCCGGCGGACTGGATTCGCTACAATCTGGTTGGACTAGGCTTTGAGCCAATCACCATTCACTTCGAGCTCTCGCTGATCGACAAGCGACCTCTACACATGTTTATTGTAGAGTTCCCAGCCAAAGAAACCCCACAAGCCATTTTCCAACTTCGTGGTCTCTGTGGCCTTCTAATCTAGGTAGAAGACTTTATATGCCCAGAAGGGACTGCCCAATGCAATCACTGCCAGCGATTAGGATATGCCTCGAAGGTATGCCACGCCCCTCCTCACTGTAGGCTCTGTGGCAAAGGCCACACCACCCTGAACTGTGACTCGTTGGACAGGGGCGATAAGTCACTGAGAACATGTGCTTGCTGTGGTGAAAATCCCGCAGATATTTATAAGGCCTGCCAGTCTTATAAAACCGAAAAATGCTGCTGCCTTGCTCCTGATGCACCAGTGCACACCAACTCAGACAGTTGTGCAACAATACATGCAGCGCAAACCAGTCGCAGTCTCGAATGGATATGGGGCACTTTCTTATTGTGGCCAGCCTTCAGAACTGGAATTCTCACCATTGGCGAATTCCCCTAGACTCAAATGGCCATCATGCTACTTCTCTAAAGGGAAAATGAATAAAAATACCAGGCAGAAGAAACCCCAGCCTTCTAAATCACAAGACAAGCCTACCAAGATGCTACGGCCACCTGAGACTCCCTCCTCCACCCACCGAGCTGCCGATGCAGGTACTCTTATAATGTAGATTTTTTGAATCCACATGTTTCTGCAGTGCTATGGTCTTTTTGTTTTGCATATTAAATTTGTACATAACGTGTTCCCAATCACAATGCACAATGAATGACGTGCACAAGATTTGCAACATGGTAAGTGAGTGGAAATATCACCACCTTATAATATTCAGTGTCCCATGTATTTGCATTATTTTTAAGAGAGTTTTTGTTGTTATTGAAATGAGTTATATTGCATGTGTTGTACGTAAAAGATGGCCCATTTATTATAGAATCCCAGGTATCACTGTGCAACGATGAAGATTTTATTTTTATTTCTAATAATTTTATTTAACATGTAAATTGCACACAAACTTTTTAAATTGAAAGTTGTGATATACAATAATATTATGCCAGTAGTGGTCAGTCATTAGTCAACTTAGAGCAGTACAAATACTACGACAGGAGGGTAGAATGCCTTGTCCATAAAGGCACAAACTTAAGACTTGAGCACTTGGTAAAGTTAACCCTACTTTCTACATTTTCATAACTGCAGATTGTTTCCAAGATTTTCAGTGTTAACAAGGTAATCTACGACATCGAATTAGAGACTGGAGATAGTAGGTTTTAAAAGGGACACATTAATTAAGGCATGCAACACGTGCCAAGTTGGAGGATGTGAACACAGTCCAGGTCAAGTACACGACCAAGATGACATCACAAGTCCCATCTGTGTTTATATTTCTATATTGCTTTTAGTAATTTTATGAGTGTTATGTAATAGCTTGCCCAGTGTTTCACTTCATTACGAATCATATTCCATCAGTCATTTTATTTGCATACAATAAAACGGGATTATATCTCTGGGCAGGAATGGTTAGCCAGTGAGTAAACTGCACGCCATTCCCCAGTAGTACTGTTTTCGCCTCACCACCGAGTGGACGCACGGTTCGCGTCCTCCCCAGAAGTTCACGTTAAGCCGAATCATGTAGTGTATCAATAACCAATTCATATTTTTCAGGAACATTTACGTTATTTTGCAACTGGGGAGAGGGCCACTCGGCATCCCAGTCCGTTTTTATTCAGCTGAGACATAATGTTCACATAATTCATTGTATGACATTCACACTGTTTTCTCTCCATTAGAGCACTCTGTGCTAAAGTGGATTCTGTAAATGAAGTGCCTCATACGAGGGATCAAGGTGAATAAATATTGGTCTTTGGAAATAACGCCAATTTTATTTGTTTTTGGCCGTCTATCGGCCATGTAACCGAATTATTGTAACATCTTAAAGTCTTGGCGTGGGGATGGCCTCCACAGTTCCCGAAGAGTTTTAGATTAGCATAAAGAAGGAGCTCAGATATCCTCGACTAGAGCAGGCATGTGGATTACAGTACACAGAACAACTGCAGCAGTGATGTTGGAGCATCAGGAGCCACATTTAGGGCGAATGGCCTACGATCCCAACTTCATCATCGTGTTCTCGACTGAGTGAGGACTGGCTCCCCCTGGCAACTTTAACCTACAGCATCGAACATCATAACCTATAATCATTCCCTGATGCCCAGTTTATGATCACAGCAATACATAAATATAAAATAAAATCATACAATAATATAAAATGATATTTTTAATATCCCCATGATAATGTATCTTTTTCAGTAAAAATCATCTGTTTGTCATTGCTAAAATTAAACTCTTTTGCATAAACTTATTCACCAATTTTTTTGTGTTCTTATCTCTTGTAATCATGTTGTTTTTTATAACATTTTTCTAATATTTTTGTACTAATTCAGTTATCGATTCATATTCAGCTTTGAAGCATTTTCGTAATTTAGAGTGAATTCTTTAATTTTTGTAACTTGTTTTTCCAAAAAAGTTTTACAACCATAATAACTTTTCTATCTATTTATCTGTCTATCTATCCATTCGAATCCATAATAATTTTTTTCCCCATATTCATTGGTCCATTCACCAAGCATACAAACAATTTTAACATTATTTTTATCATCGTCAAAGTAAATTACGCTCTCTGTATCATAATAAACAAGTTTATCATTTAATCTATCTAACATTTCATATAAATGTAATTGGCAGGGAAGTCAGCCATCTTGTCGCAGCAGCATGACACCAGACTGTGACACCTTGGCACCGCATAGAAGGACAAAGAACAGGGGTGAGTTTCAGCATGCCACCCCCTTCACTCGCATTGCACTGATGAGGAGCGGGGAGAAACAAAGAGGATTAGGAACGAACAATGGGAAGTTTCTCTTTCTCCCACGCCCTGTGCATGCCGGCGACCAGCTGCCACCTGTGCCTCGCAGTGAGTCAGTTGTGTGTCTGCCGGTCGTTCACCCCTGCAGCGCACCGATTTTGGACAGCCAGGCTGCATCATCGCCATGCCGTCACCCACGTCGTGCAGCATTACTCCCATGCCACACATCTGCGAACACGTGGTATTTTTTACCAATAACTATGGTTGGCCAAACACCCTACGGTGCATCGGCACAAGTGTGTTTGTAGTGTTTACACCCACTATCAGCAGATGTGGTAGACCAGTATGAGATGGGCACATGCTTCTGTCAATGCAATCGTAAGACCAGCCAAGCAACCAACCACGTCGTGAGCAACTGCGAGTGCACCAGTATCAGCACAAACTTTTCGGACAGGCAACAAAACAGTGGAATTTTTTCAAAACAGTATCAACCACCAGTAGCATTTGCCAGTCGCTGTCTTTCGGAAGCAGAACGTCGGCTGGGTACTTATGAGAAGAAAACACTGGCTTACATTTTCGGATTGGAAAAGTTCGTCTCCTACGTTAAGCACGAGGAGTGCGATTTATATACAGACAATCAGGCACTTAACTGGGTGCTTAATCATCCCCAATAGCTGAGAAAGTTGGGTAGATGGGTCCTGAAGTTATTCCGGTTTCGATTTAAGGTTTGCCATATTAGAGGATCCGATAATGTAGTGGCGGATGCATTATCGCGCATGTATGACCCAGAGGAATTTGAGGTACCTTTAGAGGAGGATTCGTTTGTGTAGGTAAGTATGATTCAGGGGTATCCTGGTTTCTTTGAACAGCTTATGGAAGTTCAATCTCGCGATTCGATGTGTTCAGAGATAGTGGTGCCGCAGTATCTCAGTGGGTAGAGAAACCATATAATGGGGCCGCATTTGCCCAGTGAGTAGAGAAACCATATAGTGGGGCCGCAGTATCCAAGTGGGTAGAGAACCCTATTGTGGTGCTGCAGTAGCCAAGTGGGTAGAGAACCCTATAGTGGTGCCGTATTAGCACAGTGGGTAGATAAACCATATAGTGGGGCCGCAGTAACACAGTGGGTAGAGGAATCATATAGTGGGGCCGCAGTAGCTCAGTGGCTAGAGAACAAAATAGTTATTTCAAGTTTTAAATTTCATGCAAGCGAAGCCGCTGGTAAAAGCTGGTAGTGTATATTCGTGGTTTCTTTACACTTTTTGTATCCAATCTTTGAGAATTCACCCCATGTATAACTGTACGGCTGTTTCCTTAATATTGCATGTATCACAAGCGTTTTATACGTCTGTTAACATAAAAGTATTATTAAAGGGAGTGCATACGAATACGGTGTGTGAGAGAGCGATAAGTTCCGCCCAGCCGACAGTTTCGTCGATCGAAAAAACAAACATAAAGTCACTATGGTCTACACACGTTATTTTGTGCTGTTATTTTGAACTGTAACAAGGAAATATGTTTCAATCGGGGCTACCAAAATATTCAAATATTTCAATAGCAATATTTAATTTACAAACAGCATGCCAAAAACTATGTTGAAACAATATTTGAACTGAGAACTATTTCTTACTAGCTGTTGCCAATACACCGCTGCTCTCGCTGTTTTTATTTCGTATTTAATACGAAGTAAATATTACAAGTTATAGAAGATATTAAGGAAAGTATAATTTATTCAAAAATACAGTACTTTCGAGTTAATAACAATGTAATCTGTCGCTAGTAATCGCCTCCCGAGTGTTGCAGTCATTATAATCGTCTTCACAGAAAATAAATTTTCTTTAGAAGAACCATTTCTTTTAGATTACCTTTTATGATAGATATTTTATTGACTGGTCCAGAATTATTATGTCAGTGCATTTGGGTGTTTATCTTTGAGCTGACAATTCCTATGCCATTAAAATTCAAACTTATAAATGATTTTATTCTTTCCGAAATAACCAATGTAGTGCTACTAACTGTGGCTGACATATTTGTTAGAGGAACGAACAATATGATTCCATAGGAGGAAAAAAAAGGTAGCATGCTTCAATCATTAACTACCAGCCTTTTACTAACCAAATGCCCTATCGAACATATAGTCTAAAGGCTGACTAAAATAAACTCGTTCAAAACTAACCACATTATGAAATAACAGTAAAAAAAGGTGTTAGCCATAAGCTTAGTGGAACAAGAAAAAATATGTATGTTATACACTAAGAAAATAGTTTTCCCAAGTATGTATTTCAATAATTTGAATACAGCAGTACATAATATTCTGTTACTATTTACTAATTCGTTGCAACTTGTCTTCAACAAATTTATCCTCGTGATATCATTGATTGAAAATAGAGAACATAGGCGAAGGTATGGCACGAGGTTCGGTGACACTCTGTTTTCATAGTACACGTAATATTATAAATTTATGCAAACAACTTAATGTCTTAATTTGTGTTTATTTCAGACCGAAAAAGACCAATAAAGTCGATGTTGACAGTTTCGATCGACAGGTCATTAGAGACGCTATAGCAAAACTCTATTTGGTGAAGAAAGTTATACCGACAGTAGCCAAACTTATGTCGATTCTTCGCGAAAGGATTGGATGTAAGTGGAGCCAATCGTCACTACGGAGACTCCTGGAAGATATGGGTTTCGTGTGGAAGCGGACTCAAAAGAAACACAAGTTTTTGGTAGAACGAGCTGATGCCGAAGTTTGGCGTTATAAGTGTGTAACAATGCTGAAATAGCTTAGAGGATAAGGCCGTGAAATATTTTACCTAGATGAAACATGGGTAGACACTAACTTAACATTTAAGAAGTGCTGGCAGAAAGAAGCGAGGTTGAAGGTGTGTTAGGAAGTGGAAATACTGCAAACAGACTGATTGTTTCCCCCATAGTATCCAGTGAAGGTTTTCTTCCCGGAGGCTTTTTAATTGATAAGGCAAGTGCTACCACTGGTGAGTACCATGGGCCGTCAACTTCGGGAAGTGAATTGTGCAGAAAGTATTGCCAGACGACGAAAGCTGTGGAATATGTGACGAAGGAAGACTGGGTTAGATTTTTTACCAATGTCTAGAATACTGAAGACGAATATTGGGGAAAAGATCACCTCATGGTGACAGCTTTTGACGAGTTCCTAATTAAATTAGGCGATGACAGTGACACTGATAATACAAGTGATTCCTATTCCGATCAAGACAAATACAGTGACCATGAAATGTGCAATAACAGTGGCTCGCTAACGTATGTGGTAAAAGAGGCCAGCAGTGTTTTCATTTGAAATCAGTAACTCGTGACATATGTGTGCTTCAGAATACATCATAGTTGGCGGAAATGTAAGTTAAAAAAAATGGTATAAGTTTTTAAATAATTTTTAAATAATACTTTTAATATTTTTTTATAATTTTATTTTAATAATACCTTTTTTGGGATGTTTTGCAATATCTTGAGATTTTTTTTGGAATTGTTTGCAATTTTTTTTATTTCCAAGGTCAAAGGTCATAGGTACTGATCCCAGTCACCTGACTCCAAGGTCACCTGGGTCGCTGATCTGTCAGCATTTCTGGAAAAAATAAGTAATTTCTGAGTATCCTTTAACAATTTTTATGATTTTTTAAAGTAATTTTAATAATAATTTCTAAATAACTTTTAGTAATAAGTTTTTTCGCATTTTTTTTTTTGTTTTTAGGGTCAGAGATCAAAGGTCATATGTCCTGCTCTCCTGAGCCTGGGTCACTGATCCCTGGCACCTGGGTCGCTGATTCCTGACACTGGAGTTACTTTTCCCTCTCGCCTGCTCTGGGAAAAATGGGAATTTTTTAGGGGAAAAAAGAAAATGTTTAGGGGGAAAATGGAAATTTTTAGGGTATTTTGGTAGATTTTGAGGGAAAAAGGAAAATTCTGAACGAAAAATTATAGCGGATGGGTGACATAACAAGATGGCAGCTGATCAGCTCCGGCTCCGGTGCCAGATGCTGTTGCGCGTCAACCTACTATATCTTACTGCTACTACCGTCTTATTTTTTAAGACAGATTTCTTCAGCACCATGTTTCAGAGTTGGTGAATAAGCCAAGATTCTTCAAGGCCGCCTACTTCAAGACGAATGACTAGCACGTTTGGTAGATCTTACGGCTTAACGAAGCACATGCTCAATATTTGAACAGGGTGCCGAGTGTATGTGAATATTGCCAAGTAATTATGCTTTTGGCTGCTAATATTTTTATTACCCTTGCTTTTGAGAATGAGACTTCAAGATTTTGTGCAAAATACTTTTCATTGAGAACATTTTTAATCAGTGTTAACCAAATAAGTGTATAATGCATGAAAGAAACGGTATTCTATAATGTTCAGCACTGTAGCATATAATTATTTTACTTCATGTCTAAATGAAGTGTGCTAGTAAATAAAAATAATTGCAAATATGTGTAATTAATAACCAAAGAAATATTTAAGTGAGATTGCCTGCTTCTTGATTGTCATCTCTGTTTATGTGTAAGGCAGCAGAGTACATTTGATCGTTCAATTTGCAAGTGTGATAAGTTTATTGTTCGAGGTTGCAATAATGTTTTTGGTAGACACTTATTTCTCTCATATAATTCACAATTGTTTCAATGATCTCATCACTGCTTAAAGTGCTGTTAAAGAAGCTTTAATGCAGTTAGAATTTTGTTACTACTGCTACAAAATTTTGCATCACAAATACTACACTGTTTTGAGTGTGCATTTATCCCTTTATCATAATACAGAAAATTTAATTTAATTTAATTTATATATATATATGCACTCGCAATTAGTCTACCGCCCGGTGGCGAGCTCTCTTAACTCTCCTTCACCCAACCAACTCTTTTTCCACTCCCTTCCTGAATTTACCAACCCCTCTCATATATACCAATTCCTCCCTCAACACACTCCACTCCCTCACAGACCTCACAAGCATTTCAAGGTGTGTATTCAGGTCTTCAGAATGTCGTCTGAAGGTGGTAACCCATCATCTGGTCCGTCAAAAATTAAAGTTTTAGAAATATATGACTGATTGAAAGATAGAAAAAAAAGTTGCCCTGAGATTGTTTGAAGATCACATGGCCTCCAGACGGACGGATGACTGACAGATGCAAAGAATGGTTGTGAATACAGCTAAGCATATGACTATCATAAATTACCTGTTTATTTCCAGAGAAATGACTGAATTTCAGTTTGTATGCATTTACAAAAAATTAATACACATATTATTTAAAAGAATACGTAGCTGGTTGGGATCAAACCATCTCCAAAATGTTCATTTGCTTTAATGTTTTAAAACCACCAATGCTACCAACTACAATACCGTTTAATTTAAAGGATATAGGACTCTCATTAGAAATTACCATTTGTTAAACTGTCAAACAGGCAGTTTGTATTTTACCATGTCAAATTATTTTATACTTTTGAAATACATATGTTTTCTGCATTTTCTGTTCACTCAATTATTTTGTAAAGTTTAACTTAATTTCTATGAAAATGGGTATCATAACAAGTATTTCATTATGTGAAAATTATATATGTTTTGGAAGTAAATGCATTCTTGTTTCCTATACGTTTGTGTTGGGAAAGATACCTGATGTCAGTTTATCACCCATTCCTGCATATCCAACTCGACGAGTACCTATCAAAAACCAAAGGCAGAGGGCTTGAAAAAGGTATGCTGTTACATACCGGAGGAGTGCAGTGACTTCTACAACAGGTTAACAGTGTGACCAACAGTTGCTGCAGATGTCACAGACGATGAATAAAGAACCCTGGTGGACTATTTGAGTTACCTAATGATTTTGTTATGTTGATGTTATCGTTGTGTTTATTATATATTTGTACCTGAATTGCAACTTATATTATGTAAATATACTATTACTGTGACAAGTTACAGCTGACAACTTTATTTCACATCCCATCCGTTGTAAAAAGGTACCCGAATCCAGCACACTAATTAATTTTTCCTGTTGATATTACGCAATTTCTAACCCTGAGAAGATTATACATCATCAACATATACCATTGATAAGGTATCAAAAATTTTCGTTTATCACAGGCCAACAGTTTCCTTCCAAATTACTTTTTTTTTTTTTTTTTTTTTTGCTCCAAACTTTATAAATGGCACTCAGGTCCCTTTTTACAATAAGCGGTTAAATTATTTTTATAGTGAGTTAATGCTTTTGTTTTTCAATGCGGTACATTACAGGAAGTAATGTAAGTAAATTGAATTTATTTTCGTTTCGTTACTAAATTAAAATTTTATTTATAAAACATGTTTCCTGCACAATAATATCAATGCATCTGAATTCGAAATATTATGTGCAATATTCACTTAAAATAGCATTTATGCCCAGACAGCTTCTACATAAATTAATTATCTTCATAACTTACTTCGTTTCCAGCAATTGTTCGTTATTTTAAGTTTCTTGACGTCCATTTTTGTCGTGCACGATTCTGGTTGGCTGACACTGTCAAACATCAAATAAAATTTATAACCGGTCCAATTTTCAAATGTTTGGTGGAAACTGAAGCCATCCAACTTTCTCAGGCAAAAATGGCGGCGTTTATGACGTTTCGATGACGTTATAACTGTCCAAATATATTTGACCGAACTTATTGGAATAAATTTGACGGAGCTTTAGGAACCTCTGGCTCTAAGGGTCTCGGGAAGATTCCCAGCATATCAACTCTAGCATGTCCGCCCCTGGTGCCTCTTACTTCAATAAGGTGCTTTACTGTATTTGAGTTACGCTATGCCCTGTCACACTGTCAAATTTTCCCGTCAAGCTACTTCCAATAAGTTTGATCAAATATAGTTGGACAGTTATGACGTAGTCGAAACGTCATAAATGCCGCCATATTAACATGAGAAAGTTGGATATAGCTTCAGTTTCCATCAAACATTTGATGATTGGACGGGTTCCGAAATTTCTTTGATGTTTGGCAGTCTCAGCCAATCAGAATCGTACACTACAAAAATGGACATCAATAAACTTTAACATAACGAACAATTGCTGAAAAAAAAAGTATATTATGAAGATAATCAATTTATCTGAAAGCTGTCTGGGCATTAATGCTATTTTAAGTGAATGTTGCTCATAATATTACGAACTCAGAGGCATTAAGGATGTTTCTGAATTCTCAAAAACTGCATACTTGTGCGTACTAGTGCTGTTCAAATTCTCAGTATAGTACACACAGGATCTATACTTGGTAAGTATTTGAAATTGTAAACTTGTTGGGCGTACTTGGGTACTTACGACGGTTGCCATATTGAATTTCAGGTGTGAAAATTAACGTGTGCGTTTTGTGGTTATAAAGTTCGCAAGTTTTAAAAGTTTGTAACTAGTATTGACAAAATGTCGTTATGTAGTATGAGTAAATAATTGTCAGCTTAATAAAGTGCTTCCAATTATGAATAAAATTCTGAGTGTTGTTTGGACGCATGCAGCATATTTCCCAGGTGTATGCTTACAAATAATATTACAATTTCAATTCGCATTTCCAAGTTATTACAAACCCTATTGAATTTCATTTATCTTTCTTTTGTTATCAATGTGTATATTTACGTGAATAGGACGTTCAAATAATTGTCAGGTTAATACATGTGCATATAAATATGTATAACGTTCTGAGCTTTTTATGTACTTCTGCAGCATATTTCCGAAGTGTTCGAATAAAAATAATATTAAAATTGCATTCTGCATTTCCAAATTATTACTAACCTCATTGAATTGTATTTATCTTTATTTTGGTATTAAACACGATAGGTTAGGCATCGAGTGAAGAGGAAATGATGCCAGTGTGTGTGTGTGTAATGCTCCTTTACATACGATAAATAAATGTAAAAAATCCTCCAACAACTGCTCTAATTTGTTTACAATATTCTAATGACGTGATAAAGTAATATCACAAGGCTATTGGTATGGTATGAATGTGAAATCAACAGAAACCGAACAGATAAACATAACCTCAGGATATCGAGGTGAAAAAAGTCTATATTCCTGCTATTGTGTTGTAAATTTATAATAAACAGCATCGGTAACATGTGTGGCAAACATAAGCCCAATGCTGCCATGTTAATGTTTATTTTCACTCTAGGTGATTCCTTGCAGTGTCTCTTGGCCCTATGTGTTTGCATATATATATATATATATATATATATATATATATATATATATATATATATATATATATATATACACACACATGCATACATACATTTTTTGATACAACAGATGGTACATATGTCCTAAAAGTTAGAATAAAATAGTGGCAACCGTATGTAGAGCAAAAACAAAGTAATTCGTAATTACCAGCATTCGTGAGTGTAGTGTTCAAATAAACTGTGTATGTTATGAAAAATATGGGAAAGGGGGAGAGGGGTAAAGACATTGCAGAGAAAAAGCTGTTGCAGTGTAATTTAATGCAACTTCACTGATGGAATTTTGTTCTGTCAACGATGACAAAATATAGTATCGTGTTTCAGTATTCCCGAAAATTTATTTCAGCGAAAATGGTAAGATACTGCCTGGTAAACAAGGAAAATTAAGGGAATTCCAAAATGGAAATTCAGTGGACACCCGGCAATACTTTCACGTACATGCAAATGCATAGTGAAGTAAGTGGTATTCTTTGCTTCATATTATTTCATCATGCTAATCCACGAAACATGGCAATGCTGTTGTTGGGTTTCCGCAGGGTGCTCCCATTGTATTTGCCCTTGCATTCCGTCATAGTTCCAGGCCTCTCTCTTCTCCACACACTAATACTTAAGACTGGCTGACAATGACATGTTCTGGTCCTCCTGTAGGGCAGCGTGCTCCGCTTAGCACTATCCCCCTCCCCTCATCGCATCCATTGACCCTGCCTGAGGCGGGAACACAACTGGATCATTATTAGTGTAATTCACAATTACATTTTCCCGCAGATTAGCTACATTACGTTTTGTTGTACTTTTTGACAACTCTGTCATATTGTGTTATGTGAATTTGGAGGCTAATAAATGTAATATAATATAATATAAAAAGTGATCTACCATTTGGTATATGAACTATGGAACGTTGTTAGACTGGAGAAATGTTACGTGTACAGTAAAATATTCATGGTTACAAACCATTATACAGCATGGCATCTTGATGACACTTTGTAGTAAAATGCTTGAGACCCGTGGCATTGTGAGTTAAAGCAAAAAACTGAAGAATATGTGTTTATATTCTCTCTGTTCTCATTGTAACAGGAAACATTCTGGATATGAGAATTTGGGAGTTTGGAGCGCATGCAATAATATCCAGGATTTTATTTCATATTAACCTAAGACGAGCACTGTAAAATATATACAAAAATGTGCGGCCCGAAAACCGCCGAAGGGTTCTGTGTGGCGTTTTGAGAGTTAAAGTGTTAGTTCCTGAAGGAACGAGACCCTGGTACCCCTTTGACAGTTCAGTCCCATTTCTGCAGCAGCGCCATTTCATTAGGGCCTATTTGTGCGATACCAAACTGGCAACATGGCAGTCATATAAGTAATGCAGTCATCCTGACAGAACAGCAATATGCCTACAATATAATTATATTTCTTGGATAAGATGTTAGAGTACAGTAACAAGCCATTACAAAACAATCCACTAGTTCATATATTAATTTGTGGCATTCTTAATTGACACCTGAAAGTATGTTTGCAGAAAAGAAACGTCGCATTATCACTATGGAGAAATAAAACAATATAATAAACCCAATACCTGTAGCAGTCTGCTGGTGAAGTAATAGCATTCGAGTTTTAGGTATGGATATTAATATGGGATTCCTGCAGTTTTCTATGTTGTGTACATGCAACAATAATACATTTATTTCTAAGGGCCTTTATTGATATGTTAACACTTAACTTAAAAGTGTTACTGCAAAGGTGTTCATTTCATTAGCAAAGGACTGCTTATATTTGATACATACTAGCTACAGGATTTGTTCCATAACATGAGAGCAAAGCATAAATGTGTTTCTTGAATGGAGAAAATATTTGAGTGTGTGTAAGTAATAATATGTGTGTCTATAACACATCTGCAGTACAAACGTGACAAATTTTCTATAATCCAGCTTCAAATGCATGGCAGTGTGTGGCTGGAGTGATTATGTGATACAAAGTTACTAACAAACACATGAAACATAACTTAATTATTAGTGACATAAATGATACGCGTCCACTATTACGCCTATTATTTGTTCATTTAAATCCATGTTTCCGCGCTTACCCTCGTGGTTATTTGTTTACTTTATCAAAAAACATATAAGATGATGCCGTAATGTATTTATAACACGAAGTATCAAATATTCTGTTTTCACATAGTGTCTGATATTTCCGCCAGAATGCGCGACCAGTCTAACATGACGAGGCGATTAACTGTCCGAATAGTTTCAACAAGTACACGACTAGTACACATCACTGCTAGTACGCAAATGTATATACTTAGCAAGTATACACTGAGTATTCAGAAACAGCCTATATTTCATTGCGCAGAAAAAAATTCTCATAAATATAACATGAATTTAGTAAAGAAGCGAAATAAATTACAACATTCCTTGCATTTCTTCCTGCAATGGACTGCGTAGAAAAACGAAAGCAATACATTACTTCCGAAAGTATTTAAAAATAATATTTAAATTAGATTCTCCTAGTAAAAAAAAAATTGACAGTGTGACACATTTTCGAACACATTCAAGATTATTTGATAAAATTTATTGGAAGGAAAAATTTGATGGCCGTATTTTATCTTAAAATCAGGTAATCGTTGGAAACCATGAGAATTTTAAGGCTAAAGAAACCCATGCCCATAAGGCCAAATTCATGTAACAAAAAAGTTTAATTTTTACACTCAAAACCTGAAACATTCAATAATTATTGTGCAAATATAAAAAACCTGCGATAATTAATGAAAATAATCTGTAAATATTCCATCAAATATTAGAGGTTTAATAAGCAAATTTGATGAGCTTTCTGTGTGCTTTGACAAATTATCCGCAGAACGTAATTTGGATGTACAAATATTATGTCTAACAGAAACACATTTAATTGAATTCTCTTCTAAGTTAATTAAAATTACTGGTTATTTATTCCCTCTGTTCTACTTATTGTAGAAATATCATGACTAAGGGTGATACCCGTATTTTAATTAAAAATATGTTTAAAAATGACACACATTTGCTATGCGAAGACCAAGTGTTTGAGTGCAGTTATGTGAAAGTAACAACTAACAAATGTAAAAAAAGTGGGGGGACTCCTATATATAGAGCCCCTTCTGTCAACTTTAGTAACTTCTCAAAATTTCTTGAAGCAAATCTTAAAGCCATTTACAGAGTCAAACTAGAAATTATTCTCTGTGGAGACTTTAACATTGATTATTTAAAGGAAAGCAACCAAAGAACTGAACTCTATAGTCTACTCAGTACCTTCAACCTTAAATCCGTAATAAACTTTGCTACCAGAATAGAAGGAACCAGTCAGATAGCAATTGATGACATTTCCATTGATAGTGGCGCAGTTGCAGAGTGCCACTGTCTCCCAGTAATAAATGTCTTATCAGATCATGATGCACAAATATTAGTTATGTCTTCAATAAAAATGCATTTCTTATAAGAAAATACGAAATTTTTCGCTGGAAAATGTCTTACTATTCAAAAGTGAGCTCGGCAGGGAGCAATGGTCAACATTGTGTACTTGTACTGAAGCAAATTAAAAATTCAACTCTTTTCTTAACCAAGTTAGTTCTCCATTGTTTTACCAAGTTCTCCATTGTTTTAAGAATGTTTCCCATCCGTACTGACCCACAGTAATAAAGATCCAAAGAAAAATGTATGGCTAACCAACGGAATAAAAATTTCCTGCGAAAACAAAAGAAAACTAAACAAGGCCGCCACGGAACCAGCAGCGACCCTGGCACAATGAATCGCTACAGGAAATACTGCAAAATTTTGAGTAAGGTCATAAAATCTTCAAAATAGAATCTTTTCTGTAAGCTCATTAAGAATACTCAAAACAAAATAAAAACTGCATGCAATATTGTATAAAACACAACAGAAAGAACAACAGAGCTATGTCCAGTTGTAAACCTAAAAGTAAATGACTTCATATTCTCAGACCCTAAATTAGTCGCAGATACATTTAATTCATACTACTTAAGTGTCGTAGAAAACATGATTAACAAAAACATTAAACAAGATATAAACCATATTCCTACACTAAAGGGTACAGAATACACTGTTATATCTTTTACGAACATAACTCCAAAAGAATTGGTGAAAACAATCAATTCTTCGCAACCCAAATTATCTGGTGGCTATGATGGCACTCGCTGTGCCATTATGCCATATCTTTAATGATAACTTCAATACGGGATTGTTTCCGACAAACTCAAATGAGCTATGGTAACACCATTGTTCAAGAAAGGAGACAAGAGCGAAGTAAACAATTATAGACCTATCTCACTTCTTACATCCTATTCAAAAGCAATGGAAAAACTAATTTACAGAAGGTTGCTGCAATATTTCGAAAAATCACAAAATCTTACCAAATTTCTAGTTTGGCTTTAGGAAAAACACGTCGAAAAATGATGCGATATTTAAACTAACAAATAGCATTCTTAATGCACTTGATAAAAATATGCCATCTACTCTGAACCAGGAAAAATCAAGCACGGGGTCCCACAAGGATCGATGTTAGGTCCCCAACTCTCCTTAGTTTATATAAATGACATTCGATGTGCCTTAACGCCAGAAACGACTCCAATTTTATTTGCAGATGATACTAGCATCTTAGTCTCTGGAGACTCAGTAAATGATCTTACACAAAAAACGGACACAACATTTACAGAGCTAAATGCATGGTTTACTGTATCCAAATTTATACTCAACCTAGCTAAAACGTATCTTATGGATTTCTTCACAAAGAATAGAAAAAAAAAAAAACATCAATTGATATATTAGCAGTAACAGACACAAAATTAACGAAACCGCGGTGATTAAGTTTCTTGGCTTAAAAGAAGATCATTTACTCAACTGGAAATCTCGCATTGCGCATATTTTGCCTAAAATAAGTTCAGCCAGTTTCGCTCTGCGGGGTGTTACAGAAGTCTTGAACAAAAATACAGCAAAAATGGCATATTGTGCATATTTTCATTCCATGATGTGTTATGATATAATTTTTTTTTCGGGTAGTTCCACTGACAGCAAAAAATTGTTTCACGTGGAAAAGAGAGTTGTAAGAATAATCAATGGCAGAAGAAAGTAATATACTCATGTAGTTCTCTTTCAGGAGCTCAGAGATTTTAACATTCGCATGTGAGTATATGTTTTCAGTACCTAATTCATGACCAAAAGAAGTCATTTATTTCAGAAAAATTTGTAATTTCATAAGCATGAATAAAAAAAAATTTACACGTAACTTCAGTTAACTTAAAACTTGTCCAGAAAGGGCCATCCTACCTTGGTAGCCAACTTTTCAATAAGTTACCACAACATCTTCAAGAAATTTGCTTCTCTAACCAAAAACTCGTTAAAAAAAAAGCTGAAAGAATTTTTTTTTCGAAACTAACATTTTGTAGTGTAGATGAATATCTAAACTACAAACATTGGGAAATTACTGTATAACATGTCTTTGTGCGCATTTCTTGTTCCTGTTTTTCTCGTTTCTTTTTACTTCTGTTTCAGTAAAACGACGACGCCCTATAGTATGTTGGAAGAAGATTAGTCAAATTATGAGAAAAAGATATTATGCGTGTAGGGCCGCCGACGATTTATCATAATTGAGGCTATGCCTCTCAGCGCGGGGGAAGTACAGACCGAGGCCCTTGTCTTCCCAAGCTGTAATAATTTGATTGGACCAGAGTTAGGGGCAGCTAACCCACCCCGCCCTGGTCTTCCCCCATAATATAGGCGCTTTAACCTGGCACGCGCGACGCTCGCATGTCAGGAGTGTGGTATGCGTGTAGAACCTATGTGTAATATGACGTATATACTGTATGTGTGTGATTACTATGTCCAGTGTATAAACTTTGTGTACTCTAATTTGACTTGTCCAATATCTTTGCACAGCTATGTATTTAAAAAAAAGATCTTACGGGTGCAATAAAACAAAACAAAAAAAAACATTATCAAATTTAGTTAAAGACGGGAATTTGACAGTGTAACGGGCTTTACGAGGCGGCGTGAGGAAGTGACGAGTCGACGCAGTTCCGCGACCGGCCGCTAGATGGCTCAGGCGGACGACGGTGACTGTTCACAGACAGAACGGGGAAAAAAGCGCGCTCCCTGCTGGCTTTGCGATGCCGTCAGCCGGCGTGGCGGGGAAGACAGTTTAGTGCTAGTTCCTCTGCTTGACGCGGGAGGCGTGTCAATACGAGACAGCCGGCAGCCCGTGTGCGTGGGAGGCAGTCGATTCCGCCTCCACGCGAGTGTCAGCTGTGACCCTTCGCCTCACCTGCTCATAGCGCGCGAGTCAAGTGCCGCACCTTCCAGCCGCGTTCGTTTTTTTTCAAAACGTCAAGGCGAAATCGCGCGTTTTTTTCTCAGCGCGTCACCTGAAAAAATAATATTTATCAGTTTAAAAGGTTGTGCTTATTTGGTGTGTTAAATTATCAGAACCTACCGGTATACATATTTAAACTAGTGTACATAATACATGTAACTAAATTTAACCGTTATTTTTTTTTAAGTATTATTCTGTCTTTGTTGTGAACAAAAATATTTACGTACATTCAGTGTTACATACTCATCAGTATAGTGTGCTTGAAAAACTACGTCGGTGATTTCTAGCTGCGCTGTATTTGTGGAAATGAGAGAAATTTCCTTTGGGTAAGTTAATTTTTTTTCTGTTTTATTTCTTAGTCCCGTGCATTAGATTTATAAAAAACAAATGGTAATGTAGATTATTATCACGAATATTTTACTGTAACATTGAGACTCAATTTGTATGTTTGGGCGGGCGAAATCGTATCAGCGGATTTTGGCGACGAGACTTAGGTGGGAGTTCTGTGTCTTGGAAAGGCATTTTAGTTCATTAAAGGCCTTCTTTGCAAAACTATTTAAACGTTTCAAAGTTACGCCCGCGGTTGTAGGGGACCATTGCGAACTATTTACCAGGGAGGCCGCTCAAACATGCTTTCGCCAAGTCGTTATTCATCCACCAGGCAGCCTTCTACGCATCACGGGAGCATCTCCATATAAAGCAATCATATTCGCGTCAGCAGTTGCGTAACAGAATAAATATTTCAAAACCTTAGCGAAATGTTTTCCGGAAGAATACTTTTATACACGTTTTCAGGCTTCGCGACCTGTGCTGCATGAAAACTGCACTTCACCTCGAACAGAAATGACAGATACACGTCATTACTCATGACTATTTCATATAGTTCATTATTTAATGCATTTGAAGTACGCATTGAAGCTGCGTATGTTAAAAATAAAAAATAAAAAAAAACACCAGCAAATAGAAACTGAGCCGGGAAGCATAAGCCAACCCGTTACCGCAAAGAAGTACGCGCGGTGTCAAATTGGGTTAGCTCTTATTGACAAATGCCAGTGACAGTATCCTGGAGATCCACGTATGGTGAGACAGGGTACGATAATGTTTGAAACACTCCCATCCAGATGAAATTGATGGAAATCTTAAGGATTGAAATAAAGACGCAAGTTCATAGGATTAACAAAACTCTCGTGACAGGCTTGAACTCCGTAACCTGAATCTCTGCGGCTTATAATAAGAAGCTAATGCTCGAACTTACACATAGCAGTTCACGCAAGACTTAACTTCGTTAAAAATGTCGGTAAGCCAGTTAAGACTGTTCACGATAAAGCGAGCACTTTTGAAATCAACCTTAGAAAAAAGTTACTACTCCTACCTGTATATATTTTAACGGACGCAACTGAGTGACGTGCGCCCAGTAAAGTTGGTAACGATGGAGGGGAAAGTAGTTACGTATCTCTACGTCGCATAAAAAGTGTTAGGTAACCATTCGTGATAACTTAAATAATTTATATCGCTTTTTTTTTTTTAATGCGCCGAAGTGTAAAAATTTGCTGATTTTTTAAAAATACTTACTTTTACAATAATTTTAAAGTTTCACTTGACCGACGCTTGAAGAAAGCGATTAGGCCCATGACAATGATAATTTTACATAAGGCGGAAGAACACACAACGTGCATACAAATAGATCTTAAGCAGGGCTTTCAAAAGTGCCTATTTTACCGTGAACAGCCTATAACAATACATTTAAGAAACACAGCTATCTCTGTGGGGTTAGAATTTTCACTATCTTGTGACAAAATAAATGGTATTCCCGAGTAAGTTACTTTGGAAACTGACTCCATATAAGCGTTTAGCTTATTGGCGTTTCGATACGAAGCCGTATAAAAAATAATTTATAATTTTTTTTGACTGTAATGTTTAAATTAAATTACAACAGTTTACTGAAAAATTTCCGTTTTCATTTGGTTGCCAGATTTGTAATTTATACTATTTTATTGCGTCGATTTTTTCATTCCATCAACTTTATTTTTGCATTTTAACATTTAATATGCCCTATATATTTGTACTCTGACAGCCAAGGAGTTTCCGTGTTTTGCTAATAACATAATTTATTCATGTTAGAAACCTAGGCTAGGCGAGGTTGTAAGTATTAGTTCCTGTGCAGAGAGTCGGATATTTCAAACTATATTTCTTAATATAGGCAACTCATGGATACATCCAACTTTTCTGAAGCTCTGTCAAAGTTCTACTTCCAAGATATTCCTCCGCCTCATGCAAACAAAGCTTAACCAAGTTTAGAAAAATTACACCAAAGGGACAACGTACCACATTCGTGAGCACTTAGTGTAATAATATTTTGTACAAGAATTATTTCTTATTAGGTATTACCAACACACCTAATTTTACCTGGTTTTATTCATATTAATTATAAATTAAATATGATTTATAAATAAGTTATAAGTAAAATATAAAATTATTCAAAAACAAAGCACTTTTGTGTAAACAGGAGTATAAAATGTCTGTGATACATGACATATTTAGGAAACGACCAATCACGTCATGTTTGGGGTGATTTTTCAAAGGTTTGATGAACAAAGTGTGAACTCTATTTGCGGTTTCTTCAAACTTTTTGAATCAAACTTCTGAAAAATCATCCTATATAAATTTTTTTTCGTTTCCTAAATATGTAATGTATCACAACAATTTTATAATTTCTGTTCTCTATAAAGTGAGCACTTTTGAAATGAACCTTACAAAAAAGTCACTGCCCCTGCCTGCATATACTTTAATGGGCGCACTGAGTGACATTCGCCCCGTAAATTTGGCAACGATGCATGGAAAGTAGTTCAATATCTGAACGTCACATAAAAAGTATTAGGTAACCGTTTGAGATAACTTAAATTATTTCTTTCGCTTTCTGTTTATTTTTAATGCATGTAATTGCAGAAATGAGCAGATTTGTAAAATACTTACTTCCCAATAATTTCACAGTTTCACTTGACCGACGCATGAATAATGTAAAGAGGCCCATGGAAATGTTAATTTTACATAATGTGGAAGAATAAACAACGTGCATACAAGTAGATCTTAAGCAGGGCTTTCAAAAGTGCTCATATTACCGTGAACAGGCTATACTTGTGTTAACATAAAATTATTTCATTTTTGGTTAAAGTGAACTTTTATTTACATTTCCTATATAAATTATAATATTTAATTTATAGTAAATATGATTAAAAACAGTGAGAAGATAGGTTTGCTGGTAAGGCCTAGAGGATGTTCACGGTAAAATGAGCACTCTTGAAAGCACTACTTAAGATCTACTTGTATGCACGTTATGTATTATTCCGCTTTATGCAAAATTAACATTGCCATGGGCCTCATCACTTTATTCATTCGTCGGTCAAGTGAAACTGTGAAATTATTGGAAAAGTAAACATTTTATAAATCTGTTAATTTTTTCATACTGAGGAGTAAAAAAAAAAAAAGCGAAAGATATAATTTAAATTATCACAAAAGGTTACCTAACACTTTTTATTCGACGTTAACATATGGAACTACTTTCTATCCATCTTTGCCAACTTTACTGGGTGCATATCACTTAATACGCCCGTTTAAATATATACAGGCAAGGACAGTGAGATTTCTCTAAGGTTGATTTCAAAAGTGCTCACTTTATCGTGAACAGCCTTTACACATAATATATGTGTGTATAGGCTGTTCACGGTAAAGTGAGCACTTTTTAAGGCCCTGTTAAATTTTTCCCCTCAGTCAATTTCTATCTTTCCGCCACTTTTTAATATAAACATTGCCTTGTGACTAATAAGCAGAGTGTATACATTTCACCTCTCTCAAAAATTAATGCCCGAGGCTGCAATAGAATACCTACATTTACTAAGGGTCAGTGCCTGTTCGGAGGGCCTTAAAAAGTGCTCACTCTATCGTGAACAGTCTATAATCAGTACTTTGATGTAATCGGGAATATTTGGGATGAAAATGAAAATGAAAAACTTTATAAATGCGTATCGAGAGTTGGCAAACTCACGCAACATTCCCGGAGCTCCGTGGAGTGGAGCATCGGCCCGCGCGGCCTGGAGTCCCGCACCAAAACCTGGAGTCAGCTGGAATGTCGGTTGGAGGCAGAGCCCAAACCTGGAGTCAGCTGGAGTGTCGGTTGGAGGCAGAGCCCAAACCTGGAGTCAGCTGGAGTGTCGGTTGGAGGCAGAGCCCAAACCTGGAGTCAGCTGGAGTGTCGGTTGGAGGCAGAGCCCAAACCTGGAGTCAGCAGGAGTGTCGGTTGGAGGCAGAGCCCAAACCTGGAGTCAGCTGGAGTGTCGGTTGGAGGCAGAGCCCAAACCTGGAGTCAGCTGGAGTGTCGGTTGGAGGCAGAGCCCAAACCTGGAGTCAGCAGGAGTGTCGGTTGGAGGCAGAGCCCAAACCTGGAGTCAGCTGGAGTGTCGGTTGGAGGCAGAGCCCAAACCTGGAGTCAGCTGGAGTGTCGGTTGGAGGCAGAGCCCAAACCTGGAGTCAGCTGGAGTGTCGGTTGGAGGCAGAGCCCAACCCTGGAGTCAGCTGGAGTGTCGGTTGGAGGCAGAGCCCAAACCTGGAGTCAGCTGGAGTGTCGGTTGGAGGCAGAGCCCAAACCTGGAGTCAGCTGGAGTGTCGGTTGGAGGCAGAGCCCTCGTGGGGACGGGTACATAACCGTGGAGCGTGGTAGAGCTGCGATTCGTAGGCCCGGTTGCACCATCTTCCCCCATCCGAGATCGAATGATCCCAGTTCCGAACCAGGATCCAGTTTGATCTTGGTTCCAATGTAAAAGTATTGCACCAACGAGATTTCATGTTTCTGGATCTCCGATTCGTCGATCTTGGTTCCAAAGTGATAGATGGAGATTAAGTATGAGATAAATTTTTCTATTGGTTCGTTATATATGACGTCATGGAAGTAGGCGTCTTTTTCACTATATATATAACTAGATGTACGATGTTTCACCTGTTTAATGTGAATTATTGTTGTACGAATTTTATTGAATAATATTCGAGTGCATATAATGTTATTTTAATTTCTCAAGAAAACAATCCAACGTAGTTCTAACTGTTGGCTTATTTTCAAACTACCATTGTCGACGATGGCTGCTGATCTCGGATCGAGTTTCGAACCATTATGGTGCAACCGGGTATTAGCCGGTGTACAATCGTCGGGGCGGCGCGGTACATCGCCAAGAAGCTAGTGTTGATCGCTGACTGCGGCCATAATAATTTATCAATTTCTCCATTTAAAATCGACGGCCAAGCATCCCTAGGTCGTGTTTCGCGGGATTGTTAACTATTGTTGATATACCGGGGCGTGAGCGTAATAGAGATGTTGAAAAAATATCAATATGTCGAAATCATGATTTTCTATCAACGATATATCGATCCAAATCTGTCTTATATTTTAACGATATTTCATCGAAATAAATATCTTTTTTTCAGGTATCGGAAATAAATACTTTTTAAAATGCTCTTTTAATAAACTCTGTTCTGTATACAAAAATTTAATTTAAAAAGTATATTTTTATTTTTAGCAATATGCATCAGCACATGTTTTTGTAATACCTCGTGTCATCCAGAGGTATGTAACATTCCAAGCAATTTTAAATTTGCCAAGTCCTTTAATACATAAAATATCGGATTCCGATGTATCGAAAAATCTATATTTTTCTTTCGATACGTCGTTTTGTGAAACGACATTTTTATAAATAACCGATGTGAATAATATCGATATTTCTTCCGATATCAACATCCCTATAGAGCGGATTGCCACGTCGCACGTTGGAAACAGAGTTCCTCATGCGCTCAGCTCGTGAGACTTTTCACACAACTGATTTTAACGCGAGACCTGTAAAACTGGTAAATGAACAATATGGCGACGAAGATGTCCCAGGATAGTCTTGGGGGATTATAATTGCTCTGTCTGGTGGTGGAATGTTTGAGCAAGCATCAACATGTTGAAGAATCTTACGTATTGAAACCGTTTTCTGTCAAATCATTGTTTGCGCGTATCTCGGTAAATAAAAGTTCTGGAAATATGACTTTTTGTCTTATTAAGTGCATTCTTGGTGAAAAAAATCGTGAAAATGGTCAAATCTCACATTTAAAAAAATTGCCTATGCACTTTCCCTAAGCGGTAAAAAAAATGTACAAAGATACGGATGTGGGTTAATCTGTAATCTTTCATCGCGAGTAATAAAACCTCACTGTTACAAATCTAATTTGCACAGTGCAGCGCTATGACGGAAACACTGCACGTCTTGCGCGTAGGAGCGATGAGGCGCTAGGGCGTGCGTGTAACTGTCGCCCGTATCGCTCCCTCGCTTATTGGCCTTGGACACGCAGCTACATAGTCCCCTTAAAGAATGTTTTTTTTTTTTCCTTCTTAAAATGTACTTAAGATTCCAGGAGATATGTTTTAGTCACAGAGCTCAAAGCTCATAACTTAAGAGACATGCAAAATTAGCGTGATTATTCAAGGACTGACTTCAGATATCGGCCGGAAATATGACCTGCATGCCTCTCAGAACTCATGAACCAGTCCTATAAAATGAGCGGTGGAGTGGCCAATCTCTTTTAACGAGATTAAGCACGTACACTGTAAAAAAAAAATCGTGCAATTTTACACGAATGTACGTGGCAGCACAATCTCCACACATGTTCATGTATTTTTACACGTACATGTGTTCGTGTACTTTTACTGCGTGTCCCGTGTATGTTTACAAATACAATGCTAGTGTAATTTTACTATACTTGTAATTCTTTGTACTAATCATTCATTATGTTCAATTACACGTACTCTGTATGTAGCATTTTACTTTTTTTTTGCTACTAATATCAATCCACATAATGTAAATGTACATAAGCTTTGTTAGTGTAATTTTATCATACCTATCAGTTTCTTTTACTAATCATCGTATTAAATAACATGTACTCTGTACATGTGATTTTACTATACTTGCTACTAATTTTCTACTACACATTGTAAATTAACACAATCATTGTTATGGTAATTTTACTACACCATTCTGTTACTGTTTAATGTTCATCATGTACACTGTAGGTGACGTTTATGAAAGCACGGCGACCAGTGGAACCACGGAATGTGCTCACTTGTTCACATGGCGGTGGAGTAAATCTTCTCACCGAACGATAACGAGAAATTTGCACGTCCCTCTACTCGAAACATGTAGGTAATATTATTATTACTATCTCCGAGATATTCCTAGCGACGATTAATGCGCTTGCGCTCTGAACATTGAAACCCGGATTTACGAGCACTAACTACATTGGGGCAAAGACTGATTATCCCGCGGCGGGTTGTAGCCACTGTAGTCGCGAGGTGTAATCCCTGCGCGGCGCACATTTCACACCTGTCTGTTCTTAATCTCTTTATTTCCTCTGCGAGATGGCGTCGTGCGTGTTGCCCAAGTTTGCAGAGCATAACGTTCACATGCTCTGCATCTCCACTTTGACGCGCCTCCCTAGACGTCGTTATATAGGCTGTTCACCGTAAAATGAATTTTTTTGAAAGTCCTGCTTAAGATCTTTTTGTATACACGTTATGTCTTCTTCCGCCCTATGCAAAATTAACATTGTCTCATGGGTTTCATCACTTTATTCATGCTTCGGTCAAATGAAACCTCAAAATTGTTATAAAAGTAAATATTTAACTAATCTGCTCATTTTTACACTTAGATGCATAAAAAAAAAAACAGGACGTGGAAGAAATAATTCAAGTTATCTCAAATGGTTGCCTAACAATTTTTATTCGACGTTAAGATATGGAACTACTTTCCACTCTTCGTTACCAACTTTACTGGGCGCATGTCACTCAGTTAGCCCGTTAGAATATATGCAGGTAGGATCAGTGACCTTTTTTCTAAGGTTGATTTCAAAAATGCTCACTTTATCGTGAACAGCCTTTAGTGGTATTTATTTTGATTTAAAAAATCTACGGAAATTTTTTTAATGTAAATCATCTTCAGGATATAAATGAAAGTCAAGTTTTTGTTGCCACGTTCATTCATTTAATTACTGAAACATGAATGTGGTCGTTGATAAGTGCGAAATTTAGCAGGGGAAAAAAAAAAACCACTGTAAGCAGCCCAGCCTCTGTTTAAGATGATTGCTCTTCTGCAAAACAGTGTTTTCAAGTATGGCGACAAAGCTGTACATTTCCTGAACAGATTAATGTACTCAAACCGTAAAGTAACTGCGTAAAATTCTAAGGGAACAGAACATACTCGAAACTTGTTCATGCCTTTCTCCATCGCCGTTGTCATGTCTTCTCGTGGCCGGATGTGTCGTTGCGACGTTTAATATGGTGTACTAGACGTTCCCCTTAATAAAGGCTGTTCACGATAAAGTGAGCACTTCTGAACCCAACCTTAGAAAAAGTCACTGCTCCTGTATGCACATGTTCTAACGGACACACAGAGTGGCATGCGTCCTGTTAAGTTGGTAACGATGTATGAGAAAGTAGTTCCGTATCTTAACGTCGGACTAAAAAGTGTTAGGTAACGATTTGTGATCATTTAAATTATTTATTTAGCTTTCTGGTTTTTTTTTTTTTTAATGCATCGACGTGTAAAAATTATCAGATTTGTAAAATATTTACTTTTATAATATTTCCATAGTTCCAATTGACCGTCGCATTAATCAAGTGACGAGGCCCATGACAATGTTAATTTTACGTAAGGCGGAGGAATACACAACGTGCATACGAGTAGATACTAAGCAAGACTTCCAAAAGTGCTCATTTTACCTTGAACAGCTTATCTATAACAAAATCGAGGGAATGCTTGACAGTGGTTGAGTAGTTAAAAGTACACGAAATTTCTATTTGGGGTTGAAGTTGGTTGAAATTTAGTGGATTTTCGCTGATGAATTTTTGCTATTCGGATTAATGTGTAATGTCTAATGTATTGTACTTTTGTCTTTTTTGCTGGGATTTTAAAATTTACAGGTTTTTCGACTTTTCCCCACCGAGTTTCCATCACGATTTTTTTTGTCAAGTTAACTACCGTTCAGTTTTCAATTAGGTAAAACACGCGGTTGAAATATTCGCAGTGAGCCGAGTTTTATACTTCATAACTCACAAGCCTGTGCACACTTAAGCGATTTGCGGGTTTATGCTATGAGCGTAGTTGATTTACGCACATTTTGCGTCGTGTTTAAAAAAAAAAAATAACATCGTTTAATCATGTCTAAATGCACGTTACTCCTGACGTTACTATTCAGTGTACAGTCGTGTGCAGAAACGCTATCTGTTTAGATCATGCTTTGCTGCGCAACTGGCACAGGTTTAGTTACAAAAAGTTTGGCAACACTGCAAAGTTGTTCGTTGCCATAGTAACTAGTATGCTATTATAACGGGTGTCATTGTCGTTTTCCCACTGTGTTTATAAGTCAAATCTGTGCATATCACTTATCGAGGTTATGTTTCGCGTGTTATGTTGTAAATGTTAAACTGCAGAGCTCCGGCAGTGCGTGAAATAACGGAAAAATAACACGCAAGAAATATTGTTTAGTAATTTTGACACTAAAGAAAAATATTTGGAAAATTGAAATATTTTGCAGGCTTCGACCATTGGATGTATGTTACTGTTTGAAATATAGAACGACATAAAAAATAACTAGTTTTCGTCTTGCAGTTTTAATCAATCTCATTCAAGAGCAAATTGTTAGGAGTTATGTGAGATTTCCTGTAATTTACATATCTTTGCTAATAGGCACAGATATATGATATAATTGTGTACAGTATTGAAATTTATATATTTCTAATAAAATAATTAAATGATAATTTAAATTTTACATTAATATTATGTACTTTAGCTAATACATTAAAAAATAAATCTGTATTGTAATTAAGAGCTTGTTACGTGATAGAATATTAAAAAAAAAAAAAAAAACCTCAGTGCATACTGAGCAATCCCGGCACCGCCATATTTTTTACATATAATTTCGTACGATCTTTAATTTGGCCACTCGTTAAACTACATCTTCCATTGTTTTAAGTGCAGCCAAGTCTGGTTAAAAACAGATTTAAAAAATCTAATTTCCGATCATACCTTCTGAATATGAAAAATCGCTGTTAGCAAATAAATATGACGATGTAAACCATAACAAATGATGAAGGCCGAAAATATAATACTGTATGTATTTATAAAACATATTTTTGGAAACTATCTGCAAAGATATATTCGAAGATATATTTTGGAATATGTGTTAGAACAAAGTTTGCAGCCGCCTGTATCGTGAAAATATACGCGTAGGCCTATGTTCCATATAACTCTGTGTCATAAATAGACAGTATTTTACAAACAATATTTGAATTGTAGTGTTACAAAAATTCCATTTTGGTAACTGGTTCCTAAGAAATTATATGCAAAACGTGTACACCATGTTTACACTCTTCTCTGGCTATGGCTGAAAAACTGGCTTGACTTGTCAACGCACAGCCTCAAACATTGGCCCTAGAAACCTGAAATTAGGAGGAAACATTCATTTATAATGTAGGCACCCCTAAAGGGGTGAAATAGGGGTTCAAAATTAGATGGTGATTTGAAGACACCGAAACTATCTAACGAAACTGGGCCGCATACACTGAGAGAAAATCGAACTAAATATCTGTTTGTATAGGGTTAAATATATATATTTAGTTGTCCTAACAAAATATATTGTTGAGCAAACAAAATTTGAAAAGTAACAAAATTACTTTTGTTCGTTTGACAAAATATGTGTTTGAATAAACAAAATCTCTGTTTTGGGCCAAAAAAAAAAAAAAAAAAATTATACTGTCAACTAAATATTTCGTTGAATCAACTATATATATATATATTTGTTTGGCCGCTCATTTGACTGCCTTCGTTCGAAAATACAGCTCGAGAGGCTTTTTTTTTTGTATTTTTTGTGACTATTAGGATAGTGATCGTGTAGATTAGTGCATCTATTGATACTTAACAATCGTATAAACACATCCATAAAAGAAGGCAGCAATAAACTGATAAATAAAGCTGTAAAACTTCAAATGTTTGTTTGCACACGTTGGCAAATATTTGCAGTATATCTATTTAGAAGCTTTCCTGCGGCATGAATTGTCACATTGGCTGAGAATACTAAGGCGTAGCGCGCGGGCGCAGGTGATCTAGGTACGAAACTCGGTCGAACTTCTACAATTAATTTATGTCGGCCCAAACTGTTTAATGTACGTGTAGCCAAAGAAATCTTTAGTTGCACCAACCAGATCTTACAGTTTGGTGCAACCAAATGAGAACAACAAAATAATTTGGTTTCAGCAACAAAACATTTCATCGCCCCCATACAAACAAATAATTTGGTTGCACCAAACGAATCTTGTTTGATTCAACAAAACCTTTTTCTCAGTGCAAGTCAAAGCTCTACATCGCAATTTATTCCAGGCCACTATTTTAACTAGATCGGTTTAGGGAGCTACAGTGTGGTGGATTCAATTTTTGACGTCTGTCCTGCGTGAGCGGTAGAGGACAGAGTGAGCGCGCTAACGCCAACCAGGTGCAACGAGAGTCAAAAACTAATGATAGGTAGTTCGTAGGAGCCGGGTGTTATGGAACCTGAGAGAGAAAAATTATTGTAACTGACATCAAACATCCTGTTTAAGGACTCCCGCAACTGCCAATACAAACGGTGGAATTCACTAAAAAACTATTTCTTCACTGATAAATGTTATGTGTTTTGTTTAGTTGTGGGCGCATTTCTGGTAATAGCATTCAGTTTGTTGCTAATGTTTTCTGACAGGAAAGTTTCCTGAACTTTATTTATACACAATCTTGAGGTAAACCGGCTCTACATGGCCCTCGAAATTGCATCTTCTACGTAGGTCACTTTAGGAGTGAAACTTGTTCTTGCCTCTCGCATCCCACGTAGGACACGGAGTGTGTACTGAAATATTTTCTGGGAAATCGTTATTTATAGGAATACGCGTATCTCGATATGTTATAGAAATACGACGCTTTGCCAGAAAATGTAAAATACAAATATCTATGCCCACATTATTTTTAGTTTCATCCTTTTATCACATTTGTTTTAATCATGGCGGAAAAATAATTCGTGAGAATGGTTAAACATCGCAATTTTAAAGGTTGCCGATGCAGTTTCCTTAAGATGTATGAGAAAAGTACGATTATACCGGCGTAGTTTAATCGGTGGGCTTTCTTGGCGTGCAAAGTCCTACTGTTACACTTCTAATTAGCACAGTACGGAGTTAGGACGGAAACACTGCACGCCTTGCTCGTAGGAGCGCTGAGGATCTAGGTGTTCGTGTTAGTGTAGCCCGTATCGCTTCCTCGCTTCTTCGTCTTGAACGAACAGCTACATGCTCCTCGTAAGAGACTCGCCTTCGAGAAGCAACGTGAGCACTGAGCAAGATAAGAAGTTGTTACCAAAGACGCAAGACGCTGTCAAGGAGGATGTGCTGAGTTGAAGCACTAGAGGAGTCGGGTAGTTTCGTCGTGATGCTGTGTGGATCGACTGTGCTCGGGCAAAGGGAAGGGGGAGACAGTAGGAAGAGCTGAGAGCTGTTTCTCGCTTGAGTAATGCAGCGACTTGTGAGATCGTGGTACACTGCTCATAATGGCGACATCTTCGACTGAGTGGATTGGCGCAGTGTGTAAGTGCTGTATCATCGTTCGTTAGTATACTGGCTGGAATCCTGGTCTGGCCATCCTACTTCGGCCTTTCCCCATGGTCTCCCGAAATCACTCAAGGTTAAAATAGACTATTCGCGGTAAAACAAGCACTTTTCAAAGCCCTGCTTAGAATCTACTTGTATGCACGTAGTGTATTTTTCCGCCTTATGTAAGATTAACATTGCCATGGGCCTCATCACTTTATTTATGCGTCGGTCAAGTGAAATTGTATAATTATTAGAAAAGAAATTTTTTTACAAATCTGCTCATTTTTACACTTCAATGCGCTAAAAATTAAAACAGAAAGCGAAAGAAATAATTGAAATTATCAGTAATTATTACCTAACAGTAGTAGAGGCGTGTCAGTCCTACCCCACTTTTGATTAACCGAACTAACCCTGTGATAAAAATCGATATCAAAAGAGTTTATCCTTAATCCGATTTTAATCCGATCAAAAATATTAATCCTTAGTCCTAATCCGATTTGAACAAATTTCTTTGATGAGAAAGTTTGATCAAATTTCTTTGATGGATTTTTTGTGTATGGGTATACATTATTTTATTACTCTCTTTGTGGATGGGGGAGGAGTTAGCAGGAGATCTGTACGATGTTGATGGTATGGTGTCCTGGAGGCGACTGACCAGAGTGGTGGGTTGCAATGTGCTATATAGGTGTTGAGTTGAGTGCAAGAGTGTCCTAAGTGTCAGTTTTCTAATTTTTTTTTCTAATTTTGATGTGTTTTTATTGCTGTTTGTGGTAGATATGCGATTTTTACAAATATATTTAACACACGAGAGTAATTCAGAGTGTTCTATGTATGAATAAATTACATGCATCGAATCGCAATTTTCAAACAACTACGTGAATAATAAGTGCAATTACTCCAGTATGGAATTTAACGTAACATGAGTCTCGAGCTTAGGAGTATAATTTACATGAGAGAATTTTAACTATGTGAATAACATCTGGTGTCGACAAGTGCTAAATGATCAAAATTATGTGAGTGTGGAATTAACTATCTACAACAAAATGTCCCTATAAATTACTTTAATTAAACGAGTCTTTCAAAGCACATTAACAAGTTTACACGTACAAATTACATGTACCTTACATGATTCAGACTGGTGAATGATATATTATGGCAAAAGAGCTCTGAATGCGATTTAAACCAGACACAATAGCATACGTCTATTCTTAATCCAGACACAAAAGCATACATCTATTCTGCTAAGTAAAATATATAACAATCTACAAGAAAGTAATTAAAGATAGAAAATCTTACCCCAAATGATTTGTTTCAAAATAATCAACTTGCATCGAAGCATAGAGCTTTATCCCACATCACTTTATATATATAAGAAAAAATGCACAAACATCCTCGAAGAGAAAATTATTTTTAAAATAATGGTCATACTACAAATTTCTGTAAAGCGTGATAAATAGAGTGCAATTGTTAACACAAACTTTATTTTTAAACTGCTAGAAATTTTTATAGACCGAGTTCAGAAACATGATTTGAAAATCTTATCGCAATATTGACTTAACACACGAAAAAAAGGTTTCTCGATAAATAAAAAAAAAAATTTCACAACATAGTTTATGAATACTGTGAACGAGATCTGAACCCCGGAGCAAATAATATCGATTAACAAAAATTGCGGCTACCACTAGAGATGAAGGAAGGTGCGATGGTCGTCGGTCCGTAATTGCGCTAACCCACGATGGTGACCTCATTGGCCGCCAAGTTACTAGAGGTGCAGTGAGTACGAGAGAGAGAGGGAGAGAGAGATCTGGTGAGGTACATGTCTGTCTCCCACAAGCATTGAGGAACAACTAAAGATGACACTGAGTTTGCAGAGAGCTTCAGATTGGGGGTCCTGCCTGCCACCCCCAACCCACCTTCACCCCTTGGCCAGACTGCTCCCCTGGGCTGCTCTCGATTGTCAATTTTTCGGCAATGTAGCAAGATGGTGTCAACTGCCTAGTTGCATTCAGATCAGGGGCTGCCTTCTTGTAGCCACCCCTCCTTCCTTCACTATTCAGAATATGAGCCAAGCTCAGGATGCCAGCCACCCCATTCACTCCCTCCTCAACAAGCTGTGTCTGCGAGGCCCTAGGGGTCATCCACCTGTCTGCTTGTGATTGTAACTTTTTGCAACTGTCTCAAGATGGCGAAAAATGGGTAGATGCATTCTGATTGGGAGCCCTGCCTGCTTGTAGCCTGCCCCTCCCCCAGCTTGCCTGTAGGCATCCCCTACCCTCCACCCTTTGACCAGAGGGACGTGACTGTGTCCACACACCCCTCCTACCCCCTACTCGCAAAGGTGACTTGCCTTGAAATTCTAGTTTTCTGAACAGCTGTTATCGACCCAGCCTGGTGTTCGCAAAAACCTGTTTTCACACTGCAGCTTCAGCCCTGAGAAAGCTCTTTCGTATTTTTCGTAAGTTGCCACCCCTGCAGTATCTGTTTCATGACAAGGCAGCCCTCCCCTGCTAAAGTATTCAGAACATGTTTTTCTAGTGTTGGCTTCCCTGCTTTAGCTCGCTGGCCCATTGCCCTCTGAATGCGTCCCCCAGGAGATTTCGCATGACTCGCTGTCATTTCAACCTTACACAACAGGTTGGCTATATGAGCAGCGAAATGAAAAAAAAATTAAGTCCCTGAAATCAAGTTCCCATTATAAACCCCGATACAATCCCCAGATTCGACATTCCAACAACTTTTAACTTTAATGCAGGACAATTATAAATTTAAAAAAAACGTACAGAAATACAAGACTTATTTTATTCACTCGTTTAAACAGAACTGTTTTCTACAACTATACAAACAAGATATATTTTATTCACTCTCTAAGAAGTCTTTTCTTATACTATCAATTCGACATATATTTATTCGTATAGGAGAGAAAACATATTGGCAGAGAATTGCCCATATCTTTTAACAACGAGATCTTGAGAGCCAATGAGGGAAAAATGTTGAGAGTTGGAGCAGTGCCGGGTCATGCGTGTGAGACTAGGGGAAACGAGATAATGAGATAGATCTCCGATAAAACCCTTATATCAACAGCAACGTTTAATACGATATCCACATATGGCCAATATTTTGTTTTTATGGTGTGACCCCCCGGGGAGGCGAGTGTGCCAAGCGCTCAGCCAACGTGTCCCTTCTCTTTTTATGTCTAATGAAAAAAACTTTCCAATATCAAAATTTATTTCATGTAACATAAAATGTATATATTTGAATTTATTTAATATTTTAACCATTTCCGATGTGAGTTTAACAAACCAGTATAAAAAAGGTGGAAATATTTTTTTTCAGAGTTGGAATAGTATAGCAATTTTCAACATTATTCTTAATTTTTTTACTAAAAGGCCCAAATTCTTATAAATTTACAGGAAATATAAGCGTATTTTTACATAACTTGAGTTGAATTTTATTTATTTTTGTTAAAATACTAGTTTAGATATATTATATTGTGTTTGTCTTCTTATCCAGACATCATCATGTTGTATCTTGAAGAACTGTAATTTGTGTGCATGTATATAAAATTAAATATTAAAAAGTTTCACTGGTTTCTGTTCGGTGTAATCGTAGATTCAAGCCAAGGAGGAACAGAGGTCTTTGCTACCTACCTCTGTAAATGTATTCGGGCTCACTGTCAATATGTCCCCCTGGGATGTCACAAAAGTTGGTAACCAGGATATAGTGTCTCCTACTCCTACCTACAATTTAAGCAGCCGGAGCGTATGAAGACTTTTAACTTGTTGGCTCGTTCTTTTACAAAACTGCATTCATTCATTCATTCCGGTAATTTGGATTTTCTCCAATTTTTTTTTACAACTTCCCCTCAGTTCTTCAAAGTTAGTTTTTATTAAAATTTTAATTTAACCGATTGTAAGTTTTTTAAGGCAAAAAATTTGCATCTTAGTGAAAGCAAGCAAAAGTTAATAAATTGGAATTTAATACAAGTCATCAGCTTACCATTACTGATAAGACACCCACTCAAGGCATTGCAAAAAAAGATTGTTTTCTCATCACTCATTATACATAATATATTATTGAAAAAAGTTAGTGACCTATGGAATTAACAAACAAATCACAAGCACACTATTTGTTTTTTATCTTGAAAGAAAATGTTTTACTAAAAAACTCATCCATTTCAAGACAGAATTAATCATACATCTTAGCATCAAACATATTACATCACAAACTTTAAATGAAATACAAACTTTTTTTTTTGCGATTGCCTTCTGAAAAACATCTGAACTTAAATCGATACTTCATGTTAACTCACAAACCTTAAATGAAATACAAGCATGGTTTGCTACTGACTTCTGAAACATGTCACATACCTAAATTACATCACAAATTATGAAATAAATAAATACAATAATTTTTTGGTTCATCATGTTAACATTTACATGTACAAGCCAAACTCCATCTTACGTCATTAAAACTGTTAAAAATAATCGCACCATATCGTAGTACAACTTCAAAAAGCCAAACAGGTTTTTTAACCATAAAAACTCCCCTGTTCACTACTACGCTGTCAAAATGTGTTTAGAGTGAAAAAACATCATTATATAATTGGAATAATAAAAAAGTATATTAAGAAACTTTCCAACATAAATGAATTAATTTTCTGCAAAGTTGTTAAACAACTCTTTAAGAATCTTTAAACTTTTATAGAATTTGAATTATTATTCTTTAAACTTTGAGTCAATTGTATGAATTTTGTTAAACTTTTAACAAAATTGTTAAGACATGAAAATTTTATCTAATTGAATGGTTGGTCTTTAAAATCTAAAACAAGTCTTTGGAATCGATAGACCTTTTATCAAATAGAACAATTGGTATTTAAATTGTAAAATAAGTCTTTGAAATCGATAAACTTTTTATCAAATTTGAACAATTGGTCTTTAAAAATCGTTACAACTGAATGAAATTTCTTAAAAAAAGGTTACAAATTTATATTTTAACTGTAAAAACTTTTCACCCTATTACAAGTAAAAAATATCATTACAATTTTTAATAATGAAAAAGTTAGTGAAATTATACAGCGGAAGGAATCATTCATCACTGAAAATTATAAATTTTCAATACAAATTATGTCTAGCTTTAAGACATAAGCTTAATTTTCGTTTCTTAACTGGAATATGAACTAATGGTGAAGGAGGTGATAATAGGTGGAGGAGGTACTGAGATTGGGCTATCAATTTTTTTTCTTGCAGCGATGGATTGAATAAAGGCTGAGGCGGTGTTTCAGCTGACAATATTTAAACAGATGTCTGACTTGGAGCAGGTGATACAACTAAATTAAATTTAAAAAATTCATCTTATTCCTGCAGCAAACTATCATTGATGAGTACAGCTTTCGGAGAGACGTTTATAGAGGGAGATGTTAAACCTAACAGTTAACAAAAGGAGCAAATCTTGGGCATTGGCAGTAGTTGCTCACCTGTTTTTCTTCTTCGTAAGTCAAAAGCTCCAAACTGTGTAGGTGGGAGCACCATGGCGGACGGTGCTGCAATCTTGGAAGATGTGGGCGCAGTGGCTGATGGTGCTGTGGATACTCTCGTAAACATGGGCACCACAGCGGACAGTGCTGAAAATTTGGAAGATGTGGACACAGTGGCTGACGTTGCTGTGTACACGCTCTTAGACATGGGCACCGTGGCGGACGGTGCTGCAAGCTTGGAAGATGGGGATGCAGTGGCTGACATTGCTGTGGACACTCTCTTAGACATGAGCACCGTGGCGGATGGTGCTGCAAGCTTGAAGGATGTGGTTGCAGTGGGTGATGGCGCTGTGGACATTCTCTTAGAAATGAGCACCGCGACAGACGATGCTGCAAACTTGGAAGATGTGTACACAGTGACTGACGGAGCTGTGGACACTGTTTTAGACATGGGTACCGTATTGGGCAATGCTGCAAACTTGGAAGATGTGGATGCAGTGGCAGACGGTGCTGTGGACACTCTCATAGACATGGGCACCGTTGTGGAATGTGCTGCAAACTTGGAGGATGTGGATGCCGTGGCTGACATTGCTGTGTACACTCTCTTAGACACGGGCACCAAGGTGGACGGTGCTGCAAACTTGGAGGATGTGGATGCATTGGCTGATGGCGCTGTGGACACTCTGAGACATGGGCACTGTGGCGGACGGTGCTGCAAACTTGGAAGATGTGGGCGCAGTGGCTGACAGTGCTGTGGAAGCTCTCTCAGACATGGACACCATTGCGGATTGTGCTGCAAACTTGGAGGATGTGGACGCCATGGCTGATGTTGCTGTGGACACTCTTAGACATGGGTACCGTGGTGGACGGTGCTGCAAATTTTGAGGATGTGGACGCACTGGCTGACGGCGCTGTGGACACTCTTAGACATGGGCACTGTAGCGGATGGTGCTGCAAACTTGGAAGATGGGGACACAGTGGCTGACATCACTGTGGAAACTCTCTTTGATATGGATAATGATGCCATCACTGGTTGCAAAGTGAAGGTAAACTCCTCTTTCTCTAAAGACGTTAAGAAACAAATTATTAAATCATCCGAACCATTGATTAGTCTATTGAAACACTCCCAATCAAAATCATCGAGCTCTTTGTTAAAATATTGAGTAGATAAGCCAAGAAAGTATACGACCATGACATCGCAAAGCGAACCGAACTGTCAAAAACTGGAAAAAGCCAAAGGGGCGAATATGCTGAAGCCCTATTTATGAATATTTCAAATTTCCACGTAAAATAAAACTCGAGAAGCCTGATTTTTCTCTTCCAACCAGATGTCAGAAGTCCAAACACCCGTTCCATTCTCTCCCTGCAACCCGGCTTTCAAATATCATCAAACCAGCACCCCCAACCTCGGAGACAAACATCTCTGCTGAATTTCTTGCTCGAAAAAATGAATAACATTTATTTGTCAGTAAAATAACTTCTGAATCATAACAAATAAATAAAGTTTGTTAATAATCCATTAAAAAATTAGCAATGTATTAGAGATCAACATATTTAATAAAACAGTACATAATTTATAGAACAAAAAAAGAAAGTAATATTATCCATATAAACCATTGTATAATCCCTTTTAATTTTATCTAAGATTTCTTTAATCTTTTAAAGGAAAATTTTTCTTCCTCACAATATATCTTATCTAAATCAAGAAACGTGATACCAACTCATTTTAGTAAATATGTTCCCGAATTCTTAATCAGTATATTGTTAATCATATTTATGACAACCATATACATAAATTTTCCGTTAATTTATCCTACCATGATTTAAATATGATAAAAAAATTATATTTATTAATATATTTAAATTTTTTTTGTAAAGCTCGGTGAGTGTAGGGAAGTAAAACTTGTTTCATAAATATTAGTTCATTTGTAATGTACATCGTGTGTATATTTTTCTTCCTGTGTAATTGAACTTGAAAAGAGAATATTAATTTTTATTAAGTAGAAGACGCAATATTTTGCTCGAGAGATTGCTATTCTTAATGGATAAAATTGTTGACTTAAACTACCCTCCCCATCAGGGATAAGGATGTACTTGGCTGGTTCCTTCGTGAAAAGTTAGGGTATAATAGAACCAAAATGCATACTACAGGGGTTTGTTGGAATCAGGCTGCAGACCTCTGAAATCTCAGTTTCTGTATTTGGTAGTATTGAAAAAAACAATGAAATTTAACCTTGAAGGTTTATGACTTTGGACAGGGAGCAGTCACACTGCTAAGACCTCAGATCTCTAAACATAATGGTATTTTTACGTTTTGAGATATTGGCAAAGGCTATAAGTATAAGATTTCGAAGTGAGTATAAATTTGTTAGCTAATAATGTTTGATCAGAAATATTCAGCGTGATTCATTTTAAGTTTAAACATCTATAAAAGTGAGCATATCTACCTTTTTCACGTACATTATTCACGTTCATTATTCCTTTTATGTTTATACAAGTACTGCCTTACATGTCTTATCCAGGACTCGAACCCATAAACTAACTTATATTAACCAGGTATTACCCGATATCGTATATTATACACTTATTTATAGAAAAGTGGTTAGACTGCACGCTTCCAGAACTTTTCTCTCAAAAGTCTCTGGGGGGAAAATATTTTTCTTACTAAAACAAGTTCACTTTTAATAAGGATAGGTTAACTAAATTTCGAGAAAGGGATTTATTTTAAAACATTAATTTATTTACAAAATATATACAAACACAGGCTGTTTCAAAACATACACAAGTAACTACAGGATGATACAAAACGTATTAAACAATTATTTAAATTAGACAACCACAAACTGATTCAAAAAAATTGCTAAAACTATTTCTTTCCCAAACAAAGTCGAAATGGTTTGCTCGAACGTGGTAATAAGTTGCTGATATTCAATTTACATTTTGATTTCTGTATCTATGAGCATGTAACTTCGTTCTCATCTTGTTGATCCATCTTTACAACCCAGTGGATTACATATTACCAAATACTTTTTATATTAAATTTCACTCATTACCCCTCTCGTCCCAAATAATGTCATACGACTCGAATAATATCGACAGGTGTTTCGGGAGGACAATAAGCATTGTCTGTTTCACCCCAGTCAGTCACTTTTGCCCAAGTTTGCATTCATTTTGAGTTTTCCTATGCAGAGAAAAACGTTGAATTAGATCCATGTGTTTTACATAATTGTTTGAACAAGGGGAAATTGTCCTCTTTCTGAATATCTGTTACTTTTCCATTATACACACTTTCTAAAATGAATTTTTGCTCAACTCCAACTACATATATTTCACAATTATTTAAGTAATGTTTGCAAATATCTTCAATATTCTCATACTATATACATCCACTCTCCCATTTTAAACCATGGCGATGGTTGGTAACCCATATATTTATTTTCTTGTAATAGGGATATAAATTTTTCCAGTCTAATGGTTATTTGAAGCTGAATACAGTTGTATGTTCTTCCATATCAGTGATAGCTAATTCCTTAATGATTATTTTTTCTGCAGACTGAAATCCTTGCACATTGCAAAACATCTCATTGTAACCATGGTTCGGCGTCTACTGACTCAATTCATTATTTTCACCAGCTTATATCTTACATTGTAACTTGATAATCTATCGTGAATTATAAGAGAGTAAGCTTGTGTATTTGCTGGAATTGGTGTATTTGCAATAATCTCAATTAGTGAATTAATCATGTCATTGGCAATTCTGTCATCCTGTTTGCTTACATCATACACAAATTACATTCCTCTGGTTTTAAAAGATTTGGGTTCTAGGATCGGCGAACTGATTTTGTTATAATATGTTTCCTGAAACTTTGTGTATATATCATGCGAAATAAGAAATTTCCCATTGTCAAAGTTCATATGTAAATCCACATATGGGTAAGCTTGACTGTTTAGATACAGTTTAATATTTTTCATATCCCAACTATCGAATATTGATCTATCAGCTTTTAAATTGTTTTGTCGATTTGCTTGAAAACATATAACATATCTCGACAAAAATTTGATTTCACATTCCAAATGACTTTTTGTGATGTTGGGAGTGTTGGAAAAACCTCTAAAACCCATGATCTGAATGCAATTCTTCCCTTCTTCGATAAATTTTAAAAACTTTACACGATAATGAGTATTAATTTCAATTTGCAGTATCAACCATGCCACACTGCTTAATTAAAATGTTACACCTTCCTCATCATTAGCTGTATCGTATATAGCATTTAAATGCATATTGCGGAATAAAATAACTAATTCTTGTTTAGAATTTATTATTACAGGTTTGTAGTCTGCAACTAAGCCCAAAACTAAACTTAATTGTATAACAACTTTGTATTTTCCACCTGGGTTTATTTGTAGTAAGTAATCACTAGCATTGCTCCACCTAGCCATAAGCTGTGTATAAATATCGTTTACAGTTCCCGAGAGAAAGTTATTTATCATGGAGGCAATTCCAACGTCTTGTATTTGATCGACTTCCACTCCATTTAGCAGATATGCAATTCTGTCGATTACATGAAGAATTCAATTTGTTACTATTTTTGTAGTTGATGGATTACTTGCATCTGCTGTCTTTTTAATTGTTCCTCTAAACCTTAAACTTGATTTCGAAGGTAATGTGTAAATATCATGATTTTGTATTGAAATCCTTATTTCGGAAAGACATGTGTACGGACCTGCTCGGAATGGTTCATACACATGTATTTCCGTATTGATGAGTGCATTTTCATAGCTGATGGGTTCCTCAACATTAAGTATGTCTTCCATTTCTATTAACAGTATATTCTAATTATTTAAAATACAATTAATTGCCTCGTGTTAACTTCGTTGGTAACTTATTTTAAGTGAACATTTAATGCTTGCATTTATGTCTTTTTATACTTCCTTTCTTCGAAATACGTTCCTTATTGATATAGTTCTTAAAAGAACTGCCTACTTTACATCCGAATTTACTATTGTACACAATACCAATTATGATTTTAATGTACAACGGACTGGAGGTGTTTGTATACCTTTTTGTAAATGTAAACAAACTGTAATTTCTTTATTTCTAAAATTAATGAGTTTGCTGTCCTGGTTGACAATTGTAACAACTATTTCATTAATGTTATCTACTAATACTGTAAGATATATCGACATATTAGATTTTTAAATTATTTTTTAACCTGGAGCTACAGCACACATGGATTCATGTATTGTATTTGTCAGTTTTCCATTAAAATATGAACCACCTACAATATTAACATTTATACGACATACATTTACCGACAATATACTAACCTGTTTTGATGATTCGTGTAATTGTTTAGCTGGATATACTCTTGGTTCATAACCTAACATATTTGCAATTGAATTGTCTTCCCAGAAATCGATATCTACATTACTATACATTGAACTAGTTAACGTATTTGGATTTCCATTTAATCGGAAATGTACATCTTCAGGTAATGCTGTTTTAATGAATGTTTCAAGTTCATCTAACTAATAAGATCCTACCGGTATCACAATATTGTATGTTATTTCACCAATATTAGCCGTAAATAACACAGGGAAATATACTACATGCAATTGCGACGAATTTCCACTTTATATCAACGTAATTGGCATAGTACTAATATGTTTTACTATTACAATTACTTATATACCCTATTTATAGCAAAAATAAATAAACATTAATGTCTGCAATTGATTGTATTTGGTAATTGCTTAATTTTGTAACTATACCTTAATTGTGTGTTTTTTTAAAAATAATTATGCATTTCAATTGGAGGCCGTAAATCGCCGAAAGTGTCGTAATACAATTATTGATTCACATTTTTTATTAATACAACCCGATGTGGTCTTTCATTTTGTTTCGAATCTAAATTAACATTCATACATTTACAAAGATTTGGTTTCTTTGATAAATCGTTTCTCATATACACACCACGGAAATAGGGAATATCCAGTTTCTTTACAAATACATTAATATCTTTGTATATTAATGCACGTTTTGGAAGATTACTTAGGACTTTCTGCATTTTTTTCCACGTTTGGAGTTTTTGTCCTTGTCAAACTTTATAGGGTTTCAAGTACATTCATTTACTTTTTGATTTAACTACTCTACTAATTGCCGAAACCCATCCAAGGATTGATTCAAGAGCTGTTAATGCTGGAAATAGGAACAGAATGATTACTCCTTTCTTTGTTTTTCGTTTGGTTTTGTGTTTTAAGCCCATGCCTCTTGTCACCTTCGCATGCATAACTTTATATACATAGAACCCACGCTCCAAGCTTTTCACCTGTAGATGTAGATCGATTCTTCCTTATATTTGTTGCTTTATCGGCTAGAAGTGTATCTCCTATATGTCTTTCTTTCAAATCGTTTGTTCGATCGTAAACTATATTGTGTTCTTTACACACATTATCCAAAGAGTTTATTCCTTGATTGTTCCGTGCCAAACATTTTGCAAGTTTAGTACCTGGTCCACAATAATTGTATATAGGTAAATGTAATTCAAATAGTAATTTATTAATCAATGTATTCAATACACCTCATCATTTTTTATATGTTTGGTACAAGCCATTATTTTCAACTGAAGGCAAACCTATTTCTAGACCTACATTTATAGTTATACATTAGTATGTTATCTAATACTGTGTAATTGTATAGAAATGAAGGTTATAAAACCAAATGTACATCTACTGGTAATTTGTAAATATAAAAGAAAATGTAATTGAAAATAAATGTGGTATTCTTTTACCATCTAATATACATTGTATAATAAGTGGCCCTTCTTCATGCAGAAAAACTTGTGTTATTATGTCGTTGTTGGAGCATCCGAATGGACCTAAATCTGAAAATGCATATGTGTTTTCTAAAACAACACAAGAGAAATATCAACAGTTAGCAAGCATTTTGTCATTAATTGAAGGAATGAGATATTTTCCTTTTACAAATAAAGAAGTTATAGTGCCTCCGGACTATGCATTGCCCAATTCTGTGTTTATTTTTGATGTTGTTTGGTGTAAACCACAGGGTGAAATACCGCAATATTTCATTTTTGTTCGCAAATCAAACGTTGATGGTTTTATCTACCGCAACGTTTTGCACATTTATCAAAATATAATTTATGCGATAATGCAAATATGGTAATTGTGTTCAAAATAGATAATATGAATCTGCAACATATTTAAAATGATCATGTTTTAGGCGATATGACATTTACAAAGTTTAAAGATATGTGTTTTTACTGCTGGAAATGAAAATATGATTTTTTGTGATTATACCATCACTCCCCTATATAAAGGCAGATATAGGTCTGGTTTTGACCAATTTTTACTTCCAGGCGAATAACAGTGAGTATTACAATGTTTGGACATAGCAGTATAAAACACAATCATTACAATAGCTGTTTAACCAAAAATCTCGATGGGAATTGTGATTTGAATGGACATATATTATATAATATGGGTATGGCTGTGAAAGATAGCGATGCAGTGAAGTAACATTACGTGGAAGACTTAAACACTATTACACTAAACTTGTTTAAATTGCAATCAAACTATATTCGAGAGAAATTAATAAAGTTGGTTGATTTGAATGATAATATTTGTGAAAACACCAGTGTAATTGCAAACATTGTAAGCAATATTAGCACTAATTTGCAGAGTAATGAATTTAGAATAGAAGAACGTTTAAACGGATTTAGTAAGGATTTTAACTATATGACAAACATCGTTTTTACAACACAACATGCAGAAATGCAAGAAAATTTAAGAGTTGTAATTAATGAAGTGGTAAACGCTACTATTACTAAACAACTTGAAACACATGGAACAAATAATGGAATATATAAGAGATGAGTTGACTAATACAAGATTAGGTTTCATTATGCAAACAGATTTGAGAAAAACAAAATAATGATTTGGGAACATGAATCAATTATTTTATAAATGATTTGAAAGCTAAAACTTTACCTAAATTAGATGTTATTATAAGTGAAGTCGATAAGATTGAAAAAGCTCAAAGTAATCGACCTACTTCATCAGTTAGAAAAGCAACAACTTAATTCATATATAAATAATTTGAATTTAATGTAATATAATCAAAACATGTCGGCCTGTGCTTCGGAATTACATAAAGCTATATCTGCTGCGAAGGAAAATATTTACAAGCCAAACGAGCTTGTATGAAACGCGATGTTTTAAATGAAGAAATATTATAAGCTGTTACAAGTAGAATGGATACATTTTCATTATGTGTTGAATAAACCTAATTAAACAACTTTGGAAATTCACACAACCCAGAGCATATTACATAGAAACATATGATGGAGAACCAATAAAAGATGGATTTTACGAACATGAACTGCAAAAAGTCAGTTCCTCAAATGAATAATATTTGGTTGATAAAATCATTAAAAGGAAGAAATATATGTCCATGGTTAGATGAAGAGGATTCTCAAAAGCATGCGACTCCTGGCTTAAGAATCAAAATCTTAAGAGATTGCAATACAAGGTTTCTAAAAATTTCTAATACTAAATAAAATATTTTAAATAATTTTCCTGTGTTATTTGATTTAATAAACCTCTGGATGGGGATTGAATGTACAATTTATTGTGTAATCAAGCCACTTTTTGTTTGGATTATTGTTTCATTGGTTTAACATTGGAGTGATAATCCAGTGTGATAAAATCCTATTAATTGTGACGTCATTCTCATTTAGGTGATAATCCGTTACATTTGATAGGCATTTCAATTGGTAATTGTCATAGATTCGTTTAATTGGAAATTGTAATTTATGTGTTATTTAGGTGTATTTGGTAGGTATTGCAATTCATTGTGTTTGGATGGTATTCTGTTGCATTAGATTCCTTTTAAATGTGACATATTTGATTGTTTTTGATGTTATATTTCTTGGCATTGGTATAAAATTTCGTGGAATTTTACAGCTTAAAGAGATTTAAGACGTGATTTGTTTAATTCGATGTAATTTGCTGGAATTGAAATATTTTTTCGTGGAATTTTTCAACAAAAGATATTTGGGATGCAATTCCGTTTTAATGGTTTTAGAATGTATCTATAATCTGATATATTTCTTGGAATTTTGATATAGTTTCCTGGAATAAGTTTCTCGAATTAGATTTCTGTGGCATTTCGTGTTTTCTAATTAATTGTGGCGTAATACATTGTTAGTTTATCGTAATACTTTTCTGGGTTTCATAATTGTTTGTGGTATTTTATATTACTTTCCTTGTATCGATACAGTTCTTGGAAATTGGTTAGTTCTAAAAGAGCAAAATACTAGTCCCCACACAAAAAAAAAACATTTTATGCGAAAATCATGATTAGTTTTTTTATGGTGTAAACCATTTTTATGGTATAAAATTCATAAATGTTTTTGACAGTGTCTAGAGATTCATATTATTTAAAAACACCTTTAAGATGTATATTTTTAATATTAGGCTTGAAATTCTATGAAATATTGCAAATACAGACGCTTGCTTTAAACTTGTGAAAGACAGACGAGAAGATGCAGGTCAAGGAAAATCATTGTCTAAAGTGTAAGCGAGCTGCAGGTTGGGAACCTGTGTCGTGGAGTGATGATTGCGGGTGGGGGGTGGGGGTGGAGGAACAGGGGAATTTTCTCACTGTCGCGCATGTGCGTAGAGACGAGCACCAGGCTCTGCACATGAAGGGAAGATTGGCGGGCAGATGGAAGCAGCTGGGTATCGATAGTGGTGCGCAGCACGGGCAGCGGAGCTTTTCTTAACCATCCTGTCATTCCCTCTCCAGCTTCTCGCTGTGCACATCTCCCACCTGCGCCCCGGTCTGGCACAGTGCTTCTCAAACTCCGAACATTTTCCCCCTCATCCACTCTTGAGACCAAAGTTTCGCCCGCTCCCGACACACTCAATTATCGGCTATATGTTACCTGCTATTGTACATGGAACTTTAGAATTACCGATTCCTGTATATTTTGAAAAACACGGCACCATGTTGAAAACTACGCGATGCTTTTCAAATGCATTAACTATTAGTTTACAATAAATTTTGGAAGTAATTATTACTTAACATAGAATAATAAACTTTAGCGAGGTTATATATGATATCACTCTCTAAAAATTCTAGGTTAGGAAAAACTATACATGAAATACATATTTTTTCTCTGCTAGACGAATAAATATATGTCTTGTTTCAGTACAAGTGAAAACAGTTGTGATTTAATGAGTGAATAAAATAAGTCTGGTATTTTTGTGTGATTTTACAAATCAGAGTTTGCTTGATTCAAATATACATTGTTGTTGGAATGAAAAATCTGGGGATTATCTCGGGGATTAAAGAACTTTCTTTGAGGGATATAAAATTTCAGGGATATAAATTTTCATCAGCAGGAGTTGTGAAAATTAATTTTCTGAGACTACATCAGGCTCTTGTGTGAGATTGGATTGGCAGCAAGGGCGGGGCACTTTTATCAGGGAGTTTTCCAGCCAGCAGAACACACGTTCTGGCCTCATGGTGAAGGATGGGGTTAGGGGTGCATAGGCGTGGCCTTGAAAAAGAAACTCCCTTTTAGCACAGTCACCTTTGGGAGTAGGGGTGGGAGGGTTGAGTGGATATGGTCACATCCATCTAGTTAAGGGGTGGAGGTTAAGGAATACCTACAGGCGAGCAGGGGGAGGGACTGGCTACAGGCAAACAGGGCTCCCAATCAGAACACATCTACCCACTTTTTGCCTTCTTGAGTCAGTTGCAAAAAATTTCAATTGGGAGCAAATGGGTGAATGACCCCCAGAGCCTTGGATACACAGCTTGTTGAGGAGAGGTGGAGGTAGTGGCTGGCATCCTGGGCTCAGACCGGTTCTGAATGGTGAAGGTGGGAGGGGTGGCTACAAGCAGGCAGCCTCCGATCTGAATGCAATTTGGCAGTTGACACCATCTTGCTACATTGCCGAAAGAATTGACAATCGAGAGCAACCCAAGGTAGCAGTCTGGCTAAGGGATGAAGGTGAGAGGAGGTTGCAGGCAGGCCCCCCAATCTGAAGCTCTCTGCAAACTCAGTGCCATCTTCAGTTGTTCCTCAATGCTTGTGGGAGACACGTGTACCTGAACAGCTCTCTCTTGTATTCACTGCACCTCTAGAAACTTGGTGGCTGATGAGGTTATGATCATGGGTTAGTGCAACTACGGACCGGTGACCATTGCACCTCCCTTCATCTCTAGTGGTAGCTGCGATTCTCTTTAATCGATATTATTTGCTCCGGGGTTCTGATCTCGTTCACAGTATTCGTAAACTATATTGTGAAATTTTATTTTTATTTACCGAGAAATTTTTTTTCGTGTGTTGTCAATATTGCGATAAGATTTTCAAACCTTGTTTCTTAACTCGGTCTATAAAAATTAATAGCATTTTAAAACTACAGCTTGTGTTAACAATTTCACTCTATTTACCACACTTTACAGAAATTTGTAGTATGTCCATTATTTTAGAAATAATTTTCTCTTCGAAGATGTTTGTGCATTTTTCTATTATATATATAAAGTGTTGTGGGATAAAGCTCTATGCTTCAATGCAAGTTGATTAATTTGAAAAATAATCATTTGGGGTGAGATTTTCTATTGTTAATTACCATCTTGTAGATCATTATAAAATTTACTTATCAGAATAGGCATACACTGTTGTGTCTGGTTAAAATCGTATTCAGAGTTATTTTGCCATAAGATATCATTCACCAGGCTGAATTAAGGTATGGTACATGTAAACTTATTAATGTGTTTAGCAAGACTGTCGTTTAATTAAAGTAATTTATAGGGACATTTTGTTGTAGATAACTATAATTCCACGCTTGTGTGATATTGATCATTTTGCACTTGTCGACACCAGATGTTATCCACACAGTTAAAATTCTCTCGTGTAAATTATATTTCTAAGCTCGAGACTCAAATTACATTAAATTAAATACTGAAATAATTGCACTTATTATTCATGTAGTCGTTTGAAATTTGCGATTCGATGCATGAAATATATTCATACATATTCATAATATATTTGTAAAAATCGCCTATCTACCACCAACATCCCTACATACTCATCAAAATTTGAAAAAAAATAAGAGTAATGACACTTAGGACACTCTTTCAATCTACTCAGCACCTATATAACACTTGCAACCCACCACTCTGGTCAGTCGCCTCCAGGACACAACCCTGTCAACATCGCACAGAGCTCCTGCTACCCCCTCTCCCTTCCAAAAAGAAACGAAAATAAAGTATATCCAATCACAAAAAAATTCATCAAAGAAATATGACCAAACACATCCGATTGTACCGGATTAGGATTAATGATTAACCATATTTTGATCGGATTCTAATCGGATTAAGGATTAACTCTTTTGATATCAATTTTATATCAAAGTATTAATCCGATTAATCAAAAGTAAAGTGAAACCCGCCCGCCCCTACTACTCCTATCACTTTATTCGAGGTTAAGGTACCGAACTACTTCCATCCAACGTTACTAACTTTACTTGGCGCATGTTACTCAGTGAACTTATTAAAATATATGCAGGTAGGGGCAGTGGCTTTTTATAAGGTTGACTTAAAAAGTGCTCACTTTACAGTGAACAGCCTATAACTACAGGCTATGGAGAGGCCGATTTCTTCGCAATTCCTGATTCTCTGAGCAGTTTTCTGTGCTAGTAATGACCTCGCTGTCCACGAGACGTCAAGCCGAACATACATATCGACGTCATTGACTGGCGCAGCCTCTTCACTTCCAGTGTAATATACCAGCTGGCAGAAAACAGCTCTTCATTATGTGGACGTTCAAGAACATATCTCGTGCACTTTGGTTTTTTTGTCGGTTGCTCTTCAATCGAAAATGCATATTAAAATTTTTGCGCCAAAAATAGTGTAGCTTAATTAATAGTGCAGGATAGTGGTTTTCTTACTGGCTCTTGAGAAAATATCTTTTCCTAAACAAAACTAAATAAAAACACAAACAACTGAAATTGAAATTGCCCGGAATAAACTTTTATGAGCTCTTGCTATACCGAAGCAGAGCACAGCCGCGCTATCTTCCTTTATGGTAAAAGCTGTTCACGATAAAGTGAGTAGATTGTGAACTAACCCTAGTAAAAAAATCACTGACCCTAACGTCATGTATTTTAACGGGTGCACTGAGTGACATGCGTCCAATAAAACTGGTAACGATGGATGGAAAGTAGTTACATATCTTAACGACGAATAAAAATAGCTAGTTAACCAATTGTGGTAACTTAAATAATTCCTTTCACTTTCGGTTTTTTAATGTATCGAAGTGTAAAAATGAGCAGATTTGTGAAATATTTTCTGTTCCAATAATTTCATGGTTTCACTTGACCGACGCATGAATAAAATTATGAGAGCCATGGCAAAGTTAAATTTGCATAATGCGGGAAAATACACAATGCGAATAAAAGTAGATACTAAGCAGGGCTTTTAAAAGTGCTCATTTTACCGTGAACAGCCTATACCGATGCTGTTGAGGAGTTCTAGAACCAGTATGTTCCTTACCCTACTTTTAAGTCCTGCATTTTAACTTAAAAAAACACTGTTCGACTCATTGTTAGACTTCCGCTTTTTCAGGCAGTGCTTTGAGATGCTAACCATCACTTAGTTCCCTAAAGTAATTATTAAATACTTCGTCAATAAAAAACTGTTCTATAATTTTAAAACACCTACAATAAACATCAGCAATTAAAACTTCGAGTTCGTGTTTAAATACTTGAGTTTTTTTCACTTTAACTTCTTTTTCTTGTTTAGGTAATCGGCTTCGCCATTTTGGCGTATTCATATTTGTTAAAAAGAACTCTGCATGCTGCGAACTCATCTTTGCACCCCAATAGCAGCCATTTCTGTACTTGCAATATGATGTGCAGTGGGGAACTTCCACAAATGTAAGTTTTTAAATAAATTTTATAATAATTTTAAGTAATTTTTTTATAATTTTATTATAATCTTTAACAATTTTTAAATAGATTTTTGTAATGAATTTATATACATTTTAAACGTTCTTAAAATAAATTTTAGTAATATATTTTTTAAATAATTTTTCCATTAATTTTTTCGAATTTTTTTCCTTGGAGTTTTTTTTTTAGAATTTTTTCGAATATTTTTGGATTTTAGGGTTAGAGGTCACTGGGGTAGTAGTCAAGTGTTAAAGGTCAAGATCATGGTCCTACGGGTCAAAGATGGCGCGTGGTTGACCTAACAACATGGCGACCAGCCAGCTACGGCTCTGGTGCTAGACGCCAATGTGCCCAAACATACTAAATCCTACTACTCATACTGTTGTACTTTCTTAAGGGGAGTATAATTCATGCAGTTCGTGAAGGGGAGTCAAAGGACATCAATATAATACTTTGTTTATATTTCAATTACTAAGGTTGGGGGAATCACATGATGGTACAGCATGTGAGATAAATAAATATAAGGAGCTATAGGTTATTATATGGCTATATAACTTAAGATCTGGGTATTACATAAAATTATATATGGTCGGGGGAGCATTGTTACGTTATCTACATCAACTACCTTATTGAGAGCCACATTAGTATATGGTACTTGTCCCACTTCGAGACATAACTGCACTGTTAAAAATTTCCGTATATTTACGGAATGTTTTTACAGAAATGTACAGTGCATATACTGAAAGGCAATCCGTAATGACGAAAAACGGAGCTAAGTCCGTAAATACAAAATACGGAAAGTCTCCGTATTCCCTTTGGCTTCGAGTTAAGGGGACGAACAATGGCGATTCTTCACGAAGCTTCTTCACCACTGTAACAAGAAAATTATCGTTTTTGCGGCAGTTAAAGTTATGCATGTGACTATGGCCTATTCTTTCAAACATAAAAAAAATAGCATTAGTCGTCTGTAATATTTGGCAACACTAAAAATACAATAAATTTAATAGAAACCGAATCATTGCTTTTGTGTTTTTGATTACAAATATAAAAGTTATACCACAATTTTGAAGTGAGAGTTATAGGTGAATGGTTAGGGTCGTGGGCCAGTAATTTTTTGACTCGTGTTCAAACCTGGCTTAAGTACAAAATGTTTTAACTTTTTAATATAATTTTTTATACATGGTAGAACACCCACATAACGAAAATTATTGACATTTTCAATATCTCTTTTTATTTTAAACGGAAAGTACAGAAAACTAACTTGGAAATTAACGGAGAGGTTCCGTGAAATTTACGGAAAGTCCGTTTTTGAAAATCAATGTGTCCGTGATTTTACGGAGAGTTTACGGACACTACTGGATAAATTTTTACCAGCACTTTTCCGTAAAAACAGAAGGAATTTTTTTTTAACAGTGCGGAGGTTGATGAAGTATGACGAGTTACGGCGGTCGGCGCAGCAGACTTCTTGTGATGTCCATCTCGGCCGGCGTCACTGGAGAAAGACTCATGGCCCCGCTCTGTATTGCTCTCATACCAGCGTGGAATACCGCAACAGGGTCTCATTCCCTGGCTGCTAGAGAGGATTCCTGCTTACCGGGGTTTGGGCAATGCGAGTCCCGATTGCGGCAACTGGCTGTCCAGATTACAGCTCGTGCGCTAAAGTGTTCAGGCGGGCCGGTGAACTAAGGCCCCCTTCACGCTATCGTACTAATATGTGCTTGAAAACAACTCGCGAATTACTTTAGCTTATGTAAAATACGGAGTTAAAGACTGAGCGTTCAAGTTGCCTCGTAAAATGGTATTATTAAAATCGAAACTCACGTTTAAAAAAATAATCGTTATTGGTTTTGTTAGCATGTCCGTTATTTCATTTGGTCGTGCTGGTGTGTTCAGGCAAGTGCCAAAGCAATTGCTTGCCCACACCACAACGGTAAAGCAATTTTTATAAAACTTAACAATTTTATGTACGTATCTTGTGGGCGACTCGCTTAAGAGCGTATGTTCGCACACTCGAATAGATGGCTGTGGTGCAATACCTAAAGGAAGTAGACCTTCAAAAAAATTATAAAATAATAGGCTGTTTAACAGTCACGCGTTGTTTGACTGATTCATCAATTTTAAAAAAATCACTGAAAAACAGTGAAATTGATGTTGAATCTGTGGAAAATGTCTCTGAATCGTAAGTGAAGGAAAACAGTCCCCCCCCCCCCCGGCTAATTCATTAGTTAAATTGACTAAAGTGACTGTTGAATAAGTCAGATGTTGTTAACTGATTTAAACAACTAAATCCTCGCTGGTTCAGGTTTAGAGTGTATGGTAAATGTTTCTCACTGTGTAAAAGGTAAAATCTTCCAGTATGGCCTACAGTTCAGGAAGTTTACTGAAGCTTTTTACGGGGCGGATTAGGCGACCACGGTCCAGCTGTTCACTGTACCTGAAGGACTGGGGCGTAGCCAGGGTGAGGATGAGATGCACCCCCCCCCCCAAGCCGTTAAAAATCAGATTTAAAAAATACAACTTTTATTTGATAAAATATAAGAAATGTGTGATCGCCCTTAAGCATGAAGGATGTTTATAGTTTTGTGTTGCTACATGTCTGTATATCAGCTCACTGATTGTAAATAACTTTTGGACTTAACATAAGTAATCTGATGTCTTTAATTTTTTCACATATGAGAAATTTGCAACCCTCCTTGAACACCGAATGAGGTTCATAGCGTTTTGTAGCTCCGTCTCTGTGTATTAGCCCGTTGGCTGAAAATCATTTTTCTAAAACTAAAAATTTCTAATATTATAGCCTTCATATTTTTTCCAAAATTATAAATTTGGTATCCTCCCCCTTCCCTTCGCAGTTAACTGAAGAGTACACGAAACTTGACCCGAGGATGCCTCACGACGAAATGCCTTCCTCGAGATCTTGCAGAGTCGTCGCTGGGAAATTCTGCACTGAGTGGGCGAGAAACACCCACGAGATCGTGATGTAATCCTCCAGTTCCTTGAGTAACCCCCACTTGGCAAGGCACGATGCGCCGTATGCCGTGTAAGAGCTCACTTCACTCCGCACAGCGCATAAAGTGCGTCTTAGTAGAGGAAGAGGACAAATGCGAAAATTTGTTGAGCCAACATAGAAGATATGCAGTGGCATGCAGTGAGTTAATTTTTGCAGGGCAAGCAATTTCTACTAACAAACGCAACTTCCAACTTTGCTTATCCTCTACGAGTATTTACCATTTCGCAATACCTTAGTTATAAAAACGGAAACGAAATGAATGTAATAATAATTAGCCTGAATATTATTTAGAGAACATATTACAAATTATGAGAAAACTCCCGTTTTCCCGAACACTTCCATCCACTTCCCAAGGAAAAATGTAGGACTGGAGGAAGCAAGCAGAACGACTGCTTACCTTGCCGAAGGAACTTGGTTAGTGACGGAGGAGCTCGAGCGTGTGGCGTTTTGTTGCTTGCGAGTTCGATATCGATTCATCGCTAGTCGCTTCCGTTTGTGGAAATAAATACTAGATAGCAGCACCTTACGTTTACATTACGGGAGTTACGAAAACTCTATTTCTCGAATCGGAAACAAGAAGCTCAGAATTAAACCTGTTTACAGTTAAGGCAAAAACTATAAAGAGTCAAACATTTCCACTTTCCGGTATGTAAAGGGTAATCATTATTACCTTGCGTCTATGGAATAAACGCCACTGTTATCCTCGATAATACTCCCGCTAATTTTCCTTCTACGATTCGATGATCAATCACATTTGTTCTGCTTTAGAATATCGGAATCTCTTTGCCCCAGTGGAATGGCATAGTAGTTTTATATGCGCACGACAGCCGATAAAGACAAAGAAAACTACCTGACATGTGTGAAGTTCGTTGAACCCTGAGAAACAGTCAACATTTTCCACGATAAACAATCGTGTCTACGTATAAGTAAGAGATCGCACCTTTTCAAAGTTGGAACTAGGCGGCGATTTACCGAGGCCGCAAAAAGGTGCGCAGAATTTATGTAAAATTTTTACTTACGAGCATTACGATGCATGATATTTACAGTGTATATATATATAAAGTGAGCACTTTTGAAAGCCCTCTCATTTAGTCAGTAAATATAGTTTATTTTACCCTTAGTCGTTAACCCCCTCGTGTAATGGAATATGCACACTGTGTTTATCACTTACATGGCAATATTTATTTAAAAAGAGGTGATTAAAGGATAAAAAATGGCTGAAAGAAAGTAGTTACTTGGGCATTAAAAGTGCTCACTTTACCGTGAACAGTCTATAGTACAGATACAGCCTACCAGGTTATTTATCATTGCGCTTAGACTTCGAAATGGAAGACAGCTGGACTTAATTATTAGGTGAACGATAGTCTTATGACTACATAAACAAAACAGTTTCATACCGAGATTACGAACTTATTTCGATTGTTAGTATATCAAGAATCCGTATTTTGAAGACACATTAGGTTACATGAAGGATTCCTTATTCGTGAAATTTATAACTTTTTTTCACTCTAAGAAATTATTCGCAAATTTACTATATGAATGTATACATAGAGTGAGAAAGCTCGAATGGTTAAGATATTTCCCATACATTCATGCTCGCGTTCCTACATTTGCTCAGGAAACAGACAGATCTGTAGCAAACTTACTAACTTTTTATAGTAGCGACGCTAAACGTTCCGCATAATTTTAGCCATGTGTGGTATTATTTCCATACGATATATGGGTTGAAAACTTCCAATTAAGTTTAGGAAGTTTGCTAGAAATTATTTTTAGAGTGTACATTTAATCTCACCATTCGAGTTACCTGTCCTTTTGAAATACAGTATTAAACATATTTTTCATTCTTTAACTACTATGTGTATCGTATACGAATAATTGGATATACGAACCCATGTTTAACACCTTACAGGATGAGTAATCTCTTGTTCCGGATTATAATTACTTGTATTCCCGTCCACTGTTACCCTTGGACTGGCTCATCCCGTCCCATACTTTGTAATTTCCATCTTCCTTTTTCTCTGTAATTTTGTCTTGATAAGGGTCAAAGCGCTAACTCGTTTCGCAGAACCTCTTTTATCTGCTGGTGCTGGTCTCTCTCAAACGAGCACGGCTCACAAACGAGCACGGCTCACAAACGAGCACGGCTCACAAACGCGCACGGCTCACAAACGAGCACGGCTCACAAACGAGCACGGCTCACAAACGCGCACGGCTCACAAACGATCTCGTGCAGTATTTCAAAAATATCCGGCGTAATTTTTTCCTTCATTTTTTTCGTTTTAATAAGTCGCTTCTTGAATGTCGGTCCACGTGGACATGGCGAAAGGTTATGAAAAAAAAGTTGTGGGGTTCGTGGCATGATGCCACGAGATCGTAACTTTCACTGGAATGTGATTTACTGCTAGCGCCGTGAAACTGCCTCATTGCCTAATGACCCTGAAATTTTGAGGTGTATTACGGCCACTTAAATTTTATAAGCATCATCTGGCGAAGGGTTCCGTGCGAAGCGCGCACACTTCCGTGTGGTCTGTACGTAGGCCGAACGCAAACAAAAGAAGAAACAACTTTTTACTGAAGCTTACACTCAGACCTATTTCTTAGATACTTCTCGTTCACAGCGGGAGTTGGTTAAGATATGCCGTTTCTAGGATAAGGAGCATTATGCGCGTGTGCATGTATATGCTACTCGCAATCGCATTTATTATTCGCATTCGTCGAATTCTCCCATTGCCCGAAATTCTCACCAACAACGTGGCATGGGTGATGATAAACTTCCAAAATGAGTTCTGTGAAATTATTTCAGCCACTGAGCATTTGAAAATACTAACTACGCGTTATGGCAATTCCACTTTGTTCAATAGCAGAAACAATATCGCTTTTCGCTTTATAGGCCACTAAAAATTTCCCATCACAAAGTGATGTGATTATTCTGGCGACTGGTTGTACACCCTGCGCGTTTGTCCACGTATAGACTAAGTTATGTTAGGGTACGTTAAGTTGGGTCAGGTTCGCCTACATTAGTTCAAATGTTCGCTTCGTTTAGGAAACTACAGCCAGCACAACGCGTTACGGGTACAACATTTCAGGCAATGGGCGAATTGCGAATAACAAATGATTCACGAGCAGTTACCTCCACGAACGGGGCTTATTCCTTACATAATTTGGAGAAAATAATGCCATATAAATTTAGGTCCTGTTCCTAATATTTACAGAGTAATTCGACAATCAGCGTACCCACCCCACAGTGGAAAATAGTTTTCAACAAAGTTTCTGCATCAGAGTGTGGTGTGGTGTCCTACACTATCAGCTGATTGGGTCATTCATTTTCCCGGGATGCTTGAGGGGTGTGATGTAACTGCGACTTTTGCAAGAAGAACTGCCGCTGTTACACGAGAATATTCCGTTAGCAGTGAGACGTCGTATGACCTTCCAGCATGATGGTGCACCTCATCACTTACACCGTGCGGTAGTTGGACACTTACAAAGGGCATTTCCCTGAGAGATGAATAGGACGACGCAGTTTTAACCCCTGGACTTCTCGATATTCAGGTCTATCACCACCAGATTATTGAGTATGGGGATGGATGAAGCATATTGTTTACCAAAGGACTGCACAAACACGTGATGAACTACTTGCGTGTATCACGCATGCCGCTACAGAAATCAATGGCAGTCGTGAGCAGCTACGTAGAGCATCACGTGCTGTTCATAGGGGTGTGGTCACGTGTATGAGTAGTGGGGGCTTGCCGGTTCTAACTCAAAGAGGATGCCACCTTTTTTTATATAAAAGGTTTGATATAAATTGATTGAAAAGGTTAATTAAATCGATTGAAATGATTAATCAAAAATTGAAAGGGTTAATTAAATCGAAAGGGTAAATCAAATTGAAAGGGTTAACTGAATTGAAAGGGTTGATTTTTAATCCGATCAATTTTTTCTTGTTGCACTTCTTTCTTTCTTTTTGGGAGGGGGTGGCAGGAACTCTGTACGATGTTGACACTGTGGTGTCCTGGAGGTGACGACTAGAGTGGTTGGTTGCAATATGTTATATAGGTGTTGAATTGAATGCAAGAGTGTGCTAAGGGTCATTTCTCTTATTTTTTTAATTTTGATGTGTTTGTAGGGATATTGGTGGTAGATAGCCGATTTTTATGAATATATTTAACACACAAGAGAATTCCAGTGTGTTTAAACGATTTCTAAGAGTGACCTAAGCGTTAATTTTATATTTTTTTGGGGGATATTGCTCATATATGGTGGTGGGGGAGAGGCGACTTTGAAAGATGCGATTTCTGTGTTAGTAATGACAAACGATTAAATAGACAACTGTTTCTGAATGCAATCAAACTTTACACATGAGAGAAAAAATAATTTCAGAGTGCTCTACTTATGAATAAATTACACACATCGAATCGCAAATTTCAAACGACTACATTAATAATAAGTGCAATTACATGACTCTCCAGTATGGAATCAAACGTAACGTGATTTTACTATCCCAAACTTAGAAATATAATTTGCATGAGAGAGAAGTACAACACAATAACTTGAGTATGGAATTAATGATTTACAACAAAATATCCCTATAAATTAAATGAACAATATATGATGCCTCTCATACATACCTTATATGTCCGGCTGCCTGTGAGACTGGCGAGTAGGATCATTAGAAATGTAATCCACATGTGAAAAGAAATTAATTGATTAACACGCGTAGTAAAATTGCACCTCTCGCAAAACACGTCTGTCCGACTGTGAACTCAGTGAAGAACTGTTTGATTATAGATTTCAACTCTGGAATTTTAAATAAAACTAAAGTTTACAAGTAAAATACGTAACGAAATGGCTACAGGAGCTCCCCGACAACACATATGTCCACCTCGGAGGTTTTCTATAAATAAGTGGGTGGTATGATGTGCGCCTGCTTATATATGCATAGTGCAGCCGGCATCTTAAAGGCAAGTGGGTAGAAATTTATGATTGACAAAACCTATTTCCCTACCAAGCTACTATAAACGACGTGATTTGTCCTAGGACATGAATTTATAAAAGTGATATATTTATTAAATAATGTCCATACTACAAATATTTTTCGTAAAGTCTGTGAAATTCATGCCACTTCACTTGTTAACACAAATGCGAGTTGAAAATGGTACAAAGTTTCATTGACCGAGCTCAGAAACATACTTGAGACGATTATAAAAATAGCAAACACACTATATTGTGTCATCAAACAAAAATTTATATTTTACAATAAATTAAATGATATTTCACACTTTAGTTGACTAATACAGTGAACTTTCGAAATAATCAACTTGTATCTAAGTGTAGGCCAGGCTCTTGCATTTAGAAGAATTCATGTTTGTGACAAAGTTGAATTTTATTTTTATTTAAAAAAAATCACTTTAAATATATTATATTTGTGTTTGTTTTCTTCACCAGACATCACCGTGTTGGATCTTGAAGAGCTTTAATATCTGTGTGTATGTAAAATGAAATATTATTTTTATATTTAAATTGTTTGCTGGACTCTTTGGGTGCAGACATAAAAGTTTTAATTGGAGAAACTTTCTTATAGGCAAGGACGATCAGAGGTATTTTTTGTACCTACCTCTGTAAAGGTATTCGGGGCTTGCTTTCATTATGTCCCCCTAGGATGTCACAAAAGTTGGCCAGCAGGGCATTGTGTCTCCTAAACCAACCTTCAATTCGATCCTGCCTCATTTCTTCACAAAAACTTATTTATTCCAATACAGGTTTCTTTTGTGACAGTTACTTAGCCTGTTACCATCAATGTTTGGATATTATTGAAAAAAGTTAGTGACATGAGATATTTAAAAAACTTAACAAGACACACACACTATTCATTTTAACATGAAAAATTTTTATTATAAAATAATCTTTTCAAAATCATCCTTTTAAGGTAAATATTTTTAAAATGCCACACAAAAATATTCAATTTACAATAAACATTTATCAAACACTTTATGATCAAAAACAAGTTAACATACACAACTAACATTTATCAAAGTCTCTATGATCCAAAAAGAGTTAATATTTGCAAAGAAACTTTACAAGAGAATTCATATGTTACAAACATTTACACACAGACATTTTGCAACAATAATTTTTTTAAAAAGGGCAACATTTTACGAACATTTTAATAACTAAATTACCAAACATTTTCAAACACTTTACGAGGGAAAAAACTAGTTATTATGGGCAACAAAATACCTATTACTATATTTACAATATTCTATGACAAAGTTGTGCACCTCATTTGTACACCTTTTTACACTATTACTGTGTTGTACAATTACATCAGACATCAACAAGAACAATAGGCATTGATGGCATTCTCTTAAGGTGTCACATCTGGGAATATATTTGCAGACACTCACACATGCCAAATGACTGCTTACAACACACTCACCTGTATGTATATTCCAAATTTCAGTGATGACATTAATGTCTTCTTCCTATTTGTAAAATGACAAGGGAAATTCGATCGAAGACACTTCTATCAAGAGAGTTGATACTGAAGTTGTGTCATGCTTTACAGTTAGGTAAACAGACAGGAATGTTCATGAAACAGAATTGATGCAATTAGTTCTAGATGATTGTAGTTTGTATAGTTAGCTGCAATGATGATTGTAGACAGCTGTAGACAGCTACAATGAGTGTGGAGCAGGAGGTGTGTGTGGTGGCGGCAGATGGACGTCATTGGTGTTGTGGTGCTGGGAGGTCTATAAATTTATTGTGGTGCTGAAACTATTATTTGGAGGAAAATAAGAAAAAATACTCAGGTATTTTGTAGTGCCCCCAGGGTAATGTTCATATTCCATCTGCCTCAATGTACCACTTATCATCCATACCTAACAACACTACCTTTGTTACATGATGAGCACGCAAACAGAACTGATATTGAGTCCCCAGAGCCCGTGTGAAATTTTCGAGGCAATCTCGATAATCATCATAGCTGAGTGATTGCAACATGCTGGGTTTTACACCATTCACTTTATGAATTCATTGCTCATTCGCAACAAAATATGTGTAAAGCTTAGGACATAAACCCACAAAGTGTGTAATTATGCACCTGGCACATTCATGTTTCATCACCCTGGCACGGCCTTTGTTCCCATAAGGGAACCCTTGCTCGTTATCGAGCACATATATGGATGTATAAAACTCTGCCTTTAAATCTGGGGTGATTACTTTATCGATATTGTCACAAGCAACAGAATATACCAAGGAATAGGTCTCACAATAGAGGAGGTGCAAAACCGGCCGAAGAAATTTTGTATGCATGTACTGATAGTGAGATTCTTATAGGATGAATTTTGAAATGTCGAGAATGGCAACATCAGTGTACAAAGGGCTGTTAAACGCAACATAACTCTTTGACATCTCGATAAGGAACAAGTTTTCATCGATAATCTGTCTTGCCTGGAATGCAGGATGACCTATCAGCTCTGCAACCCCATAGATTTTGTCATACCTCGAAACGACTTTGATGTCCCTTTCCTGGTGGACATCATGCAAGGTTTTTCCATAAATGGAATTATTCATCAACTTGAAAAACGATTTTCGAATTCGTTCGCAGCTTGGGCACGTTTCTCAATGTTAAACTCGATGTACTGAGCCATCCAAGCCTTTTTCTCAAAGCGTAAAATGAGATGAACAGTCAAGTTTGATCTCATACATCAAGTACTGCTTCAGTGCTTCTCTGTGTAGGTATAACATATTTCATCCATGGCGCGAGTGTTAAAGAAGTTTCTCATGCGAGCCATTCCGGGGTATGAAAATTTTCATGGGCTAGAGGCAGATTAGATAATTTATCATGACACTCCTCCGGAACAGACTGATCAACTTCAGCGGAAGAATAAGTGTCACCATCATTAATCGTGTTTGCAAAATCCCAGGAAGAGAACACATCAGCCTCAATCCACTCAAAATTGCCGATCAGAAGCTTAGACCGCATCATATGACTGTACAGCCCGTTGATGTCGAAATAGCATATATATTTCGATGCCATACTGGGTTGTAATCCTCGCCCATGTAAACATTGTTGGCTTCCCTATGTTTTTTTAAACCTGGGTAATGCCACCCCTAACCTTGCATTCTACAAAAAGATACATGTCTGAGTCAGTCAACAGCTCTAGCCATACACGTGTCATTGACAATAAAGTGTCCCATGAAAGAGACAGAGTTGTGATGTACATGGCAGGGTCAAGACCGTAATGAGCCAAATATACGGTCCTGAAATTCTCAAAAACATCGACCAGCAAACAAGTGTCCACACGTAAGTAATGAATGGCTTACTGCAGCACGTTTATGCAGTTGAATGCATCCATGCAGTTTGGGCATGAGCATAATCCTCATCGCTAATGCCTTCGCTTCTCATCATATTATGAAATGCGTCATTTGGTGGGAGTGACTTTCACATCAGACTGTCTGGCGACTTAACAAAGTCATAAGGAAAAACTCGAATTGGGTGTTGTCTGGAAACATCGAGCAGGTGATACTCAATTGAGCAGGTAGCAAATTACCTGCCAAAGTTTGCAGAGAGGTGCTCATGAATTGGAAAAAAAAATCAATAAATCTTAGTTTGAAATATTGCACCTTTCCATTGCAATCAATCCCATTAGGTATCTGTTTTGTGACACAGTTGTTTTGCTCTTGGGTCATTCCAATCACTTTAATTTTTTCAGGATTTCAATTACCATGGTTCTATCATGTAATGTTACATGCCGTTCAGCCAAGGGTTTTATATGAAAGTTAGCATCATAATTCTGCAGGTTATGGAAAACAGCGACATGTCTTTTGGGCAGTCTGAAGTTCAGGTTGCACTTATTATGTGCGCAGCCTCTGATTTCGACCATCAAATGGTCATGGTTAACCTCAATATCATCTAAGCAGACCTTTTCTTTACAAATGTGACAACTTTTCTGAGCCGCCAACCTAGCTTCATCAGCAGGGGTTTTTGGCTTCATTGGAACAATGATACTGTAAATTCCTACAACCCGCTATATAAGTTCAACAAATCTATCAACTAATTGATATATACAATCCTCACCCACAAACTCGAAATACTGAGAAAAAGCCAGATTGTATGAGCAGACCAACAAAATGCTACAAGCATACGGAATATGTTGATTTATGTTAGTTGTATTACTTTTTCATTTTTATAGCAAGCAATTGGACATGGGTTTCAGACATCTTTCTACATCATAATAGGCGACGAGACCCAATCTCTGCAGTTTGCTGTAATCTTTAAATTAAAAATACTTGTTGTTCCCTTTGGGGAAGATGCTGCAAAAATATTTTTGTTGCTGATAAAAAATACTGTGACTTGCGAGTTTATCCTCAGTTCTGAAATACTGAATTCAACACTCACAAATAAATTTCTTATGACTATGTTTACTTAGATGACTACCAACCATCTGGGACAAATTTATAATGCATACAAAATGCAAATAAGCAGCACTCCCACTCGCGCGAATCGCCAAAATATTTATGTGTTTGTCATGGCGCATAGGAGAAATACATATGGGTAGAACAACCCCACCCTTTTTGCAAGATTCGTCAATTATATTGCTATCTTTGTCCACCACACAGTAGACATTGATATAAATAGAATTGTTCGCCTCAAACTGGCGAAATATCCTGTACGATTACAGTTGTGGACAGACCTACAATATTCAAAACCTCGTGAGGTTTGGGATATGAAGTAATTCTCTTGCCATTTCATGTGACATGAGACAAATATGCTACTATGGCATAGAAGAAAAACACTCCCTCCAGACAGTGTACATCGACACAAGGTTTGCTATCAGCAGTATACTGTGGCAGTTTAGTGTGCGCAGCACCAATGGTAAATTGCAAATATTGGCTTACATGTGCGTCCATTTATGTCAATATTTGGGGATTCCAGCCAGATCCATGCACACTAAACTCCTCAAGTCTATTTGTGAGGTAAGGAACAATATCATCATCATAGATTAAACCCACATCAGAGGAATGGAGGACAGGGAGTGCTTTGCTTTGAAAATAAAAAGTCTGTAGCACCTTTGTCCATCGTGAGGGATTTCAAGAACTCACCTGCCACAGAAATGGATAATCTAACTGGCCGGGATGATGCCATTAATAAGCTCAATAAAGGGACTTTGCACCTCTGGAAAAAACAAGAAATATCTGCTTCAGACTCTAATTGAGCACTATGTATCCGCACGTCATTTAGTCTTCCCGTAAATGCCATAGCCAATAGCTGGTATGCTAGATCTGGCAAAGCTTCTACTGCTTAAACTTTGTGTTTGAGCGCATCTGCAAAAATTCGCATAAAAAGTTGCATTTGGGAGCAGTTGCAAAAATAGTAGCTTACAAAATTTGAAAACTTAAAAAATAAAATTTTGTATATAATAAATTAGCACAAATAAAAATCAACTGATGTCTAATATTTTGACGACCATGGCAATGAAAAAGGCTAATGCAACTGGTAATGTTTGGAAAGAATATAAATTTAAGAAAGATGTTTTTGTGAAAAGAAAGTAGAAGAAATCTCAAGAGAAGTATGTCAAGTGTGAAACTTGTAGTCACTATTACAAACCATCTCTCATAAGAAGTCACCTGAGAAGTAAAATTCATAAGTACACACTCAGATTCAGTGTAGAAGAAATCGAAACAGCATTTCAAACTAGGATCGAGACTTATGCTGTAAAGAATGTGAATGCATACAAAGACCCAAATCATTTCCTAAACGATGTAAAAGAAACTGTCATGGTACAAATTAATAAACATTTAAAATCACTCAAAGTGAACATGAAACTCTTCACTGAGTATAAAAGGGGAATTGGTGGGAATATTGAATATGTAGAAAGCTCCTTTAAAACAAAGAACGAAATTATACTGAAATCGACTAATCTGGATGATGCTATGCTAACTGCATATCGAAAATCATAGCTGAGATGGACGCTTTCGAAACAAAGGGATCTCAGTGGGTACTCAACAGAATATTTAAACTAGAAGTGCGAATAAATATGTACTATTCAAGGGCAGTTCTTATGTTGATCTCTCAGAAAAAATCAAAGCTAAGCAGTCGGTAATTAATGTTAAGAACAATGATCAAAAATGTTTTTTATTATCTGTTCTATTTACATTGCATCAAGTACAAAGAAACCCCCAAAGAGTGAATAAATGCATAGCTTACAAACATGAGTTTGATGATGCACTTAAGGGTTTGGAATTTCCAATGAAATTAGATAGTATACCAACCTTTGAGAAAAGAAGTGGAATTTATATTAATGTGTATACATACGAAGAAAAAGATGGTGATAAGAAAAATATAATCTCCCCATTAAAAAAAAAAAACAAAAATATAATGGATAAGCACATTAACCTACTCTATATCAAAGACGAAAAGAACGACCACTACTGCTGGATAAAAAGTCTTTCGAGACTTATAGCATCACAAGTATCAAATACTGCTCACTAATATATATATAATGTTTGCAACATTTCTACTCTGTAAGTAAGCTAAAAGATCACGAACAAGACTGTCGAGATCATGATAGTGTTAGAGTTGAACTACCATCTAAAGGGAAAAAAAGACATATTAAGATTTAAAAACCAAAATCATTCTTTGAAAGTTCCGTTTGTGATATATGCTGATTTTGAATGGTTGTTGACTAAAATTGAAACTTGCCAACCAAACCCCGACGAATGTTACACGAAACCATATCAAAAACACGACGTTATTAGCTTCTGTTACTATGTAAAATACGAACATGGATACTATAAACCACCAGTAACTTATGAAGGATCTGATGCATCTACTGTATTCGTTAAAATTTTAATGGAAGAAGCAAAGTCTATTGACAATATATACACAAATGAAAAACCAATGCTTCCACTAACTCAGAAAGAACAAATTGTTTATGATACAGCAACCCATTGTCATATGTGTGAAAAGTCTTTGAATTGTCATTCTGTAAGAGATCATGATCATCTTACAGGGAAATTTAGAGTAGCTGCATACAGAGATTGTAACTTATCGTATAGAAATCCATGTTTTGTCCCAGAGCTTATTCACTATCTATATGGTTATGACACACGTTTATTCATAAGAGATCTTGGCATCGATGAAAATAAAATTGATCTAATTCCCAACAGTGAAGAAAAATATATTTCTTTTACGAAACATGTATGTGAAAGTGTAAATCTTATATTTATTGACTCATTTAAATGGATGGCTAGTAGTATCGATAAACTTTCTAACAACCTTTCCAGAAGCCAACTCCGCGAGATGTGTAAGCATTTTTCCAATGAACTTCTTGACTTTGTTATAAGAAAAGGTGTTTATCCATATGACTACATGGATAGTGCTGAAAAATTTTGTGAGACATCACTTCCATCCGAAGATGCATTTAACAACAAACTCAATAAATGTGACATTACAGACGAAGATTACGAATTTGTGAGAAAGGTGTGGGAAAAATTCAACATAAAATTTCTAAGAGAGTACACAGAACTCTATAACAAATCTGATGTATTGATATTGTCTGATATAATGGAAAATTTTAGAGGTGTATGTCTCAAAACATATAAGCTAGATCCAGCATGGTATTTCACAGTCCCAGGGTTAGCGTTGGATGCTATGCTGAAACATACTAAAATAGAACTAGAATTATTAACAGATTATGACATGATTTTGGTGATAGAAAAAGGTGTTCGTGGTGGAATTTCACAATGTTGTAAGCGATATGCTAAAGCAAATAATAAATATATGAATGCTTATGATAGTACAAAGGAAATATTTATCTTACATATCTGGATGCCAATAACTTATATGGATGGGCTATGAGCCAGTATTTACCCTATGGTGGGTTTAAGTGGAGAAATGCAAATATAGATGTAACAAAAATCCAAGATGATTCTAGAAAAGTTGATATATTGGAAATTGATTTGGAATACCCACATAAACTACACGATATCTACAAATATCTGTCATTGGCATCAGAGGATAAAATACCAGAAGGTTCAAAAAATCCCAAACTCTTGACTACTCTGTATGATAAAGAAAAATATGTATTACACTATGTAAATCTTAAGCAATATCTATCTCTCGGAATGAAGTTTGAAAATAGATCCATAGAGTTCTGGAGTTTGATCGATCAGATTGGCTCAAGTCCTATATCGATCTAAACACAAACATACGAATAAAGTATACAAATGACTTTGAAAAAAATTTCTACAAGCTAATGAACAATTCCGTTTTTGGAAAAACAATGGAGAATATTAGAAACAGAGTGGATATATGGTCGTGCACAAGTTCTAAGCAAATGAATAAACTAGTGGCTAAACCAAACTTTAAAGATAGGACTATATTTACTTACTCTTTGGTTGCAGTTAATATGATTAAAACAAAACTGTACTTTAACAAACCCATTTATGTTGGAATGAGTATACTTGATCTATCGAAAGTCTTAATGTATGATTTTCACTATAATATAATGAAACCAAAGTGTGGGGAAAATATTGAACTGTGCTACCAAGATACTGATTCATACATCTATTATATAAAAATATCAGACTTCTGCAGTGACATGAAAGAAATGGTCGATCATTTTGATACTTCTGACTATAAAAAAGGTAATCCATGTGGTATACCATTAGTTAACAAAAAGATTATTAGCAAAATAAAATATGAATGTAATGTAAAAATATTGGAAGAATTTATTGAGTGAAATCGAAAATGTATGCAGTAAATGTGGATGGTGGTGTAAAGAAAAGAGCAAAGGGCGTGAAAAACACTGTAGTCAGAAATGAGATAAGTTTTGGTGACTACAAAAAGTGTTTAAAAGTGCTGTACAAAAATATAAATATTATTAAAAGTAAGAAATATAAACTCTATACGATTGAGTTGAGAAAAAAAGCATTAATTCCGAAGATGATAAAAGATTTATTCTTAAAGATGGTGTTAATACACTACCACAGGGGCACTACAAAATTGAAAAAGAGTCGTTGATATTTTAGGCAATGCACGTCCTCGAGATGCAATTAATGATCATATTTAAAAAAAAATATTGTAAAAGATATAAAAATTTAATGGTGAGCAAATTGCTCACCATATGCAATCTAATACCATATTTATCAACGAACCAAGATTATATGAAATATTTTTTTAATTATAGTAAAATGATTACCTTTATGATTATCATCTTAATTTTGATTACCTCCAGCAGAGGTGAAAATCAAACACTTTCCGCAATAAAATATTTAAATGATTTTGGATACTTAAAAGTATCTGACAAAGATATTACACATGTATATTCATCAGTAGTTTAAAATGCTCTTCGACTTTTTCAAGAGTATCACAACATAGCAATTAGTGGTGAGATAAGTAAAGAAACACTGGCACTAATCAAAATTCCTAAATGTGGGGTACCAGATGATATATTTTAATTTTCTACATCTATAACCAAATTGACAACGAAAGTAATAAAATGGCATTATGTGTTGGCCAATCATGACAGACTACAACTAACTGAAGAAGTGTTTCATACGTGGGCCAAACATACTGACATTTTGTTTAAACACGATACTCAAAACCCACACTTAGTAATATCAAACAAGCGTAGTATTCATACATTTCAAAAGTCTCCGCATTTATGTAATATTAAATTAGATGGAAAAGGGGAATACTTGGTCAACCTTTTTTTCCAAAATCAGATAACTCACCAGTCGAAATTCATGTTGATGCTGAAGAAGATTGGAATCTTAAACATGACAACAAATCTCAAGGATAATAAATCTTTTTGATGTGCTATTGCATGAAATAGGACATGCATTAGAAAAACATCATTCGAATGTCTACAAGTCTGTTATGTATCCAATTTATGTCTCAGATCGACTAACATTACAAATTGACGATATTTTGGCAATATGGAGTCTATATGGTAAACCTAAAAGATCTGTGCATTCATTATCCCCTCCTAAATCAAACATATTATTCCCTACAAGAGAAGTAGATTTGTGAACCTTCAAAAAATCAACATATTTTTGGTAGTCAACCAAGTGATGTATATTTTTTTATAAAAAATATTTTTGAACATATGACATAGTAGATAAAATAGTTGTTTTTCTTACCCGCTAATTTAGTAAGGTTTACATCGATTTATAAGTGACCATTAGGAGAAATTGTAATGTTTATCGAGTCAAATATACTTATATATATATATATATATATATATATATTATATATATATATATATATATATTATATATATATTATATATATATATATATATATATATATATTTGAATATCCTAGTCTGCAACTCCTGTCTAGATATTCCAAGGTTATTTATGATATGGGTATACCTCAGAATTCCAAAATAAAAGCAGTTGTAAACGCCTACTCTGGTCGCACTTTTGTATTTTACTATGAAATGTATTTTATGGAACTGGACGAGTGCTTATTCAGATCTAAATCTTTCGGTTTAATTTCAAAAATTTCCAGGCTTACCATCTGGGTTAGATTCTGCTTTTAGATACACCAATGGATTATTATACTACTTCAAGAACACAGAATACTATGAATTCAGTGAGTTTACGAACATGTTGACCAGAGCTGACAGATTTGATCTTTCAGTATTCATTGTAAAGTGTTCTACATTACCATCCTCATACTCAGATATTCTTAATCAGTTCAAAAAACTAGTGATGCAAATAGAGATGATCTCCATAAATTAAATTTCACTTAAATATTATAATGCACCAGGGGTATGTACCCTGTAATTCCCATTTTAAAAATGCTCTTATAGCACTATTATATAATTTTAAAGAAAAATTATGTAATAGTAAATGTTTTTAATGGATAACCATCCATTAAAAACTAACAACCATACATGTTTTTGCACTATTGTTCTTCGGTTATTCTTTCACTTTTAACATCATAAATTAGGTTTCTTTGGCTTACTAGTACCACATTACAAATAGCTGTAGCCCATATTGGCTTATTAATATCAACCACAAGTTTCAGATTAGTTCGATCTTTTACAATGATGTTTTTTGTGTAAGAACAATCAATAACATACAATGGTCTTCTCCCAAAAAATAACCCATAGTTGAAGCACAGTTCATTATTACGATAATGGGTATCTAGTTTAGTCTTTGAATTTCTAAAATCATTGTAAGCAATATACATCTTATCGAAAATTTTATCATCAATGTTTAAATACCATTTCTCTTTGGGAAACACTTCATTCCGTCCTTTCTTAATAGAAATATTTTTGCCAAAACAAGAGTCAAACATTTAACCATGTGTGAATTGCCCAGGATATTCTTTTCTGCTTTGCTGAAAACAAACAATGACAAAGTCTGCCATATCGAATTGGATTGAATTGAACTGATATTTGATATTAAACTGAAATGAATTTACATTAGTAGGTACTGGTTTTTCAAGACATTGCCAATAATTAAAACTAATTGTAATTCTGTGGTGTGTGTATAGTTTTTCTTTAATTTCGTCTCCATTAAAGGATCATATTCAACAATTGGCCATGGAATTTCCATTTTCTCAATAACAATTTTAGCAGCATCTGGTCTATTATCTTCATCATCAGACATCTGCTTTCTTTGGGGATCTTCTGTAAAAAGAAACATCATCGTTAGAATTTCGAATGAATGTGATCTTGTACCCACCTTTCCAGAATGTTTAATTACAATCTCTCATAAACCAAAACAAATATCTTAATGGATAGGTAATTTCATGACACTTATCTTTCCTAGCATATTTACCTACTTCTATCCCCGATATTTGGAAGTATGCTGATTCTGATTCCAAACCTAGCAATGTATTCATCATTGTTGAATTGATGCCAGGGCTTTCGATATAAAAATAACATGTTTAGAGATCTCTATTCTTGAGAACTGGAATGGGAAGAAATTCTCACAAAGATCAATAGTTGAAGTTTTTTCGTAATTTGCATTTGTATATCGTTTCGTTAGCTTATACTGTTGGTATACGTAAGCTCCATTCGGATGTGAAAATGCATCGCCAGTAGGAACATCAAACTCAATATGCTTGTTTTCATACAAATTATTATTTTTTGGTTGTTTGGTGGAAACAACTGATGCTCATAACTTTCAATTTTTTGTTGATCCATTTAATATATAGAAAAAAAAATCTTAAACAACTACACTTTTCTTATCAACCCAAGAATTATGATTACTATCAAAACCTAACCATTTAATTAGCAGCTTATTTCCTTTTCTTCACAAAACTCTTTCCACTAAGTAGTCTTTATTATATTTGGTCATAAGCAGCTCTGGCTCATAAAAAAAACCTTTAATAAGTTCATTTTTTAAATCTTTTATTCTGTATGTCGTGGGGTTTGTGTGAAATACTTCACATACTTCAAATACTTCAGTGGACCAATTTGGTGTATATCATTTTTCAAACAAGTTTTTACTTTTACTTATACCAACTTTATCTCCTATTGCAAACTTAGGTTTCACCATTTGACTTTCTGCTCCATACATGTTGATTAGAATAGAACTTTCATTCTTTGCACTTACATTGGTGGGTTTCATTCTGATTGAACTGTGGAGAGTGTTGTTGTATTAACTTATTAATTTAGGTAATATAGCCACCCATTTATAGCTTCCCTGCACAGTAAATATCTTCCACATTTTCTCCTTCAATGTGCTATTAAATCTTTCTACAATGCTAACTTTATTTTCACTGTATGTTTAATAGTGTGTTATGTTATTGGCTATTAATGCATTAAATTATTTATTGTAAAATTCTTTCCCTTTGTTTGTAAATGCATGGGTTTGCGATCATTAAAAATAGTTTTAAATGCTAATGTAACATTTTCACCAGTTTTATCTTTGATTGGTATTGCCCATGCATATTTGGTTCAACATCTATTATGGTTAACACAGTTAAACCCTTTGTTAATTCTGTGTATACCTTTTAAAGATCCAGAATTCATCTCAACTAAATCAGCTTGCCAACAATCATCGATGCCAAAAGATGGAACAGTTCTTCTGAGATAGTTTTTTGCATTGGTTTATGAATTTCATTTACAATATATTTTTATACCCCCACCAGTGAACATCGAGTTATTGGTAACACAACATCTACAAACACATTCAATTCTTACTTTGTTAATATTTGTAAGTTCATATGAAATTTTATCACTTAGTATATTTTCATACATTTGAAACAGTATACATTTAAGTTATTATTGTTGATTTTATTTATTTATATAATAAATGAGACAACAAAAAATTGTAAACAATATAGAGCAGCTAATTTAAAAGTTTAAAACTTTTAGAAAATTTAGCCAAGAATAATATGATATAAATAAAAAACACGATCAACCATTGATATATGCGATAGAAGATTTGGGGCACAAAAAGTGGACATGTAACAAATGAGAATAAGAACATAATAAAAGAACTTGTTCCATTTGCTGTTAAGAATTTAGACTACCCACAGACACCAACAGAAACATCTTTTGAAAGTAAACTGTTTGGTAAAACAGGCACCGATGAATGCTATGATGATGGCATTAAACAAATTGGCGATGACGATGAATGCTATGATGGTGAATGCTATGACGATGTCATTAAATGCATTGATGATGATGATGAATGCTATGACGAAGCATTGGGGCATTTGAAAACTGATATCTCACAGTTAACTAACTACAAAACAACATTTATTGATAAGCAAGTTGCCGATTTCTTATTTGACTGCAAAGATGATGTTTTTTGGACTAAAGTCTGATAAAGGTATATTGTATATTGGTGATAGTGAAGTAACATTCAACAATGACAAATTTACTGTAAAATGCCGAACATATACTGGAACAGATGGTTTGATGAAATTACTAACTAGTAAGAAAATAACAGAAAGTGACAACACTGCATCCGACTATGAACACTATAGTTGTATCCTAGCAGATACAAACACAGTTTTTCCAAACAATGATCCAAACTTGGTAATGCCAAAATCGAGTAAAGGGAAAAAATGGAAAATTATTGTTAAACCTATTTATGATTCGATCAATAAGAAACGTATCACACCTAAAAAGGGGAAAGGTATAAAGAAATATACAGACTATCCCAAAAAATACAAATGGATGGATGATGTTAGGATGCTTATTGATCGACTTCTCGTAATTTATGACAAAGAGAATGCTGGAAATGATAACTATTACAATGAAAAAGTTGGAATAATGAATATGCTTAACAGTAAGTTCAGTGCGTTTGTTGTGAATAATCCAAAAGGTATACCATATCTGGTACGAGTGTTGAACACAATACCATGTACTTTTTGGGGGCCGGAGCATAATGGAAAAGGGTTGCTCAATGACATAATAAATTCACTACCTTTTGAGTTGCATACACCCGGTTATCAGTACTTAGGTCGGGTACCAGACTTAAAGAGGGAATTGTGCGTGGTGATAAACCCTTAATCCACTATATGTGGTTGCAATGGAACATGATATAGCTTATCATCATAAAGATCTAGTTGAAAGGCATGTAGCTGACAAAGAACTAGGAAAGAAAGCGTTCAAAAGATTGTAAAGTTCAGATGCTGATCTCAATGACAGATTGTGGGCTGGTGTTACTGGATCTGCGATGCATATTAAACATAAGCTTGGCTGGGGAATTTAATTAAATGATAAAATATTCGTTATAATAAATAAAAGTAAAAAACATTGTATTCCAAGTAACCTAACCAGGAGTTGAAGGGTTTGAATATTGATTCTTTCCTAACGAAAGACCAACTGGAATGTAAGAAATTAAAGGAGGGCAAAGGGATGACTATCACAATTTCAGTTCCACAACTTAAAAAAAGTCCAAAGAAATGAAAACTGGAAATGGTCTGACAGTTCACAAGGGTGGATTTTTACCCTTAATTTTTGCAGCATTGGTAGCTCTAAGAGCGTTAGCTGGTGATGCATCATATATCACTACATCAGTAATAAATGCTAAGAAGAAAAACCAAGAACTGGAACAACAACGCAGACATCAATTAGCTATGGAGGAATACGGCAAGGGATTGAAGAAAGTTAAGTGTGGTAAGAATGTTAAAAAAAAGTAACCCCACTCAGTAACTTTGATATTGATAAAATGGTTAAAAAATTAAACATTAAAAATTTTCAGGGTGTATTTATGATCGATGAGCTACTTAACACGCCTCTCGATAATGAATGTGGGATTGTTAATCTAGATGTTTCAACAAACTCTAATACACACTGGGTATGCTATTGGAAGTAAGCAAGCAACAAATATTATTTTGATTCATTTGGTGGAAATCCACCCCGACAATTAATATCATATCTCGGAAGTAATATTTTTTTATAGCGATAACAGAATTCAAAATTTCAATCAAGTAACTTGTGGTAATTCGTGTGTAATTGTGCTAAATCACTTTTCACATAATTTTAAATATCCAAAAATTATTTCGCTATTAATAAACAATGGATATATGTGGAAATGCATTAATGAGCTCTTGGATTGAAGATCAAATTAAAGAACACACAGACAATGATACAACTACTGAGAAGATCATTCCTAATGGTTTTGTTTCCTACACACAGTTCAACGACTTTATAGCCACACTGACAAGAAATAAAAGATCATTGGATAAAGACTATCATACTTACTTGGAAGTAGATAATAATATAGATTTTGAACAAAAAAGACTAAGACATGTGGGAGATCCCATTGTACCAATGGATGCAATCAATTTAGAGTACTATCAGAAAAACAGAATTAACATTATTCGTTTAGTTGGGAAATACAGTTCAAAAGCAAACGTATTTTACTTTGATAATGAAATATAATATTTTTTATGAGAGATGGAACTATATCTGAAATAATAATAAACCAGAAAAATATAAAATGTTATCAACTATCATCAACGGAAAAAAATTGACATGTATAAAACTTTTGAAGTATGCCCTTATGATATTATATATTTTAAAATACCAAAAGGCCACAATGTACCCGAAGGCACAATTATGTTTATTGAAATAGTTATGGTATACCAATGCATTTAAAAATATCAGATTGTTAGTTTTTAATGGAAATACTTCCATGAAAAACAAAACTTACTTATAATCTAAGAATTTAAAAAGTCTTTAATTTTATTACGGTACTTACCATTATTTAACTTACAAGTCATCTATTGTAACAAACCATATTCATTATTCCAACATTTTGAACAACACTCCCTAAATTTCTCAAATGACATATCACCACCAACAAAATCACTATGAATATGTTTAAAATTGTATCGCCTTGTCTGAATATGCAAAGAAAATTGGCATTGTCTCTTATAAACTGCTTAGGTACTTTTGAGTATGTCTGGGCTAAATAGAAACAATCAATATATTTGTGTCTACCGCGAGTAAAGTAATCCCTTACCATATTTTGATTTTCTAGTATGATATCATCGAAAACAACTACAGACTCTTTATGGCATTCATTTACATCAACCATTTCTTCATTTGATGCAAAGAAGTATGCTATTGGTTCATTAAATAATTTTGATGCTACATCTATATCTTTCTTTATATTGATATATTTTGGTTGGTCCACACTTTTTGAACACACATAGAGTCCAACCATCCCTGAACATAGATAAAATTATCTATCATAAGTGTAGTTTTTCCTCAGTTACTAGGACCCATTATCAAGCATATGATATTATTAGGTAATAATCCTCCATGATGTTTTGTCGATACAGTCTTGTCTGGTATTCTTATTTTAATATCCCAGTCTACATGTTTCATGATTTTCTTGCTCATTTATTAATAGATTTTTTAAAAATAATATAATAAATGAGTAAAGTATTCAAAGTAACAGATAACTAATCAGTGTTGAAGAAAAGACTACATTACCCTTTAGAGATAGAGGGGCACTCATTGGCTTTAGTTCAGTTATATACTACTTATCTAATGCATAACATTATCTCTGGGAAAAATAAGATACATTTTGTGGGCCAGAATGATATGGAATCATCAGTTGAAATTCCAGTTGGTCAATATAGCTTAAAAGATCTTGAAAAACTATAAAAACAATTTTTTTTCATTTAGTGTAGATTCAATGAATGGAAAAGAAAATTATACATCTTTCGAGCTTGGTAAAATAACAAACAGAGTGAAGGTAAAATGTACAATTAAATTACTGCTTGGAAAATGGGGTTCAATACGAAAACTGTTGGGTTTCGTAGAAAATAAAACTCTGAAAGCAAATGTGGAACATTATGGCGATAAAATTCCAAAATTTTCTCAGTTTGAAACAATAAATATACACTGTAATGTAGTAAATGGTATAATATTAAAACATGATGAATATAATCATAGAGAAACTAACATAATTACCACTTTTAAACCAAGAACAACATTTGGATTTGGCGACACAATCTATTACGAACCAGCTTATCCATTATTTTTCCAGCGCAAACAAATCAAGTTAATGAAATAATAATTGAAATTAAGGATGAAAAAGGTAAGTTAATTAACTTTGATTTGTCCGAAAGAACAATGGTATTAGAGATCAGACCATAGATATTTTTATTGTTGGAAGTAGTCATATTCTATATATAATAACTTTAATAGTTTAAAAACTATTAAAGTTTCATGTGATAAAGATGAATAATATTTATATTGAAAGTGCAATTAAAGGTTTAGAAAAGGAATTCAATGTTTCGGCTACTTTAATATGCCGAATTTGGAGATGTGTATCTAAATATTTAATTAGACTATGTTGTAGCACATTGCCGAAGTCAGAGCGATAATTGTGTTTTAATGATTGGATAACCATTAAAATTTATACAGATATGAACACAAGTAAAAATCAACTGATGTCTAATAATACGACGACGAACATTTACTCTTTAAAAAACCGAATAGAATGCATTTGTTTAGCATCACAATTCACCATTCTATCATATGCAAAACTTATACCTCCACGATTAACATCATTTAAAACTTTTTCACTGAAAATCTGAACATACCTGTCTGGTAAGGTTACTTTAAAATGTCCAGAAGTAATTACCACTTTGTATCCATACAGTGTATCATTTATTTCAGCATTGTTTATGGGATAGGACTGCCCAATTGTAAGTTCGGGAAGTTTCTTAAATTGGTTTGTTCCATTTAATACATTTAGCAACTGATCCATCTTCATTATATACAATATTTTATTTTTTACATTTTCAATTTTTTAAGCCACTTTTTTGCAACTACTCCCAAGAGCAATTTTTTCGCACATTTTTGCAAATGCACTCAAATGCAAAGTTTAACGCAACTTTTTTCTTAAGACTACAATCTGACCAAACGTAACTTTTTGAGTCACTTTTTTGCAACTGCTCCCAAACGCAATTTTTGAGCCACTTTTTTGCCGTTGTGCCCGAATCGTCATTTGATGTTTTGGATCAGAAAATTAAGAGTAATATTTTCTATTGGTTTTCTGATGGCTCGAGCATTTTATTTACCATTCTTTTTCTGATAACTGGGGGCTGTGCTCGAATCGGCAATTTATACTACTTTCTTAATTTTAAATTTTAAGTTTCTTGGGAAAGACAGGAGCGAGAGTTGTGACTACAAAGTTAGCGAGTTCAAAATACTTTAAAATGTGGATGAGAGGCAGGCAGCTAGCAGGTGAGGAGAAACGAAACATAATAGGGAATAGACGGGACAAGATCTCGTTCGCCCGACGGACCACGTGCACTGTAAAGGTGAATGGTGTAAGATGCGAGCGTGGAACAATCCAGGCCGATCCACGTGCAGAGCTGGCTAGACGAGAGAATGGGAAAAATACTTCAGTAAACTACAGCCAGCACCCGTGCGCACCACCGTCTGGCCATGCTCACTCTTCCATGCCTTCTCGACAACCCCTGCTCTCTCGACTTTCTCCCTTTTCCCTTCAACGACTCATCGCATAGATGCTGCAACCATCTCTGTGATGAACCAGGGGAAGGGAGAAAGTTGGCACTTCACCTCCAGTCCCATCCCTCCGCCGACTTTCTGTCAGCAGCCCGTCTCCAGAATAGAATTAACTGCGCTTTGCGACCTGTTTGGCCTTGTCTTTCACAAGACTTACTTTTCAGCCCAGGCACGTGGCTTTAGTTTAGAATTTCATTCCAGTTTAAGCCTAGTTTAAAACGTTATTTTTGTGAGAAAAAACTTTACATGTTAAAATGTGGTTTTTATATTTTTTTCTTAATCTTACACCATCAAAAACACATTCTAGGGTACACATTCAAAATCATTTATGATTACACCATCAAAATACATCCTAGGGTGCACCGCAAAGATCATTTATGCTATAAAAATGTTTATAAATATTCTGAAAATAAACTTAATAACGAAAGTTTTAGCAATGGTAATTAATCTGCTACACTAAAGACATTAAAAACTCGTCTAATTTTTTTTAACAAATTCTTAAATATAGTTAAAAGTCAACTATTTTAGATTTTAAATTTAAACATGTTTTACTTTTACAAGTATAAAAATCCATACACATTCAAGTAATTTTACTTTAATTCAAACTTGTAATACTTTTACGACTATACGATCCTCCATACTTGCATGTCAGAAATAAAATTTTCTGAAACTTAAAAATAGTTGAAAAATTTCTCTCTCTCTATCTCTATCTCTATCTCTATCTCTATATCTATCTCTATCTCTATATCTATCTCTCTCTCTATCTCTATCTCTATCTCTATCTAGCTCTCTCACACGCACTCTCTCTCTCTCTCACACACATAGAACGAGTCCCCTGCACACACATTCAGTCATACATCTACTTTACCAAAAAATTTTTCACATAGTAATCGGCCATAGAATCTAGATATTTTGCACAAACTTTGCAAATATTGAAACAGTGAAAAGAGTAGGTAGGTATGTGTTATTTACACTGTCTTATTTCATACAGTGCAGTAGTTACTACTGGCATTTCACCTGTATATCCTTCTTAACTGTGCTAAACAAACTCAAATGTACGTAAAAATTACACCAGGAATTAAATTTTATCACCTTTCCTCTGCAGTCACACACCCAGTCATACACATATATGAAATAACGATTCTAAAGACTTGTTTTACAATTTCAAAGACCAATTATACTATCTGATAAAAAGTTGTATAATTTTAAAGACTTGTTTCACAATTTCAAAGACCCATATTTTAATTTGTTAGAAAGTTTTACTATTTTAAAGACTTGTTTTTCAATTTCAAAGACCAGTCATTCAATTTGATAATAAGTTTTATGATTCCAAAGTCTTGTTTTACAATTTTAAAGACACATCATTCAATTTGATAAAAATTTATTTCATGTCGTAACGATTTTGTCAAAAGTTAAATGGAATTCATGTTAATTTACTCAAAGTTTAAAGAAAATGCAGAAAATTTTAAACAAAATACCGAAAACCCTAGATTTTTATATTTAAAATTATTAATTTACTTAAACTCTTGTAGCAAAGATGGTGGGTGTGGAACAAGATCCGAACCCAGGTCAGTCGAGCTGAAAGGTAGACCACTCCACCAGATAAGCAGGTTAGCAGGCGATCACTCGCAATCCCCTTGAGAGCTCCATGGGGCTCTACCCCGGCAGGCTAGCAAGGGGTCAGGCGATCACAGTCCCAAGCGAGTTCTGTGGGTGACTTCTCCAGCAGAAACGATGGGCGAACTGGTCCCTTGGTCGCAAACTCCGTTCCGGAACAGACAGGCAGAGGTAAACGGCGAGAGGGCAGCCAATGGCCTTGAACTTGGCACCATAGCACCGCCGATCGTTTCACAACGCTGAAGGTCGATACACTTTCACACACTGGAGGAGAGAGGAGGTTTTGACCCCCATGAAGGTACAACAGCAAATGAGCTCCAGTTGGTGCGTGCCCCTATTTATACCCTCACTACCCTCCATTGTCGCAAAAATTAGAATAACTCTGTTCACCTGAAATGGATATAAAATAGACAAATAACACACTTTAAGGCATTTTAGTTAAATTCTAAACTATTTCAATGCAATTAAAAGTATTTAACACATTTGAGGAACTTTAGCATTTATATCTGGATTTAACATTTAATTGTTAGGTTTTAAGCCATTGGGTTTTAATTAGTTCTTATTTATCGATTTCTTACACGGACAATTGTCATTACAAATATGGACTTTTTGCATTATGAGGTGAAATTATTTTAATGCTATAATTCAATACTCTTTTACATAAACAAATGAATTCCTGTTTCTATTATCATTTATGTGTAATTTTATATTTAATTTATTAATCTGTTCAGTTAAATTTGATAATGATTACTGACTTACAAACTAGCTAATATCATACAAGACCTAACGGGTAATCGAATCCAGAATCTATATATTAATAATATCTACTCTGCACTGATAGTGCGAAACTAGGTTACAATCGTACATGATCTAACAGGGATTTGAACCCAGCTTATATCAATCATGTCATAGCCGGGAATCGAACCTGCAAAAAAAAATATATATTAAATATCCAGGATTCGAAACCAGAGCCTCCTTGTATAAACTGAATACTCTACGGAGGTTGGTGAAAGAATAAACTCTTTTATGTATTTATAATTTTTCCAGCATATTTTTTGGATTCAATTATATCTTCAGTTGAATAGTATTTTTGGCGGACTAATAGTATTCTTGTATTCTGATTTATTATTTTCTTCACAAGAGTATTTCCTGTTGATGCAACATACTTTTATAATAGAAAATTTAATAATCTCTGTTTCCCTCACTCTATCTTTCTCTCTCTCCCCCCCCCCCTTGTGTTGCAGACAAATTAATTACTTTCCTCTCAAATGCCTCTGAGGAGAAAATATTTTTCTTTCCAAAAAAGTTCACTTTTAATAAGGAATAGGTTAAATAAACGTATGAAAGGTATTCATTTCACATAATATTTTTTTTACAAAATATATACGAACACATACTGGTACAAAAAATAATTTTCACACTTGTAAGTATAACGTGCTCCAAAAACCATCAAACATTTCCATGACAAACAAAAGTGAATTCACAATATATTTACAACATTTTCAATAGACAAATTATAAACCTATAAACAAATACAAGATGCCACACAAATTATTTAAAAAATACAGGTAGATCCGAAAATTTATGTACAACAATTACACATTGCTCCGAAACAACTGCAGGGTAACATCAAACATTTAAAACTGGCAAAATAAATACAACATTTTTCTTTAAAACAAATATTTCCAAAACTTCTAGATACTTCTGTGAACAAAGTTTTCATGAATTTTCTTAATATTGGATCCAGATCCCCTTCTTGACCTCTGCTTTCAAGGAGTGAGAATTTCATACACCCTGGTATTAATGTCTGTTTGCACACAAACGTATTTACAAGTAAGGGTGTGTAAAACAATGCTTTCAACCAAATTAGGTTATGATTCAACATAACAAGAGTACACATCTTCTATACTAGATGGAAGAGGTGTGTTTGCAGTCACACGAAACACTGGACATTTCTTGTTGTCACCACATTGTATGAGTTCGTGACTCTTTTTGTCTCCTAGAGGAAAATAAATTACTCTAAAATGAAAAATATTTTTGTAAGTCTCTGTAAATACTCACAAAAGCATAAGTTATATTGGACTTTCTTTGTTTGAGACTGACATAATGATTCGCTCTATGACATCTAACACTTGACTGAGCAAGGAACAATGTATGTATATTGGTAAATTCATTCTCTAAATGTGCAAGTTGAAATGTGTATTAGGGCTAAATTTTATTTTTGCTAATTTTGTTGCTCGATATATGTAACATTTTGATGAATCATACCCGTTATGAGACGTGTAACCAAACTTGTTTTTGCTATAATGATATAAAGTATGAAGATTATTATCACATTCTTCGAAATACTTATAGGGTAACACAGTGTCTGGATTATAAACAAGATGTTTCAAACATTTTTCTTCCTCACAATATGACATTACAATGCATTTGCCCTTAAGCTTACGCTAATGATCAACTCTGTGCAGTCTGTACTGGTTTACAAGACATTCAGAACTGTTGCAGTTAGTTAAAGTGGTATCATAACTATTTGGTTTACTACATGGTGTCAAAGGTTGAGAGAAGTACGTACATTGAATTGAATGTCTGACTCACACACTTCTTTAACATTATGCGAATATAAGCTATAAGTTACCAAATACAGACCTTTAGAAAAAAATACATACTTGTATTTCATTGGGAACAGTGGGAATATTGGGACCATTATTCTGAATTAGCCACTTCACACAATTATAAATTACACATCGATGGAAAAACTAATCCTCCTTGTTCGAAAATAAATTTATGGAAGTCCCTATCACAGGTCTCCTTCCAACGAACGGTGATTCCCTGGTGAAAGTCCATTCCTCTTCAGTCTCCTCTCTAAGATTGGCAATCATCAAATCATCTAATGTTGATGGCAAGTCACTGTTGGGGCGAAGATATCTCACAGCAGAATTTTTGCATGCTAATCCTTCGCCAAAGGGAATGCTGAGACTGTTGTCAAAAGTGTAGCACCAATGTCCTATATTTTTGCAGACATGAACTTGTAGAATACCATCATATGGTTTAAAGAAAACTCTTCTGTGTCCAATTTGGAGGACCCCATATTGAAAATTCTGGCCATGACTGACGATTTTATACTGAAAGCTCTCTTTTAAATAGTCTGCCAGATGTTCTTACATTGAAAAACATTACATTGCCACATACCACAGGGAGAAGTTCATTCTTTGTCACCAATGTACGTGAAATGTTGGTTGTTGTTGCATCGTTCTGTCCAAACTGTAGTAAGAAAACAGCAACTACAATCCTTCTCTATAATGTACTTGATTTTCTTGTAGGACCTGTGTTTGTTGAGGTATCAACTAGGAGCTTCAAATTCTAGTTAACCTTTGTTACTAAGTAGTTTGCTGTTAGAACGTAAATTATATGAAGGACAATAATTTCGCCCATAACATATGTCGATAACTTTAAAAGTTTCTGTTGTATTGATTAATGAGAAACACCAATGTTCATCTCCGTTGCACATCTGTATCTGTAGTGGACTATCTCCATGTTCAATTCGAAACCACACTTGCCTGAATCGTGTAGTAACACTGGCATACTGAAGTGATGAGTCAAACCTCTTCATCATAACTGAAGCTCTGATGTACGATTCTCTCTCTTTATATAGACAGATGTTCTTCCAGTTTGTGGTAAAATTAGTTCAACGATAACTTTGTTAGATAAAATTTACAGACACAAACATAACTGTTCCAAGCATCACAGTCCCCCATTTCACACTAGTTCTGTATACAGGCTTTCTCCGAAACTTTTTGTGTAATTCCAATATTCATCTCCATTGCACATCTGTGTTTGAAAGTATATGTTGCCTAGAGACTGGAACCATACTTTCTTCTGCCCTCGAAAAATAGTGGAAAATGTCTTCTCGGTCGAATTTCTCCATTTTTTCAAAATCTTACACTAACTGGAACAAACCATTTTTTCGAAAAATTAATATCTCTCTACATATAGGTAGGGTGTTGGTAGAAATATTCCCTTAAAGCTTCACTTTTACATTGTGAACAGAACGTTGTTTCCTCACAGTGATTTGTATAACAGCATTTGACAATTGAATTAATACTCGAATAGTCGTGGTAGCTTCTGATATTTATTACTCCTGCATTGGTTAAACTATTTAAATCTTCCATCTGCGTTTTTCTTAGTATGTGTATGGGATAGTCTTCGAGTAATGCATCATTTACATATTGAAAATGTTCTTTGTAAGCTATGTCACCAGAATCCCATTTCAGGTCATGTATCTCGTAAGTCTGTTCCCGAAACATAATTTTAACTTCAGGTTTTAAACTGTACCAAGGTCTGGGAGATTTGAAGCATAATACTTTAGAGTCACTGGTATCGATTGCATAAGAAATAGCAAGCTGTCTTGGTAGTTTTCGAAATCCTATGTGTAGCACTTCATTTTTATGTTATTTCTTTATACGCTATTTACAAAAAAGTCTCTCTCTCTCTCATATAAAATTGTATAAGATGACAGTACTCGCCTCGGAATCCACTTAATCGACTCCGGATGAGTCCATTGCTATATCTGGAATGATTCTAGCTTCAAGTAGCTGTTCCAGCCTTCGCAACATACAATCCCTCCGCATATGTTGCAAGTTCCCATCATTAGCAAAGGCAGGCATGCCGTAAGGACAGCCATCACATGGCAAATAGGATACGATATTCTCTTTAGCTTGTAAATGTTTAGACATGAATGGATACACTAATTTTACTTTGTGACCTGCAAAACAAATTATAAATTCTTTTGGGCAACACTCGCAGTTGGGAACAGTCTAAACACAATGTTTTCGCCTTCCCATAAGCTAAAATAGCATTGTGCGTTTCAACGCATTGAGGGTTACAATTGTCACAGCAGTGCCCTAGATGCATTGTACCTGTTGCGAAATGATGCACAGATGAAATCCCCTGTATATTCTGCGTTGATGATGATGATCTAGATGTAGCAAAGTTGTAGGAAACACCTCTCGTTGTAGTGAACGTCTGGAGCTGTAGTAGATGTGATGCACGCTTGGTGTTGTAGTCGACGTGATGTATGCCTGTTGTTGCAGTGAACGCCTGGTGTCGTTCACGTTATAAACACTTGCCGTTGATGGCGACGTTTTCCCATGGTGTTGCAATGGATGCCTGGAATAGTTCTCTGTGCCACTGCAATTCAAATGCACACACACGAAGTGACATTAGCAGACGCCGAGTTAAGACTGAGAAAAAATTAATTTATCCCGCCTGATATACTGTAGGGATTCAACATGGTCACCATTTTCCTGTAAATTATCAAGAATTTGGACCTTTTAGTAAAAAAAGTAAGAATAATGTTGAAAATCGCTATATTCCAACTACAAAAAAAAAACATAATTTCCACCTTTTTACGTACTGTTTTATTAAACTTATGTCAGAAACTGTTAAAATATCAAATAAATTCAAATGTATACTTTTAACTTAGATGGAATACAGTTTGCTGTTGGAAAGTTTTTGGTTAGTCATAAAGAGAGTGATTGCATTGGTTGAGTGGTTAGCATGCTCGCCTTCCCGGGAGAGTCACGCCATAAAATTTTTTTCGCAACGTTTGGAAGTCATGTTAAACATTGCTGCTGATAGAAGGGATTTATCGGATATCTCTCTCGTTTTCCTAGTCGCCCACGAGCTGGCCCGGCGTTGCTCCATACTCGCCTCGTTTCACCCACATCGGCTCTCGAGACCTAAATTTCGCTCGCTCCCCACACACACTAAATTCTCGGCAATCCGTTACCTGGTATTGTCCACGAGGTATTAGAATGACTCGTCCCCGTATCTTTTGTAAAAACACGTTGCTGTAGTCGACTACTTTTCCCAGATAAATTTTGAAGAAATTATTACTTAACATAGAATATTAAACTTTAGCGAGATTATATTATATTTTTCTACATGATAGTACTGTCTAAAAATTCTGGACTAGGAAAAACTACACGTGAACTATATATTTTTGTCTGCTAGACGAATAAATATATGTCTTGATTCAATAGATGTAAAAAAAAAAAAAAAATAAATTTTTACGAGTTAATCAAATATGTCTTGCATTTATGTGTGATTTTTTTTTTTTCAAATCATGGTTCGCTTGTTTCAAATATACATTTGTTGTTGGAATGTTCTAATCTGGGCATTATCTCGGGGATTAAAGAAACTTTATTTCAGGGATATAAAATTTCATCGGCAGGAGTTGTGAAATTTTTCTAATCCGCTGGGAAAATGCCAGGTACTTGCGTGACCTTGGATCGGCAGCAAAGGCCAGCTGTGTGGACACGCCAGCTCTCGAGATATCGTGGACACGCCAGCTCTCGAGATATTGTGGACACGCCAGCTCTCGAGATATTGTGGACACGCCAGCTCTCGAGCTATTAGAAAGAACGCGTTCTGGGCTGGGGATGCGTGGCCTCGGAGAAGAAACTGACTTTTCGGGTGAAGACAGCTTCTGGAGTATGGGGTGGGTGGGATGGTCTGGGGTATTAACCTCGAAGCACATCCCTTTCACAAGGGTTGGAGGGTGGGAGATGCCTACAAGTGAGCAGGGGTGATGTGAAGCTCTCTTGCCAGTCGTTGTCTCAGTGCCAAGAAAATTGACGAGGGCAGAGGGATTCCCCAGGACACGTCGCTCTGCCGAGGGGAGGGGTGTTTGGCATTGGGCAGAGCGACGCGAAGGTTTCTCGAGGGATTCCGTCGTCTTAGTACTTCGCCAATCCTCACACTACATAGACACGACACTGGATCTGTCGACTTCACCGGGCTTCGGAGCGTGCTACCCGTGATTTCGGGTTAAGATATATTATATGCTCAGGGGTTCAGATCTCGTTCACATTATTCGTAAACTATAGTGTGAAGTTTTTTTTTTTAAATTTATCAGAAAATAGAGATTTTCTTGTGATAGTCCGATGTAGTCGGTTCGTTATTTGTATAAACGCTTTAAGTACGTTTCTGAGCTAGATCGACGAAACATCGTACTATTTTCAACTCGCTTTTGTGTTAACAAGTGCAGTGAATTTCACAGACTTTACAGAAAACATTTATACTGTGTACGTTATTCTAAAAATAATTCACTTTTATACATTCGCGTACTTGTAGGACGAATCAAGTCGTTTATAGCAGCTTGGTAGGGAAATAGGTTTTGTCAGTTGTAAATTTCTACTCAGATGCGTTCAAGATGCTGGCCACACAACACGTATATAAGCAGGCGCACATCAGACCATCCACTCATTCCACCCCACCAAAATAATAACAACACGCCTCCAGCATTAGCTCCTTCTCATTCAGCTGCAATTTGAGCCTATTTCGCGCCGATTATTATAATTAACTTCATAATTTTTCTCCTAAATGGAAATAAAACTTAAATTAAAAATCATTAATTACCATCTCACACTTCACCCTACCATTTCGCAATTCATGGCAAGCAGAACTCACGAACCTTGAAATTAACTTCACGGGAATTTCGGCTTAATTACTAACTTAAAAAAAAAAAAAAAAAAAAAAAAAAAAAAAAAATCTACTGCAGGCATATGGATTCTTCGAAACCATATGCCAGCCTTGTTAATATTTAATTTCACAAGACCTGTATTTTCAAAATTGAAACCGTTACTGTAATAAAAACTTGGGCACTCAGTTAAATGTTTGCCACCCACCAACCCCCCGCAGGCAGGGAAGGACAGGGTTAGGGAAACCGCGGCTTGCTGGTCTGACTGGCGGGCTGTCTGAGTTGCGCCGGGACGTGCAGGGCGTCCTGACCTCTGGGCTATGTGTTCTTTGCGGTCTGAAGAGGGAAACTTCCTCAGCCCGCAGAGAGATACAACTGCTGCAACCGAATGGGTGGTATAAGGGCCCTCACAAGGGCCCGAGCACACCCCCCGCTCTGAGCTTCGGCAATGATGAGTTCATCCACTCATTCATCGAGTGACCGCCCAGGTGGACGGATGTGTTGCCAGGGAGCTCTCTGAGCCATTTCGTTACATGTTTTATTTGGAAACATTAGTTTTTTTTTAAAATTCCAGAGTTGAAGTCTATAATCAAACAGTGTTTCACTGAGCTCGCAGTCGGGCAGACATGTTTTGGGAGAGGTGCAATTTTGTTATGCATGTTAATCAATTAATTTCTCTTTACATGTGGTTTACATTTCTAAAGTTCCTACTCGCCAGTCTCGCAGGCAGACGGACGTGTGAGGTATGTGCGAGAGGCGTCATATATATCATATATAATTCCATACTCACGTTATTGTGTTATACTTCTCTCTCATGTAAATGATGTATCTAAGTTCGGAGTAGTAAAATCACGTTACGTTTAATTCCATACTGGAGTGTCACATAGTTGCACTTATTATTAACATAGTCATTTGAAATTCGCGATTCGATGTGTGCAATTAATTCATAAATAGAACACTCTGAAATTATCTTATCTCTTGTTTGTAATGTTTAATTGCATTCGGAAATAGTCGTCGTCTATTTTACTGTTTCTCATTACTAACACGTAAATCGCATCTTTCAAAGTCGCCTATCTCCCACCACCGTCTACAAGCAATATCCCCCAAAAATATAAAATTCACTCTTTGGTCACTCTTAGAAATCGTTTCAGCACTCTGAAATTCTCTTGTGTGTTAAATATATTCGTAAAAATCGCCTATCTATCACCAATATCCCTACAAATACATCAAAATTAGATAATATAAGAAAAATAACTCTTAGCACACTCTTGCACTCAACTCAACACCTATATAACACATTGCAACCCATCAGTGATGAGAAAATCAGTGACTTTGCTGTCTCAGCCATACTCGTGACAGTGGCGATGTAGTATCGGTGATATTTATCGGTGACAGTGACTCACGGTGACGTTCATCGTGCCCGTGGTTAGCGAGGCGAGATGTTAACTGCTCCTACCAGTGCCTTGTTATCGACCGCGCTAAGCACAGCGGTGATAGGCAGGCCTGTAAGTGTGGTGGTGACAGACGACTCCTCAAGCCAAATTAGAAAGAAAAAAAAAGCAAACCAGTAGCTTTCAGTCTTACAAAAAATAACTTTTTTTAATTTTCTTATTAATAGACGTGTTTATTTTTCAGATCAGTTGCGTCTCGTGTGCAAACCAGCTTGTTTATTTTGTAAAAAAAAAAAAAAAAATGTGTTATAAGTTTTTTCCGTGTAAAGTAATTACAAGTTCGGAGATTCATAAAGGCAGATATGAAGAGCGTTTATTTTCTACAAATTAAAATACAATATTGTTATTGTTTTTTCATACAATTATGGCTGTGACTAATATACACAATACTATTGAATCATATTCAAACATAGCTTTAGATAGATTTTACTGTTTTCTGATATTTATAAGAACAATAATTTAGAAAGTTAAACAGAAATTTTCTGTTTTATATCAAGGTGATACTCCTTACAGTGCAAACAGATATATTTAAAGAAATTCAACATATTATTGCACAGTTATTTCCTTTAAAAGATGTGGCTTCCAATATGTGAACCATTTTATCATAATTATTATATGATATATAGAGATATGTTATATTTTAAATGGTACTTTACTTTGAAACTAAACTGTAGAAAAAATTTTTTAAAGTACATTTTCGTATGTTATTCCAATGGCAATGTTAATTTTTCATAAGGTGGAGGAGTACACAACGTTTATACAAGTAGATCTTAAGCAGGGCTTTCAAAAGTGCTCATTTTACCGTGAACAGCCTATATAGGCTGTGCCCTTAACTTGAGTTTGTCGAACAGTACTTTCAGAGTAGACGGAAGCTGGCTGGGTGCAGAGGGGTTTGTATATTAAGCTTCCTTCCTCACAGCGCGTCATCTCGCTATCCCCCTCCTTCCTTTTAATTATTCCCGGGCTGCAGTAATTGTTCGTGTTGACCCCTGGCTCTGGGGAGGCGCTCCAGCCGAGTCTTTCCGGAAGAGCGAGGGTTATTCGCCTTATCGCTCCTCTACAGCCAGTCCTCGGGCTGGAGTCCAGACACCTGTGTGAGACGCTCGCCCGCCCGTGTAACGACTAGGTACTGGCGGCCGTAAACCCTCGACTGGCGGGCCGGCCGTAGTCGTAATGTCGGAAACTTTGTGCCGTAAACAAGGGAGCTGCTGCAGAACCAGAGCGTAGCTTGACAAAGCGTGGACATTACCATCGCATGTCACGTCGTGATTCTTGCACCCGCTGCCGCTCGTTTGGCGAATCACGTGCTTAGTTTATTGTAAATATGAGATGCTCTTACGGGGGCTATGTAGATGCGCGTCCAAGGTCAAGAAGCGAGGGAGCGATACGGTCGACAGTTACACGCACGCCTAGCACCTCATCGCTCCTACGCGCAAGGCGTGCAGTGCTTCTGTCGGAACTTTGCACTGTGGGAATTAGATATGTAACAGTGGGGTTTTATTACAACCGATGAAAGCCCACAGACTAAACTACGCCCGTATCTTTGTACTTTTGTATTGCCGCTAAGGAAATTGCATAGGTAAGTTTTAAAAATGCGATATTTGACCATTTTCACGAATTCTTTTTCTCCGAGAATACACTCAATATAACGAAAGTAAAAAAATATGGCCATAGATAATGTTTTTTTTTTTTTCAATCTTTTCTGACAAAAAGTCATATTTCCATAACTTTTATTTACCGAGATACGCGCTTACGTGCAAACAACGATATCACAGAAAAGTTTCAACACATAGGTCCCTTAAGTCCCTGTCACACGTCGAATTTTCCCGTCAAACTGCTTCCAATAAATTTTATCAAATAAAGTTGGACAGTTATGGAGTCGCGGAAACGTCATAAACGCCGCCATATTGTCCTGAGAAAGTTGGATGACTTCAGCTTCCATCAAAAATTTGAAGATTGGGCGGGTTCTAAAAATTTCTTTGATGTTTGGCGGTCTCAGCCGATCAGAATCGCGCACGGCAAAAATGGACGCCATTAAACTTTAAAATAATGAACAATTGCGGGAAACAGAGTATTTTATGAAGAAAATTAGTTTATGTAAAAGCTGCCTGGGCATGAATGCTATTTAAAGTAATATTGCACAACATAATGTTACGAACGCAGATGCATTAAATTTCATTGTTCAGAAAAGATAAATAACATTTGAATTTAGTAAAGAAGCGAAAATAAATATTACAACATTCCCTGCATTTCTTCCTGTAGGTAATGGACTGCATGGGAAAACGAAACACTATCTAACTGTGGAAATTATTTTTAAATAATATTTCAAATTAGATTCTCCCAGTAAATAATTTGACAGCGTGACACACTTTCAAACACATTTAAGATTATGTGATAAAATTTGTTGGAAGGAATAATTTGATGGCCGTATTTTATCTTAACATTTTATCGTCAAATTTAGCTGAAGGCGAAAATTCTACAGTGTGACAGGGGCTTTAGATAGATTAATTAGGGTATTAACTTAAAAGTGTGGGAGTGGAATTCCATGTACGTCTGAAGTAATTAATTTAATGATGTATAGTTGACACTTTAATAACTCACATGTGACGGGAGACAAGGACTGGAAGAAGAATAATAAACTATAGGCTGTTCACGGTAAAATGAGCACGTATGAAAGCCTTGCTTAAGATCTAATTGTATGCACATCGCGTATCCTTCCGCCTTATGTAAATTTGCCCTCGCCACCTGCCTCATCACTTTATTTATGCGTCAGTAAAGTGAAACTGTGAAATTATTAGAAAAGTAAACCCTTTTTTCAAATGTACTCATTTTTACACTTCGGTGCATTAAAAAACAGTAAGCCAAAGAAATAACTAAGTTATCACAAATGGTTACCCAATACTTTTTATTTGACGTTAAGATATGGAACTACTTTCCCCTCCATCGTTACCAATTATCCTGAACACATGTCGCTCATTGCGCCCGTTAAAATATATCCAGGTAGGAGCAGTGACTTTTTTCTAAGGTTGATTTCAAAAGTGCTCACTTTATCGTAAACAGTATTTAATCGTTTGTATTCATTCACAATGACATGTTTTTGGCTCACATTTGAACTTTGTAAATTACATGTATGTCATTATTAAAATTCAAGCTCTAAGCCATAAGTTATGCACATAAAAGCTGAAAGAAGTGCAGCCTCCAAGACCGTAGAACAGTGGGGAAAAAAAAAAAATTCATAGGTGAAATGGTGTGCTGGTTTCTTCGACGTGGACATGCCCGTTCGTTGATTGGCTGTGCGAGGCACTGGGGGACGGGTGCCGTATCTGATTGGCTACCGCGTGCTGCGCGAGAATCCCTATTGGTTGGGCTGCCGGCTGGAGAGTAGGTTACCGGGCGCTGATTGGCGAACGGCGTCCCAACATGCTGCAGGCCAGTGTGTGGCTGGAGCTAAGTGGCTGTTTCAACTCTGTATGCTTATCTACTCTGTGACTAGAGCGTCAGGTACAGACTCCAAGGCGCTCGCTAACCATTGTAGGTATAGGCTATTCACGGAAAAGTGAGCACTTTTGAACGCTCTCTCATTTGAGAATAATAGTCCATAAATGCATTATATTTTAGCCTATAGCGTTAATATCGGAATGCGGTGGACACTGTATTTACTACTTACATGGCAATGTTTATTCAAAAAGTTGTTCGAAGAATAAAAAATGTTTGAAAGGGAAAAGTAACTAGGGCCTCAAAGTGCTCACTTTGCCGTGAACAGCCTAGACATACTTATTTTCTGTTAAAGGCTGTTCACGATAAAGTGAGCACTTTTGAAATCCACTTTAGAAAAAATCACTGCTCCTGCCTGCATATATTTTAACGGGTGCATTGAGTGACATGCGCCCAGTAAAGTTGGTAACAATGGATGGAAAGTAGTTCCATATTTTAACGTAAAATAAAAAGTATTGGGTAACAATTTGTTATAACTTAAATTATTTCTTTCGCTTTCTACTTTCTTATGTATCTAAGAGTAAAAATTACCATATTTGTAAAATATTTACTTTTCTAATAAATTAACAGTTTCTCCTGACCGGCGCATGAATAAAGTGATGAGGTCCATGCCAATGTTAATTTCATATAAGACGGAAGATTACACTACGTGGAAACAAGTAGATCTCAAGTAGGGCTTTCAAACGTATTCATTTTACCGTGAACAGCATATAGTTTGACTTGCTCCTGGAGCGATTAATTAGGGCCTTTACTTAGAATTGTGTAACTGGTGCGGACAAAATGAGTTTTATTTACGTTTGCACTAAGGAACTTGAATGGTGGCGTATTTATATGAAAAATTTAATGACTCACATGTTACGGGACTGGGGGGCTGACGTAATAATAATTAATGTATTGTGTTTGTGCACGTAATGATGTGTTTTAGGTTCAGACGTAAATTTTATAATTGTACTAGTGATAAAGTTCAACCTTAAGGGCACTGCCTACCAGCTGGCAGCTGTGAAATTTAAATACGAAACCCCGTGTTAAGAAAATTACCCCTCAATGCGTTAATTTTAAGGGTAGGCGTTTAAAAAAAAAATGTATTCTTAACGGATTTGTTAGGGGAAGATCCCTACAAGCGTATATTTTCAGTATAGATAGGGAGTACGTGATTTTTTGTAAAACGTAGACTTTAAACATTTCTCGCAAACAGGCTATATATGGGGTACCCGACTTTCAGCTCATGTTAGATTTCAGTACCCTACGGCCGTACCAGCAGTTTTATTATCCTTATTGGCGGAGTGTCTTTGTGAGAAGACATTTTCCTACTCAGCTGGCCAATCAGAATCGTATAGTTCCAATACTGTACGTCCGTAGTTCCCGCGCACTCACCTAAGGCGCGTAGCATGGAAACCATCCAATCACGAAAGTGGATCTGAGCATTAGTGTTATGAAACTCAACTGGTCGTGGAATATTTTCGCGAAATTCGGGTGTCCCTAGTTATATATGCTATGGAGACATCTCTGCTGTAGAGGACTTCTCCTAAAAAAATTCGTGAAGAATACATTTTTTTAAAACGCATATCTTTAAAATGAACGCACTGAGGCGAAATTTCCTTAACGTGGTATTTTCTATTTAAATTTCACAGCTGCTAGCTGGTAGGCGGCGTTGTATATCTGGGACGTTATACAAGGAGCGGGTTGTATGGTCTGCAGTGTACACAGTGAGGAGTTATAATTCGTTACTGCTGCTGTACGCCGTAGTCTCATAAACATCTGATGCAATTAAAATGAAGCAGGGAAATAATTTTAACCCTTTGAGGAGTACGCACGTATAAACTTGGTGGTTACGTTTATATGGAGATTGATTTGCTCTTCAAAACAACACTCACACTTTTATTGTTTTCGCTGGAATTTTATCGGAATATAAGTGGAAAATAACGCTGAGGCGCTTGCTACGTCCTGCAGAACAAGACAACAAAACTCAGCGACACGAGTCGTTCAAACGAACAAGTAATTTTGAAGAGCAGTTTTGAAGCATAATATATCTATAAATTACAAACACACACGTTCTATGGAAAAAGCTTTCTCAATGTGTGTGTGTGTGAGTGTGTGTTTTTGTGTGTGTGTGTCAGTTTTACTCGTGAAATCGGTTCACACACACAATGTACACAGTTGTGTACATTACTCACGTGCCGTGTGGGTAATTGTTGGTCTTTACTGTGGCTAAATGATTCGCAAACCGTATTAGTGTTCTACATCATAATTGGTTTATATTACTGTGGCCGAACATGTATAGTCTACAGCTCATCGGCTGTGACAACGAAACAGGTGTTGTGTCGACTTAAGCACAGCACACATCATAATATTGTTTTGTTTGCAACACCTGATACCATAATTTAAAGTTTTTCTGAAAAGTGTTAAACAGAACTTGTAGAAGACTCTACATCAAACACTGGTAGATAAATTACATAACACTGCTTTATTATAGTTTCCCAAGTTCTTGCTTGCGCAGTTAATGGGACAAAATTAAAAGTTTAAGTAATCCCCGTGGCAGACAATTCTCAAGGTAACAGGAACAAGTTGTTTCTTTTTTTACTTTTTGTATAACGACCTTATTTAATGAATGTGGATGTGCTATAAACGAGGCGGAATGACAAGAATAATTACCTAGCTGGAAAGAAATGCATATTTCTTGAAGAATTTTCTATTCCCACTGGAATATCTCAGAAAGGTCATCTGGCTCGTTAAAAACAGGAACATGTTGAGTTGAGGGTTTTAAATTAAAAATTGTATGACCTCACTGTTCAGAAATATTAAACAACTTGATGAAATAACTTATCCAAAAGTGTAAATACTTCATATTTTTATTTTTTAAGCACATTTCATACAGAGCAACATCAGTGCAGCAATATTAGTACTTTTATCTGCAAACGATGGTTTTTATTTATGAGTAAGAGTGATGCCAGTTGCTAAGATGAACAAAATGTCAATTAGAAGAGACAGAACAAAAACAGCCTGGGTGCCCATTTAAGTTCTGTCGCCTTTTATTGAATTTAAAGAGAAGCTTGTGAACTAGATTCGCGTTTGTAATAATGTTCTTTGATGTCAGTGTGCTGCTGACAATGTTAATATCCTCTGCCACCTTGGAACGGGCAAAGTTTAGCGAGTGTTGTTTTTCTGGAACTCTTTATTATGTCAGCAGTCAACAAGTCTTCAGCCGATCTTTCTCATCGACTGTCGCCTATTTCCGAAGTTCCCGCCATCTTGTTGTGCTTCTCTGAATCCCACCCACGAGCTCAAGTCCTGGGAAAACATTCGATGTTTACGCTCAGGAGAGGAAAGAGACGCTCTGCCGCGGAAGAAAGAAACTGACTCACAAATTCGTGAAACTTGAAACTAACGAGGTATTTCCCCAACCTACCCTCATAGGTACGACAAATCCTAAGAACTTATCGTCGGAGTGATTTCACCAGTATTGTAGATGCGCTGCTGCAAAATTTATATGATTTGGAAAAAATTCTTTTGTTTATTCCTCTGTGAGAAACTAGTTATTTATTTCTATCTTTGATCTTATCATACTCAATTATTCCACGTAGATGCATGAATTTTGGCTGCTATTTCTCTAAGGCTAGGACATCACCAATTATACTATTGAAATAAAGATACTGAATTTTCAAATGTGCGTTACCAAAGAATAACGGCAAATTATAACGTCATGGCTTTATTAAATGGTACTTCAATAAACAAATGATGTTGCTGAAACCGAAAATAAACGTTGGTATCATTGTTCTTGTTAGAAGAGTTTTCGATGGATTCATTTCTGTTTTTGAGTGAATTGAGAAGGGAATAACGGTTTGATTGGCAGTTACGATTTTTTCACACAACGAAGCATTTGGCAAGACAAACTTTGCACACAGTTCCAGAAATCTGTCGAGATCGTGCGATTAATTCGACGACATAATGTGTTTCAAACACTGTGATGGTGTTGCTGAATATTGTGCGGATATTGTGGAAAATACTTTTGATCAGCAATAAACACCTGGAAATTGTACAAGGGAATTAGGTTCACATTCAGCTTACGTACTGGAACATTTGACCATAAAAACAGCAACCAAATTATATTACAGTCTTTCCATCAAATGACTTCACGAAATTTTCAGGAGTTCTACATATGCATTTATTTTCCATTATTTTAACAAGCATTATTTTCACTGGAAACAACAAACCGAAAAATGCTGCCCGTCGTCTTTTCCTGTGAATACGCCGTTTGCCGTACGACATGTTGCTTTTCGTTCAACACATGTCGACAGTTTCTCTCAGCTACTTTAGAGTTTGTGCAAAACCACCTTTCAAAGTGCTTTGGGTGAAGGGATCTGGCTTAACTCGGGCATGTTTCGATATATGAGTAATCTGAGAGCTCGCAATTCCGAACAGCCATGGGTAAAGATTTACTCTGCATACTGCCATCGCAGGATCAATTTAAGCCCCCCCCCCCCTTTACCAGGTACTTTATTTATCAAACACTTTCTTTCCGTTAGCTTATAAAATATTCTCTCAAAAATGAGTTTCTACGATGCCTCTGTTGGGACAGTGGCAATAATTTCTACGAGTTAAATGTAATTTTTTTTAAGTGAACACAGGAAATAATTTCTTTCGGAAAGAGTATTTCGTAATTTGTTTAAGAGTGCCAGTCTGTTATTGTTATTTGTGAGATTATCAGTTCCGTACCAACTGTACTCGCCAATACATAGAGACCTGAAAAATTCGCGAGTTCAATTACCTGCAGGCTAGACTCTACAGACTTACGTACAAATTTGCCGATGTCAACTGTGCATTGGTTGTCTACTGTCACTGTGGAAGGCGACGATTGGGCCAGCCTTCTCCAGGAAGTGTCAAACACCGTGTGGACCAATTTGTAATGTTATATAAGCACACATGTCTTGAATTCTAGCTTGATCCGAAATAAATCCGCGTATTCTTCAGGGCTCTACCAATATAGGAAGGATGATTTTCCCCTGCCGATTTTTTTTTTTTTTGCTGTCGCAGACGAATGTTGGTGCTTCCACTCAATTTCCGGAGGAAAAAATCAACGCTGCAATTAGATTTGGATGTGAAGGAAAACAGGTAGTTATTAAACATAAGTTTTTATTTATTTTCGCGAATGCACCAGAAGTATGAAATGTATACTGGCGATGCAAACGCGCAATTAGCCAATTACGTATTAGTTGGAGTGTCCGCCTCAGTGCTCATCTTCAAACCAGCACTGAATCAATACACTATTAGCTAATTGCAGCACCGGGTCGCCGACGACGTTAGCTGCCAGGCTGCTGTCAAGCTCAAGCAGCGTCTGCCTGCAGACGACTCCCTTGTCGAGTCTTCAACTGACAGACACGTCACACAGTCAATAAGTATCCAGGAACGAGATGACAGGGCAGTGCCCGTGGTGTGGCCGGACCCATTCACTGATTGGCTGTGCGACTGCGTGGAAACGGGCCTTGCGCGTATGATTGGCTAACGCTGCCGGGTGGTAAGTAGGTTATTGGGCGCTGATTGGATAACGGAGTACCGAAGTGTTTGCTCGTCAGCGACGCCATTTTGTCGGCGTTTGCAGGTGGAGTTCGTGGTATAAGCAGCTCTTTCACCTCTGTATACGCGGTTAGCCTTATTTTTTTCTCGTGGCCAGCTAAAGTTCGGTCACGCATCTTTTTTTATCACCCCCGTACCTGTGCCCTTCCTGAGTAATACAGGAGTATAGGATGTTCCTTTTTTATTTGTTTTCTTTAATTTGATGCTTTATTTACCCATTACAGCCTTTATGGATGACAATTTTACATAATTTTACAACTATCTACACCAAGATGCCTGAACTCCCTGACTCCCCTAGCAGCATGAGGGTCAATTTCTTGACATTGATGATTATATTGTGATTATATTATGCCTATATTGATGATTATATACTGACTTTATAGCGGCACTAAACTACTACTACTTAGATTATATATATTTTAATTCCAGCCATCAGTTCTGGAACTGCCAGGGGGAGGGGGAGCTGTGGACTCCTTTTCGATCCTACTCCCCCCGTAGTCCAGTCCTTTAGTCTGTAACCTTGTCATACCATTACTCTCTCTCTCTCTCTCTCTCTCTCTCTCTCTCTCTCCTCTCTCTCTCTCTCTCTCTCTCTCTCTCTCTCTCTAGACATTGCCTAAGTCTTCAGTGTCCTGATTCGTTTCCTATTCACTTGCCTTGGTCATTGATATTCCGATTTCTCATATCCTTTGTTCGTTGTTTTGATCTTCAGTATATCTTTTAGAGTTTCTCCGAGTGGGAGGCAAGGCCTCCCAACTCATCAATCGCCTTCTGATGTTTCTTTTATAAGTTATAGTCTATGTGCATTGGGAACACCCAAGCTGTGTGGTGGGACCGCTCCCACCACAATGTTTTATAGCGGTTTTACAGTGTCACTTCCAGTATAACTTTATATTTTCTTTAATCAGGTAATGGAAACCTTTATCTATCTATGGAGGAGGATCATTCATTAACTCTTGTGGATTTTCTCGAATCCATTCTTCGAATTATTCCAGACGATTAAACTGGCTGCACACTGGGGCAGTGGTCAATGAACAGAAACTTGAGGTTCGAAAACACACAGGAGAGTGTTTTATGGCTAGGGACACCCGAATATCGCGAAAAGATTTCCGCTTGTGCTATATTTCAATACCCTACGGGCGTACCAGCAGTTTTATTTTGCTTATTGGCAGCATGTGTCTGCGAGGAGACATTTTCTTACTTCACTGTCCAATCAGAATTAAGTTACTCCGATACTGTACGTCTGTGATTCATGGGCAGGAACTTCTAGATCACCCAATCACAAAAGTGGATCTGAGCTAAAGTGTTATGAAATACAACTGGTCGTGAAATCTTTTCGCGAAATTCGGGTGTCCCTGATTATATCATAGAAATAATTTAAAACACGAAATTTTCCTCTCCCTACACGTAGACATGGGGACAATAACCACGACTAATTGTAGTGTACGCCTGGAATATTAAAGTACCACCTGCGCATAAATATTTTGGCGAAAAACACACGTGGTCCTGCTAATGAACAGCTAACTAAGGCTTGCGTACAAATAGGATTGTGGAGTCTAGTTTTTTTGCTAACTTAATCCACGAAATTCCCGGTTTTCTATCCATGACCAAGGACATGCTGTACATGAACGATATTTATGCTTGACACTGTACACTAAAGGCTGTTCACGATAAAGTGAACACTTTGGAAATGAACCTCCTGACCATCTACGCCCTAAGCCAAGGGCGTGGCAAGATCGGTCTTGCAAAAAGACATAACAAAACCAACAGAGAACCAAATGGCGAAAGCCATGCAAAAGAACCATTTATTTGTGCATTGTAAGGGTGAGTTGGCTAGTGAAAACGATTTATAACAGAAACAAAGAAGTGTGGCAATTGTCTTTTTATTGTTACTATTTTTCCTTTATTCTGTTGTCAATATGCCACGAGGAAAAGCTAGCATGAACTTCCCTAACCCTAAATTCCAAATTAATTAAAATATACATAGAACACCAAGTTACAATAAAAAAAGAGTTAGATTTAAATATTTTTCAGATACATAATTTTCTGTTACTCAGCTAGTACTTAGGTTTTTCACACTAAAATATGGGTAGTGTTTACGCAAATAACTGGCCATTTAGTAATACAGAAGGCCATCACAAGATACACCGGGCAAGTTGCCCCAAAATACAATCGTCACAAAATGGCGGATTAAATTCTGTCGTACCGACATTTACTTTGAACTTTAGAGAATTATATTTGTTCCTACACAAGGAAACCAAGATGGTAACACCTATTACTTTACTGGTAATGAATCAATATTGCGTGAAAATTGTAACTTCAAAGTTTTACACAGAATTTTTCCCATATTCGTCATCTGCTCGCGATCCCAAGTGGATAGAAGCAACTGCTGAACAATTTCCAGCCTTATCGCCCACGAGCAAATACATTTTCAAAAGTTTCCAAAAAATTTTGAAATTTTTCATTAGTTACAAATGTTAAATACCACGAAGTCCCGAGTGTTGACTACAATGGCTGTACCAGGCGTGACTTGGTTACAAAAGGTTAACAGCACAGCCTCAATAAGGCTTGACCTGGTTGTAAAAAGTTGAAGACAAAAGCTTTCATAATTATTGTCTGGGTTACCAATGTTTATAACCACAAAATTCCCTCATTAATGACTTGGTCACAAACTTTCATAAGGGTGTGCAAACTGGTTACAGAAGGTAACATTACTTTCCACCCATTGATCAAATCTCAGATAAGAGGCCAACATTCCCCGATCTTTTAAAATTATTTAAAATTTCGGCCATCATTGCCCTTGTCTAACGTCTAAATGACGTGAAGGTCCTACTAGCTTGAAGAGCCTGCATCAAATCCAATATACTACTTATCTTGTACAAGCATGCCCCCTCGAGGCCACTGAATGACCCTGCATGAAGCATGTACAGGGATTAAATACACATTTCCGCCACATGGCGCCTCCAATCATAGCAGTGATACGTTATTTTCCTCAGAAAATGACGTGATTCCAAGAATTAAGTGGTATTTTCAATACTTCTTAAAGGGTCGTGGGATCACGACCAATGGTGGTTGACGTAACCAAATATGGTGAACCGACGCAGCGGTCACCTATTCCCCTTGGGGGGGGGGGGGGTCCTACATAATTAAAAAACAAACTACAATAACATCGAAATACGTAATCACACTTCCGGCATATTGACCAAGTTGCAGGAACTTGCGGCACCAAACGTCACAGTTTTGCACTACGCGCGCGCAGGTGGCGAGCAGTCTGCAGGGCTCGCCCTCGATGGTGCTGCCATCAGGTGGCGAACCGCCGAAGCGCCTCACCGCTTCACAGTTGTCTGCCATGACTGAGCGTTGCTGCACGTGGAAAGATATCACGCACGTGGATACACGTGTACTGTTTCCCCAGGTCTTCCAGTGTCTTTTTTAGGTAACGTGAACATGCCGAGAACATTGCAGGTTAGTTATTCAATAGATTCAAGCCTTTATTAGAGTTTTTAACGCCAAAACTAGCGTGTTTAAACGTTCTTGCATGTCTGGCATTGCGCCATAAAAATGCCAGGTAACCAAAACACTAATTATTCGAATGGGTGATTATGGTGACGTGGTCCAGCCCGCCAATTAAATAGTTTATTATTAGTGTTCATTAATGGTAATTCGAGAGCGATTGGCGACGTGGTCCAGCCCGTCATAACCATAGAAAAAAGTCACTGCCCCTGCATGCATATGTTTTAATGGGCGCACTGAGTGACATTCGTCCAGTAAAGTTGGTAACGATGGATGGAAAGTAGTTCTATATCTTAACGTTGACTATAAAAGTGTTAGGTAACCATTTGCTATTGTTTACATTTTTTTATTTCGCTTTCTGTAATTTTTTAATGCGCAGAATTATAAAATTAGCAGATTTGTCAAGTATTTCCTTTTCTATTAATTTCACACTTTCACTTGACCGACACACGAATAAATTGACGAGGCCCATGGCAATGTTCATTTTACACAAGGCGGAGGAATACACAACGTACATACAAGTAGATCTTAAGTAGGGCTTTCAAACGTGCTCATTTTATTGTGAACAGCCTATACGTGGGATCAATGGCCAATGTTTTGAGCGTCTTTATTGTGAGAAATATTATTTGCTGAAGGTTCTGCACCTCTTAATTCTGACTGGTAATTGTGACGTCAACGAACATGTTCTAAGTTGTTCACTGCTCGTGCGGAGCACGCTCATTGCAAATACAGTGCACAAAAAAAAAATTGTTGTAATCCTTACACTTGTAAGTGAAATTGGGACTGTGTGGGTTAATGTTCCGAGGATGTTCGCTATGTCTACGTAATTTTCATACACCAGTGCTCTACAACAAGAGTAATATTAATTTCATTTTAGTGATTTATGGTGCAAGCTGATGGATATGCCGTCAAAATAGGAATGACAATCATTTGTCAGTAACATGAATTCTCTTATATAATTCAGACAGCTGTTACTATCGTGTTAAAGAGACGTATCAAATTAAATCTTTAAAATGGCTGGGGATGAGGGAAATGGGGATGAAGCCCTCCCGAAAAAAAAACTGGAAGAAGCACTGCAAAAGTGCGGCGGCAGCAGAGCGGTTAGACAGCTCGCCTCCCAACATGGCGAACCGGGTTCAATCCCCGGCTGGGTCACTCCGGACGATGCCTGTGGTCGACGAGTTTTTTCGGTAATCTCCCGTTTCCCCTGCCATTGCAGTCCTGCGCTGCTCCATTCTAGACTTATTTCACCCAAATCTCTTCACTCACTCACTAATAACTAAGAATAATTAAGTTGATATTTCGTATAACCAATCCAGTATGTCATGAATACGACAGCGGGCCCGAGAAGATGGCACAGTGGACCTTCTCGTGGGCCGTCTTCGGTTGCAGAATCCCGACTGCAGTGTTGTTGACTTGATGCCAATGAAACTCCGCTAATGCTGGCTCTTGACCCATCCACTCGTTACGCTCAAGCGGGAGTTAAATTGAATGTGGGCATATCCGTTATCATTCCAGCATTTCTTTTCCTCGAACTACAAACACGATCTGCATGATTAAGAGTGCGGAGTGTATGACCTCGGCAGGAGCTGGCGACGAGGACAATACACAAGGAAAATTTGGCAAAGGCTATTCGCGGTAAAGTAAGCTCCTTTGAAGTCAACTTTTGGAGAGAAAAAAAAAAATCACTAACACTTGTTTTCCGCGAAAATATTTACGCCCAGGCTATACTTCAATAAGCTAGGCGCACACTGCAACTTGCTGTGATTACTGTTACGGACACCCGAATTTCGTGAAAAGATTTAAAGTACCAGTAATATTGCATAATTAGAGACATGCAAAATTCGCGTTATTATTTGGCATCAGGCTGAACTTTACAGTACTTTATATACCAGAGCCTGCGTCGTTTTTTCATTGGCTGCTGCATAGATCTTAAACCACGCCCTGCGCGTGATTGGAGTGCATTAATATGAAGTGTTCATTTATTGGTGCAGAGTTACCTAGGGCGTGTTAGATAAAGTATGGTCCACTGGCAAATGTATTTCAAAGATACACGTGTTTAAAGTTTAACGTGTCCCGAAATAATATAGCCAATTTTGCAGATCTCTATACGTAACTCTTTAACTCAGGAATACTTCAGTGATTGGATGATCTAGGTGTTACGTGCCTGCCCGCGAATCACAGACGTACAGTAGCAGAGTAACTTAATTTTGATTGGTCAATCCAGCAAGAAAATTTCTTCTCACAATCACACGGCGCCAATAAGCAAAAGAATACTGCTGGTATGCCCGTAGGGCATTGGAATCTAGCACGTGCGGAAATATTTTCGCTAAATTCAGGTGTCCCTAATTATCATCCACGTTTCTGTGTGAGAAGACATTTCTTACCTCACTGCGACAATCACTATAAGGTTACTGCCATACTGAACGTACTTGATTCCAGGCCAGCCACCTGAGACACGTGACACTTAACGAAACGCTATCTGAACTTAAGTGTTTTGGAGTACAACTGGTACAACTAACAGTAATACATCTTCACTCATTTTTTTATTCGCCACACTGGATCAATCAATACCACGACTGCCTCCAACCCGGGATTCTGGGTTCGTTTGCAGTCACCGGAAAATTCCGGTATTGGGAAGCCTTATCAAGTCGAAAGCGGTATTATGGTCCATTCTGACTTTTTGCAGATTATTATAAATGTTTATTCTGATTACACAATACCCTGCGTGAATACAATATGTGGTGTAAGTAAAGTGATTATGTCGATTTGAGGACAAGGGAGGAGTAGTGTGGGAAAGCCAAAGCCGACCACCGCCATCTTGGAATTTCTCTTTTTCCCTCAAAATCGACTATATTTCCTCAAGATATAGCTTTTTCCTCAACAATTCTCTTTTTCCCCTCAGAAAAGCACCGATCCTCCAATTGCACAAACGAGCCACAGAAAGGCACGATTCGATCCATAGGAAGGATTTGGGAGCCTTGGTTCTCGAGGGCAGAGCAGTGGCCGCCATATTGGTTTTATAGGCATAGGGTATGCCAAATCGATACACAGGGTCTGGAGTCAGACCTGACCATCAGCCATCTTAGTTCTGTCAGCCATCGTCCCTTCATATTGGATCCAGGTGATATTAAACTTGACCCCGTGACCTTAAATGACCTTAAACAAAAATACACCAAGAATTCTCAAAAAAGGAATTTTAAAAATTTATAAATATTATCTAAAAAATATTATAAAATTATTTAAAAATAATATAAAATAATATTTAAAAACTTACATTTCCGCAGGTCCCCTTCCTCACCTCCATGTTACACAGACTACAGACCCTTCTCCAGTCAATCACATTGTCTTAAAATTCCCCTCCCCTACCAATGTTTCTCATTGTTCAAATAGTCGGCTGGCCTCCAGCCCCCCCCCCCCCCCCCTTTTCCAAACCATACTCATTTTGCCATCTGGGATTTTTTCGTTCGTCATTTGTTTGTACATTATTAAATGCCACCATCTTGGATTTCATGTTTTCATTTTCAGCACCTTGGTGGCGCTAGTGTATTGATTTACCCAACAGGCGAGCTGCCGATTTATCTACCAGGTGGCAGCCATATTTGTTTATGATTTTAAAGTATAGGTTGTGCTGTCGGCGCCCTCCATACTAGATTCTATTTTCAATGTTTAGGTAGTGCTAATTTCTCGATTAAGCAGCCTGCTATCGGCCTGTACTGAACGATGGCATTGACCATTCCTGCAAAGTACATAAAGTGTCAAAATTATTATTTTTATTCATTTTTAAATGTAATGATTTTTATTTAAAATTATTTTTATATAAAGTGTTTTTAATAAATAAAACACAACATATTTTTTTAAACAAAATTTATTGTACACATAATCAGCAAAAAAAATCAATAAGTTTTCTTAATCATCTTCGAACAGAGTCCAAATTACATATTATTTTACTCTGCTAGTCTTCAATTATGATTTTCGCGTATCGCGTAGAAGACTGAGCAAATCATGTATATTGTGATAAGCAGCAGTGCTCTATGAAGGGCCGCACAAATTACAAAGTCGCTGCGAAGACTATCAACACAAACGGCAGAAGCAGTACTTATCTCCGATTCACCATCCATCACATTATCACTGCAGTGCAGACGTTATTCATTTTTGATCGATGGCTCTATGATACTAGTACCAACATCCGGCTCATCGACACCAGGTCTGTTGGTAGCAGAACCGCCATCAGCAGCCTCGGGAGTACACATTGCTGGTAATCGACGACCACGTATTGTAGAACAGCTACAATAATTTCGGGACCAGTAGCCTGTTACCCAGGCGCCTACAAGGCTGCATAACATTTGACTTATGCTTCTTCCCTTTTTAAAAATGCAAAATCGCTTTCATATGCATATATTTTTAATCATCTATAGGCTGTTCACTGTAAAATGAGCACTTGCGAAATCGCTGCTTAAGATCTACTTTTATGCACGTTGTATGTGCACACATTCTTCCGCCTTATGTAAAATTACGATTGCCATGGGCCTCATCACTTTATTCACGCATCAGTCAAGTGAATCAGTGAAATTATTAGAAAAGTAAATATTTTACAAATCTGCTATTTTTACACTTGATGCATTAAAAATAAAACTGAAAGCGATAGAAATAATTCAAGTCATCACAAATGGCTACCTAACACTTTTTATTCTACGTTAAGATAATGAACTAATTCCCATCCATCGTTACCAACTTTACTGGGCGCATGTCACTAACTGCGCCAGCTAAAATATATGCAGGTAGGGACAGTGACTTTCTCTAATGTTGATTTGATTAGTGCTCGCTTTATCGTGAACAGCATTTATCAGGATTCGCAACAACTTATCGTCATAATTAAGGCACTGAGATATTAAACACACAGAAACGATATGACGCGGCGATTCCTTTGATATTGGCGTACCCACTCTCTGATTGGATGCACGTAACTCTGGGAACAGGCCTTCTGTCTGATTGGCTACAGAAGCCGCAAAATGTTGCCTATCGACTGGCACGTATGCCACCACGCGCTGATTGGCGAACGGCGACTCAACATTTTGCTGGCAAATTACGTCATTTTGTTGGCGTGTACAGCTGACGCTCGCCTTATAAGAGGTGGCTTCAGCTCTGTATTCGTAAGTATCTTGTGTTTAAGGCGTAGAAAATATTCCTGCTTGTTACCATCCCGCTATCTCTCAAAAGCGTGCCTAATATTGCACAAAGTATTTCTGTTTTGAAATTTAACATTTGACCGCATGAGTTAGCGACATTTTTTTTCTATCTTACCGTTTCCTCTCAACACTATGAGTATATATTCGGGGCTACGATAATATGGGAATTTCGTTGCTCTTGAAGACTATTCTGATACTTTTAAAGTTTTACTATTTCGCTGGGATCGGAATCTAAGTAAAAAATTACTAATAGGCAACATTTCAATTTGTAAGAAAAACTGTACTTTTCTTATTGATTTCTAAAATTAACACAGTGGATTGTAAAACCTATAACATAGGTAACGACACATTAATTGGTACACAATTAACGCGTGACTTTACTGGCCCACGGCCAGCCAATTATAAACGTTGCAGAGTACAGTAAGGATGTCCGTGTAGCCAGGACCAATAGGACGATGGTGAGCGGAAATACAGAGACCAACACAACTTATATTTCTGTAGTGGAGAATATAGGCAGCACATTACAACCTTCTCCTCAGTGGCGGTGTAATTATGCCGTCGTCAAAGGGTTGGAAGAAACGTGCAATACAATACATAAGTCAACAGTAACTTTTCTTGGAAGCCTTGGTGTAACTCATTGAGTTTAAATTGCATTCATCCATTGTAACACTCAAATCTGCTTGAATATTTTTAGAACAGCGCGAAAAATGATTTTAGTTAGCCTGAAACAGTGTATGATACATAGATATCCTATCAGTTCGCGTTATATTTCAGTGCCAAGGTAGACAGCATACTAGTGTATTCTAGTTTCACGTGGGCCTCCCGCTAATCCGGCACGTCCTCCAGAAGTCACAACTAATAGTAAACATTCAGCACTCTGGTAGCTTCAATCTGTGTGATCTGAAAAAGGCGATTCACGAGAAAGTGAGCACTTTTGAAATAAACTGTCCCTGCCTGCATATATTTTAACGGGAGCACTGAGTGACATGCGTCCAGTGAAGTTAGTAACACGGGATAGAAAGTAGTTCCATATCTTAGCATCGAATAAATAGTGTTAGGTAACCATTTGTGATAACTTAAATTATATCTTTCTGTTTCTGTTTTTTTTTTTTAATGCATCGACGAGAAAAAATGAGCAGATTTGTAAAACATATACTTTTCTAATAACTTCACAGGTTCGCTTCACCTACACATGAATAAAGTTATGAGGTCCAGGCCTATGTTAAATTTACATACGGCGAATGAATACACAGCGTGCATACAAGTAGTTCTTAAGCAGCGTTTTCAAAAGCGCACATTTGACCGTGAATCGCCTATAGAACAAAAGTTAGAGTTCCCTCTGAGGCGGAAACCAGTGAACTAGTGGTTTCTGCTCGAATGTGTAGAGGGCGCTCTGGAGTTGTCTAGCTTGGCGACGTTTTATAACGCGAAATTGTTGGGTCACAGAATAACTAAATGTGCAGACACGAAATGGCGTGGTGGGTTCCTTTGATGTGGCCGTACTCATTCTCTGAATGGTTGTACGAGGCTCTGGGAACGGGACTTGCGTCTGTTTGGCTCCCGCGTACTGCGGTTTGGCGGCGTGGGCGGCTGGAGTTCGCGGGACGTGTAGCTATTTCACCTCTGTACGCTTATTTACTCTGTGTTAGGATCTCTAATGATATAGGCAGGGATAGGAAAATTTCGCGGGTTCAATGACCTGTTGGCTAGACTCCACAGTCCTGTGTACACTCGAGCCTCAGATGTTTCTTTATTGGCTGTTGCTTAAGAGAGTAGCCAGTGTTGCTACTCACCTCGCAGTATGGCACTCCCTTCTGAAGGACCACCTGTTTTTCGCGAAAAGATTTCAGGACAACATGTACTCCAAAACACTAGAGCTAGGATCCACTTTTGTAATTGGCTGAATTTAACTGTCTGGCGTTGTAGGCACCTGCCAGCGAATCACGGACACTCAGTGTTAGAGTTACCTAATTCTGATTGGCCCAGGCAGGTAAGGGGAACTGTCTCCCGACAAAGACACGTGTCCCAATAACCAAATGAAAACTGCACGTACGCCATAGGACCTTGGAGTCTAGCCTTCACGTGAATCTTATTGCGAAAAACAGGTGGCCCTACAAGTCTCCTATTGGTCCAGAGTCATCCAGGGCGTCTCTAATGAGCTGTGATCGAATCGCAAACGCGACTTCAGTGTACACGTGTAGGACGTCTATCTTGTCCTGACATGAATTCACGAAATTTTCCCATCCCTGGATATAGGTTATGGCACGTCGTCATAAAGCACTTTTGATAATGGCTGTGTACATGAAGGCTGTTTGCTCGATGCTGCAGTAGACAACGAATTAAACAGAAAGACTATGCTGAATTTTCTTGGCACCAGCGGAACCACAAAAGCCGACTTTTCTGTCAGCAGTCAAACTGGCTTTACCACGCGATGTTTGTGTTCCTATCTCTAGCATTACGCCTGCCGCTCTTTGTGGAGTAGATAATGTAGGGCAGCCTACAATATCATATCCTTTGGTTACTCTCTCTGCGAAAGCTTTGGGGTCTCTGTCATCTTTAGGAATAGATTGGAATAAATTCAATATTAGATGCCCCCTGTTAGCCGTCAGGCATAAAACGCATATTTTTTGTTGAAGTTAATTATTTAATGTTTAAAGAAGTGTCCACTCAATTTAGTTAGTTCCGGTTGTAACATAAATAGAGCATTTTGCTCGACTTACAGATTTATTTTAAAACTGAGATTGTTTATTAAATTGTAGTTTTATTTTTTTGATGTGTTGCAAAATGAGCTGAGGATGGTTTATATACCATCTGAATAAATTTTGGATTTACATACACAGATAGAGCAGATATTTAATACTTTAACAAAAACTCATTAAAATATACACATTAGAATTATTTATCTAATTAAGTTAGGTTGCTTATATAGTAAATAAAATTATTCTGTTATAATTATCGACCACTAGAAAGTTGAATATTAACAAAATATTTTGTATTGAACACAAATTCTTATTATTTGTAGAAGGAGACTTCCTCTTATAAAAATAATTGTGTATATAATATTTAGAAGAATTTTTTTTACTATCAAATATCAATCATTTTATAAAACCACTCAAATCCTTTTTTAAAGAAAATATTGTTAGGTTACGACAACATAGCTTGTACGAGAAAACAAAGTATGCCATTGCCCACAAAAATAATAGAAATAACCAAAAGTAAGATCTAGTTGTCAAAGAAACGAGGATGATTAATGACTCTTCTTTGTAAACTACCACTGGTGGAGGGAATAAATTATTAAGCACGCGAATACTGTGGATGAAAACATTTATTTCGCCCACTCTTCGTTGCTTTTCCAGTGGCAGATGTCAGGAAATGGCATTTTTCTGCTCGCGACAGCTCTTCCCAATTGTAGCGCAGTAGTCTCTGGGCGTAACGAAGAGTGCTGTATTTGCTATGAAATATTTTTTTACTTACATAAATTGTTTACGGAATATTTTTTGAAGTTTCCAGAAACGAGACAGAAACGAGACAGCTCGCTAAAAGCTTTATTCTGTGGAACAGAGTTGGATAAATGTACCTCGCCCGCTGCAAGAACCGATGCGCGAATGGGAGGGGGAGGGGGGATATACCCTTTCAGCTATGATTTATTGCTGGCTTTGTGGCTGAAGGAAGCTGACACGTTTCTGATCTTACTGAATTATTTTGTGGCTTGAGGCGTATCATAGACAGGCCTAATTTGACCGGAGGTTCTGTGTTGGCACTGACTTATTTTCTCACTTTTATTGACTTGTTCGGCTGTCTGTGTAAATGGAGAAATATTTTTTTTCAGAATGAATCCCGTATGTGAAATAGAAAAAATAAAATGGTGATTTTTACAGTTCCTATAGGCAATAATAATACAGTCTTTTCACAGTATCTCCGACGTTTTTAAATTAAACTTTTAAAAAATCACCCCCAAGTATTGTTGTGTGCTAAATCCCCCAAGTATGACGAGGATTGCTGTGTGCTAAATATGTCACGTATCATAAACGTTTTATACTCTAACATACAAATATCTTGTTTCTGATTAGTTTGAACTGCTAGTTATATTATATCTATAAATTATAGCATTTCACGTATAATTAATGCGACTATCATGCCTAATAAGAAATAGTTTTCTCATGCAAAATATTATTAAACTGTGGGCACACTATTGCGGTCCGTTGTCCCTTTGAAGTAAATTGCTAGACTTGGTTAAGCTTTGTTTGCATGAGGCGGAGGAATATCCTGAAAGTAGAACTTTATCAGGACTTCAGAAAAGTTGGAAGTAACCACGCGTGAATTAACTACAGCAGATAACGGCATATAATATAAGTCCATCGCGTGATAGACGACGTCATTCGATGTTCAGAGTCTTATTGCGTATTTCCATAAACAGTTGCTGCCAAAACATTAAACACGAGAACAGTTTTATTGTTTTAGAAATATGTAATGATTCAAGTTCAGTTTCCAAAGAAAATATTTTACCGTCGCAACTTCTAATAATACATTATATATATATATATATATATATATATATATATATAATATATATATATATAGCTACTGTGGTGGCGTCCCATCCCTCACCGTGTGCCTACACTAAGGAATATAGGCTGTTCACGATAAAGTGAGCACTTTTTAAGGCCCTCCCCGATAGGCACTAACCGCTAATAAATATTTCTTATTGTAGCCTCAGACATAGAATTTTGATGGTGGTGAAATTTATACACTGTGTTCATTGGTCGCATTGCAATGTTTATATTAAAAAGCAGCAGGAAGATGGAAATTGAATGAAAGGAAAAATTTATAAGGGCCTTCAAGAGTGCTGACTTTACCGTGAACAGCCTATACACGTACATATGCGGTTGCTGCGACGTAAACTACGTGGATGATCATCGCCGATGTGGACGAGGCTTACTTGGTGTGAGCAGACCGCGGGTCTGCCCGGCCGACGTGTCAGGCAGGCGGGTTAGACAGTGACCGGCAGATATCTGGGCGCGTCTCAGAACGCTGTAGAGGGGAAGTAGGGTCGCCGGAGAAAGGACGTAAAACGGTGTAGCAAGGGGAAAGGGGACTTCCCTGAAGACTGGGAGCTCACGCGCCCAGATACCGGCCGGCTACGAAAGTCATACTGGGACGCCTGCCCGCTGCCGGACTTGTTGGTCACTTCACCCCCCCTCCCCCCCAAATCAAGAGTGTCTCAAGGCCTACTGGCGGCACGAACAGCTTGTGACGTCACCATGGGGCAGTCTATGCAACATGAAAGTTAGAAGCGCTTGCAGAACGGGGCGCAGAAGAAATAAGGCTGGTGTTTATCTTTTTGAAGATCAGAAACTTTGAGGAGGTGACTTACTGGCGGATCTGATCAGAACGGAACTCTGTTCATTACGGGGGGGGGGGGGGGAACTTAACGGCTACTAATATGGTTCATAAAAGTTCAGTTTTGCCGTACGTGGTTTTGTAATGGCGTTTAAAATATGTAATGTGTGAGGTTATTACTTGTTTCATTCTAGTAGTTTCAATATGTATTTTTGTATTGTTACAAAAGTTAGTGGGCTAAACCAAGTTCGTTAAGGGACGGAAGTCTTAATTAAATAGAAGCGTTAATTATAAATCCCTAATTTTTCTACAATAACTACAAACTAAATTCTCTCAACTCAACATCTTACAATAAATTGATATCACTTACTATTTACAATTAATGATTCCAATTAATGCAATTTATAATTACTATAAAGAAATTAATGAAATTAAGTTGTAAAAATAAGTCTCAATATACAGTATATCTACCTAATCAATTATTAAAAAAAACTATGTGTCCATATTTGACATATCCAATATTTACAATAAAACTCGTATTACATGTCCATTCAGTCCCACCTCAGTCCAGTCATGTCCCGCCAGTACGCAATGTTCTAGAGTCCCCTGAGCGCCCACGCGCACAGTAGGCTTCACTCGTCGGTTTCACACCTTCTCGTCCATTCCCACCATGAATACTTCGTCTTCATCTCACCGCACTTTTCTTCGTGCCCGCACCTGTCTTCGTGCCCGCACTCAGCTAGATGGCCTTCGCCAAAGACTGCTGGCCGCTGGACTGTGGCAGTATATGTAGTGTCATACGCCATCACCCAGAATTTTCTCTAACTCGCGCGCTGCGCCGAGCGTCCTAATTCCCGAAATGTTCTTGTGCTTCCTACAGGTATCGGTTTCTTCAGCGAGGGAGACGAGGAGAGCCTGTGGTGGCAGTCAGTCTCACCAGAATATTCTTGCATTGTCGCTTCATTTGTCGGCATCTCCAGCAGGGGAAAGGAGGGGCTGTGACGTCAGCCAGGAGCCGAGCGGCATGACAGCTTGACCGCCGCTGCCAATCATCGATGGGCTTCATGGAAGAAGGAGCAACAGGTAGCAATTGCTTCAATCCGCTTAGAGGGCAGGGTCAACGTGGGTAAACACCCCCTCCCGTGCACCCTCCTTCAACACGGAGACAGTCTCCCGGTGCTAGCTGCGGCGTGTTACACCCCCGCCCCCTCTTTAAGTTTGTTCGTCCCGAACAGACTCTCCATCATCAGTACAGCGCCAGTCAGTCAATATGGACAAACTTAGGCTTTGCTCGAGAGCTCTGTCGACAAATCCTATAGACCACATCATTTATCTGCTTCAGGATCCTTTACAGGTCTTCCCAAGATTTCTGTTGCTTCGGGCGATATCCCATCTTCCTATGAGGGTTGTAGAACCACGCCAGCTGTCCTTCTTGAAAAGTCTTCTCAGGGATTCTTCAGTCATATCGTGTTTTTATTCTGGCACTATTAATTTTAAGGCGCCTCCGGGCAAACTCTCGAATGTCGATTAACTTTTCACGTAGTTTAATGGCATATTCTGGGGTGGCTGCTTTTATTCCCCTGGACGTCCGAACATCAAGTTCCCAGGGAGGTGGAGCTCTTTCCAAAACAGCATAATTGAAAATGTTACTGTTATAGACTCGTAGTCTGCCGAGCGATATGCCAGGAGTAATAAAGGTACCTTGGAGTCCCAATCTTTCTCATTGTCTTCTACGAAGATCACCAGATATTGTTCCAGGGTACGAATTAGCCTCTCGACCATCCCATCCGACTGAGGTTGTAATGCTGTGGTACGATTTTTCTTCATTCCTAAAATCCTTGTTACCCCTTGGTAAAAGTTGCTTCAAAATTTCGTTCTTAATAAGAATGATGCTCAAGTGGCACTCCAAACTTAGAGAAAACCTGCTCTACAAGAGCATCAGCTACTGTACCAGTCTCTTGGTTTGGCACCAGTATAACCTCGGGCCACTTCGTGAAATAGTCTTGTGCTACCAGAAGTTGATTGGTAGTGGTCCGAGAAAGTCCACTCCCATCCTCTCGAATGGGGCCCCACATTGTACTTCTGAAGAGGACCTCGTCCCAATCCTCGGACCCTTCCTCGTGGTGCATGCATCACACAGATGATACCACATCTCAACACCGTCCCGACAATGCAGCCAATATAATCTCATTCTGTCAAGTGTCTTATTTACACCGAAGTGACCACCTGCTGCTGTGTTGTGCAGTTCTCTTAGCATTTCTGTGATTCGGCATTCTGGTAGGACCAATTGTAAATGACTTTGTCTCCCATCATTACTTTGCCAGTTCCTGTAAAGCACACCATTTTTTATAAGAAGGGAATTACACTGCCCAGTATGCCTTGACTATCATGCCTAGTCTGGATGTCTCCTCCCATCTTGTTCGATGCCTGGTTTCCTTCCACTCCAATATTGGATGCAAGGTGGGGTTACTTAGCTGATCATTTCTTATATCCTTTTCGTCCCATGTAGGTGACCTGTCACCAGATACCGGGCCTTGAAATTTTGTTCTTCTTGCTTTCCATGTTACATCAACCTTTTCCGCCTGGCATTCACACTGACGACAGAATGGTTCGCATGGTCTCTTGGAGAGTGCATCTGCTTTGCTGTGAAGGCGGCCAGACCTGTGTTGTATTTCCACCGGGCTATTTGACCTTCAGGGTTCTTGAAATTTAGCAGCCAGCATAATGAAGCATGATCAGTTCTTAGGATGGTATATGTGCCATAAAGATATAGGTGAAAATGTGTAATCTCCTTCACCATTGACAGAAGCTCCCTGCATGTCACACAGTAGCTCCTCTCGGGCTTGTGTAGCACCTTACTGAAGTATTCCATGGCTTCTCTTTTACATCCTGAATCTGAGAAAACACAGCAACGATTCCAACATCACTGGCATCAGTATCCAGAATAAATTCGCCCTATCTACTCGGAAGCACAGTACTGTGGAAGAAATAAGAATTTCCTTTAGTCTATAGAAAGCAATTTCGCTCTCTGGGGTCCAGTAATACTTTCTTTTTGCCTCAGTCAATTCATGCAGAGGTTTGGTGAGAGTAGCGAACCCGGGCACAAATCGATTGTAGTAAGCACATAAGCCCAGGAAACTTCGAATTTCAGTTTTATCCTTTGGTAGAGGCCAGTGACTTATTGTTCTGGTGTTCTCAGGCTCTGTTTCAATCCCATGGGTCGATACAACATGGCCCAAGAAATTCATTTTCTTTTGGAAAATGTGGCATTTCTTGGGAACTAATTTCAGGTTGGATGCAGTCACTTTCTGAAACGCAGAATCTAAGCAGGCCAGGTGCTCTTCATATGTTCTTCCGGTAACCACAATGTCGTCTAGGTACCCCTGACAAATGTCTAAGGGCAGAACTTTCTCCATTAGTCGTTCGAAAGTGGCAGCAGCATTGCATAACCCAAAGAGCATAATCTTGAATTGCCATGTTCCTTTCCTTTGGATGCAAAAGGCCATATTTTCCGTGTCTTCCCGGGTCACCTCGCACTGCCATACCAGGTATTCATGTCTAGAGTAGAAAACAACTTTGAACCTGCTAGGCTATTCAGTGTGTCGTCTATCCTATGGAGTGGGTTAGAACCTTTCTTAGTAACATTATTAATTTGGTGTTAATCAACACAAAATCTAATAGAGTTATCTCTCTTTTTAGCAAGCACAATGGCAGAAGACCATGGATTGACTGATGGCTCTATCACATCTAAATCCCTCATCTCTTTCAGAATACCATCAACTACCTCATATGAAGCTAGCGGTAGTCGCCTTGGTGGATGCTTTATGGGTCTGGCATCCCCTGTATCGATATGGTGGCAGGCAACATTAGTCCTGCCAAGGTTATTGGGTTCACAGGAGAAAGTACCTCTATTTCTCTGCAGCAATTTTGAAACTACCCTCTTCTGCCGCCAGTTATGGTTTTCTCTTGTTCTTGTCAGCAGTTCCCCAAAGAGCATTTGGACGAGGACATTCAGTATGTTGTAACAGTGAAGCTTCTGGAACATTTGGAAGTACCTTTGAGACCTGCTTGCAAACCCCTATTGTGGCCTGCTCCTTAAGATGAATAAGATGGTCAGATAAATTAATCATCCTAACAGGCAAACTTTCCGATTTTGAAGAAATCAAAGTCCTTGCTATAATGACATTGTCTGGTAAAATGCCATATTTCTGGTAATCAAACCAATTAATACAATTTATAATTACTGCAAAGAAATCAATGAAATTAAGTAATTAAAAATCAGTTCCAATAGGCAGTGTAATAACTTATTCAATTATTTTATAAATTAAGTCTCCATATTTGACATTTACAATATTTGCAATCAAATCAGTAATACATGTAAATTCAGTCCCACCTCAGTTAAGTCCATATCCTGTCAGTACGCAATGTGCTTTCACGCACAGTAAGTAGGCTTCAATCGTTGGTTTCACACCCTCTTGTCCATTCACACCACGAACACCTCGTCCGCGTCGCACCACACTTCTCTTCACGCCCGCACTTAGCTAGATGGCCTTCGCCAAAGAATGCTGGCTGCTGTACCGCGGCAGTATATGTAGTGTCGTAGGCCGTCACCCAGAATTTTCTCTAACTCGCGCGCTGCGCTGAGCGTCCTAGTTCCCCGAATATTCTTGTGTTTCCTACATATATCGGCTTCTTCAGCAGGGGAGATGAGGAGGGCCTGTGACGGTAGTCAGTCTCGCAAGAATATTTTTGCGTCGTCGCTACATTTTTCAGCATCTCCAGCAGGGTAAAGGAGGGGCTGTGACGTCAGCCATGAAATGAGCGGCGCGGCAGCTTGACCAGCGCTATCAACCATTCACGGGGAAACAGGCAGCGGACGCGTCGTTCCGTGAAGAGGGGAGGATCGAGGTAGGTCGCCCCCTCTCCCCCACCACCACTAAGCGACAGCTGCGGCGCGTAACAGTATTTAACCTTTGGGGTTCTGGAAATTAATTTTTAATTGCTTCATTGACCGTTGGTGGTTTGTTTGTACATGTTTTCGGGAATATTTCATAATATGTTTTATACAAGATATTCCTCTTCTCTCACTTGGTAAACCCATATCAACTCTTTGAACCACGCTGCGAGGGTTCTCTGTTTTGTGTTGGAAAGGAAATTCCAGTTGGTGAAAGGTAGAGACGGTGTCATTGTATGCGTTTATCGACAAGCTAGAGCCATACTACAAGTATTAAATGAGAATTTTAGAATGTTGAAGTATCTTACCGCTAGCTAGAGTTAAACGTTTAACGATTTTTGGCAGGTTAATTATTGCTACAAATTCTATAGAACGGTTATTTGCTTAAGTGAAATACTTATACACATTTAAAGCACATTATAATCATCGTAAATACATTGCTGAATGAAAACATTCGTTAGCCTTACGTGAATGTAAGGCGTGGTTGTCACAGTGTTCAAGGGATGTAGGTTTAGCCATGGGGCAGTGACATATGAAGAAATCTTAATTGAAAATAATAGTGATATGCAAAGTCGTATCATTCATCCACATTAATGTATAAAGAAAAATGTACTTCGAATTAAGGTTTATAAGTCGTGGCAGTTACCTTCTCGAATAAACTCTAGCACAGTTGGAAATGTAGCTTTTACGACAGGGCATTTCAACAGAGACCTTTCTAAGGCGAAAAAAGTACGAGTTTTGTCTGAGTTTCCTACAGCCATTATCGTAACCGTAAAAGAACTCAAGAGTTCTGGGAAAGTACACCACAAAGAAGAAAGACGTGTGTGTGTGTCACACACACACACACACACACACACACACACACACACACACACACTCTTCAACGCTGCCAGACGTTATTGACTCAGAAAAACTGTTATTCTAGCTAAAAGAAAAATGCCCTGTGTTAATTACGATCTAACAGTTTTCATTTCTTAATGATAATATTAAATGCGAGGTGCCCAATTGGCTCACATCTGAACACTGCTATATTTTTACTGTTGTCCATGTAATACAATGTAAATATTAACGTTATCCATCCATATACCGAATAATGTTGCTATAAATGTATTACAATGTATTTCAATTGTAGTCCGGGTATGTCGCTGATGCAGCAATTTTATTGGTTGGGCAGCCATGGGTGCACCAATAAATTTTATCTGGTACAATTACATCCTCATTCTGCAAAAAAAATTTCAATAATTTTATTAGTCACATGTTGTAGTGAAACAAAACGTGGACACTTTTGACGATGAGGATTTTGATGATGTTAATAATAATGATCAAATTAACATACACTGCGAAACACTTCGCCAACAGTCTCTCTTTGAAGAAGAAATCAAAGTTGACGTCAATAAATAGAACATAACGAGAATAAATATTATTTGTAAAATTAGATAATTGATATTCGAGCATAGAGAAGTCGTCGGTGATCTCTTCGAATGTGTTTGTCATTATGACATTTTTCCATCAAAATAACTGTAGAAATGCCATTTCGTTGACTCTTGCGTTTAATTACATTATGAAATATTGAATTTCCATTAGTGCATGAAAGTATACACACTTGTATGTGCGCGTGGGCGTGGTGTAAAATACGGACATCTATAGATAACATTAGATACATACACATTTATCAGGCCTGCCGTTTTAATGGATTTTATCCGTTTTAACGAATTTTTAAGTCTAGTAAAATCTGTGAATTAATTCTAGAGGCTGTTCACGGTAAAATGAGCACTTTTGAAAGCCCTGCTTAATATCTACTTGTATGCACGTTGTGTATTCCTTCGCCTTATGTAAAATCAACATTGCCATGGGTCTCATCACTTTATTCATGCGTCGGTCAAGTGAAACTGTGAAATTATTAGAAAAGTAAACATTTTATAAATTTACTCATTTTTACGCATACAATGCATTAAAAGGACAGTAAACAAATTAAATAATATAAAATATCACAAATGGTGTCCTAGCACTTTTTATGTGACGTTAAGATATGGAACTACTTTCCATATATTTTTACCAACTTTACCGGGCGCATGTCACTCAGTGCGCACGTTGAAGTACATGCAGGCAGGGATAATGACTTTTTCTAAGGTTGATTTCAAAGGTGCTCACTTTATTAGGAACAGCCTTTAATATTGTGTACAAAATAATTTCTGGCGATCTTTTATACCTCGACTATGTTGCGTCCTTGAGGCACCTTAACAAATTTTTAAATAGTGTGTAAATCTCTCTATACGGTTATAACATGTACCAAACTATACGGTACAAAGAAACAGTAATACCACTGCATGTTTACCTCCATTTACCCAAATACATTACGTTCAGAACTTTGAAATTGTTACCTCCACGATGAATATCCATGTCCTTTATTAATACATAGATCACGAAAGTGTCATCTACAAAACGTTCAATCGTATTTCACTTCAAAATAGCGATACGTTGATAAACGTAAAAAGTAACGAAACTTTTTTTTTTTCGCGTGCCAAAGATATTGTGCGTGCACACAGCACTTTACTCAAAATGGCTGCTGCGTAAATACGACACTAGCGCCCGTAGCGATGTGTTCATCTTGTAGTTCCTATCCGTACCGGATGTTGACAACCATCTGAGCTGTGCTATCTCTATTAAGCACTGCTCGGAATAACTCTGTAGATGTATTAGAGGTCGATGTTTTGAGGTTTTTCAACCAGGAGATTCTTCTCCTACCAGCGATATGGATCAGTTTCATCAGGACATATGCCATTGCTTCAGTGGCGCATGTCCGAGATACTTCGTTTAATTATTCACTGGCACGGATATACAGTTAACTACATAAATCAGTTCCTGGCTCTTTGATCACACTAAGGGCCAAGGCCATTATTGAAAAGAACCTTTGCAACGCATTGCCGTTTTTGAGCATGCAATCCGGATTTGGTGACTTTGTGTCTTGCGTTGGCCATTGATATCACAATGGAAAGGAAACTACAATTGTAGCCGATACGGTCGTTGTATAAACAAAACTACCAGTGTGAGTGGAGAAAAGAATTACCATGGTTTGTACATTCAATACAAAAACAATTACATTAAATATGTAAACGTCCTTCATATCCACTTTTTTTTCTGTAATTTGCCAATTTTTTTCATTCCAAGGATTTCACAGCGATTTGACCCAATGATTCCAGGATTTTACAGGACTTTTGTATACATGAACCAGGATTTCAACTTCAGGGCTGGTGGCAGCCCTCACGTAGGCCTATTTACATTGTCATCAGACTGCCGTTAAGGTCCTTTCACACGATAAAATATTTATTGAATTGAATTACTTGAATTACATTTTTTGAACTAAAAAATGCGCTTCATTTGGCTTTTAAGTGAATTAAAAATGAATCGCAAACTTTTTAATAAAACCATTTTAAAAATTACCAAAAATTATTTTTAGAAGTATATACGACTCATGCACGACACGTAAATAAACGGTTGAGCCACAACTAATGTTCTTCATATATGTGTACATTTTATTTCAAAAAAATTTGCATCCAAATTTTGCAACAGCTTTAAATGTGTGCAAAAAACTCTGTTATTATGACATTGCTTCCATTAATACTGTCGGGAAAGTTATGATAAGCGATTTAAATTTGGTATTCAAGAAAATGTAGAGCATGTTCCAAACGAAAATCTTGAAGGAAAATGAGACATTCAAGAAATTGAAAGGAAAAATGGCAGCGATTATGACGTTTTTGTGATGTTATATAGCATTCAATGAATTAAAGTGAATAAAAATTGAAGCTAATTTGAATAAAGATGTGATAGTGTGAAAAGGCCTTTAGCGCGACAATTGCGGGCGAGTGTATTTACGGGGAGCGCGGTGAAGCCTGGCGCAGCCTGATGCCGTTCTGAAAACATTTATCCGCGTATCATTTGCGTGTATGCTGCTGCGCGCAAAATATTTTTATATACAAATTATCGGTAATTTTACATTTTTATGTGTAATTTGCTAAAGCGAAGACAGTATTTGTAATTTTACACCAATGATTCTTAGAAATTCAAAATTAACTACGAGTACTTATTTATAACATGCATTCTAGCGGTAGGAAGTAGAACTACCTCGGACTCCATTTGTGTGTTAAAAAGGAATATTAAACTCCCACTGATGGATGGGATATGGTATTGTTTTCCACATTCTGGAAATATAATAATTTTTTTTAGTCTTTTTAACTACCTACTTACAAAACGGAGTGCAATAACGTGAATACTGTAAAAATATACATTCGAAGTATGTTGTAACACATGGAATTTTAATTATTATTTTAATTATTTTGTTGATCAAGGTTTGAAATAACAGACGTATATAATTTGAGAGTATAAATTTGTTTAACTTATAACCTACAAGCCATAATTGAATGCCGTACGAATTTTTTATTTAATTTGACATTGTTTTTCATATACCTAGGTTGGAATTTTATCAGCCAGCTGAACTGTTAGTCTCGTTCGTTTACATTTAATATAAATATATTTTGTTAAACTCTGAAATGGTAAAGAATTAAATTTCTTCTTGAGAGAGAAAGTTGTCAACATTTTGCAATGTGCAAATTTGTTATTTTATAACTATGTGAGGCGATACCAGCTAGCCTATGAGAGAATTTTGTTTATTTTAAAATAAGATTGTTGAAAAATTTTTACTGTCTCTGCGAACATTTTAAATATGTTTTAAGAAGTTTTAAGCCATATTGGTATCCTTCGCTAGGGCTGTGGTGATCTGAGGTGATCACACGGCTAGGAATTTGCATTAATTTGTTGATACACGAGACCGAGTAGCTATTAAACCATAGCAAGTACGATGGTACAAAGGCGTAATAATATTTTCAAGCAAAGAAGATGCCTGAGTTCGGACGACAACCGTGTTAAAAATATTAGTTATGTTTTGTCTTTCGCGATGTTATAAAGTGAGTGTGCGAGGACTGTATTTACGCACATATAAGCCCGTGAGCTTAATATTTAGGGAAGACTCGACGTAGAAGAGGAACTACTACAGATGCGGGGATGTCTACAATGAGATTTTTACGTGACTACTTCAGCTAGATGCTGTCTACGGCGACCAACATCTTAATTCTCAGATAAGTCTGGACCAGTTTAAACAGCGTGCAGCTCTTGTTAATTTAACATTTTATCCTTCACCACAATTTTATTTTATTTTATTTTATTAGGTTTACATAGATTTTTAGCTACATATACCCTGTAAGAAAGAGACATGCTCTAAAATATATATTCCATGACCATACATAAATGTTGGCTAGGTAGTGTCGGCCGTATATCTATAATTTGAGATTTGTGAATTTGTGAATTAACAGTTCTAGTAATATTAAAAGTATAAATTTTAATTCCCAGTTATATTTTAATTATTATCTGCCCGCTCATCATAATATGTTCAAACTTTGGTTCTTGCATTCTATAAACACTTTGAAAAAATCATAGCTGTCACTGTTCTTATTTACCGTAATTCGTCTGTAGTTAGGGTTGTATTTTTCTATTTAGCATGTTGTCTTGCAGATAGTGACACGTCTTAGTAAGTAAGTTACTGCCTGGTTGTACTACAGAAATTAAATTAGTTAAGTTTTATTTCTAAAAGAAAAATATACTGACGGTAATATTGCTTAATAAAAAACAGCTAAAAAAGTACAGGAGTCGTTTAATTACAATTACAGGAAATCTGCGATTTTACTTTTTTGTAAGTGAAAAACGACACATACACAGGGGTGAAACTATAATTACGATGTGTCTATAAATTTACTTGCCGTTAAGAAAAAATACACGAATTTTGCAGTTTATTTTCTGCTACATAGTAACTGTAATATTACACCATTACGTACACAATTAGCTGCACACGTTACATGCTGTTTTACTAATTTGTAGGATATATTTACCTGAATGTAGAGGAAAAAGAGATTGACATATGTGGGTGTAGAATTACACCGACTTCAGTGAACACATTGATTTTGATACCAAAAGTATTAAATGCCAAGAATGTAGGTTTCGATTTTGTTTGGTTTAAAATTTGATTACTTATTTCTAATCACTCATATATTTACAGTGGTGTATTCCACGCATCGCAAAATATTAAAAGCTATTTTTTTTTTAAATCCAAACTTTATACAATTTTCACGGGTTCATAATTGACTTCAACACTTTCTCGCTGTTAATCTCGTGGCGTGGGGCTTGTCTCGTGAATGTTTACCCACGCTGAAACTGCGTTGTGTTATCGTATCCTTTCATTTTTTTTTTGCAGATGGCGAACTTCATTAAGATGCTAATAAACGGCACTTTAATTATTCCCCTTCGTTTACCCAGCTCTCACTTGCCCGGGGGAGGACGAATGTAATTCGACCGCTGACACGGATAATTATTTCGCCGTCTTCCCGTAAGAATACTCACTGTGATCGCATTGTTTGTCCACGCCGTTGGAGTAATTGCCCTGGCACCTTGTTGTTCACGGGCCACAAGAGAAATTTCACGATGCTCGCTCTATACGAGACACTGTCGTTTGTTCGCTGCTGTTGCGAGGGAATATAATTAGAACACTTGTTTATGCGAAAATATTTCAGGACCCGTTGTATACTCCGAGACATTCGACCCCTTATGACTTTATGCCCAGTATACTCGTTCACGTATGACGTGTTGCAAAACATATAAAATTATAGCGTGTGCTGTTCAAGGTCAGAAGCTTGCACCAACACAGACAGCGTCCATTTTTACTGTTTAATGCTTTTGTTTGCGTATAGCAGACCAAATTTTATTATTTGTTGCTGCAGATGCCATAGACCAATATATAGAGCCCCGAGTATTTCGCGGATTGAGTTGGCAGCAAACTAGGCTGGACAACCCTCTATACACTCGAGACCATATCGTTTGCTTATTGGTTGCTGAGATCTGTACAGGTCTGTTAAACACTCAACGACACTACTGATCCCTGCATATTACTGGCTCAAAGTTAAACGGGGGCGTGTCTAAATAACTGTCGTCCAATCACAACGGTATGAGAAAATAACTATTTTTTGGAGTCTACTTCGTCTCCGCGTGAATTCGCGAAATACTCGTGACTCTGCCAATAGAAAACATTTCTGTAGGTTTCGTCAAGTTAATTTATCACAAGAATTTCACAAGCACTTGTTAGACTAAAAATCACGTAATTTTCAACATCTGGAAGAAAAATTAATGTGAAAGTGAAGGGGACAAAAGGCCCGCCTCCGTAGAGCTATTTTCCACGTTTGAGGCTGGGAAGTCAGAGGGCGATAAGTGTGTTACAAGAATCAGTGCCGCTATCGCTGCTAAGCACAAGGTTCTAAACTGACGTGCGGTATTATCTTCTTGCCGCGTGTAGCTATGGGACTTTCAACGGTGGTGGAAAGTCTCTACAGGCTGTTCACGGTAAACTGAACACTTGTTTAAGTCCTGCTTAAGATCTACTTGTGTGCACGTTGTGTATTCTTCCGCGATCTGTAAAATTAACACTGCCGTGGGCCTCATTACATTATTCATTCGTCTGTCAATTGAAACTGTGAAACTATTATAAAATTAAATATTTTACAAATCTACTAATTTTACATTTAGATTGATTGAAAAAGCAGACAGCGAAATAAATCATTTAAGTCATCACAAATGGTTACATAAGACATGGAACTACTTTCCGTTCAACGTTACCTACTTTACTGGGGCCATGTCACTCAGTGCGTCCGTTAAAATATGTGAAGGTAGGAGCAGTGACTTTTTTCAAACGTTCGTTTCAAAAGTGCTCACTTGAATGTGAACAGCCTTTAGCATTGTCCAATGAAGGGCTTTTGAGTATTTTGTATGAATCCAATAGTTGCTATTTCTACGGCGCTTTGAAATTTCTTTTTTTTTTTTTATGTTGTTTGTAATGTGCATAGGGGCCGTGATGTACGAGCGGTTAGAATGCTCGCCTCCCACCAAAGCGAACCGGGTTCAATCCCCGGCCTGGTCACTCCCGGATTTTCGCGTGTGGGAATCGCGCTGGACGGTTCCGCTGGTCGGCGGATTTTCTCGGAGATCTCCCGTTTTCTCCCGCCCTTTCATTCCGGCGCTGCTCCACACTCACCTCGATCATGCTAATCGGCTCTCAAGACCTCGCTGTCGAGAGCCGCCGAAATCTCTTCACTCACTCACTCACTCACTCTGATGTGCGTGGCGTCTTGAAAGCACTCAAGACTCCGTCTGAAGTGCGTGTTCTTTTCGTAGACCAGCACGTTGGACGCACGTCTAATATGTTTCGTGGGGGGAAACGTGTGAGTCAAACACACTGCAGCGCAGCTGAAACGGCTGGTAGAGGCGGGAGCCTGCACTGAGTAAAATGTTTCGTTGAATCAAACAAGATTTTTTTGGTGCAACCAAATTATTTGTTTGTATAGGGGCAATGAAATATTTTGTTGCTGAAACCAAATTATTTTGTTGTTCTCATTCGGTAGCCCCAAAACTGTAACATTTGGTTGGTGCAACTGGAAATTCGCATGGCTACAGGTACAGCAAGGAATTCGGGCCGATATAAGAAAACTTTAAAAGTTCGACCGAGTTTCAAACTTAGATCATATGCGTGTGAGTGCTACGCTTCAGTGACCTGCGCTAATGTGACAACTGATAACACCGGAAAATACAAACAAACTCTCGAGCTGTATTTGCTAACGAAGGCAGTCAAATGAGTGGCCAAACAAATATATACAGTTGGTTCAACAAAATATTTAGTTGACCGTCAATTTTTTTTTTTGGCTCAACACAGAGATTTTGTTTATTCAAACATATATTTTGCTAGGCGAACAAAAGTAATTTTGTTGTTTTCGAATTTTGTTTGTTCAACAATATATTTTGTTAGCTCAACAATATATTTTTTTAGGGCAACTAAATGTATATTTGGCCTTATAGAAACAAATATTTTGTTCGATTTGCTCACAGTTTGATGTCCCATTCCTGCGTGATGTCCAATATACAGTATGGACCGCCATACATTGAGGGTAATCCCTGGGAAATTATCTTTTACTCCTCAATATCACGCCTAGACATAAGGAAGCATCGTGACTGCTCATCCCCTCCTAATACTCTGACATGCATTCTCGGGTATAAGCAGTTCACGGTAAAATGAGCACTTTCGAAAGCCCTGAATAAGATCTACTTGCATGCGTTTTGTGTATTCTTCCGCCATATGTAAAATTAACATTTTCATGGGCCTCATCACTTTATTCGTGCGTCGGTTAAGCGAAACTGTGGAATTATTGGAAAAGTAATTATTATATAAAACTAGTCATTTTTACACTTTCGTGCATTAAAAAAACAGAAGAGAAAAGAAATAATTTCAGATATCACAAATGATTATTTAACACTTTTTATTTGACTTTAAGATGTGGAACTACTTTCTATCCATCATTACCAACTTTACTGGCGCATGTCACTCTGTGCGTCCGTTAAAATATATGCAGGTAGGAGCAGTGACATTTTTCTAAAGTTGATTTCAAAAGTGCTCAGTTTATCGTGAACAGCCTTTAGCTGACTTTCTCGCAAATTAATTATGTTTCAATAGGATATTATCACACACGATGCAAGCCAGTAGAATAGATTCCAGATACCACTTTGCAGTTTTCTTTTATAATGCACAGGAAACCCCTTAATAACGCCCGTTTTTAAATCCATTTACACTATGTATTTTTTTCCTGTGAATTTAGGATAGTGCGATATTTAACCATTTTCGTGAATTTTTTCTCCAAGAATACACTTAATATGAGAAAATAAAAGAATACAAGCATATATAATTGTTTTCTTTTTTTATCTTTTCTGACAAAAGGTCGTATTTGTAGAACATTTACTTACCGAGATAGGCGTATTTGCGCAAACAACTGTCAAAGGAGCAAAGTGACTAATCAAACATGTTATAAGTTATGAGTCGAGAAAATGTGTCTAATCGAACAAGTTTGAGTAAATGGTCAAACGAATGGTGTCGAACGAATGTGAAATATAAATGTAAACAAAGGCCATAGAGTGAAAGACAAGATGGAATGAAAGAGAGAAACGAAACAAAAAATGGGAGGACTCCGAGAAAACGTATGGACTGATCTAGATTAAGAGAGAAGTGAAAGAGAGAAAGAGATGGAATAAGAGAAAGGGATGGAAAGAGAGAAAGCGAATGTGAGAAAGAGAGACAAGAGCTGGAATGAAAGAAAGAGAGAGAATAGAAAGAGAGGGAGAAAGTAATGGAATGAGAGAAAGATATTGAATGAGGGAGGCAAGAGAGAGAAACGAAAGCGAGAAAGAAAGGGATGGAATGAGAGAAAGATATTAAATGAGGGAGGCAAGAGAGAAGGAGATAGAATGAGATAATGAAAGAGAAATGAAAGAGAGAAAGAGAGAGAGAGAGAGCATGGAATAACAGAGCATGAAAAATCAATACAGTGTGATGATATGACATCACGATCGTATGCGCCCCAAAAAGACGAGTCCGGTGATATATAACACTTATTACTTATGTCATTAAATGTTATAATTAACAATATATATTTAAATTTAAAAAACAATTTATTAAAATAATTGTATTAATGATATCGCGATCGTATGCGCCTTCAAAAGGCGAGTCCGGTGATATTTAACATTTATTACTTACACCTTTAAATTTTTAATTATAAAAATATTTTTAAATTTTTAAAAATAATTTATTAAATATAAATTTTATTTAATCGATGTAAGCCTCAAGTATGAAGCGACACCTCCCCCCCCCCACATCATAAAATCGGCTCGTTTTTGCAGAAACGGGGTTCGCTATTACACATGCTGGCACACGGCAGATCTTGAGGGAAATACGCGAAATTTTTAGGGGAAAACGGGAAATTTGTAGGGAAAAAAGAAAAATTTAAAGTCCTTTTTAGGGATAAAACATACGATTTTGTGTCAAAATGGGGTGATTTTTTTGGGGGGGGGGAAGGGAAATTCTAACATAGCAGCCGCGTGACCTTGGCACCTCGTACCTCACACTGCAGCCTGATGTTCCCGAACATATCATACCCTACTACTCGTGGCAATTGTTATAGTTGCCTTATGGGCCATAGAAAGTAAGTGGCGCATTTCACCATCGTCATTGGGGCTGTGCAGGCATTCGCCAGCCAGGGCTTGGTGCAGGTCGGACGTTTGTCGCAGTCGCTCCGAGCTGTTTTGTTATTGAAATGTGTTACTGAAAGGTATACTGTTATCTTGGAGCGAGCTGTGCGCGCGACTGATCTCGTAACATTTCCTGCGAGAAAAAGTTGGAGAGGACTGCTAGTTCTGCAACTCCAGGCCTGTGCTCTCTCATAGGGCGAAGGTAACAGGTAGACCCCTTAGCCAGGGTAGTTTAAATTATTGTCAAGCAGCTGGCTGTCCCATAGCCTTGTCTCCGGCAGAGGGGAGCGGTTAGGGACGCCAGTTTGTGGAGGCCAATTGTGTGGTAGGTGATTTTTATTTTGGGAATATATTTAGATTTTTCCCAAAGCTGAAGCAAGAAGAGATTAGGTGTTAGGCCCTTCGAGGACCCCCCCCCCCCCCCCGTCACCACGCGCCGGGGGATTCGTCATGACGGATTCGCAGGTAAAAATGGATGAAGACATCGCCTCGAAAGCGAAAAGCATGCGAAATGGCAGCCAAATCTGCCTCTGCAGCAGCCACCTCAGGACAGCAAGGTCCGATCAATCAGGGCCCACCTCCGCGAACTCCAGCCAATCAGGGTGCACCCCAGTCGCCAGGCACCAACCAGAGGAAGTTTGATCTCCGGCCAATTACCGTGTACCACACAAAAAATTGCAGCTATTCCACAGTGTGTAGGTTGTTCAAAGCGAAGCTCAGCCAGCCTACAATTATCGAGTCGTCCCACAGGGTGTCTCATACCTGCCTGCAATTCACGACGACTACCGCCTCGTTATTCATATATTAGATGGCCTGCAAGTTGGTTACAACTTACTTTCCCCACGCAGCGAAATGCCAATTAATGCTGCCCTCAAGGGGCTTGAAAGAACAGTCACTATCGATTGGATACGAGAGGAACTAGTAGCTTCACTCCAAGCTGTCCGTGCGGGACAGAAAGCCACTCCACGTGTTTATTGTGGAGCTGCCAGCCTCGGAAAAATCTAATTCGATTTTTCAACTCAGGGGACTCTGCGACCTAGTGATAAAGTTCGAGGAGTTTCAGCGACCCTAAGACCCTTCTAAGTGCAGTAATTGCCAGCGATTCGGCCACTCATCTCGTGTATGTCTCCCCCCCCCCCTTCCCCCTTGATGCAGACTGTGTGGAAAGGGCCACACAACTGTACAGTGTGACATGGCTGACCGAGAAGACAGGTCTCTAAGGAAATGCGTGTGGTGCGGTGGCAACCACTCAGCCAATTACAGGGCCTGTGAGGCCTATAAGGCAGATAAATGACGCTACCTTGCTCCAGAAGAACGCAGAAAGCGACAGCAGCAGAGCGGATACTCTGCTGCCATCGCAAATCAGCCTCCTAGGCGTTTAGAATCGACTTCTGCCCCATGGGCGCAGCCTCCACCCCCCTCCACCCCTCCGAAACCCAGCCCAGGCACAAGATGGCTGGACAACTGTTCAGGGTAGGCAGTCACGTTCCCAAGACCAAATGTTCGTGCCGCAGTATGCACAAAACAGGCCAGTGCCTGTAGCGAACGCATATGGGGCTCTGGCTTACCATGGCCAGCCTTCGGAACTTGATATCGCAACACTGGCTAGACCATATCGCCCGAAATGGCAGCCACGCTAAGCTCCTCTTTCTAAAAAGAGGAAATAAAATAAAAATACACGAAGGTAAACTTCCCAACAGCCTCAGGAATCGTAACAGCAGCCTCAGGCCTCCCCCCTCCATCCTGCCAAGGAAATCACTTAATATGCAGGTTTTAATTAAGGAGGCAAAGACTAGACTCCTGAATGATAAATTTCCCGCCTTTAGTGGAGTGCTGGAGGCACTCTGTAACCTATTAATGGTTTGGACTCATCAAAACAAGTTAGCTGAGGAGAAAGGGTGAGCCCTCTCAATTGCGAAAGGGCAGCAGCAGCCTGATGGCTGTTAATTTGAAGTTGGCAAATACTCTGCCTTTTAGGTTTAATGTAGCCAGTAGTCTAATTTACTGGAATGCTAATGGTATTCGCAGTAAAAAAAAAACAGGAGCTGGTATATTTTATTCTTCGTCATAAAATTTCTGTAATTGCAATAAATGAAACTCACTTATACCCACAGCATCGATTTTCTGTTCTCGACTATAAATGGCATCGAAAAGATCGCGACAGACATGGCGGGGGTGTCATGATTTTAATGCATAATTCAATATAGTTTGCAACCCCGCGAAAATAATACAACTTCAAAGACTTGAAGCTATGGGAGTTGCCATTTAACTCGGTAACCAACATGTTGCCATTTATTCAGTTTACTGCCCGCCAGGTCGTTCACTTTTGCGCGCAGATCTTGATGAATTAACAAATGTTTATCCAGTCTTACTCGCAGTAGGCGATTTAAATGCAAAACATCCCGCCTGGGACTGCCTCACTCGCACAGCCAATGGCCATACTTTGTTTAGATACCAAGAGCACCATAATTATCATAATTATGTAATTTATGCCCCTAGTGGACCTACCTTTGACCCTCATAATATAAATTATAGGCCAGATATTTTAGATATCGTTCTTAATAAAGGCTTTGATAAGGCCTCAGAATTTAATGTGCTTCACGAATTGGCTTCGGACCACTATCCTGTCCCCTTGTATTTCAGTGAACTTGAAACAGACAACACACAAATTCGAAAAATTAAAGATTATAAGCATGCGAACTGGCCCGGCTTCAGAGAATACCTAGATGAGGAAATAAATCTCACAGCTCCTATTAGTTCTCCCGATGAATTAGACTCTGTTGTCGAGCACGTCACAGAGCTAATTCAGACAGAGTAAATAATTATGTCCCGGAAAAGACACCGAGGATTAACACAGATAAGCTCCCTGATAATATTAGGGAACGTATCTCGCGCAAAAATAGGCTGCGCAGTTTCTATTCGCGAACTAGATCCAGGCAAACTAAAACACAGGTTAACAATCTTAGAGAGAGTATTGACAATGAAATCACTGCCTGGCAGTCCAATGTCTGGAATAATAAATTAACCCGCCTATGTACACAGGATCAAAGCCTGTGGCACATGACTAAAACGTTTACTAAAAGCGTTCCCAAATCCTGCCTCTTCAAGACTATGAGGGGGTGGGGCCTATACGCCTCAGCAGAAAGCTGAAGCTATGGCAAATCAACTAGAATTAGCTTTACAGCGTAATAACTTCCCAGCTGATCCAGCTTTTGTTGCTCAAATGTATAGAGACCTCCGAGTGCCTCTGTAACAGCCCACCGTGGCTGAACCAGACCCCACGCACGCTGAGGAGGTCAAGCGTATAATTAAACATCTGAAACCCCGTAAAGCACCTGGGTTCGATTCCCTCCAGGTTGTAGTTTTCAAACAGCTGCCTGACAACATGTTTGAGGCTATAGCCGAGTGCGTTAATGCAAGTTTTAATCTTGCCTACTTCCCCACTGCCTGGAAAAGTGTCACTGTAATTGTATTCCACAAACCGGGCAAAGACCCGACTCAACTGCAAAATTGCCGCTCCATCAGTTTGCTATCCACGCTCTCTAAGATTCACGAACTAGTACTCTTGCACCGATTAAACCACCATATTCGCGATAACAGCTTATTCCCTAATGAGCAATTTGGCTTTCGGAAAAAGCACCCAACAGTGCACCAACTCGTCCGCTTATCGGAACACATAACTAAATCATTCAACTGGTGCCAGTTCACGGCAGCGGTATTTTTAGACGTGGAGAAGGCCTTTGATAGGGTGTTCCACGCAGGGCTTTTATATAAGTTATATCGAGCTGAATTCCCAGACTGTTACATTAAGCTTCTGGCCTCGTACATGGACTACCGCTCCTTCTCAGTATCCATAGAAGGAGCGGTGTCTACCAAGAAATACATTAGGGCTGGCTTCCCTCAGGGTAGCATCCTGGGTCCAGTCCTATACAACTCTATACACATGACATCCCCCGCTCCCCCTTCCCATAATCGACTTATTACCGTGGGTGTCTACGCTGATGACAAAGTCATTTACACCCACTCACGCAAAGCTTAACTGGCAATTCAGTGACTTCAGGCTCAACTCAGTGAGTTTGAAAATTATTTTCGCCAATGGCGCATTAAAATAAATGTAGGTAAAAGCGAGGCTGTAATCTTCACGCGCCGCCGTATTATTCCCCCTAATTTGCAGCTAACCCTCTTTAGGGAATATATTCCTTTCAGGTATAAAGTTAAATACCTTGGCCTTATCATGGACAGCAAGTTGACATGGCGCCACCATGTGGAGGCTAAGTGTATCCTCACATATGCCCGCCTGTCTGCACTGTATCCACTACTAAATCGCAACTCCGGATTATCAGTGGAAAATGGGATACAATTATACCAGTCCTCGGTTAGATCCACTTTCACATATGCTGCACCTTCATGGGCTTATTGTGCTCCCACTGACTTAAATTCTTTACAAGTGGTGCAGAATAAATGCCTCCGATTGGCCGCTCATCCACCACGTTACATTCTCATCAGAAACTTGCATGCAGAACTCAAACAAGAACTGCTGCAGGATTTAATTCTCAAGCAGGCCCAAACCTTTTATAAATCTCTCAACGAACATGCCAATCCTCTCATCACTGTCTTAGGGACTGTGATTTCGATGAGACCCAGAGCTATAAGCGACCCAAGTCGCTTTTAGCCCACAGGCTCCCTTAGCCCTGCGTGTAACACACTGCCTTGCCAATCAGTATAGACCTTACGCAGCCTTTTATATATTAACAGTAGTTTAACCTGAGCAGCCCCGAAGGGACAGCTCAGCCTAGCTTAATTAATAATACTTCACCTAATTAAAACAACTATCTAGGATATTATAGGTTAACATAGACTTAACCTCTCATCCCAGCCAGTTTCTATCATGTTTAACCCTGCGCTGTAGATGCTTCCAAGGCCGCCTCTGCCGAAAGGTAGATGTTTGTAGTGTCGTGTGGTTTGATGCTTCAATTGGTGAGAGCCCTCGTAATTGCAAGTATTTTCTCTCCCCCCCCCCCCCCCCCCCCACAAAACTACTTACCGAAGCTCAGTGCACTTACAGCATACGGCCGTAGATATGCTCTGTCACAGCCTATGGCTACAGAGATTGGCTGCTGTGAGGTAGCACAGCATTATTTTAGATACGTATATCCCCGAGGACATATGCTACTATAGGCTATATTTAGGTGCTATTATAGGTCAATTCGGCTAGCTTAATATGTCTTTTCATCCACATATCCTTGCCGTCTTTTAATGTTCTAGTAAAAACCAGTAAGAGCTAGTCCTGCTGACACTTACTGGCAGCTCACTTACGCTCCTTTAGTTTTCAGGTTCATATAAGAGATCGGGGGGAAGAGGCCCAATAGCGTCACTTCTCCCACCAGAGAGGCGCCCAAACACCTCTCTGGTTACAGCCGGCATCAAGTCAAAATAAACAAAGCTCTACTAGTATTTCCAACTCTATTAACTACGAGCATATTTTCCATACATGCTGTCTCCTGTAGCATTCTATTTAATTTAATTTAATGCATGCAATAATTTTTGAAGTTTTTACTTCTCTGTCTCAAGGGTTTTTACGTCTCACTTGGCGGTTTTTCCCTTGCTCTTCATAGTTAAGACTAGCTCTAAGTACACTTAGGGAGGTAGTCATGGCTCCAAAGTGCAGGCCACGGCTGCCTAATCCCTCTTTGCCGCGATGCATGTCTCCTCGCATGAATTTCCTTCCTAGTAGGAGTAAGGGGTTACCCCTGAGACGCAATAAAATCCCGCCCTACCCTCGGGACTTAACTTCACATAACACTTAGAATAAAGTAGTTTAAAAAAAAGTAAGCGGGGGAAACGTATACATACGGTAGACACTCTTTTTTCTTCTATGTTAATAAAGATTATAAAAATTTCAATGTACGACATTTACATGAAATCAAGCAAAACACTGAACAAGTTACGTTAAGACGGGGGAGTTGAATACATTAATTACCATTAAGTTACTGTTATTACGTTATGCCAAGCCACGCTATAATTAACTACAGTCTTTACTTGTACCACCGGAACGTTATCACCTTACTGTTGTTGCCGAGAGCCGTTACGGCGATTTACAGCACACCCTTCGTCGCTCCATCTTGCGTCTTCATCGTCCGGCTGCGGTAGGACCGCGCTTCGAGACTCAGCCGGCGCTAAATACTCGCCGCGGATTTACAAACATCTCCGTGTTTCCAAAATGTCTCACTTGCCTGTGGCCTCGCCCTGGATACTGCGGTACATCGCTTCTCTGTGTGGGCTGGCGCGTTTAGGCAAGCGCTAGAGTCAAGCTTACCCGCGCCTCCTACACGATGTTTATATTAAAAACTGGACAAAATATAGAAACTGTCTGAAAAGGATAAGTTTAGCGGTGCCTTAGAAAGTGCTCACTTTACCGTGAATAGCCTATGAAATGCTGTTCGCCAAGTGAACGTGTAAGGGTCGGTTTCACCAACGAAGATTAACTTTTCAGAATATCGAGAAAATTTTATCCAGATGAGAGGTTTAACTTCGATTTTAATCTCGATAATGTTCAGTGCGTTTCACCACGTTTAATCTCAGTAAAGAATATCTCGTTAAAATTATCTCGATATTCTGACTTAATCGCGATTTTCTCTTAGTAAACATTAGAGATGTTGCTTTGAGCTGGTAAAAAGAAATCATTTTGATAAAGTATGGCAAGTCGGGAAGGCATTGTGGTCGTAAGGAAACAGCAAAACCGAACTTTTTCATCCCGTGAAAAACACAGTTTGTTAGAATTAGTTACAGAACATTTCAATGACATTGAAAATTAAAGAAATGATGCTCTGGCACAACAAAATAAAGCGAAACAGTGGCGAACGATTGCGAATAGTTTCAGTTGTAGATATTGTGATCACTACAGGACAGCAGACAACTTGAAGGCGGTGTGGGATAACGAACGTATCCATGCTAAGGGGTCCAGTGTGTTCTGCCCTCAAAATATCTGTTCTGCCCTCAAAATAGCCACCCAAGATCACTGTATACTGCCCTTAGTAAAGCCAGCAGAATGTCATCCCAGTAGAGACTCATCAGTTGTCATAAACACAGCTCAGATGAGTAACCCTGCAGATGCTTCAGATAACTATGCCTCGACTGGTCCGATGGTTGGAGGACAGTCTCTGCCAGCCATGTGAGGAACCGTATGGCAACATCTTCCTGAAGTAAGTGCCCGGCATATAGCAAAAATTGAGTTAATAAGTTTATAATTAAAGAAAACGAGGACAATGAAAGAGATTCGTCAACTAAAGTTACAACATGAACAAGACAGAACTAAACAGGAGAAGCTTCAAACAGAGTTCTTAACTTTGCAGATTCTATAACTAAAGACAGAACTAAACAGGAGAAGCTTCAAACAGAGTTCTTAACTTTGCAGATCCTGAAACTAAAGACAGAACTAAGTAACTAATGTGTTATCTGTTGTTACTTAGTTCACATCTGTTATACCCAGATATTTTCAATTAAAAACACTACTGGTGTTAGTCACATCCTTGATTTGAATTAGGCCTACGAAAGTAATTAACTTGTTTATTTTGCATTTATACTATGTAGTCTGTTTGACAATCGTGTGTTCGACATCAGGCGAAAGTGCACTTTAACCCCTACCTCACAAATTTCAAAATAATTTATTCTTTCATGTAAACATCGCGGACAACAAACAATAAAATCCTCGTCATCACTTTCCTCTTCGAAAATTAAAATGTAAAACGCCTGAGCCATCTTCTTTTTATTCTCGATGAAATAACTTTGCCCTCTTGTCACCTTCCCAAAATATTTATTTATGTTTAACAGTTTAATCCCGATAATGTGACTTAAACCTCCAAAATCGGCGGGTTAATATTTTATCGAGATATTCAGAGAAAATCGAGATTAATGTGCGCGGTGAAAACGCAAAATAGAGATAATCGAGATTTTTGTCGGTTAATATCGATAAAGTATCATTTCGCGTGGTGAAATCGATCCTAATACGTTGAAAGAAACCCGTGGTTGTGTAACTGCAGTTTTCTCTATCGACTGATTGGCCCGGGAGCGAGGGAAACAGAAAAGCGGCGCAGTGTCTCTTTCCTCACAACTGCGACCCTTCGTTTCATTAATCCTTTTTTGTGAAGGAGCGAGGGGGAGCTTGTGATCGCCGCATCCCAATTCGTCACACAGCCCGCCCCGCCCTCCTCCACCACGCGCTGCAGACTCGCCTGTGTTGGGAACTCGCGCGTGTGTTTTGTTTGACTTCGGATTTATGAACAATACACGCGGACCTGTTGCGTCCGACAGGGAAGGCAAATATCCTAAAATATTTCACGTATATTGTGAAGAGGGGGAATTGTCGGGGGAAAATGGCTCATTATATACATACATATATATATATTTTTTTATATATATATTTTATAAAAAAAAAAGTGAATTGATAACATCGATGTATATATATATATATATATATATATATATATATATATATATATATATATATATATATATATATATATCTACGGTAGGTCTGCACTCAATCCTAGATTTCGGCAATCACTGTGTTTTGTAAACGACTTGCCAATAATATTGGAGACATCGATGTTATCAATTCACTTTTTTTTTTTTTTTTTTTATAAATATTTACTGTTGTATTCTCACGTAGCCATAGTTACGGTTTCTTGGTTCTAAAGTCATCAAGGCTGTATAAGGCACGACGATATAGGCTACTGTATATGTGCTGTAATACTATCCTTCCTCCTGACTAATAATTAACTCTGGCATCCAACTTCTCCACGCATGCTCCAACATCAAACTCTAGATTAATTTAAGGTAGTTAGAGGTATACAGGGGGGTGCTCGAGATGATGGTTAGATAAGAAGTGCCATTTACGAACCTGTACTATAAAAACTCTAAATAACAGAACACACTACATTTACGTTTAACAACAATATGATTACAGTTACATTTATGGGATTACAGTTAAGTTATTAAATACACAGAACAGAAGTTATAAGACTCACTATCGCAGCTAATTCCCTAACCTTGCCGTAGTTATCTTACAAAAGGGGAAGGGACGATGGTTCGTAACAGGAATGGCTCTCTACCGCAAACGCGTTTATGCTCACCTAATCTCGTAATACAGGCTGGCCTCGGAGCTCCTCTGCGTCCTAGGGTCGTCTGCTACTTCCGTCTTCGGCCTTCAATCTCACTCACAGGTTAACTGCTTCAATGCGGGGTGCCGTCTCTGTGTGGGGGGGGGGGATGCAGCGGTCTGCGGGGTGTCTTTTATAGCGGGGCCAAGTAGGGCACGGTTTCGCCGTCACTGCACGCGGCCACCAGATATACCCCACACGAGTTTAGGCGGTGTAGCGATGCCAGGTTATCGCTACAGTGCGGTTGTGTATTCTTGCTTACAAATATATATATATAACGTAAATAAATACGTGCAGAAACGGAATGATCCAGGCATGACTGCAGAACTTATGTGTGTGTGCCTGCGTGTCTAAATATATAGGTATAGACCTGCAAAATTCGTGTTATTATTTGGGGACACGTTGACTTTAAACACGTGTACCTTTGCAAGACAGTTATCATTGGGCCATACTTAATCTGGCACGCCCTGGGTATCTCTGCGCCAATAAACAAACACTTCACAACTGTGTGCATCAATCACGTGCAGTTCAGTCATCAGTCAGAAAGGGCGTGGCTTCGTGTCCATGCAGTAGCCAATGGAGGAACGACGCCGACTCCAGTGCAGACAGTACTGTGAAGTTTAGCCTGATGCTGAATAATAACGCGAATTTAGCATATATATATATATATATATATATATATATATATATATATATATAAAGGATAAGAGAAAAAGGAAGTGAAGCAGTGATTGGCTCAAGTTCACACGCTCTCCTAAAGGGGAACAATCGGAGATAATTATATATATATATATATATATATATATATATATAATATATATATATATATATATATATATATAGTTTTTACACATAACTCACTGCAAACACTGAGTTCTGTTAAAATGAATGTATAAACAATTTTAAAAATTCAGTATAAGTGAACTCATTTATTTATAACCTATTCCTGCCTTACATTCGTGTGCGTATTAATCAAGTTCAAAATTAGTTTTAATAAATTATTTTTCCCGGCCGAAAGGACTAAACACCCTTCCTCCTCCCGTTTAGTTAAGGTGGAATGACTTTGTGCCTTCTTAATCTCATTTGAATCTTCTTCAGTGTTAATTGTTAGTCGTGTGCCTGAAGTTCATCTGGATTATTTTATTTTTATTTTTTTTGATAAACGTTGTTGGCGAAATTAATACATCACATAAAGTTTGTAATATGCATACAGGATGCATAAAAAAATGGAATATACATGAAAGAAAGCATAACATTTAGAAGTTGCCCGCGGTACCTATACAAAACGTGAAATTCGAAGTGTTTCTAACAAAAAAATTTTTCCCGTTATCACAGACGAATAAACGCTAAAGAACCACAAAATTAACATAATGGTGTCTCTGACTAGGGAGGGCTTCTTCCTTCCAACTCCAGCTTCGTACCGTGTATGGCCTGCATGTGCATTGTAGAGGTCCCTAACACAACCGTGGCATACTTGCAATCAGTGTGTTGATGTCATCTTCTGGACGAAGAAGTATCGTATTCCATCTTGGCGGCTCTCATGAGATGCGGCGATGTCTCTGGAGGCTGCGGGCCATTATAAACTGCTGTTTTCTGCCAGGCATGTTCAATGCGTTAAGTGCACTCTCTGTGGATCACAAAAGAACTATTGAACTCCTACCGCTCCAGCTGCTTTATCTCATAATATTCGAAACTTTTAGCGAGGTGTATGTGTGTGTATATGTATATATATATATAATACATATATTTATTTATTTAAATTTTTTTTATCTCCACAAACGCACGGAGTAAGTAAATATAAGGAGGTTAGATGGCGTAGTAGGTTCTTCGGCGTACTCATACCCATTCTTTATGCTGGATTGGCTAATTTGCTGGCGCGTGCGGCTGGAGTTCGCGGTATAAGCGACAATTTCACACTTCACTTAGCTAGAGTTCCTACTAAGGCGTGATCCAAAACACGGTAGCTAAGGCCCACTTTCTCGATTGGATAGGGGCCTCGGTGGTTTTGTGGTTAGACATTTCTTTTCTTGGCCAGTCGAAGGCCGGTCACGCATTTTTCTTATCACCCCCATACCTGTGCCCTTTCTGGGTAATACAGGGTTATAGGATGTTCCTTTTTTATTTGTTTTTTTTAAATACTTTATTTTCTCATTACAGCCTTTATGGATTAAAATTTTATATAATATTACAACTATCTGCACCAAGTTGCCTGCAATGTGAAAGTGGCGTTGTTTTCCTGCATTCCGCCCTGACTCCCCTAGCAGCTTGGTGGTCAATCTATTGATATTCTATTCTATTGATTATTATATTATGCCTATATTGCAGCACTAAACTACTACTACTTAGATTATATATATTTCAAATCCAGCCATCAGTTTTGGAACTGCCATCGGAGAGGTACATAGTGTTTAGACTACTCGCCTCCTAGGTGGGCCGGGTTCAATTACCGGCGAGGTTGCCCCCCCCCCCCCCCCGGATTTTCACATGCGAGAATCGTACCGGACGACGCCGCTGCTTGGCAAGTTTCCTCAAGGATCTCCCGTTTCCCCCCTGCCATTGCATTCCAGCGTTTCTCCATACTAACCTCGGTTTCTCTTCCATCGGCTCTCAATATCTCGATGTTAAGATCCGCCCAGATCTCTTCACTCCACTCTACGATATTGTACTTCTTTGCACTTCTGTGACTTCCGAGTTCTGTATGCATGTACTCTTCCCAACAGCACAGACCTGCATATCCCCCCCCCCCCTAATATGTCTGCAACTCCAGCTCCACGCATGTTAGCCCTGAATGTGGAGTTTATGAAAACTGGTTCTAAAGCTTATTACACTAAGTACATTGAAAATGACAATTTCGTTACTAATTTTATGATACTTTTGAAATCTTTGTTGGTATTTGTATCGCATTTGAAATTAAAGGGCCTTTAAATAAATTAACATAACTCTAAAGAGAGCTTATGCAAGTTAATACGGAAGGTTTGAGTATTAAAGCCCGAACAGAAAAAAAAAAAACTGCTGGCTCTTTCGTTTTCCTCACAGTTCGCGTCAATTTACTGACACGATGAAAGTTTCAAACAGCAGGGATAAATTCGCTCGCCCAGAAAAAAATGTGTTAGGGTTTTATTCATATTTTTCCATCGTTGATCCTCAGTTATTATGCCAAATTCTTACTAAAGCAGACTCGTATCATTGTTTCATATAGTTATGATTTGTTATATTTATAATTAAAATCCATTCATATAGCATTTTGGATTGGGAGCTAGTTAATCACAACGCGCAAGATACAAAGTATGCAACGGTTGTATTTCTAGTGATATTTGGATTGAAACAATGCTATACAATTACACTTACCGTAACGCGCGGAGAGATATTACGTTAGATTGGTGCAACATATTTACTAAGTCTTAATGTCCATATCTCTACGCTCACCTGCTGTCGAGTCGTCGCCGTAGGCTGGTCTTCATTACGGAAACTGCGGTCGTGCACGATGGCGCTGCGTCCAGGACAGCAACTTCTCGTCTTGGTGGCGGGTTGCATACAGACAGCTTTTCCCGCTGGAATACGCCTTTATTAAAGATTCTGTGTCATGAACGTGCCCTGGTTTACCTACCGCCTCGTGGCGAAACAGCTGAGAGCTTGTTTACACTCCAAGAAATTATTTGCAAATTTACCATATCAATGTATACGTACAGTGACAAAGCACGTATGGTAAAATATTTTCCCATACATGCATGGTAACGTTCCTATAGTTGCTCAGGGAAGAGTCACATGCGTAGGGAAGTCCCCGACTTTGTATAGTAACGATGCTAAACATTCCCATATTTTCAGCCTGAATACAGCGGCGTTTACCATCGGTGCGTTCAGCAAGTCCAGTTCACGCTAGTGTCCATCGTAACAACATCATAATGAATATTGTTAGATCCTAAAAAAAAACATGTTATATAACGTAGCTTTATTAAGATTTTTCTGTAGGCATGTGGGTCTCATTGTAGGCTGTTATAGCCTATCTATGGGATTTTTTTTTACAGAAAAATTTTTCAATCTAATTTTGTTTTAAAGATAGAAGAGAAAGGGCGATATTTTGCTGTTAATTCATAAATTTGGCAGTTGAAACATAAGTTTGTCCATTTAAACATGAATGTGGTCATTGAAACATAAATGTGGTCATTGAAACATACATTTGACCATTGAAACATACATCTGGTCATTGAAACATAATTCTGGTCATTGAAACATAAACGTGGTCATTGAAATGAGTTAAATTTCCTCAAAAATTGCTGTAAGTACAAGTAGCCCTCTATTTAGATATTTATTTCTTCGTAAAACAGTGATTTAAACAATGTATAGAGACAGTGCTGTATCTTTTATGAACAGATTGATGTATTGAATATCTATAGTCGCCGCTTAAAGCTCCGATAGATAAAGCAGGACACGCGTTGAGCCTGTTGCTATATTGCATCACCGTCACAATCCTTCGTTGTGGGTGATCTTGTTTACCAGAGATTCCCCTTAAAAGGAGGAGTATGTATTTCTTGCGAGCCGGTGGTATGTCCTCGACTGCCGCCAACCTGCCACCACAGAACACAGAACTGGATATGCGTGGCCACAGAGCACCTACGTATACAGAGCTGAGACAACCGCCGCGAATTTCAGCCGCACACGTCAGAAGAATGGCGACACCGCACAGGAACATGCTGGGACGTCGTTAGCCAATCAGCACTTGTGCAGCCATGCAGCGCAGCCAGTAAGGAAACTTTCGCAAGAAGCGGTAGCCAATCAAATGAAAGATCCATTCCCCGAGCTTCAGGCAGCCACTCATGCGTGAATGGTCAAGCTTGTCGCCTCTGTGTATTCTCCTACTTGGTGACAAAACTGCCGGTGATAATTTTGTGAAACACGTAGCTTTCTAGATTATTTTAGTAATTTAAAGATAGTATGGAATTTAAAACGAGCTCCATTATTTCATTATGAGCTCCATCCTTGATGAACCTGGCCACGCCCAGATAATCATAACAGTATTATGTGATAAAAAACAGATTATATGTACGACTGTACGTAGCTTAAAGCATGCGCTATCACTTGGGTGAAACGTTCCTACGTAGCCGTTACGATATCGCTAACTTAATTTTATCCTTAAGAAACCTTCACCATTTTCGCGCACACACTCAGTACTAGAAACACTGAAACTTATTCCAGACCAATAAAATCGGCTTTTATGAGATCAGCGAAATATAATGACTGATGTAACAGTGTTTTCTATTGTTTACTATGAATTACACAGTTCCAAAAAGTCGCTGGTCGAAATTCAGTACATTCATTTTACCGAAATAGTATTTTTTAACCCGTTCAGTCCCTCTGTCCATGATCGAGGATATGTTGCACATGAATTTTATTTATGGTCGGCACTGTACACGACAATAAATCAGTGGCTGATGTTTTTTCACGTCATCCTTGTGAGAAATCTGGTTGGTGAAGTTTCTACATCTCTCATTTGTGAATGGGTAATGCTGACATCACCTAATAAGCAACACGTCATTTATTGCTTACGAGATGCACGCTCGATACAAGTACAGCTAACGTCATAAAATTAAACGATTGCAACACTTGAGTTGGGAAATTAACTCTGTTTTGAAGGATTAAATCAACTGTTCAAGGAGTCATAAATTCTCTGCCTAAAATGACTGATTCTGTTTAAGTGTGCCAGAAAAGTACTTTTTTTTTTTGCAGCCACAGTAGAAATCGTAGCGTATTTATAACTATTCATATTATAAATCGTATTAATAGAGTATATACATCCCATATACCAAAAGTCACGACGTTTTCTATTAATAGGGATAGGAAAATTTCGCGAATTCATTTCGGAACAAGATAGACTTCAAGGCCATATATAGTGAAGTCACCGTCGCAACTGGATCACAGTTTATTAGACTCGCCCAGCACGCCTCTGAGCCAATAGCAGACTTGCAAAGAAACACCTTGCGAATCCCACAACTGCCAAGTGTGGGGCAGCAACCAATTAACACATAGATGAGGCTCCAGTATGCAGAGGACTGAGGAGTCTAGCCTACAGGTCACTGAACTCGCGAAATTTTCCTATCCCTACCTATTATAAAACATGAGTTTAAAACTCTTAACGAGAATTTTTCCAGAAAAGCAACTTACACGGCATAGTAATAAAACATTTTTAGCTGCCTCGCCTTAGTAGTCAGGCGATTTAAACTATCGCACACACGATCCTCGCAAGTGTAGGTTTCATTCCCCACAGGACCCTGCTCCATCTACCAGGTCTGCAACCACAAGTTATGCGAACGCACACATTGAAAGTCAAAGTTTCGCCAAACACACATTAAACTCACATGAGAGACCGTACTCTGCGAACAGATACCCCAGAAACGAGCAGATGATATATTATTTCATGCGCGTGCACTAAGTAGCTACTTCAGTTTCTACTTCCATCAGATATGGCCCTACGTGATAGCATCAGTTAGTTAGACGCACAGATTTTAATATTTTTTAAAATAAGGTGAATAGTACTTAGGGCGGTCCATTAACCTGCCTAATATAATAACTTGTCCGAAATTTTTATGCGTTTAATAATTTTCTGAATGTCAGAATTACTGTATTTTTTTTCGTGCTGTTAATTTGTAGGTGCCTGCAGTTTTTTTCCTACGTGGATTCGTCATGAAACGTCCTCTTTTATTTTTTTTGCGCTGATATCTGGTGAGTGCGTATGCCGATGCGAGTATATGCATTTTCTTCTTCTAACCACTTCTTATGCAATGACGGTCGTGTGGTATAGGCGCAGGACTGACGATCGAAGAGGGTCGGATCAAAACCACACGCCTCTGCATTTTTGAGTTCTGAAACAGCTGCCAACTAAAAAATAATTCCATATTTCCTGGTGGCCTCCATTTTAACTCCACTCCCCGAATCTAGCGCGCCTCTGCAGGAGACGAGTGAACCAACAAAAACACAAAATGGAAGCATCGATACCAGCGCCCCTAGCTGCGTATAGTAGAACCTCCCACGCCCTGGTGGCGGACGTGGGAATTTCACATACTCTGGTGGCGGGTGCGAGAACTGAAGATGGATGCCTACAGCAGCTGATTGGCTGCGGAAATTAAAGATGGCCGCCTACAGCAAATGACGTAGAAGGTGATGGAAGACGCGAAAAGTAAGAGAGGGTGGGAGACAAGAGAGAAAATCAAGGAGACTGGGAGGAATATGAAAAAACCCCAAGTGATAAGATGGACGGGAGAGGATGGACCAATGATGGAGGACGCGAAAAGCAAGAGAGGGGAAAAAGGGTGGGAGACAAGAGAGGAAATAGAGGAGATCGGAAGGACTATGAAAAACCTACAAAGGATAGAATGGTCGAGAGAGGACAGACGTGGGAGAGAGAGTGCAACAGGAATGCAAGAGCATGAAGTGATTGGAATAAATCATAGAGCAGGAGGAAAAAGGGAAATTCTGAAGGGGAAATGGGAAATCCAAGATGGCCGTCATTGGCGAGGATTGACAGAGCAGGAGGTTTAGGTGTGACGTCATCCAACATGGCCTCCAGCTTGTCCGCTCATCCGCAGCCTGCCCCTGTGTACAACAATTTTCCTTCTACTTATTTAGTTGACAGTGTAATATTTTTGTTATAAGTGAGTATTTTCTTCCATGAACACAAATAATTTTTTGTTGCTTTTCAAGTTTTGTTTACTCAACAAATTCTCTAAGTATAAAGATTACCGTTTTTCACTTTCTTATGGAAACACTGCACTGTACACAACAGAACATTTCCGACCATTGGTGGAAGTCTGTCAAGCATGTGAGGGTTCATTCGCCACTGATACTATAGGCTATTCGCGGTAAAGTGAACCATTTTGGCAGCCCTCTCAATAGTCAATAAATATATTTCATTTTAGCCTTAGACGTTAATTTTCAAGTGCTGTGGGATATGCACACTGTGTTTATTACTTACATAGTAGTATTTATTTTTTAAAAAAGTGGTGGACGTATTAAAAAAATGACTGAAAGGGAGACGTAATTAGGGCCTCGAAAGTGCTCTATTTACCGTGAAGAGAATATACCCAGCGAGGTGGTACAGTAGTAAACATTCAGGCTCGCATTCGGAGGACCATGGTCTTTTTCCGGCCATCATCATCTAGGATTTCAAAGTCACTTCAGGCGAACGTTAATTACTACAGTCCATGTCCTCCCTCCTGCTTTTCTGGGCAACTTGCCCCGTCAATAATGACCTCATTGTCAACGAGACGTTAAGCTCTACCTATGTTTTGATACTAAATCCAAAAATCTAGACATAGTATAAAACGAAGTCGCCTGGCCGTATGTGTTTGTGAATTTGGATAAGGCTTCTAAACTACTTGATGGATTTTGATTCGATTTTCATCTTCATTTAGAGAATTTCCTGAGCACGGTTTATGTATATAATACATTAATGTTTAATGTAAGGATGGTAGAGAAATGTCGTCTTTTTCAATAAGCCGCTTTTCGGGCGCTTACATGGCTTACGCTGACTAAACCATAAGAGATACACCAAATTTATGAACTACAGAATTGTAGATCTCAAAATGGTCTACAAAAAAAGTATCCGACAGCATATGTTTATCTGTTACGGATGACCCACAGTTCCCAATTTTAAACAACGAAGCTGGGGCGGATCGTTAGTGTCATACAAACAGTTACTGCTAGTAGCAAGAAAAAACAAACATATTATATAGATCCCGATAAATGGCAGAACGCCATACATAGGGAATCTCGCGAATTCATTTCAGAACATGCTAGAATTTAAAAAAAACACGCACATTTCCGTTATGTTCTGCAATCGTATCAATGCCAAAATATCTTCACTTCACTGCACAGATCTGCAGAGAAACAAGCTCTGAATGGTATGCCACGTCTCCTGAGGTGAAACTGGCTACACTCTGGGGCAGCAGCCAATCAACAGAGAGCTGAATCTTGAGAATGCATAGTAGGTACCGTGGACTCTAGTCTACAAGTCGGATAATACACAACATTTTCTTGTCGCTAGAAAGTTAGCGGTGTAGTTCTTAACAAAAATTTTTTTTGTTGTTCAACAGCCATGTGTATATGTGTAAAGATAGTGATTTTTCGCGAAAAAAAATATGAGTAGACGGTAGACTTCAACACTATAATTACTCAACAGCAGTTGGTCTATTGCCATTGGTTACTCTCTGCTTGGGAAGGCGTGTTCATATCTGACTGGGCCACTCAGAAATCGGCAACATCAGCACGGCTCCTACGTGATTGGTGGGCAGACAGTTAACACGTGTCAAAAAGTAATTCAGCCAATTAAGATAGGTAAAGGACCCTACAGTGTTTTGAAGCATAACTTGTATTGAAATTTCCTCGTGAAATTTCACTAGCCATTTCTATGTGTAAGTGTAAGGGTTGATCTGCGAACGAGCATGACGTGTAGCCGGGCTGTGGCAGCTGGGGGCGCCCATACACTAGAGATGAGGTAGACCGATCTCATTGGCTGCGCACAACCAATCTCCCTCTCCCAACGTCGAACTGCTCACCTGCCTACACGTCTAGCAAAAATGGCGTGGTTTAGATTTTAGGTTATAAAACTGATTTTTAAACTAATGCTTTGAGATGAATGTATACTTCCTCTAACCAATTTGTAATGCAGTTTGATTATATTAGAACTGGTAAAACTATTTCATTAATGTAATAGTTCTTGTCATTTAAAAATTGAGATATAGGCTGTTCACGATAAAGCGAGCACTTCCTAAGGCCCTCCCAATAGGCATTTACCACTAATAAATATGTTTTATTGCAGCCTCAGACATTAACTTTTGAGTGTGGTGAAAGTATACACCATATTTATTAGTCACGTAATAATGATGATATTTAAAAAAAGGCTTAAATATAGAAACTGACTTAAAAGAAACATTTGGAAGGGCCTTAAAAAGTGCTCACTTTACCGTGAATGGCCTATATAAACAAACACGTTCATAACTGTTGACCATGTGACTTTGACTGTGGTGTAGGAGTTTTGTAAGATTGGGGTAGGTCAATGTTGGGTATGTGCTCAGAAGACGAATAAGCGGTCTACCTCATATTTAGTGTATGGGGACGCCCCCCCACTGATGAGTCCGGTGACGAGGCGGGGTGTATGTAGCGCCTGGTCCGGTGCAGTTTCCGCACCAATGGCACGCCACAGGATGTGGTACACATAGGGGCGTGTGCCGTCCGTCCCGGGGCTTTTGGAGGTCCATCGGCCTGCACACGCCTATCTCCACGTGTTCCTGGCGCGGGGTCCCAGGGCTTTGTACATCCCGCATCACGGTGTCATCTGCCTCCAGCCTTGTCTAGTCGCTCACGCCAGTAGCATGCCGTTCTGCTCTACAAGTCAGACTAATACAATTAATATACTGCGGTGCCGCAGAATGCTTATATACGACTCCGCCATGTAATACTTCCTCTTGAGAGCGATACTCACTTATATACTTGCTCATATACGCGGACTCTCGATACACACAATAATTCACTCTAGGACGGTAGCGTGGGGGTAACAATTACTCCTATACAATTAAGGTAGGCGACACAAGTTTTTATAAAACATTACAGATTTATTCACTCAATTGCACACAATCTGGGTACTGAACTATCGTTTGATTAACACAATGCAAACTCTACACAATACTTTAATTTGATCACTAATTTGATTACTGGTACCTCTCAGAGGAGTCCCTAGCCTTAAGTGAGCTGATCGCGCTAGTGACTATAAATACCGCCTTAAGGAAGAAGTATCCTTGCTATCTTGGGTTTACGTATTTTCCTCAACTTAATTTTCGGTGTTAATATTTAAAAACCAAGCTAGTCATTACATAGGGAACATTTTAACAGTTAATTGTTAATACCACTTATTTTTCTTACATGATTAGTGTCACATCTGCAACCGTGATAAAACATTATCCAATTATTTAATAATCTCAATCCCACATGGGAAAATACAGGTATATCTGAAACCCTACAAATTAAAAAAAAAAAATCGTTATGTAGTAGTCCATGTCATGTTTAGCTTTGATTTTTTTATTTCTGGTCATACATTTTCATTACGAAGATTTGTAAGAAAATTCGAAGATGGCGGGATACTACCCTCTTAATCGGCCTAGACCTGCACCGTAGCGTACGGATAGTCTTACCACTGTGTATTATGTCGAACGGGCAGGAGCTCCTCTAGCCCCAGTTCTCGATAGTAGGTGTCGCGCAGTCTTCATTGGTCTCGCCCCTGGATCGCAGCCCTGTGCTATTCTGCGCCACGACACCTCCGTCGGGGCGACAGGAGCCTCGGGAGCTCGTCGTCGGTGAGAGAGACGAAGGATGGGGGGGGGGGCCGTGCCTTCCACCTGTTTACTAGAGTGTCTTAGAATGCGGGGCGGCTATGTCCACTACAGTGGCGACACTGACCAGCAACATGTCGGAGCGCCGTTAGCCAATAAGCGGCACGTTGCTGTGAGCTTCATAGAAACGTAACATTACGTCGCCTGTTAAGTTCAAAGTACGCGAGAGCAATCGTACTATCACGGCAAACTCAATACAGATCTGTTCATGTCTGACGTCATATGAAGTCGGTATAGGTTGTTCAAATTGTATTATTCCGCCCCGATGTACAGTTAACATTGCCGTGGGCCTACTCACTTTACCCATGCGTCGGCCAAGCGAAAATGTCAAATTTCTCGCAATTATTTCCATTAGTAGAGCTACGAGTACTTCGCAAATTCATTCGGAGGCGCGGTAGACTCCAAACACTTGTTCTTTTCTCCTACTGTTGTGATTGGACGACAGTTGTTTAGACACGCCCCGTTTAACTTTGAGCTAGTAATAAGCAGGAAGGAGTAGTGTGGTTGAGTGTTTAACAGTCCTGTACAGAGACCTCACTTGATCACAGCGACCAACAAGCAAACGATAGTGTATCGAGTGTATAGGGGGCTGTCCAGCCTAACTTGCTGTCAACTCAATCCGCGGAATACTCGGAGCTCTATGCATTAGATAAACTGAACACAAAGTAAATAATTTAAGTATTCACACATGTTTACCTCACGTTCTTAATTCAGCGTTAATTCCGTGCAGGCGGGTTGAGTTGGGTTGAGAGAGATTTGGGCGGCTTTTAATAACGAGGTCTCGAGACCCCACGAGGTTGAAATTAAGTGAGAACGGAGCAGCGCAGAAATGGAAAAGGGGGGGGGGGGGGAGATCCCCGAGAAAGCCCGGTGACCGGCGGCATCGTCCGACACTATTACTGCTTGTGAAGATCCAGAGTGTCATTGCCGGGGATTGAACCCGGTTCGCCTTGGTCAGATGTCTAACCACTCAACCACCGCGGCCCCTGTGCGGACGGGGACAGTGATATTTTTCAAAGGTTGATTTCGTAAGTTAACTGTTAACAGCAAATAATAGCGAGAGTGTAAAAACGTGTAAAGCCCCTGTCGCACTGTCGAATTTTCCCGTCAAACTGCTTTCAATAAGTTTGGTCATATAAATTTAGACAGTTATGACGTAATCTAAACGTCATAAACGGCGCCATTTTTGTCTGAGAAAGTTGGATGGCTTCAGTTTCCATCAAATATTTGAAAATTGGACCGGTTCAAAAATTGTTTTATGTTTGACGGTCTCAACCAATCAGAATCGTGCATGACAAAAATTGACGCCAAGAAACTTAAAATAACGAACAATTTCTGTAAACGAAGTAAGTTGTGAAGATTATTAATTTATGTAGAAACTGTCTGGGCATGAATGCCTTTTTAAGTTAATATTACACATAATATTACGAACTCAGTGGCATTTATTTCATTGTGCAGGAAACATATCTTATAAACGAAATCTTAATTTAGTAATGAAACAAAAATAAATTGTATATTACTTACAAATCTTCACCTCACTATGAAAATAATTTTTAAATCATATTTCAAATAAATTCTCCCAATAAAAAAAATGCGACAGCGTGACACATTTTCAAACACATTCAGATTATTTGATAAAATTTGTTGGAAGGAAAAATTTTGATGGCCGTATTTCGTCCTCAAATTTTATTGTCAAATATAGTTGAAGGCAAAAATCTGATAGTCCGCACCGCTCCTGCGGCCACAAAACGCCAAACAGCTCGATATCCTCCCCCTTGAAGGAACTTGAAGCTGGCAGCCTCGTAGACAATAGCGGTGGCCCTACCTCACGGATTAGCTGATACTATTGGCCTGTGGGAGAGTTGTCTTGGAGACAGCTCGGACCCGCTATTGTGTGCAACTGATGACTATCGTTAGCGAGGAAGAGACTAGTAGCCAGCTCGCTCGTCCAGTCGATATGCCCCGGTCACGCTGCGCCATGTGCAAAAGTGGCGCTTCGTCGTGCCTTAGGCGTTTCGCGGTAAAGTGAACATTTTTCAAATCAACCTTTGAAAATAAAATATTTTTATCCTTTTAGGGGGTCCTATGTACTGAAACGTTTTCTGTAAGATCGTTGTTTTCACGTAAACGCGTATATCGGTGAATAAAAGTTCTGGAAATACGAATTTTTACCAGAAAGGATAAAAACTATTGTCTATGCCCCTATATTTTTACTTTTACCATGTTGTGTATCAATGGAGAAAAAATTCGCGAAAGTGGTCAAATATAGAATTTTTAAAGTTTGCCTATTTCAGTTTCTTTAAGCAGTAAGAGAACAGTACAATTATACACACGTAGTTTGGTTTGTGAACTTTCATCGCGTGTAATAAAATTAAACTGTTGCAAATCTAATTTGTATATTACAGCGTTACGACGGAAACACTGCACGCCTTGCACGTAGGAGCGATGAGGTGTAAGGCGTGCGTGTTAGTGTCGCCCGTATCGCTCCCTCGCTTCTTGACCTTGGACGCGCAGCTACATAGGCCCCTTAACTGCTTACGTGCTATCGTTCACATTGGGCACGCAGTCTCGTAGTTAACCCTTTATGCCAATTGTATACAATCGTCAACACGTTGCACGGGAAGCTTATATTTGACCAGTACTGTACTCTGCGACGCTCAGGATCCAACGATCTTCCCTGGAGGTTACCGATTCCTACACGGTTGCTTCTGCCCAACTTAGTGATTGGTTTACATCACTGTCGCCGAACACAAAGCCTACAGTTTACTGGTTGTTATAGCGAAATAAGTTCTTTGCCAGCTGAAGTGCAGCACGTATCAAAAAATATTTAATTTGCAACACTATACACTATATTGAGTGAAAAGTGAAGAGGTTTGGACGGCTCTTAACATAAAGGTCTTGAGAACCGGTGAAGGTGATTGAGGTGATACGGAGCAGCGCCTGAATGAAAGGGCGGGGGGAAACGGGAGATCCCCGAGAAAACCCGCCGACCGACGGCATCGTCCGGCACGATTCCCACATGTGAGGATCCGTAGTGACCCGGCCGGGGATTGAACCCGGATTGCCTTGGTGGGAGGCGAGCAGGCTAACTGCTCAGCCACCGTGGCCCCTACAAATTATAAATTAATGTGGGAATGAAAGATAAATTAAGGAAAATAATTCCAAACGCTGTGCTGTGAGGGTAATGTATAAATGTATGGTAAATCAAGTTATTTTTTTTTGTAATGCTTTATACACCTTAGAGTATACGAAATGTCATATTAGTTGTAGGCCTAGATTTAGGTTTCCAACAATTTCATGTTTTCACTGAGTGACACTTGAATTAAGTCGTGAAGTCCGTGGCAGTGTTAATGTTACATATGGCGGAATGATACAAACTGAGGAGAAAAGAAGCGCTCAAACAAGGCGCTCGATAGTTCTCCATTAACAGCGAACAGTCTTGTATAAGCTGTTCATGGTAAAGTGAGCACTTTTTAAGGCCCTCAAAAATTGCGTTAACCCCTAATAAATATATTTAATTGCAGTCTCAGACGTTAACTTTTGAGAGTGATGAAATGCATTCACTGTGTTTATTAGTCATATTGCAATGTTTACATTAAGAAGTGGCGGAAATGTAGAAAATAACTAAAAGGAAACAATTTAGCAGAGTCTTAAGTGCTCATTTTGCCGTGAACAGCCTATAAGCGATAAGGATGACATTGGCGCGCGCATCAAGGGCTCCGTCGCCGCTAAGCGCAAGGCTCAGGACTGGCGTGTGGGCTCTTTGCTTGTGAGACTTCAGGCTCCTGTGTACCCGAAGCTGCTTTGTTCGTTCAAGACCCAGGAGCGATGGAGCGACACGGGCACAGAGAAGGTAAGAATACAGAGGTGAAATATCCTCGTGTTCCGCGAGCTCCAGTCCCACAATGTTATGACGTATAACTTGAGTCATACTCGTATATGAAAGGAGATTAGCTGGATAATGTAAGATAATTTGGTAGAGCACTACTCTGAAGGGTGGGGTTTACTAACATTCTGAACATACAATAGCATATTAGGTAGTAATAATTACTCTGGGGAGCTTATAATGAATTCATTATACAGTTAACCTGTTATAAATGTTTGTTAGACGCCACTACTACGACAAACCGACTGGAATGTCCCCACCTTATTCAGGGTTCTAGAGGCTGTTCTGATAGAGCGGTTATCGGCGATCGGACATACCCATCTCTGCCAGCGAGACTGGCCTATATCGGCATACTCGTCCCCGATTGCTGACCGGTGGAGGGGATTTCTGCACCTGACTTTTTTTTTTCGCGATGGGTTGTTGCAGTTTCGCTCGTGTCCTTGTTTGATGTTTAAAGGTGATCCAGGCAGGCTGTCAACCTTAAGGCCTGTTCACATCACAACAACACGCAGCAACATGACGTGACTGGCCAGCAATATGTCGTAACGCTGTTCGCCAATCAGCGCCCGGTAACGGACTCGCCGTCAATGAGGAACCTTTTCGTGGCACGTAGTAGCCAATGAGACACAAGGCCCGTTTCCAAAGCGTCACTAGGCCAATCAGCGAACGCCCATATCAGTGGATCTGTCTCGCTGCATTTCGTTTCTGCGTATTAATCTAGTCTGCGTCAGCGATACGGGCGACACTAGCACGCACGCCCAATGGCCCATCGCCCCTACGCCAGAGACGCGGAACGGACTTGCATCGTCCCCGCTGTTGCGCTCTACTCTGCATATTACATCTGTAACGGCTGAACGGCGAGAAATTTAATATTTGACAAATTAAGACATTACGTATATTATGTGTGCTGGTGTGCGTGTGTATGCAATGATACTCCAATAGCTTACCAACAAAATAATCTCACCACACGCCACTTGTATAATCCATTCACGGTCACTTCACAATTTTCTGAAACTGTGCTAACATTACTCCAGAATATTCCTCCGCCTCCTGCAAACTAAGCTGAACCAAGTCTAGAAGATCACACCAGAGGGACAACGCACTGAATTCATGCGCACTCACTTGCAATAATATTTTGCGTGAGAACTAGTTTATTTCTAGGCGCTACCAACACACACGTTATCTCACTGTTATCATTCGTTTTTATTATAAATGAAATATTATGTTTTATAAATAACATATAGATAAAACTTCAATTGAACAAAAATAGGATATTTTTGTGTTAACAGATATATAAAAGGTTTGTGATGCGTGGCATATTTAAGAAATTAAACACGTCTTACATGGGGTGATTTTTCAAAGATTTGATTCAAAAAGTGTGAAGGAACTGCGAATACACTGTAACAGTGAAACTTCATTACGCGCGAAGAAGGCACTTTTATCCTACCTCTGAAGGAAAATAAGCAAACAGGCTCTAAAAAGTTTTTTTTATCGTGACTTTTTTCCTCTTTGATTACATTAACCCCTTAACTTACACATCAATTTTTTTCGTTCCCGGTGTCGCAGAAGACAAGATTTCTGACATGGCGTTGATAGCAACCAATAATAAAGTTCGGGATCCAGCAGCCACCAAAAACATAAACCAAGATAAAGGTGCTATTAGTGTTTGATACTAGCTTCTGAACTTTTACATCGCCGATCATGACTTTACTTACTTTGAAACCTGTCGTACGTGAACGAGTATACTCGGGGTAATATGTTCTGGGATAATATGATAAAAACAAAGCTATAAGGCATAGGTGATATTATTGTTTTTTTTTTTTTTTTTAATTTTTGTGGTAGGAAGTTGTATTCCCCGAACATCAATTTACTGAGATGAGCGTATACGCGCAAAAAAAAAAAAAAACATTTCCCAGAAAATATTTTAGTAGATAGTTCTCTTAAAGCATAATTTTATTGGTGGAAATGACAGCATGCAGACGTGTGATATTTTTGAGGGACATGTCTTCTAATCTTACACTCCTTCCTTACCAGATTTCAGAATAAAATTGATTATATAGTTCATTCGCAGTTACTTCCAACTTTTTTGAGTACCTGATGAAACCAAAGCTTAACCGAGTCGTGAAAATTACACCAAAGGGATACAGCACTGCATTCGTGCGCACTCGTTGTAATAATGTTTTTGCATAATAGCTACTTATTACTAGGCATTACCAACACTCCTATTTTCTCCCTGTTTTTATTCATATTATTTATAAATTAAATGTTACAATGTATAGATAAAATGTAAGTATAAATACAATTTGACCCAAAATAAAGTAATTATGTGATACATGATATATTTAGGAAACAACCACGCTCATCATAAATTCGGCGATTGTTCAAAACGTTGATTTAAAAAAAAATTTCGAAGAAACAGCGAACAAGTGCATGAAATTTCGAAAGAGAGGTTACGTAAATGATAGCTCATGCGACACGCGCGCGACGTGTTCAAAGAGCTGAACAAGTCGGAACAGTAAGCTTCGTGTGATCGCTACTGCGCAAGAGGCTCGTGTGCAGGAGAGGTGACCCTTCCCCGACATCCTGCGTGACTCAGTTCTGGGCGCCGAGTCACCGTGATCTGTCAGCTTTCGCTATACACTCTCAATTCGAATCTGTGGAAAACCACTGATCGTTTCAGTGATTGAATTAGTAACGTGAAATTATTTCACTGATCAAATAAGTGGCGGCCGACTACAGTGGCGAATTAAGTATTGTTTTTATTGAATGTAGCCAAATAATGACGTGAAATAGACATATTTACGATAGTTTACTATTTAAATTGCGCAATTTACCGTAATATAAAACCGTAAAATAACTTGTGGAGGCGGCCGGGTTTGAACTCTCATAACGCTCGATTCAGGCCGTTACCTCACCAACTATGCTGCCATGCCAACGTGAAGTAATGGAGGAAATCTATGTATCTTATAGTTTCGCCGCGAAATTGTGAAGATTGAAATGGTATGTTCGTATTATTCGTTTCTGGTTTAATTAGTACCGTTAAGATTGTTAAAACTAATAGTATATATGAGAGCCCTCTCTTTATCACATTATATGCACCAGTTTAAACCTTCAAATAGAGTGCTGTGGCGATTACATGAAAATTAAATGAAAGACGCAAAAACGGACTGAAAGGCTGTGTGTTCCTATTACCTCATAAAATGGCGTTTAGTAAGACGAAACACATTTTATAAAGTATTTTGTATTGGCTTTTTTGTTTATTCGTTGTTATTTCACTTGATAAACTTTATTTAACGGCCATTTTACACGCTGTTTGACTGATCAATCAGTCATAAGTAAACCACTGAGTAAACAGAGAAAAGAATTACTGTTGTATCAGTTTAAAATGTCACTGAATCAATAAGTGGAGGAAATCTGGCATTTTCCACTGATTCATTAGTTAAATTCGCTGTAGTGACTGATCAGTCAGATACGTTTGACTGATTGGAACAGTGGAATTGTCACTGATTATATTTAGTGTTGTTACGCGTGGGCCTCCTGCGGAAGTGGGTAAAGTTTTCTTTGGTACACGGGAATGAAATGAAAGTAATGGACACATGATGTCTTTTACAACTTAGATCGACAGATATCGGCGAGATCTTTCGTTTGACGCCGAGATCAGCGCGCTGGAACACCGGAGTGGCGAGATATCTTGCCCGGAAATTTTTCGCCAATGCCGAGAATTGCCCGCGCATGCGCGTCGCCAATTCAAGGTCATACAGGCGTCGCACCCATATGCCCGAGCAAGATCACGTTTTCTATCAATCATGTTGTTAAAGGCTGTTCACGACGAAATGATCACTATTGAAATCAACCTTAGAAAAATGTCACTGCTCCTACCGGCATATAATTTAACGGGCGCACTTGAGTGACGCGCGTCTAGTCAAGTTGGTAACGATGGATGGGAAGTAGTTCCATATCTTAACGTCTAATAAAAAGTGTTATGTGATCATTTCAGATAAATTAAATTATTTATTTCTCTTTCTGTATTTTTTTTACGCATCGAAGTGTTAGTGCAAACGTTCAGAAAATTCTTCTGAAATGCGATAATTCAAAGCCCCGTTTTCTGTATGCTGGGTGGTTAATCGTGGGCTGGAGAGTGGAATTTCAAACTAAACGTAACTTAACTTACACCTGAAAACTGACATGTATCCATGCTTCACCAAATATTCCAGTACGACTCCTTGAACTATACGAAAGCCCCACCAAAAAGTAAACCAGAGGAGATCAGCGTCAGTTCACTAGGAAGCAGTTTATAACGTGCATAGTCAAAACTTCCCTAATTATTTGGAAAAAAAAAAAAAAAAAAAAAAACATTATTAACTTCGTTACCGCCATGTTCAGCTCACGTTCCCAATTGGCGAACACCGTCAAGAATATTTGGTGTCATCTTCGTCGAAAATAGACGTTCGTGGGGGATAGAGGCAGCTCGTAGCTCTTATCTGAATACCGTTTGCATAAACCTATTATAACGTTAATATATGTGGCGAAGAATTGAGAAGGCAGTCGTTTATTAAGGAGCTTGTCCGTTATTCTCAAGGAATCCCGCCCCAGCACAGTCAGCTGTCATAGAACCCACAGACATGAAGCCCAGAAATATTTTCTTTCGCAGGACCAGCTACGCCCAGATAATAGTAAAATTAAAAATTGTTTCAAAAAACGTTTTCATGTAGTAACAATTAACTCTTTCAATAAGACTGAAGATATAAATAAATACTGAAAATACAAAAAAGTTTATAATTTGCCTGAAAATTTAATTCGTACGCGTAGGTCTCAGCATGTTATCGTTATGTGGGTTGTCACTCTATTATCGTGGTAATTGCATCGTCCACGAAAATATCCCGGTCTGGAAATTATACTTTAGTTTTACGACAAAGAAAATACTTTGATTCAAACGTGCAGCCTTCGCGTTAAATTTAACACAAGGCAGTGTTTCTATTTAGTGAGTGTTAAAACTTATAAAGAAAGTAAGTCTATTAGTTAAAAACCAATTTTCGCATCGAAGTGTAAATATTGTAAAAAAAGATTTGTTAAACGTAGTTTTTATAATTGTTTCAGAATTTCACCTGGCCGACGCATTAATAAAGTTACGAGGCCCATGGCAATGTTATTCTTACATAAGGCGGAAGAACATGCATTCAAATAGGGCTTTCAAAAGTGCTCATTTTATCGTGAACAGCCTATAGTCAGGAAGTTGTAGGATCACACATTGCCGTTTCCGTCAGTCGCGTATTCAGAGGATGAAGAGTGAGTGAAGAGCTTTGGACGGCTTTTAACATCGTGGTCTTGGGAGCCGATGAGGATTTAACCGTGGTGAGATTGGAGCAGCGCCGGAATGTAAGTGGGAGATCCCCGAGAAAACCTCGCCGACCAGCGGGCATCGTCCGGCACGATTTCCACATACGAAAATTCGAGGGCGACCCCGCGGGGTATCGAACCCGGCTCGCCTAGGTGCGAGGCGAGGAGTCTGACAACTACACCACTGCAGAGGATATCGGTGCGTCGTGTATCGCTGCAGAACATGATGGCGCTTGTCGCTGCCAGATGGTAGTTGTTTCCCCCAGCGTGTTCTGTGTATAGGCTATTCACGGTAAATTGAGCACTTTTGAAAGCCCTGCTTAAGATCTACTGTACCTAGGTTGTGTATCCCTTCGCCTTGTGTAAAATTGACATTGTCTTGGGCCTCATCACTTTATTCATGCATCGGTCAAGTGCAACTGTGGAATTATTAGAAAAGTAAATATTTTACCAATCTGCTCCTTTTTATACTTCGATGCATTAAACAAAAAACGGAAAGTGAAACAAATAATTTAAATTATCAGAAATGGTTACCAAACACTTTTTATTCGACGTTAAGATACGGAACTACTTCCCATCTATCGTTACCAACTTTACTGGGCGCGTGTCACTCAAGGCGCCCGTTGAAATATATGCAGTTAGGAGCAGTGATTTTTTTCTCGAGGTTGATTTCAAAAATGCTCACTTTATCGTGAACAGCCTTTACGTGTTGATTGCTGGACGTGAATCCCACGCCTGGTGGGGTTCCACAGAAGCTGTTGTTGTGCAGGTCACTGCCGATTGTCGGTCGAGCCGAGAGCCAACAAGTTGCAACCAGTGCGTTATGCGAGAGGCCAGCTATTGAAAATCGATTACTCGCTCTCGGCTCGGCGCAGTTTTGATTGGTTGCATTATGCAAAGGTGTTATCAGTGCGAGTGACGTCGTGCCCCGAGGACTCTCCCCGCTACCCCCCTCCAACCCCTCTAACAATCCATCCGCTCAACTGTCTGTGCTGCGCCCCATTATGCACGGTTGTTCATGCTTTCACTCCAGATAAACTGACACGAAAGCTGATGACTGTGTCAGGTTGAACACTATCAAGGTGACATTTTAGTGATAAAACTGCTCTTCTGAAGCTTCACGGTGCTAATCTCTGCCCTTTGTTTGTACAATATTAGATTTACCTACATACAGTCCATTCACGGCTGAAGTCTGTTCACAATAAGTGAGCACTATTGAAATCAACCTTAGAAAAAAGTCGCTGCCTCTGTCTGCATACATTTTAATGCACGCACCGAGTGGCATTCGCCCAGTACAGTTGGTAACGATGGATGAAAAGTAGTTCCACATCTCAAAGTCGAATAAAAAGTGTTAAGTAACCATGTATAATGTGATAATTATTTTTTTCGCTTTCTTTTTTTTTTTATTCGTGGAAGAGTGAAAATGACCAGTTTTGTACAATAATTTATTTTTTTAATAATTCCACAGTTTCTCTTGACCGTCGCGTGAATATAGTGATAAGGCCCATGTAAATGTTCATTTTACGTGAAGCGGAAGAATACACAACATCCATACATGTAGATCTTAAGCTTTGCTGAAGTTCTACTTCCAGGATATTTCTCCACCTCATGCAAACAAAGCATAACCAATTTCTAAAAAAAATTACAGCAAACATACATCGCACCACATTAGTGTGCAGTCGTGGTAACAATATTCCCCAAAGAACTAATGATTACTCTGCATTACTAATACACATATTTTCTCCCTGTTTTATTAGTGTTAATAATAAGTTAAATATTATAATTTATATATTAGAATATAAGTACATGCCTGAAGTACTCGCGAGTTCACTGACCTGTAGTTAAGAATCCAGAGACTTGTGTACAATTATGCAGATAGCAATTAATTAACCATCGGTTACTTGTTATCACAGTGGGAGGCGATAATTGAGCCTACAGTTTGTTGCGTGTTTAATCTTGGCTCAGGATTTAACATGAATTGTCAAATAGTGCATAGTGCTATTACAAAAGAAAAATGGACCCATGAATTTTTCAATTCTAGCTTTTCCCCCAAATGAACCCGCGATATTTTCAGGTCTCTACGTATCATATAACGTTATAATTTTGTGCGAGGCTAGGTGTCACGAATGTGTATGTTGGCTTGAAGTGTGTGGTTGGAAAACTCCGCTCATCCGACAATCCAATGCAGGACGCGGAACCAGTGGTTTCTAGTGTTTTCTTTCTGACTGACCGTGTCTAACAGGGGCCTAGGTTCTCGCCGTGGTTATGGCCAATAAGGAGATGCCATTTGCTTGAGTATGTGTGTACCTTTGAAGTCTGTCATGGCGCAGTTTTATAACCCGAAATGTTGGGCTCGTTATTTTTAAGTAATTCTACGAAGAAGAATATGTACAATTTATTATATATATGCCCTCTCTTTCTCGTGTCCGTTGCGGGTGTTCTTACGTATGAATGGAAATGTCACAGAATTAATTCCCAAGCATCATATCCAGGGTGCAAATCGAACTTTTTTTAAAATTGAACTTTATACTTTTGTAAAGGGGGTAGTATGTTGGCTGAGCGGTTAGACTGCCCGCCTCCCACCAAGGCGAACCGGATTCAATCCCCGGCCGGTTCACTCCGGATTTTCGTAAGTGGTAATCGTGCCGGACGATGTCGGTGGTCGGTGGGTTTTCTCGATTAATCGCCCCTTCATTCCGGCGCTGCTCCGTACTCACCTCACTTCACCCTCGTCGGCTCTCAAGATCACGATGTTAAGAGACGCCTCGAATCTGTTCACTCACTAACTTCACTTTTGGAGACCTAGCAAAGAGACTGGTGCCTGATGGCGGATATATCTACTAGTTTACGGTATCAGTATGTAAACAAACTGAATGTCATGTGTCTCGAATCTGTGTCTACTGACACTAAGGGTGACATGAAATTTTGTGCTACCCAGAAAAACTGGGTTTCGTCAAGTCTTAGTTCACGTAGTCGCTTGAGTTTTCCAGCCAGCACTTTCCATCTTAACTAGTCATCAAACTTTATTGATACAATTTGTACAGGAAACGGCTCACCTCATGGATCATCATACATTATTGCTAGGGATACACGAATTTCGCGAAAATATTTCCGCTCATGCTAAATTTCAATAACGCCACGAGCGTGCCAGCAATTTTCCTTTTGCTTATTGGCGGCGTGTGTCTGTGAGAAACATTTTCTTAGTTGACTGGCCAATAAGAATTAGGTTTCTCCGATACTGTACGTCTCTGATTCGGGGACAGACATTTAACACGCGTAACAACTAGATCACCCAATCACAAAAGTGGATCTGAGCTAAAGTGTTTTCAAATACAACTGGTCGTGAAATCTTTTCGCGAAATTCGTGTGCCCCTAGTTATTGCTCTTCAATAAAGGAACCCACATTCCCTGGCAAGGGAACATTTCTCTTACACGAGCCAGCGGGAAAAGATTTTATGAGAGGGGGAATTCCATGGCATTCCCTTCATTAATTCGCGTACTGAGCATATCTGCAAAATGGTCAAATGCTGAGAAAATTGCATTCTAAATATGAAATAGATCGTTTTCTTTCGCGGCGTTCGTCGATATTCTCTTGGCCCGCTGGATGCGAAAAGCGCCGTGGAATTTCTTTTCGACGCTATACCATCTTCGAGAACCTTCCGCAACATGTGGCAGTCACCCGTCCGCAGGGCCTCGCGCATCCAATCAGTGAATGGGTACGCTCTCATCAAAGGAACCGCCACACGCAATTTCGTCCCTGTATACTTACTTACTCTGTGCCTCCGACGTCCACTGACCAAGGCCCACATATAGTCCGTTCACGGTTACTTCCAAGCAAATAATTTAAGTTTCTCAATAATTATATTTCTAGTAAATAATTAATTTTATAAACTGTACTATGCATTGATTCCACGGTTGAGATAACGTTATCCTATATACGGATAGGAAATTCCCGCTCTTTGCGCTCTAGCTCGAGAACGGTTAATTATATAAAATATCACCTAAGAACAAATTTGCAGAAAATTTTATACTCTACAAGTTTTGTAGAAACATCAAAAATCATTTGAAGCATAGAAAACAAGATATTTACAAAAACCCGATTTTCGTGACCTTTGACCTTGAACATCTTGACTAGTGGACACGAGATTCTATGAGACTTTTGAGCCAACTTTTAGAATGTCAAAACAAAGGTTTGTGCAAAATTTTCAGCTTTCTAACTTTCATTCCGAGGTTGAATCCCTATTTGACTGGACTACATAAAAAAAAAAAAAAAGTAAAGCTGTATAACTTGAAATAATTATCTACATCTATTGTCCAGTATTTGAAATGTATGTATTTCGAATCCGATTTAATCAGTATTCACTTTAAATGAAGTTGCTAAGGCGCTACGCAAATGAAATAGATTCGAATCTCTGTCGGCCTTCTAACTTTTTTTTAATGTTAAACGAAACTTGTTAATGTAAGAGCAGCCTAACAAGTATTTAGTTGCACCAACCAAATCTTGGTTTGGGGGCAACCAAATAGGAACAACAAAATAATTTGGTTCCACCAACAAAATATTTCAATGTCCCTATATAAACAATTAATTTGATTCCCAAAATAAATTTTTTTTTGATTAAACAAAACTAGGAGCACCTGTCGCCCGCTTTTTTCTCGCGAAAAAAATTTCAGAACAAGTTGTGTTTCAAAACACTTTAATTCAGAAGCACTTTGATGGTTGGATCATTTACTTTGTTTACGCGTCTTTCCTATCTACCCGCGAATCACAGACGGTGAGAATCGGAAAAACTTAATTATGATTGGCTCACCAATTTAACAGACTCTATTCGCGCAAAAACAAGCGGCCAATAGCCAAATGAATAATACAAGATGTTCAAGGTAAAATGAACACTTCTGAAAGCCCTGCTTAAGATCTACTTGTATTCACTTTCTGTATTCTTTCGCCTTACGTAAAATTAACATTGCCATGGGTCTCATCACTTTATTAATGCGTCGGTCAGGTGAAACTGTGGAATTATTATAAACGTAAATATTTTACCAAGTATAGTCATTTCTACACTTCGATGAATTAAAAAGAAAAAAAAACAGAATGTGAGAAATACAATTAAATTTGCCGCTAATGGTTACCTAACAATTTTTATTCGACGTTTTAATATGGAACTACTTTCCATCCATCGTTACCAACTTTACTGGACACATGTCACTCAGTGCGCCCGGTAAAATATATGCTGGTAGGAGCAGTGCCTTTTTTCTGAGGTTGATTTCAAAAGTGCTCACTTTATCGTGAACAGCCTTTAAAAGTTACAAGTGTGCACACAGGATATTGATGTGTACCTCCGCGTGAATATTTTCGTGAAGAATTGGGTTTGGCTGTGTTAGGGACACGGCCGTTTGTTTTGCGTAAAATATGTCTACTTTTATGTTTTTTTATACGTTCCCGGCACCGCTTCACTCGATCATATGGGTATCACAGGACTGCTTTTGAGATGCTCTTTCCAACCGTATACGATTTCTGTATTTCGACTTGGCTTTTTGGCGAGTATAGGCATTTTTACATTGCACGCGTACAATTTCACCATAACCACGCCACACAAATGTTATTATACGCGCTATCGATATATCTTGACGAGAGCTGTCGATTGACGCTTAAACGAGCGTCGTAGCTTCAGCTGGTCAAAAGTTATACAACGCGGAATTTATGAAACGCGGCGAAACGAACTCAAAATTGCACCCTCCCTCCCCCCCCCCCCCCCTTCGCACACACACACCCCGCCCTGCGCGATGCTCCGCAGTCCAAACTCAACGTAACGTATTCTTCTTTTATCCTTTGGCAATCGAGTTGTGTAATTTAATTCTGAATGTAGGTGATAGATTCTGTGTTGCAATGCCAAACTGTACCCCCGATTTTGTTATCATCGGATTTTCTGGATTGTCCCCAGCTAAGATTGCATATCTGAACACGTATTCACGTCAAAACAGATGCCCCTAAACATAACGCTTTTCCTCAGTGTGGTTATGGTACCTTTTGGTATGGGGAAAAAAAAAGGGGGGGGGGGGGCTCAAAGTGGACCAAGGTCAGCCCATGCTCCTCGTTCCTCGCCTATAGAGTGAACTAACGCCCGAAACCTACTCCAGTTTCAATAAGCTACTGTAGACATGCTCAGGCGTGTGCATGCCTGGGAGTCAGCAATACAACTTCGCTACCAGCTGTCGCAGCGGGAGCCATATGCAACAACCTCGAAAACCTATAATTAACACAGCGATCCAGGCGCCACAACTCTTTGGCCCGTACGATATATTCACGATACACTCCCTCTTTTTTTCGGGATCGCAGTGTTTGCTATCGTACCTAAACCACAGAGAAGCGAAATTGCGTGGCGATTCTTTGCATGTATACGCTGTTCACGGTAAAATGAGCACTTTCGAAATCCGTGCTTAATATCTGCTTGTATGCACGTTGTGTATTCTTCCAGTTTATGTAAAATTAACATTGCCACGGATCTCATCACACTTTGTTCATGCGTCGGACAAGTGGAACTGTGAAATCATTAGAAAAGAAAATATTCGACAAATATGCTCATCTTTACACTTCGACGAATTAAAAAAAAAAAAAAAAAAAAAAAAAAAAAAAAAAAAAAAAAAAAAAAAAAAACCGGAAAGCGAAAGAAATAATTTCAGGTATCACAGATTGTTACATAACACTTTTTGTCCGACGTTAAAGTATGGAACTACTTCCCATCCATGGTTACCAGTTTTACTTGCCGCATGCCACTCAGTGCGCCCATTAAGTATACGCAGGTAGGAACAACGATTTTTCCTGAGGTTGATTTAAATATTGCTCACTTTATTGTGAACAGTCTTGAACTATTTTATAGTCGAATTTCGGACTGGATGGAACTCTGGTTGGAGTCAACACGTGGCGAACGCGGAGTGAACTCGTGCAGAAAGTAAGCGTTTAAGGTGAAGTTTCGAACGTGGATTGGAGTTTAAACAACTCTGAATACGACTGAAAGTCCATTGACGATTTGCGAAAATATGAGCATCGTTATTATTTTGTCTGGCAAACGGATGCAAATACTTATTCAGCTAATTCTCTTCTTCCTCGCTCTCTGACAACACGTTTCTCTGCTTCTTTTTCCTTGCTGCGCATTTTCAGTCAACTCAACCACGCGGGAAAAGGTTAATAAAGCGTCTTCAAAATAGCGTCTAATGGGCAATGTGAGGGGTAAACTTTCGATCCGGATTCAACAGCCCATTCCAGTCGTGCTTCAGTTCTGTTCGGGTTTGTTTAAGATGTTTCAGTCGCGATTCTTCAGTCTACTCCGAGTTCAATCCGGATTGAAAAGATACTTTAAACGTACTATTGGGATTGACAGGAAACTTCTAGTCACTCGTTAGCTCACGTGAAGATTTTGAAACGGGCCTTGGGCCTGATAGGTTTTTAAGTTACGTACTAGCCTCTATTGGTCGAGCTGTCTTTTAGCATTTTAGCATCCAGGAGCTGATTGGTGAACGACGCTCCGCAAAATTGTTGGATAGTAAGGCCACGCATTAATAAATGTCGTACTACTTACAAGCAATTCTTTGGAATCTAGTCACCAAATATTTTCTAGTAACCCTACAGCCGAGATATTGTATATTTACAACACATTATTTTAGAAATCTTACAAAACTGTAAATGTAGCTCAATATTTATAATAAACTTCAAGTCTTCAAAATTTTCTTGATAAAATTCAACATTAGTTTGCCATATTCTACACAAAGGTGTACATATTTGGCAGCCAGTTTCCAAATAATTCCTTGTACAAAAACATACTTTTTTACAGTGCATTTCGCTGGTGTCGGTGGTTGTAGTTCGCATTAGGCGTCGCCAATTCCCTTCTGTATTATTAACTAGTCTGTTCCCAGAGCAAGCATTACGTACTCCACGCCCTCCAACGTCCTTATTCGAGCGCGGAAAATCTCTTTTCCGTTTTAATGTATTTTCCAAAGGGAATGAATTGGATGAAATACATCCCTTTCTTTTGTCGGGGAAAAGAACCGTACCCCAAAATATTACATGGATTTTCCATATGTAATAATCCACAGACCTAAAATCTATAGGTGTTAACGAGAATCATTCTGCGTGTGCATCTAAACATATGTACGCAGCACGTGACTAAAAATCCGCGAGCTTGTTTCTTCAGGTTCCAAACAAACAAAAAGCTGAAAAGATGCAAGTTAAAAAAAAACCCATAAGAAAGACATGCACAGTTAAAATTGGAGATAAGTTACGATTTTTTGTAGTAAATAATTTTAACTTTAAAGCTGTAATCATTTTATTTTTAAAATTTTAAAATTCAAATTATTTCTATTGGTTACTGTAAAATTTATGTTTACAGTATACATTTAAACATTAAAATTACCCCTAATCCAACAATTCAATTAGTTCAACGTAAAAATAAACACAATTTTTTTAATTAAAATGATTTAGTTTTAAACAACATTTTTACTGTTAATATATTTTTTTGAAGTTAGAACGTTGAAGTTAATTTTTTACTATACAAAAAATTATGCTTTTCCCACCTATCTTATACGACTTTTGCGTATTCATTGATTGGGTGTGCGAGGTTGTACGGGCGGGCCTTGTGCCTGACTGGCTAGCTTGTTGGCTGGGCTGGCTACCGGCTGGCAAGGTAAGTCACCGGGCGCTGATTGGCGAACGGAGTTCTCACGTGTTGCTAGTCAGTAAGACTATTATAGGCTGTTCACGGTAAAGTGAGCACTTTTTAAGGCCCTTCAAAATTTCTTTCTTTCATATAATTTCCATGTTCCTGCTGCTTTTTAATACAACCATTGCAATGTGACCAATAAACACAGTGTATAAATTTCACCGCCCTAAAGTTTAATGCCAGAGGTTGCAATGATATATATTTATTAGTGGTTAATGCCTGTTGAGAGGGCCTAAAAAGTGCTCACTTTACCGTGAACAGTCTATAACTGGCTTGTGAGTCTGGAGTTCTCGCAATAAGCAGCTACTTCACCTCTGTATTCTTAAGGGGGAAGTATCCTAGCTATCTTGGATTTACATATATTCCTCATTAACTTAATTTCAGTCACACATGGGAAAATACAGGTGTAGTTGAAACCCTACAAGTTAAAAAAAAATTGTTAAGTAGTTGTCCATGTCATGTCTAGCTTTGATTTATATTTCTGGTCATACATTTTCATTACGAATATCCGAAATAAAATTCGAAGATGGAGTGGATACTACCCCCTTAAGTAAGTTGTCTGTGCCCATATGTTGGCAGGGTTGCCTAGCCTAGAATCTATTCTCGGTTTCTTCACACTTTTTGAATCAAACCTTTGAAAAATCTCACCATGTACGACGCGCTCGATTGTTTTCTAATTATGTTATGCGTCACAAGCGTTTTATCGTTGCGTTAATATTACAGTACCTCATTTTCGGTTAAGTTGAAATTTTATTTATATTTTAGCCACATATTTTAATAGTTCATTTATAATCAATACGAACTAAAACAGTGATAAAATAGGTGTGTTGGTAATGCCTAGTAAGAAATAGTTCTTATGCAAAATATCATTACACTGAGTGCGCAGGAATGTGGTGCGTTGTCCCACTGGTGTGAAATCATAGACTTGGTCAAGCTATGTCAGAGCGAGGCGGAGGGATATCCTGGAGGAGGAGTTTTTAGCAGGACTTCAGGAAAGTGCGAAGTAACCGCGAATGGACCACATCTCACGAATCCTACGACCAACTGTCTTCGGCATTCAACTCTCAACTGAGAATTTTGCGAACCGGGGATCTCTTACCTCATCCGACTGATGCTTTTTTTTTCTTCTCAATTATCCCTGAAAGTCTGTAACATCATCGCAGAAAAAAAAAATTGCATATACACACGTGACAAGACAGAAAAACCATCACAGACAACTTCGAAAACTTTTGATGTAACAAAATGGATTTGGCTGTGTTGGGGACACGGCCGTTTGTTTTGCGTGAATACGTCTACGTTGACGCGCTCGGACGCCTTGATGTTTATTTAAGTTCCCGGGACCGCTTCACTGTATCATATCGGATTTTATGGGTATCACTGGATTGCTTTTAAGATGCTCTTTCCAACCGTATACGGTTTCTGTATTTCGACTTGGCTTTTTAACGAATGTAGGCCGAAATTGTGTTAAGTTTTATTAATTTTTTACATTACACATATACAATTTCACCATAAATATGTCAGACAAATTTTTTTTTATACACGCAATCGATTGACCCTGAACAAGAGCTGTCGATTGGAACCTAAACGAGCGTCGTAGCTTCTCCTAGTCAAAAGTTATAGTACGCGGAAGTTATGAGACGCGACGAAACGAACTCAAAATTGCGTCTCCCCCCCCCCCCCCCCCATCTACCACACACGATGCTTCGCAGTCCTCACTCAACGTAATATATTCTTCGATCTTTTGGCAATCGAGTGGTGTAATTGAATTTTGAATGTAGACGATAGATTCGGAGTTGCAATGCCAAACTGATCCCCCGATTTTGTTATCATCGCATTTTCTGGATTGCCTCCCACTATGGTTGCAAGTTTAAAGACGTATTCAAGTTAAAAAAAAAACTCGTTGAGGGGGGAGGGGAGTATGGTTGGTAATTTATACGACAGAGGATTTGTGGTACACAAACTAAAACACGCTAAAGGTTTTTCATAAATTAAATTTAATGGCACCTGGAAAACCCTAGCATGTCTCGAGAGCTTCCGGAATCAAGGAAAAATAGGCAGTTGTCTCGAGAAGTGTTGACTGAAAATTTTGTCGATATTCAGAACTAAGGAATTCGTGAATTGCCAGATACTCGTATTTGCAAATGTCCAATACCGGACATAAATAAGAGACCTTCACGTTAGCTATATGTGCTGTTGTGGACGTCCAAGAATGCATGTGAGGCTTGAGTCAACTCTTTCAGTCACTGACACATTTACAACGTCAGTTGTTGCAGGTAACTAATTTTATGTCTGGAATTGTACTTGCACTACTATAGCGCTCACTTTGACCTCGGAAGCAATGAACAAAGCAAGTTTGCTCCATGTTATTGGCTGTGTAGCTGTTTATAAACGCAAGTAATTGCTTCAACACCAAATTCTTTCTTAATAATGAAAGGAAACTGACTTTACTGGACGGTGATTTCACTCAGTGTACAGTCATACCATAAACCCTCTTCCTGTGCAACATGACCCCTCTATGGGACACTGTCACTGAAAGGGTTATGTGTCCTGCGGAGAAATTGTCTAGCTACTACAGCTATATATTTTTTTTCACTGTACGATTTCTTCTAACTTCACGAAGATAACATTAACCTTTTTTAATCACTTACTACACGAAAACAACAATTGGAATATGTTCCCCTTTGTCGTATTTTTATTCAATAATCTCTAGTCAACCATAAAATGCGAACGTCGTATTATTACAAAATATCCTAATTATCTGAAGACTTTCATTATAAGTTTAGTCCGATCGCATGTAGAAAAGAAAAAAAAAATCCGTAAGTTTTATCCTGGTTAGTTTTGGTTTTTAGTGCAGTGACTGGTGATTAAAAAGTTGGTCGACATTTTCGCAATTCTCATGATGTGCCCCAAAGACATTTTCCACAAAACGCTACGAGTTGGGAGATAAAATCTGGCGTGGGGTACACCTGTTTCCCACGTCAACAAACTGCTGCATAACTATTGGACCTGGTTGTTTGTACTCTCTAGGTAAAGTTCTTAACCGTTTTGTTCTGCTTCCTTACTTTTACCCTAGAAACTTAGTAAACCGTGTACTCAGTAAACATTTTCTTTACTTGTTACACACAATATTTTTGGAAACTGGCAGCCAAATATTTTCTCGTAAATTTACATTTTAAATATTGTATATTTACAACACATAATTTTATAAAACATACCAAATGATTTATGTAGCGCAACTTTTTTAACAAACTAGAAGTGAACAACACTTGCTTGTTAAAATACAACATTAGTTCTACACATTCCGTAATAAGATTTGTGAAATTTATTTTGATTTGATTTGTAATTCTGCAAATAGTTTACAGATAATTCCTTGTACAAATAGAGAAATATTTGTACAGTGTACTAAATATCAATCATTCTAGTAGCTTCACTTCGTGCGGCCGTATGTAATGCAGAATGAGTTCGGTCTGTGTCGGCAGCCAACGAACAATGTCTTCTCCTCGAGTGTGATTGTATAGGGTCTCGAATCATTAGCAAATATGTATCTTTGCTGTCATCTTTGAATCGACAAATTATATAACAATGATTTGGGAAGAAAAATAATCGTGAATTTACATCTAAAACCGCACAAACATATATGTGGCTTGTTCGAAATTCAAACGTGCAGTTTCGCAGCCTGGAAGAAACGTGTTAGCCACCTCGGTTCGAGTTCAACTGCAAGCAGTTGGAGTATGAAACTCCTCAAATCCTTTGCAGGCAATGCGGAATACTTTGGCTTCCCAGACCAACGTTTATCTTTACTTTCGTTCCTGCATGTGGCCATTATATTCATTTATGTAGCCCGCAGTCCCTGAGAAGGTATGTAAATTCCAAGAAGTTGGATGACTTACAAATAAACTAGTTCAATCACTGTGTCCACGGTGGACATGTTACACTTGAAAGATATTCATGGCCAGCACTTTACACAGCGATAAATCGATACCCCGATGCCTTGAGAGTTTTTACGACGGGTAATTTCAGTCGTGAAAGTTGTCACGCCTTTTGCTTTTGTTTACGAATGGCTGACGATAACGTCTTTTGAGAACGCAGCACGTTGTGCATTGGTTGCAGAAAGTACGCTATACACAAATGCAGTGCAAATCAAAATAATGCATAGTTTCAACACTTTGGATTACAAACGAATGCGTGAATGAACGGGTTAATATGTGTTCGTAGTCTTAAAATATTACAAACAACACTTCCTATAAACGGCGGAAAAATGTATACTCGTTCTGAATTTTCCACACCACGTTTGTTCTTTAGCTAACCACAGAAGCTTATTCCACACACCCACCATACAAAAATACCAGAAATGCTGTGGAATTGCGTGATACAGAAATTAAATCCCTTTCCTTTCATATAATATTGCAGCTGTTTTATCTTGGTTTCACTTTTATTATTTTTCATTTTGATAATTACTTTTTGATTTCCGTTAGCCGTGCGGAACGCTGTAAACAAAAATAATATGTGAGGTAAAAAATGCATTAACACAAATTTCTCTTAAAAGTATTTAAATTCTTGACTTATTCTCTGCTGAGTAATATGTCATGTGAGAATTTTGAAATATGTTGTTTTGATTTTTCATGTGCACAGCGAAGCTGGAGAAATTGCTAGAAGTGTAAATCGTTTTCCGATAAAGAAAGGGAAGGTTATAATGTGACGATTCATATTCAGTGTGCAAGAAACCACGTTTACGCTGCATGCGATAAATCTGAAGCTTTTATTAAAAACATTCGTCAAGTAGGCAGTGCAGTGTCCAGGAGCGGGAACAAATTGTTAACTCGTGTTAAGAAGAGCAAAACTGCAGACAGAAGAATTCATTTCGATTAATTTGATGCCTTAGTGGTGCGAAAATTGTGAAAGAGTTCTAAATTATTTAGATAAACAATGCCAACAATAAAAAAATAAACTTGCAGGAAGTGTTGGCTAAATTAATTAATTTCAGAGGTAGTGGGGGAACTTGGCGAAAATTGAAAAGAGCAATGGGGTTCAAGTTACAAAATGTTAAAATAAGCGTTTATGCTTAAGGCCATGATCTCCCATTTCTACAGCTTTTGTGGGAATTAATGTTTTGAATCCAAACGGGAGCCGATATTGTAAAATCCACCTCACAATTTTGTTACAAATTGTTTTTATTACGCAGAATAATTTTTTCAACACAAAAAGGTATGATTTTATCCAATTAATTAGCTAACGAAAATTTTGTTTATTTAATAACTAGTTTAAATTATACAACTTTTCGTGTTGGAAAAATTAGACAACACAATAAAAACAATTTGTAACAAAATTGTAAGAAGATTTTACAATATCGGCTCCCGTTTGGGTTTAAAAATTAATCCTCGCAAAGGGTGTAGAAATGGGAGATCGTGGCCTCAATGGAAAGAAACGACTTACGACCTCAAGAAATAAAATGGTTCCTGTAAGTAATATTCAGAAATAATGTACACACTGTTATTTTGTCTAAACGTAAACAACGCAAATTTCCCGGCTGGCACTGACGGTCTCTTGCATTTTGAACGAAGTGTACGGCAAGGGCCTTCCCGTGTATATAGTGATACGCATCCCACGCATTCACGAGGCGACTTTGCAACACGAGGTCTCCGGCCACTTCCACCTGAAGCTACACTAGACTTTGTCGCACTTTCGTCTGCAGTTAAGCCTGATATATGATGTTCATGGTAAAGTGAGCAATTTTAAGGCCCTCGTTACTTTTTTTTTCAGCCATTTTTATTAACCTTCAACTACTTTTTAAAATAAATATTGCCTAATGTGTAATACACACAGAGTATATTTCACCTAACTCAGAAGTTTACGTCTAAGGCTAAAATAAAATGTGTTTATTGACTATTATTCCAAATGAGAGGGCTTTCAAAAGTGCTAACTTTACCGTCAATAGACTATACAGGCGAGCATCCTTTGTGAACAAGAAGCTGAAAATCCTCTTGTATCCAAGTCCCATGTAATACATACTGTAGCACTTGAATGTTGCAGCATGCCAGCCACTCATTTCCTACACAACATACCAAGATTTTACGAACCTAACAAATCACTAACACAGAAATTAAATCTGTTTTCTACTCTCAAATTAACACTGTCAGCGGAAATACATGAACGGGAACTACATAAATGTATAACTCAAATGAAAACAAACGACACGAATAATAAGGTGAACGAAAGATAGGACCGTCTCTAAACGATTCTTGCTAGTATGCAAGACCTTGCATGCACGCCAGTCGCATACAGGTTAGCCAGTCACACGATGCAAGTTGACTTGTACAAGAACGTGAACCGTGTGTAACAGACATTATAAGAATGTGATCTAGACTAGTGAGATGGTTTGCGAATCATTTACCCACATGATCTTCTCAGTGTGAAGTACATATAAGAATTATCTACAAGTGCGTAATGTGCATAACAGTGTACACAGGGTCTGAATGGGTTAAGTGGATGGCCATTTCTATCACTTTTCGCCCTTTAGATGCCAGCCAGCGGCATCGTCCGGCACGATTCCCACACGCGAAAATCCGGGGGGCGACCCCACTGGGAATCGAACCCGGTTCGCCTATGTGGGAGGCGAGCAGTCTAGCCACTACACCACTGCGGTCCCTATACACAAAATCGAAGTGATACGGAGTTGCCTTCTATGTGCTCGTAGCCATATCCTGATTGGCTACGCCAGGCTTTGGAAATGTGCCTTGTGTCTCATTGGCCACGGAGTGCTTCAAGAGACGTCGTATAGGTAGGGACACCTGTTTTTCGCGAAAAGATCAACGCAAAGGCTAAACTCCACTGTCGTATGGCATATGTTCAATCTTCATTTGGTTATTGACAACGTGTCTTTGCCGGAGACAGTTCCTTACCTGATTGCGTCAATAAGAATCAGGTAACTCCAACATTGAGTGTTCGTGATTCGCTGGCAGGCATGACAGTTAAACACAGCCAATTATAGAAGTAAATCTGAGCTCTAGTGTTTTTGAGTACAAGTTGTCTTGAAATCGTTACGCGAAAAACAGGTGGCCCTATGTATAGGTAGAGACCTGAGAAATTCGCGAGTTCATTGACCTGTAGGCTAGACTTCACAGTCTTATATTCTCTCATACAGATATCAACTGTTTATTGGTTGATTGTTGTGGTAGTAAAAGGCTGTGGTTGGCGCACAATTTATTGCATGTTTTTCTCCAGGAGGTGTCAAACAACACGTCGACCAATTACAAAAGTAACATTAACGTACAAGTGTGTGAATTCTAACTTGTCTAGAAACCCGCGAGATTCTCGGGTCTCGACGTATAGGCTATGGTCACCAAGAACTAATTGGTGAATGGCGATCAGACATGTTATTGGTCAATAACGCTATTTTGCTGGCGTGTGGGGCTGCAGTTCGTGGAATTGTTGCTTATTTCGCCTTTGTATACTTAGGTAATTTGTTCTACCACATAACTATAACCTTGAGTTCATCGATCATTTTGAACGTAGCGTTTAAAGCTCTGCCTTGATGGAAGGGGTTTCTAAAACACTGCGTGTCCGGAAACGGCCGTATAGAATGCCAGGACGTGAAAACGACAACTATTCGAAGGCCATTTATTGCGGTTAAATATGTGCCACGTGTTGCGTTACGCCCGAATCGGCGTTTAAAGTTGAGCGTCCGGCAACATCGCATCGGAAGCGTTGTGCGTGTGAACTGGTGTACAGAAGAACGGACGAAACATATATAGCAACAGATCCGCAATAAAATTAATGTTAAAACAGTTTGGGGGGATTTGAACTGTAAATCTCATGAGCTCGTGAGCCAGACGAAATCGTACACCACACTTCACAGCTGAGCCGTTACAGCAGCAAACCAACTTATGTCCTCGTACGCCAACAGCGTAACACGCCACGGACGCCAGATGCTCTACTTTAAATGCCAATTCGTGAATAACGTAGCACGTGGCACAACTTTCACCGCGATGTATAGCCTTAAAATACTTGTCGATTTCACGTCCTGGTATCCTCATATGGCCCTTTCTGGACATCAGATATAACAATCATCTAATACGTCGAAAATTGTCGTTGAGCTTGTAGCTTGATAGGTTTATGAAATTACAGTTGTAAAGTAAATGCATTTAGACATTACATAATCTTAATTTACTGTACAACCATTTATAGTTTTAATTTTGTAATATATTAAATGCGACCGATGTGTCATAGCTTGGAACTGGATTAACTGCTTTTACGTAATTTAATACCCAGTGTTTTTAAGTTAGGTTAAAGTGATTCGCTGGAATTCTAAAATACGCACTATTCTTTGATTTGTGTAATTAAATCGTCAATAGCATTTGACTCCCCCATATGACCCTCAGCCAATCGCAACGAGCACTGCTCGCCTGACCGAAAGAGAGAGGGGAATTGATTTCTTGGCATAGTGGGGGTGACTAGCCGTTCCATGAGCACCCCGAAAAATACCAGCGACCTTCACGAATTCCAGTTTCCATTCTCCACTAACCCTAGGATTCTCTGTTCACGTCAAACAAGATGTTTTACCGTACAGCAAGAACCTAAGAGAGAACTAGGAAACTATAACTGAAGTTGGCTAGATGTTTTGATTTCTAATTATTTTAACCCGTTCGGGTACGCATTAATTGACGAGTTTGATTGCTGCATTCGCGTTTTTTTTGGGAGGTGCTGTACATATTTTCGGTCATTTTCTCTCGCATTATAAACAACGTTCTGCATGCTCGATGGAATTGGCATGTACCATTAATATCGAATAGGTGTAGAAAATTCCCCAGATCAGATAAAGCCACAGCGAAAGCTCTCAAAGTATTAGACACTGACGCCTTGCTGTGTATAGTGCTGGTCATAACTTTCATTAATTTGAAACGTGCCCGCGGTTGTGGACACAGTGGCTGAACGAGTTAAAGAGTGGGATGGACCCGCGCGTCCGAGGTCAAGAAACGAGGGAGCGATGCGGGCGACACTAACCCGCACGCCTAGCGCCTCATCGCCCCTACGCGCAAGGCGTGCAGTGTTTCCGTCGTAACGCTGTACTGTGCAAGTTAGATCTGTAACATAGGGGTTTTATTACACGCGATGAAAGCCCACAGATTAAACTACACCTGTATGTTTGTACTTTTCTCTTGCCTCTTAAGGAAACTGTATAGACAAGCTTTATAAAGGCGATATTTGACCATTTCCACGAACTTTTTTCTCCAAGAACACACTTAATATGACAAAAGTAAAAAAAAATAGTGGCATAGATAATTGTTTTTATTTTTTCTGACAAAGTCGTATTTGCAGAACATTTATTTACCGAGATATGCGTATTCGCTCAAACAACTATCCCAACAAAAAACACGCGGGTCCATCCCACTCTTAAGGCAGAGAGACGAGTTCGGAAGAATAGTCAACAGGTTAACTTCCCTATGTTTATTAGTTCGTTATTTTTTTTTTTTTCACAGTTGTTGCTAACTTCCCGATCTTTCCAAAAATTACAAATTACCATAAAATGCTAAGTATAGACATTGAGTTTTACAGCGTTCAGGGGGACATAAAATTTTAATCCTCTGGGGAAAAAAAAAAAAAAAAAAAAAAAGGGTGGGGGGCATATGAGATAAACCGAAGCGAAGAGAAAAACTAAAACGCTTCGAGGAAAATAATCGCTAAAGTTTGAATTCCTTTTATTTTCGATGCTGGCGGCGTCAAGGAGTTCTGCCAGGTGTCCCGCTTTCCGAAAACAGTCGCCGTTTTCGCGAGTGTCTTGAGGCTGTGCTGTCCAAGTTTTTAGCACGCCGGCAACTTGCGGGAACCTCCAATCTGTGATCGTAGTTGTGTCTTCGAGAAATGGCGACTGGATGCTCGCTCCGACAGATTAATTGAATTTGATTTGTTCTGCAGTTGAAGCAGAAATGATAAACGAGCTATTCCAGCTGGAGCTTCATCGCCTCCGCAGTTTCATTGCGCGCCCTAGAGAGGATGGATGTTTTTCATGCGACTTTCCGATTCTCTTGCACCTACAAATAATTCTCCCCATAACGCTCTGGGGAGTTGGCCACGAAAAATTGGATATCTTATATTTGCAACACACGCACTTGAACTTTTATACATTATCAGTAATTTCTCATTCCTTGCAAAAAAATTAATGAGCACATAAGCTAGTTTTTGCATAAATACATGTAAAAATACCAATTTTACTGTTTTATAAATGTAAAAATAATTAAGGCAAACATATGTACAGAAATTAGATAGCTGAATGAATTTTTGTAAATAACTTTTATTGCCTTCTTCGAAAATGGCAAAATTTTGACTTGAGAGTGGGATGGACATGCGCTTCCAAGGTCAAGATACGAGGGAGCGATACGGGCGACACTAACACGCACGCCTAGCGCCTCATCGTTCCTACGCACAAGGCGTGCAGTGTTTCCATCGTACCGCTGTACTGTGCAAATTAGACCTGTAACAGTGGGGTTTTATTAGACGCGATGAAAGACCATAGATTAATCTACGCCCTTATATTTGTACTTTTCTCTTACTGCTTAAGAAACACCGCATACACGAGCTTTAAAAATGCGATATTTGACCATTTTCACCAGTTTTTTTCTCCAAGAATACACTTAATATGACAAAAGTAAAAAAAAAAAAAAAAATACTGGCATAGGTAATTCTTTTTTATCTTTTATGACAAAAAGTCGTATTTGCAGAACATTTATTTACCGAGATACGTGTAATCGCGCAAACCACTATTTCGCAAAAAACGCGGGGTACATTCCGCTCTTAAAGGGGAATGATACATGAAAGCAGTATACTCTCGCCCTTACACACATCTGTTTCGAAGCAGGTTAGCTCGAAAAATGCCGGAGGAGGACGGAATCGTTCGGACACACCTTGGGTCGACATTTTAGCGTCTTGACTGCCAGACCACCTCGAAATTCAGGAAAGGAGAATGTTTAATGACGAATACGTATATATTACCTACTGTCTTGACTTTAAATATATATATATAATCGCCATTGCCCGATTAGGAGAATAAATACTCACATCGGCCGATGCACTCCCCAGATAATAAATCGTCACATAAAAAATAATACAAATATAGGGAAAAAAATTCAACATGAGGGCTGCTCAGCCAAGCAAAAATAATAACAGAAAGAAACGACTATATAAAAATAATATATCGTTGAAGAGACCAACGTTTAGTGAAACAGAGTATATGCGCATGCAACATGCTGCGTGTGCCCTATGCAATAAGAATATCAGAAATAAATGGCCATATTGAACAATTTATCATTAAAGATGCCAACCTATAGTGAAATGGAGTATACACAGGTAACACTGCGCCCTTACACCTGCGCTGGCATAGGGCGAAACAGAATATACACTACCTCGCAGCCATATGCGCGAAACGCCACAGCTCACTGAGACAATGTGAAATGTAGGACATGTGAAAGCAATAGACATGTGCACACCGCAACACAGAAAAAAAAATCGATGTCGCCCAACACAAGTCCCACACACTTGTGTGTGTGTGTGTATATATATATATATATATATTATATATATATATATATATAATTGTAATAACATAAGTAAATGATCGTATTAAAACATTAATTTTTGAATAAATATGTAAAAGAGTAATAACTGAAATGAAATACTGGGAACACTAACGAAACTAGTTATACAATAAACAGAAGGAAAGAATATAGGAACACTTACTAGTCGACGACAACGAGCGACATCGCAGGTATGGACGCTGCTGAGGAGTACTCCGACAGTCATCAGTCAGTCTGTCAGGCAGGCAGGCAGTCAGTTAGACAGTCAGCCAGCGTCGTCCTTACCGCCACCTCCAACGTCCTCGTTGTCCTTGGCATCATCATCACCGACATCATCATCATCATTAGCATTGTCTTTGTCGCCATCGTCGACACCGCCAGCAGGTGGATCGGCCCAGAGGACAGCCATACAGTGCACCAGGAGGGCAGGAATAGCATGTAGCAAAACAATACACTTCTCACGAGCCGCCTGAGCCCTCGCGCACCCAGCCTGATCCACGAGGAGCACTTCCTGTAGAGCAGATATTGCTAGATGAGTAGCGTGAAGCTCCATGCTATCCCACTCCTGAACTGTCTTGCCTGCTTGCTGTGCCTCGGTGTTACTGTCCAGCTTGGCCGCCATTGCCCAGACCACGTTGGCTGGAAAATCGCCGACGTAGTCGGCCACATCGTCGAAAGCATCAACGTTGTCGCCGGCAACCTCGTTATTGCCGAAGTCGGCGAGTTTCGCGAAGTCGCCATCGCCTTCCTCCTCTGGGACGAAGCAAGTGCAATCGGAGCTTCCAGAATCGATGCCACGATGGCGATGGGATGTGCCACGCCTCACCGTGGGGTAGGTGCATGTCGCGAACGATATCGCTACACACTCCTGCCACGACAGCTTCGAGAGAGGGCATTTGGCGCACCATCACTGTCCGATTCATACCCGTCGCGAGGTTGTGGAGGGGGCGCGAATAGCCCCTAGTCGGCAGCATGATGCTCACCAGTCGAGAGGCTTTTTTGATGCACCAGCTGCAACATCATCGAGAGCTTGGATGAGCTCGTCGTCATTGATGTGTTGGTCATATGCATGCGAATGTGAAATGGTTACTAGGCTCGGGGCGACAGGTACTGTCAGGCTTCCTTACCAGCCCCCAGACAAGAGTAAAACAACCCCAAACATGGCTGCAGCAGCTCACAATAAAAACAAATTAGTACCTATCTGGGGTTTCCTACCAGCCCCAGAAAAGAGCAAACCAAACAGACAATATTGGAATCCTGCAGGCCCATCCAAGAAAATAGAGTAAAGATGGCACTGAGTAAGTGGAGACCTAAGAAACTGTGTTAGTGAGAGGACCAACACTGCCAGATGATGGCAATGAATAATTTGGAGCCCTATGAAACCTCGACGGTGTAATAAAAGGGTCGTCGCCATCTGTGAAATGACCATCATCCAACCCAGAACCAATTAAGAACAGCAGATACTGTCGATTGGCGGCCACCGCCAACCTGCGATGTGTCGCCATGAATATTAAGGAGCAGCAACACAGCTAAAATTGATGCAGCCAGAAATAATATCCCTGTGGGAATGGGCGACAACCGACCCAGAGAGGTAATTAATAAAATACTAATGCCGCTGGCAGACATCCATCCACACACATGCAGGATGACTGCTGGCTCTAGCCATCATGAATTTTAAGTAATATGCACCACTGTCTGCTGGCTGGTACCCCTCCTCATGAATACAAAGAAACATACCCATGAGAGCAGATAGTGCACCCAGCTGGTCTCCAAGATAATTAACATTGAATAATAAGCAGTGCCTGTAAGAACAGATGTTACACCCAGCCGGTCTTCAAGAACATTACACAGTCTTACAAGTCAGGAGTACAGCCCAATCTGAAATTCCCCGAGAGGTCATTAACAACTGTGGTCCAGTGTGAGAGCAGAGGAGGTGCAGGTGGTTGTTCCAGCTGTGGCCGTCAGACCTTCAGGAATGTTAACAAGCATGCAAACTGAAAGAAGTTGCTCCCATCCCCAAAAAATCTCTGTGAGAGCACACTACCTATATGCCCTGCCTGCAGACACAGCCACTCCTTGGTGGAAATAATCACAGGTGCGAGGCCATTATTAACATCCATCCATGCCCACCCCCAGTCCTTTGCACTACTGGCCTGAAAATAAATAAACTCAGGCACGATCATAAACACAGTGGGAGCAAGGGTCATTGGGACGAAGAGATAATGAGAGAGAATACAGAGTATGAATAAATTACACAACACAAGTACATATAGTGGAAGAACAAATTAATTTATACTTTTAAAAATACATTTGTAGGTGACACATACAGGTACAATCACACCTCTAGTAATGCAGTATTCAATTACTCATCAGTTAGCACAGAGCATTGTATCCCACTGTTGTGAATTGTATCGAAACCAAACCATATTGCAAAAGCCTATTACCTGGTCGATAAAGAACGTTTTCAACAAAATAAATGTCTGGGAATTTTGTAAGTAGTATCTCCCGATCATAAAACGGAACTTGGAGTACAGTTCCATCCATACCCATGAGATATGGATGGATATTTTGTGCACATCATCATTCAGTGTACGAATTTGAGCATCCATCTTAGCAAACATCACACCGACAGCACCGAGTTTCGATTCCATGTTGCCCACAGCCTCTAGCTTCTTCCTTAAAGCAGTCAGCTTGACAGCACCCTTGCTCGCCACATTAAGGTGCTCATCTAGTTTAGTAGTCAGGTCGGTAAGAACCCTGTTGACAACTCGCACTCCTCTAGCATTAAGCTTCGTCTCCACAGCTGTGAACTTGCACCCTAAAGCAGACAGTTTGTGCACATCATCAGCCAATGTACGAATCTGAGCATCCATTTTAGCAGATATCTCGTTCGTGTTGCCGAATAACGGGCCTTCCACGCCAGATGCAAAGGTGATTGTCTGAAATAATATACTGCCTCCCCAGTTGCATACCAACACAGGCACATCCGAGAAATTGCTCTTTCCCTCAACGAAAGTGGACGAGTGGTACACCTGATTCGAAATGCTTGTAACACGGTAACGGTATGTTTCCGGACATGGGTTCCTATTCAAAAGATCGTCTACTCAGTCTCCTCTACAATTATACGAGTTTATTGTCATCATTAGCTTCAAACTTTGACGTGCAAGTCCAGGTCAGAGCCGCCATCGTATCTCTAGTTTTAATAGAACAAGACGTACGTGGCTGCAGTAAATGAAAGTTGACACTACTGCAGTTTCACTGTGCCTTAGGTCTATAGTTGAACTCTTAACAGCCTAGTAAACTTTGCACTTACCTAAAATTTAAGGAATCCCACTTTTTGACACATTATTTTACTTATTATATTTTTCCCAACAAGAGCTGTTCATCAAATTGTCTTGCTATACATAAATACACTAAAAGAATAAAAATAAAATTTAGAAAAGAAGTATCTCGCAAACAGTAGAGCAAAATATGTTCGCATACATTAAGAAAAATTCTCCTTACACACTTTAATTTTGTAAATTTATCACTTCGAGAATGACTGTAATTTGAATTACCACGACAGTTCATATGAAATCGTAGCAAGCGATACCTTTTCTCGCTGTATTTTTTTCTGTATCACATCACGATACGAAGTTTGCTCTAAACCGACTACCTCTCGCAATCTTGAATTTTCCTCGCTTCGCTGGAAAGATTATACTTCTTTACTTTCGTGTTAATTGGCAGGAATATTCAAACGCCAGACTTGGCGAAAATTACAGGGTACAATTATCAAACTTCCTCGGTTCTTCCCGTTGCTGATCTCGACTCCTTAATTGGCTTCGGATGTGGTTGGCTCGGAGCGCAGACGTACGCAAAATATTTTTAAGCTAGAGTGTGTATTTTGCGGAAGAACACGTTGCAAAATATATCCGCTAAACTGCAGTCGCTAAACGATATGTAGCACCCCAGAGTTACAGTGATCATAAATATCCTTTATTGTAAGAATACGCAGTCTTTAGCTACAGAGTTTCCTTTTTATAACAGGTAGATGTCGTCCATTCATAGAGACCTGAAAAATTCGCGAATTCAATGACCTGCAGTCTAGACTCTACAGTATAATGTACAAAGATGCCGATATCAACTGCGTATTGGGTGTCTGCTGTCACAGTAGAAAGGGACGATTGGGTTATCGTCCCGTAGGAGGTGGGGTAGTGAAATTTCGCTAAAAAATTTCAAGACAAGTTACATTAAATACGGTAAGGTCGGTTGCGTATCTTGATTGGCTGAATTACTTTTTGACACGTGTTAGCTGTCTGCACACGAATCACGTAGGAGCCGTGCCGATGTACCCGAATTCTGAATGGCCAGGTAAAATATGAACATGCCTTCTCAAGCAGACAGCAACCAATGGCAACAGACAAACGGCTGTTGGATGCGTATAGTATTGAAGTCTACCGTGTACTCATATTTTTTTTCGCGAAAAATCACTAGCTCTACCTAGGAGTATTCAAACACCGAGTAGACCAATGGATAAAGTTATAGGTAGAGCCACGAATAGTTCGCGAATTCATTTGGAGGCGAGCTAGACTCCAAACACTTGTTCTTTTCTCCTACTGTTGTGATTGGACGACAGTGGTTTAGACACGCCCCGTTCAACTTTGAGCCAGTAATAAGCAGGAAGGAGTAGTGTGAGTGAGTGTTTAACAGCCCTGTACAGAGGCATCGCTCGATCACAGCAACCAATAAGTAGGGATAGGAAAAATTCGCGAGTTCAATGACCTGCAGACTAGACTCCACAGTCATATGTATCCTCGAGCCTCAGATGTTTGTTCATTGGTTGCAGCCCCAGAGAGTAGCCTGTGTTACTTCACACCTGGCAATATGTCACTCGCTACTTGTTTCCTTGCAAGACCTGCTATTGGCTCAGAGTCGTCCAGGACGTGTCTAATAAAATTTGATCCAATTGCAAAGTCAACCTCAGTGTAGGCGTGTTTGGAGTATGTCTTGTCCTGAAATGAACTCTTGAAATGTTCCTATCCCTACCAATAAGCAAACGATGTCTCGAGTGAATACAGGGATGTCCAGCCTAGCTTGCTGCCAACTCAATCCGCGAAATACTCGTGGCTGTAGTAAAGGCTTATAACACACGTGTTTTGATTTGTAGCTTGTCCCAAAATGAATCCGCGAATTCTTCAGGTCTCTATCCGTTCACGTTTACTCCCAACTTTTCTGAAGCCCTGCTAAAGTTCTGCGTTCAGGATACTCTTCCGCCTCATGCAAACAAAACTTAACCGAGTATAGAGAATCACACCGAACAGACAACGCAACGTATTCGTGCGTACTGAGTGTAATGACATTTTGCATGAGGACATTTTATTACTAGACATTACCAACACACTTATTTTCTCACTTTTTGATTTTATATTGTTTATAAATTAAATATTATAATTATTAGATAAAATATAAATTTAATTCAAATTTAATTAAAATAATGGTACTTTAAGGTAAACATAAAAATTAAACACTTCGGAAACAACCAAACACGTCGTATATGGTGTGCTTTTTTTACAGGTTTGATTCAAAAAGCGTGAAGAAACCGCGACTATACTATAAATAGACCCCCCGAGAATTTCGCGGGTTCATTTCTAGACAAGTTGGAGTTCACACACTTGTACGTTCATGTTACTTTTGTAATTGGTCGACGTGTTGTTTGCCACCTCCTAGAGATAAATGAGCCAATAACAAAAATGCAGTCAATTGTGCGTCAACCACCGCCTTTTACTACCACAACAATCAACCAATAAACAGTTGATATCTGTATGAGAGAATATAAGACTGTGAAGTCTAGCCTACAGGTAATTAAACTCGCAAATTTCTCAGGTCTCTAGCTATAGGCGATTCACGGTAAAGTTAGCACTTTTGAAAGCACTTATAGTTTGAATATCAGTCAATAAGTATATATTATTACAGCCTTATCGTTAACTTCCGAGTGCGGTGGATTATATACACTATGCTTATTACTTAGAGAGCAATATTTATTTTAAAAGGCAATTAAATGATTTAAAACAGACTCAAAAGTGCTCACTTTATCATGAACAGCCTATAGCTGGGCTGCCATCTGGCAAGTAGTTGACGAGGCGCTGATTGGCGAACGGTGTCCGAACGTGTAGCTGGCCAGTGACGCCATTCTAGAGGTGTGCACGACTGTTTCACCTCTGTACTCTTACTTACTCTGTGATACATCGAAGGGCAGAGGAAAGAAGACGCGTCACGGCTGATGAAGCGCGTCATTGAGGAACACCAGCTCCATTATCACCTGTACAGATTGTCTGTAGCTATCATCGATACTTTCGCACCTCCTCGCATCATGGTTCTGACTTCGGTCGATGAGGAGCAGTGTTGCCACCTTTTTGCAGAGAAAGTCTCCAGTCTCTTAGCTTCATAACTTCTTGATTCGCTATATGCATGTGTTGTCTTTTGTTTCATTTATTAATTTATTTTCATTCTTTTGGTGATTGATTGTAAAACAAGATGACTATGTTTTTTCTTCGCCATAAGACGTTAATAAATAAATTAATCAATCAACTAACATACAAAAATCACCATGAAAGCAACACATTGTAATCCTAGTCTTTCAATTTTTAAATTTTGACAGAATATTTAACATATTTTATTATGTAGCTTAAAAGTTATTTACTATTGCAATTTACAGTTCCTTAATGATATCCTGCCAGAAATTGTATACAGTTAAAAATCAAAAGAAAAAATTCCATCGAATATAGGGCCTACTTTAATAATAATGTGTTCGTTAGACATGCGTAAAAATGCGCAATACTCTCAATCTGCATGTATAAATGGATTCTTCAAGAATTTTACCACTGTAAAGGTTCTTAAAACTTCTTTTAAGGCGAGGCTAAAGTGTATAGTTACTCCCGCAAATAAAAGCCCACACGACTACCATTAAAGAAATAATCATATGTAAAAATGCACGTAATGTGTATCTCGAGATACTCCCATGCTTGCTCCAAAAGTACAATGATATTTTCTGGAGAAACAATTTTCGCTGTTCAGTTTCTTAATCACTAGAACACGAGATTGTTAACTACATTCACCCTATTTACGTGTTGACTACTTCCTGGAATGCTAGGGGATCACACTAACTACAACTTAAACCTCGGATTAAATGCGACATGTTCAGACATGCAGACTAACTAGTCGCCACATTTTAGCATTCTTGAAAGTAAATATTTGTTAAATGGCGCGTGAAAACCAGACGCAAGTAAATACTCGCTTTGAGCAAGTAAACGCTTATGAGTGATGACTCACATCGCTCGCAAGTATATGCATATAGTCAATTCACGGTTACTTGCAACTTTCCTGAAGCCCTGCTGAAGTTCTGCTTTCAGAGGGACAACGCGCCGCATTCGTGCGCACCCTGTGTAATACGGTTTTGCAAAAGAACTGTTTCTTACCAGGTATTACCAAAACACGCATTTTTTCTCTGTTTTTATCCACACTAATTACAAATGAAATATTTTTATTCATCCACAAAATATAAGTAAACGTTAAATTTAAGCAAAAATAATATACTTTTCAGTTAATAGGAGTATAATATGCCTGGAATACACGGAACATTTTGGAAACAAGCGCACACGTATATAGCGGTTGATTTTCCAAAGGTTTGATTCAAGATGTGTGAAGAATACACTAATGGACTACAGTAAATCATTATAGGCTGTTTACGGTAAAATGATCACTTTTGAAAGTCCGGCTTAAGATCTACTTGTATACACGTTGTGTATTCCTCCGCCTAATGTAAAATTTACATTGCCATGAGCCTCATCATTTTATTCTTGCGTTGATCAAATAAAACTGTGAAATTATTAAGAAAGTAAATTCTTTACAAATCTGCTCTTTTTTATACTTCATTGCATTAAAAAAAAACAGAAAGTGAAATAATTAATTTTAATTCATCACAAATGGTTACCTAACACTTTTTATCCGACGATAAGATAGGGAACTACTTTCCATCCATCGTTACCATTTTTACTGGGCGGATGTCCCTCAGTGCGCCTATTAAATATTATACATGCAGGGACAGTGACTTTTTCCTAAGGTTCATTTCTAAAGTGCTAACTTTATCGTGAACAGTCTATACTCTGTTCTATTCAACTCACCAAGTAGGACGGATGTAAGTGGGATTGCAGAGACCAAGGTAACAGATGGTCAAGCAGTCGGAAATGCAGGCGACGAACTTCTTGTTTGTCTTGGCTGTCGTTTATCCTTACCGCACTCAAAGAGTGGCACAGAGTAGTTGCGTGTACAGAGGTGAAACAGCCGCATACGCCAGCAATATGGCGTCACTGACCACAAACACGTCGGAATGCCTTTCGCCTATCAGCGTCTGGTAACTTGCTTGCCAGGCGTCAGCATAACCAGTAGGGGAGCACTTCGCAGCACGCGGCAGCCAATCAGGAACAAGGGCCGTTCGCAGAGCCCTCGCACAACCAACCGGAGGACGTGAATGTCGACATCAAAGGAACAGCTACGCAATTTCGTCTCTTGTATTTGTATACTCTGCGACAGCGGATTAGCCTATACCACCAACTTCAGCCAAATGGCGTCACTGATCAGCTCCATGTCGGAACGCTTTTAACCATTCAACGTCGGCTGCGCAGCCAATAGGTAGAACCACAAGTATTTCGCAGACTGAGTTGGCGGCAAGCTAGGCTGGACAGCCCTCTATACACTCGAGACACTATCGTTTGCTTATTGTTTGCTGTGATGAAGTGAGGCTTCTATACAACACTCAACGACACTACTGATTCCTGCTTACTGCTGGCACGCAGTTGAACGGAGTATGCCTAAACAACTCGTGGCTCTACCAATAGGGAATCTTTCGTTTCACACACCAACCAGTCAGGGGCCGCGGCGATGCAGTGGTCTGTTTACTCGCTTCCCACCTAGGCGAACCGGGTTCGAGTCCCGAATTTTTTGCACGTGGGAATCGCGCTGGACGATGCCGCTGGTCGGCGGGTTTTCTCGGGTATCTCCCGTTTCCCCCCACCCTTGCATTCCATAGCTGCTCCATGCTCACCTCTCTTCAATTTACATCAATCGGCTCTCAAGTCCCCGATGTTAAGAGCCTCTCAAATATCTGTACTCCACTAACATGTCAGCCCGTTTCCAGAGTTTCGTGCAGCCAATCAGAGAAAGGGTACGCCGACATCAAAGGACCCACCACGGCATGTCGTCTGTCTGTATTTATCTACTACGTGAGCTCGCCGTGCAATAGCGAGTTTCAGAAGTATGCGTGGAGTGAGTGTATGGCTTGTGACGTCGCACATGTAGAGGAAACAGGACTCATTGTTTTCATTCGTCCACTGTCCTTGTCGAACAGAGCTGCACATTTCAGCACGAGGACTGCCATTTAGGCAGATCTGCTGTTAGATACAGGTTTTTTTTCATTTAAAATATTCCTGTTTTTGGTTCTGAAATGAACTCTTTAATTCCCATATTAATTTATAATTTCTTGTGTCTACAAATTATATTTTTGATGAGTGTACTGAGAGAAAATCGAACAAAAATTTGTTTGCATAGGGCCAAATATATATCTAGTTGCCCTAACAAAATATATTGTTGAGCAAACAAAAATTGAAACGCAGCAAAATTAATTTTGTTCGTCAAACAAAATATATGTTTCAATAAACAACATCTCTGTGTTGGGCCAAAAAAAAAAAAATTAGACTGCAAACTAAATAATTTGTTGAATCAACTGTATATATTAGTTTGGCCACTCATTTGACTGCCTTCGTTCGAAAATACAGCTCGAGAGTTTGTTACTGCATATATTGATGCTTAACGATCGTATAAACGCATTAATTAAACAACGCAAGAAGAAACTGACAAGTAAAGCTTTAAAACTTTAAATATTTGTTTGCACACGTAGACCAATATTTAAAGTATATCTATTTAAAAGGTTTCCGGCGTTGCCAGTTGTCACATTAGCTGAGATCACTAAGGTGTAGCGCCCAAGAGCAGTTGATCTCGGTTCGAAATCTTTTTATATCAGCCCAAACTGTTTAACGCACGTGTAGCCAAACAAATGTTTAGTCGCACCAACAAAATCTTGCAGTTTGGGGCAACCAAATGAGAGCAACGTCGCCTAGTTTGGTAAACAAATAATTTGGTTGCACCAAACAAATCTGGTTTGACTCAACAAAATCTTGCAGTTTGGGGTAATCAAATGAGAGCAACGTCGCCTAGTTTGGTTTTCAGCAAGAAAGTATTTTATTGCCCCTATACAAACAAATAATTTGGTTGCACCAAACAAATCTGGTTTGACTCAACAAAATCTTGCAGTTTGGGGTAATCAAATGAGAGCAACGTCGCCTAGTTTGGTTTTCAGCAAGAAAGTATTTTATTGTCCCTATACAAACAAATAATTTGGTTGCACCAAACAAATCTGGTTTGACTCAACAAAATCTTGCAGTTTGGGGTAATCAAATGAGAGCAACGTCGCCTAGTTTGGTTTTCAGCAAGAAAGTACTTCATTGCCCCTATACAAACAAATAATTTGGTTGCACCAAACAAATCTTGTTTGATTCAACAAAACGGTTTTCTCAGTGCGTTGTACCTTAAGCCGGCAAATAATTTGGTTCGTTATCACAACCAATACACTGTAGTTTTTGTGTTCGGTGGTGAGTGATATGAACCAAACATAACGCACACTGTACGAGTCAGTCACCTCCAAGGAAGATCATTGGGCGCTGAGTCTCGCAGAGTACAGCACCCGTCAAATATAAACTTATCGTGCAGCATGTTGACGATTGTCTACACTGGGTGTGAAAGCGTTAAGTCAGATAACTGAAATCTGTTACCTGTAGTACTTTCGAATGTGTAGTCAAAATATCAGTCAATTTGTTGAAGGTTAAAAACTTTATAACTTTATTTTTAATTCTGGTAAATGAAGCAAAACGCGTTAAGCACCTGAAAACAAAAGTAAAAATGAACTTTTTCATAGCCCTTGTGTTTGCATTTGTTGCAACCTTTTCCCGTCTATATTTAGAACACAATCTTCTTGTTATTGTGTATATTTAAATTCATTACCACAAATGATCACGTAAATGACGTTTGCATACTAACGTGAGATTCCCCGTAGTAAAATTCAGATTATTAATATTTCCTGTTCTTTGGTGTCTTTTCCAGTGGACATGTTTCCCTGTAATTTTGATATAAGTAATGAAGATAAAATAAAACAATGCCAGAATTGGTTAATGTAAATACAGGAGCCCAGTTATGCTGCAGTAACGAAGTAATTCCTTCTGCTTCTCGTACTCTAATCGATAACATTTGTTGCCGTCTCGTAAGACGCGATTAATTGAGTTGGTTGCAACATAAACTGATAGCTTGAAATTTGGAAAACATTTTCTGTGTTATTAATAGGACTGTCAATTGCTGTCGTTTTGGAAGTTTAATTCAGGTATATAAATGATGCCCATACCTAAATGTAACATATTGTAATATAAATTACTTGACTGTATTCAGGTTTGGAAAATATCCACTAAGATATTTTGTTTCCATCCATATTCATGAACTACGTATTTTACGTTGCAAATTTTGCTTCTCTACAATTCTAGGGTATCGATATTTACGTAGGCATTGTATTATAAATGCATATATGTATCTGTTTATACATATTTTTTAATTGTTATGATTATATTTATTCTATACATAAATACACCTGTAAATGAATACACTGAAAGATTTCCGATTGTCTAAATAAGATCCACCAGTTCGCGATTTATTCAACGTTACGCTATTTTTGCCACGAGCCAGGGGTTTGCGAAAAAAATTAACGTACGGCATTGCAATGATCTGCTGCTGTGCAGTACAAAAAAAATGGGGAAAAACATCACCATGAAAAATAAATCGTGTTTGCTGCATGCATAAACTAGACATGAAGCTCAGCATGTAAAATAATGATACAAAAAAAAAGTGAACAAGTGTAAAAAGAAGTGCTGTGAAATGTGTATGTAAATATGGTTCAGAAAGAAGACATTTAAGGATAGGGTTATTTCCAACGCAGAACTCGCTTTGCATGATTGAATTACAGAACGTAAAGAACAAAACGAAATAAGTGGATTCGTAACAGAGAAAAATGTATTTTTATTCGTTTCCTCACGACTGTTCCTCTTTCCTGCTTCTTTCAAATTGCTCTTTTGCTCAGTTTTTCAACTCATTTTTATAACAGTTACACGAGGTTTACTTTTTCTGCGTAAGAAATTCAATTTAACTTGCTCCGGATTATACTATTCTGAGACATGCAAGAAAAATATGCATTTGTGGAGGTCGTACATATCTTCCTTACCAGTGCAGTGGCTACCTTATTCGGATCGAAGGACTGGAGATTTTTGGGCGTCTCTTAACATCGAGGTCTTGAGAGCCGATTAGGGTGAAGCGAGGTGAGCATGGAGCAGCGTGGGAATGCAAGGGCAGGGGAAGCGGGAGATCCCCGAGAAGACCCGCCGACCAGCAGCATCGCCCGGCACTTGCGAAAATTCGGGAGTGGCCCGGTCGGGGATTGAACTCGGTTCGCCATGGTGGTGGGCGAGTAGGCTAGCAGGTCAGCCACCGCGGCTCAGAAATAAGACGTGCCCACGCAATCACAGCTGTTTGCAGATACCCCAACCCACGTGACGAAGGGGGTGAAGAATACCGCGGAACATGACTGAAAGTTGTTATGGTCACACGTTTAGCCTATCAACTGTACAGCACGACCAGAGACACTGGGTCAACTTTTGTATAACGTCAAACAAAATGTGTTTCAGTCTTGCAATTTGGGAATGCTTTAATTTTTCGTTCCAGGTGTTGCAAAAGAGGAAATTTTTGTTCTGAGAAGTACTTACGACAAAAAAGTTCGCGTTTTCAACTACCTGTATCCAGGACTCAACGATCCTATGTATTTTCGAGCCTCAGCTTCCTGTTTATTGGCTGTTGCCCCAGAGTGTAGCCAGTTTTTACCTCAGACCACGTGGCATGCGATTCGGTGATTGTTTCCTTGCAGTTCTGTTATTGGTTCAGAGTTTACCTGGGCGTGTATAATAGACTGTAATAAAATTGCAAACATAACATACATGCACGTGTTGTCCTAAAATGAATTCGCAAGATTTTTCAGTCCCAAGTAATAACTAGTGATAGGAAAATTTCGCGAGTTCAATGACCTGTAGGCTAGACTCCTCAGTCCTCTGCATACTGGAGCCTCAACTGTGTGTTCATTGGCTGTTGCCCCACACACGGCAGTTATTGGATTCGCAAGGTGTTTCCTTGCATGTCTGCTATTGGCTCATAGGCGTGCAGGGTGTGTCTAATAAACTGTGATCCAATTGCAAAGATGACTCCACTTTATATGTGTTTGACGTCTATCTTGTCCCAAAGTGAATTCGCGAAATTTTCCTGTCTCTAGTAATAACTAGACACGTGCAAAATTCGCGTTATTATTTGAAGACAGAATAGACTTCAAACACTTGTGTTTATGTATTACGTTTGTAGTTGGACTACTGTTTGTCCGGCCACGCCCTGGACGACTTTGGACCAATAGGACACTACTAACAAGAAACTGGCCCAATCACGTCCAACCAAGTGAAAATAGAAGCTTGTCCTCAATACTGCATAAGCCATTAAACAAACTAAGACGACTACAATATGTATAAAATAGCGAATTCTAGCGTGACGCCAGAAAATAACGCGAATTTTGCACGTCCGTAGTAATAACGTGCTTGTATCACCTATAGAAAGCATTTATATTGGTTTGTGGCATCAGCAGTCACAAATAATACAAGACTGGTGTGTGCTAGCAACAACCACTAAGACGCTGTCTGTATTGGTGCTAGCTTTTGACCTTGTATAGCATTCATTCGATTATACACATTCTCCAACACATCATACGTGAATGAGTATACTCGGGATAATATGTTAAGGGGTTAAAGCAAATGTGAGTGAACACTAAGCTTTAGTTAGATTGGTTCGTTGAGAGTGTAAAATGTCGGACAAGGAATGTGACGAATCGTGATCGACACCACAAGCAACCGAGTGCAAGTTTTGTTGCTCAACTTCTTAATCGTGTTTGTGCGCCCTGCAACCACGCAACAATCTGGCAATAGACGCTCGACGGCAGCGGCGCATCATTTCAAGTGGCCCCTTACAGTCTTCTAGAGAGTACTGAGATGAAACAGCCGTTTATCACTGGGGACAGGAAATTTTCGCTAATTCATCTCGGGACAAGATAGACGTCAAACACATATATAGTGAAATCACCCTCGCAATTGGATCACAGTTCATTAGACCCGCCCTGCACGCCTCTGAGCCAATAGCAGACTTGCAAGGAAACACCTTGCGAATCCAATAACTGCCAGGGGTGGGGCAACAGCCAATGCACACACAGCTGAGGCTCCAGTAAGCAGAGGACTGAGGAGGCTAGCCTACAGGTCATTGAACTCGCGAAATTTTCCTATCACTAATTATCACGCGAACTGTAACCGCACACGCCAGCAATATGGCACAACTCTTCCCAGCAGATTGTTTTAACGCTGTTCCCCAATCATCGCCTGGTAACTTACTCACCAGCTGGCAGCCGAGTCAACGGGGAACATTTTGCAGCACACCGTAGGCAATCAGACACAAGGCTCGTACCCAAAGCTTCGCGCAACCAACCAAAGAAATGTCACGCCCATATCAAATGAACCGCTTCGTAATTTCATATCTGTCTAACTGCCTGCTCTGTGGCCTAGTGTTTCTTCAGCCACAATATTGCGACGAATGAAGATAGAAATAGGTATAATGGGGAACCTGTTTGTCGTGAAAAGATATCAGGACAAGTTATATTCCAAAACACTTTAGTTCAGAACCACGTTCCTGATTGGATCATATAAATCGTTACGCGTCTTATCTGTCTGCCTGCGAATCACGGTCAGTATCGAAGAAACTTAATTCTGATTGTCTCACTCATGTATCAGACTATCATCACACAAAGACAGTCGGCCAATAGCCAAATGAATGATTAGAGACACGAGTATTTCGCGAATTCATTCGGAGACGAGGTAGACTCCAAACACTTGTTCTTTTCTCCTACTGTTGCGATTGGACGACAGTTGTTTAGACACGCCCCTTTTATATGTGAGCCAGTAATAAACAGGAAGCAGTAGTGTGAGTGAGTGTTTAACAGTCCTGTTCAGAGGCCTCACTTGATCACAGCGACCAACAAGCAAACGATAACGTCTCGAGTTTTTAGAGGGCTGTCCAGCCTAGCTTGCTGCCAACTCAGTCCACGAAATACTTGGGGCTCTAGGAATGATGCATGTGTGCACATACGATATTGGAGTCTAACGAGAAAGTAAATATTTTCGGGAAAAACAGGTGCGTCTAGAGATAAGCCGATACTACTCTACCAAGCACTACCAGTGCGAGGCCACGCTTCACCCTCATCGGCTCTCAATACCTTGTCGTTAACCCTTTAATTCCCACATTAATGTATGATTTCTGGTGTTCCAAACAAGAACATTTTTGTCCAATACTGTACTTAACTTGACAGAGAACTTGTTTCGTTATCACAACTAATAAGCTGAATGTTTTATGTTGGGCGATCAGTGATATGAACCAGTCATAACAAAGAGCAATAGCACACTTTGTGAATCAGTTAGGCACCGTCCACAATCAACTTGGCTTAAATAGCATTACTTACAAAGCATAACAAGCGAAACCGTCCGTTCACAATCGGCGTTAACGCGAACGAGAAAAAAAACCTTTTTCTAACCAATTAGAAACAGCAAACGATTAGGAAATAATTTTTCCCACTCAAGAATTTTTGTATGCATAAGTTGGTCACAGCAGTTTTTATGACGTTTCACATTCTCATTCGCCGGCGTTAAAAACTTGGCGTGAGATACTCAGAGATGAAGATGTTAACGCCAAGTCACGCAAATAACGCCAAGTAATTCACGCCAAATACTAGTTGTGGACGTTTCCATTTCAAATACAAGTTTTTACTTCTTTATGCTATGTATGTTATGTGCGCCATGTCGATTGTGGACGGGGCCTTACCCCCAGGGAAAGGTCATTGGGCACTGAGACTCGTAGTGTACAGTACCCGACAAATATTACCTTAATGTGCAACATGTAGACAATTGTTTACACTGGGCATGAAAGGGCTGAGAGCCGCTCAAATCTCTTCGCTCACCCGGATGCACACTTGCCTTGGTCGAGTAGTGCGTACTTTTGTACAGTAAGCGTTGTAATTTTCGTGTTTCAAAACCGTTAATGTGTTTGATCTCGAAGGGAGTAAGAGTGAATGTAGGTTCTTAATATCGCACTATGAGGGTGAAGAAAGCTGAGTATGGAGCAGCCTGAAGGAAAAGGGCGGGGGAAATGGGAGGTCTCTGTCTTCAGAGACCGACAAGTTATATTTCGAAACACTGTAAGGCCGTTTACGTGTCACGACTGGCTGAATCGCTTTTTGACATGAGTTAGCTGTCTGCACACGAGTCACGTAGGAGCCGTGCCGATGTTACCGAATTCTGAGTGGCCGGGTCAAATATGAACACGCCTACTCAATCAGACAGATTAAAGTATACCGTGTACTCGTATTGTAAATCTCTAGCTCTGTTTATTGTATATATACAATGTACGCGATGAGCAGGCATAATCTATTCACTGTTGCTTCACACTTTTCTGAAGCCCTGCCTAAGTTCTACTTCCATGATATTCCTCCGCCTCATGCAAACTAAGCTTCATAAAGTCAAGAAAATTACACCAAAGGACAACACACCAAATTCGTGGGCACTCAGTTGTAATAATATTTTGTATGAGAACTATTTCCTACTAGGTGTTACCAACACACATGTTTCCTCACTACTTTTATAAATATTTATTATAAATTGAATATTACAATTTGTAAATAACATATTGGTAATACTTCAATTTAACGAAATATGAGATCATTAGATGTTAACAGAGGTATAAAACGTTCGTGTTACACGACATAGTTAGTAAACAACCAAACACGTCATACATGAGGTGATTTTACAAAGGTTAGATTTGAGAAAGTGCGAAGAAACTGCGAATAGACTGGCCACTTGTTTTTCGCGAAAAGATTTACGCGGGGGCTAGACTTCAATAACTTATGCGCTCACTTGCAGTCTTCCTATGGCTATTGGCCGCTTGTCTTTGTGTGAGGAGATCTTGTGACACGAGTGAGCTAACGATAATTAAGTTTCTCCGATACTGACCGTCTGTGATTCGCGCGCAGACAGATCAGACGCGTAACGATTCGAATGTGATCCAATCACGAAATTGTTTCTGAACTGAAGTGTTATGGAACTCAATTTATCGTGAAATATTTCCGCTAAAAACATGTGCCCGTAACTATAGCTAGTAGTCAGAGCTAGTGACTTTTCGCGGAAAACAACATGAGCACACGGTAGACTTCAATACCATAAGCACCCAACAGCAGTTTGTATATTGCTGTTGGTTGCTCTTTGAGAAGGAGTTTTCATAATTTACCGGGCCACTCCGAATGCGGTAACATCGGCATGGATCCTACGTGATTCGCGTGCAGACAGCTGATGAGTTTCAAAAAGTAATTACGCCAATCAAGATAGGTAAAAGACCGCACAGCGTTCTGAAATATAACTTGTCGTGAAATTTTTTCGCGAAATTTCACTACTCTTACTAGTAATGCTTAGGGACAGGTGTTTTTCGCGAAAAGATTTATGGCCATGGTATACTTCAATATCCTACGCCCACAGCCACAATTGGCCGCGTGTCTACTAGAGAAGACATGTTCTTATTTGACTGGGCCAATCGTAATAAAGTACTCCGATACTGAACGTCCGTGATTCGCGGGCAGACACTTGAGGCACGTGACATTTTAAATCATCCAACCACGAAAGGGCACACGAACAAAAGTGTACTGGAGTACTACTGGGGCTGAAATCTTTCCTCGAAAAAACACTTGTCCCTAAAATGCTTAAATATGCAACCATTTTTTTTTTATGGCGGGCGGAGTTGTAGGAGTGTTGAACCTCGACTTCGGTTATCTTCGGTAAGTATTCGCATCCGCTACTCGAGTTCCGAGGACATGGGCGTCTCTGCCTGACCACGACTGTCCCGCAGTCGCGGAGTCGCGTGTCGCCGCGCCGCGCCGCTAGTAACGACAAGGAGCTCGTCACGCGCACGCGCAGTAGGCACGCCCGAGTCACGTGACTTCAGGCAGGCGGAGACAGTGCAGGCAGAACGGTTCGCTTCCTCTTGGCGACACGAGATGCAAGTGTGCGTCTGCGGAAGTGAACGTGGTCTTGATTGTGGATACCGTTACCAGACACACGCTTCCTTACCCGCCCCCGGCTCACACCGCCCACACACACACACAGAACAGACAAACATACAGAACTTGCAGGTAATGTCGTGCAGGCGGTTCCTTCGCTGTGCGCACCAAGTACTTTCCCCTCTAAGATAGCGTGACCAGGCTTTTTTTTTTCTTAAATCACGAATCGGGGCACTTGTCATAATAAGTGTGATTTACACTAAACAGAACTGTGATTAACGGCGATGCATGTCAGTACTGTAAAGATGATATAACTGAAAATCGTGAAAAGTACGCCTAATAAATATCTGTGTATAAATCGAAATTAATTTTTAAAATTTAATTGTAAATTAACAAACACTAGTAGAACAGGTTTACTATTAATTTCTTCGGAATGAATTTTTCGTTTGAATGAATTGCATATAGCAAAGGATTATTTTTGTAAAATAATTTCACAAAAAATCACTGCGTGTGTAAATGATGTAAATTTTCAGTGGTTTCATATGTGTATAAATCAGGACTATCAGCAAGACACTTGGCTAAAGAAGGACATTCCATGACGTTTATTTAGACTTTCGCATCTCGCAGGGAAAAAATTCAATCATGATTATTTCTCAATAAAGAGTTTTTAAAAGTTTAATGACTAGCATAAAATAACACCCCCAATATTAATTAAGAAACAATGTGAAGAATAACAGGAAAATAAACTTGCATACTTACAGTCAACTTAATTTACATGGTTTTTCAATAAATATGCATACGTTTTTATATGCTCAACCGAGTTAATGCTAACAACACAGATACTATATGTTTTTTTTTTTTTTTACCTTAGGTCTGCATTTTAATGATACTATATATTCGTAGATAAATTATATTTTTATTAGCACTTTGTAGATGCCTGAGTGTATCGCGGGCAAAACTAATATGAAAATTTCTCTGCCCATAAAACACAAAACTGCCCTGGATGTAGTTACTGTGTATCCTCATTTTTATCACGATTTTACCAGGAAACAACACAGCACTTAAAAACAATTTTCGTACAAAAAGAGAAAATTATTTTACTATTTCTGAAATGAGCATGATGTATTGTAAATACTGTTCATTACGAAATACCATTTGGTTGGCAGACAGCCAACTCCACACTTAGTTGTCTAACATACGGGCCAATAACGAAAGCCTGATGCGGTTTTGACCAATAGGACGATGGTAAGACAGAACAGAGACCAATAGAATACGGTGTCCTTGCAATGGTATAAATAAGCCACTCACTCCTAGCTTGTTTTCAACGCTGATAAAAGTTTGCCGACTTCAAAGTATTAAACAAACCAAACATTTCTGAGATCACCCCAGGCGGCTGGACGAATATAAATGCTTACGAAGGAGGACATGTCTTGTTTGGGAGGGCGGACGCAGGTTCAGTGCCCTGCGCGTAGGGGCGACGGGGCGCTGGTCGCGCGTGTTATTGTCTCCCGTATCGCCGTGTCTCGAAAGCGAAAAAAGAAAATCTCGGGGCCGTGTAATCTTAAGGGGAACCTTCCCACGCCATAATATATTCTTGGTTATCCTAATTTATTATTTTAAAAAAGAGAATCCGAAAGTACCCCTATACCCGACCAGTAGGGTGAGGATAATTTCGCGAGTTCATTTCAGGACAAGATAGACGTCAAACACGTGTACATTGAAGATGACTTTGCAATTGGATAGCAGTTTATTATACACACCCTGGATGACTCTGGACCAATAGCAGACTTTGCAAGGAAACAAGTAGAGAGTGCAATGCTGCCAGGTGTGAAGTAACACTGGCTACTCTCTGGGATAGCAGCCAGTGAACAAACATCTGAGGCTCGAGTGTATGCAGGACTGTGGAGTCTAGCCTATAGGTCATTGAACTTGCGAATTCTTCCTATCCCTACCAACCAGCTATTAACTGTACACAGATAATACTACTACGAACTCGTAATTTATGTCACAATATTGAGTTTGTCAGATTTTTTGTATAATTTAAATTGTAACTAGATATGTGAGTTCGTAGTTTCCGTCCCTTGTCTGCACTGCTGCGTAGGGTCAATCTGTAATTTCATTTTTGAAGAGGCTGCGATGGTTTAGTGGTTAGAGTACTCATCTCCTAGGCGAACCGGGTACGATTCTCGGCGTGGTCGCCCCCGGATTTTCGCATGTGAGGATCTAGCTTGGCGATACCGCTGGTCGGCGAGTTTTATCGGGGATCTCCCGTTTCCCCAGCCCTTGCGTTTCGGTGCTGCTCCATTCTCACCTCTTTTCGCCCTCATCGGCTCTCAAGACCTTGATGTTAAGAGCCGCCATAATCTTTTCACTCGCTCATTCTTTTTCAATCCATCAACATAACATTTCATGTCAGGTGTTTCAAAATAGGAAATTTATGGTGTGTTAAGTACCTACAAATTTCTTATAAGAACTGACAATGTGGAACCCATGAAAAGATTTTCAGTAGATCCATGATATATTAAGCAACCAATCATAAAAATAGTTAGCATGTTATCAGCAACCATTAAAACTAGCTAAGGTTATGAAAAACCACAGTCGACTCAAGTAGAGCTTACATCATAAAATTACACGATTGTAACACTTGCGCTCGAAATGAATTCCGGACTGAAAGAGTTAACCCGTTCAGTCACGAATTCATCTACAAGTTAGAGTGTTGCAATCGTTGAATATTTTGATGTGCGCTGTACCTATGTCGATCGTTCTTCTCACAACCATTGAACAAGGAGCTCCGTGTTCGTTGCTGTCAACATGAACCGTTCACAAATGAGACGTGTAGATACTTCAACAAATCAAATTTCTCAGAAGGAAGACGTTCTAAATATGTCGGCCACAGATAAATATCCTTCATGCGCAACATGTCCCCGATCATGGATACGGTGACAGAATGGGTTAAGCTGTTAAAAACGAAAGCCATGTGAGGGGTTTGGCAAGGGGGGGGGGGGTAGGTTCCCTATTACTAGGGGCCGTATACGCACTACGTAAAGCGCTTTTCACAATACTGCGATGAGCTGTAGCCAATCAGAATAAAGGAGCCTGTTGACGCCGACCTATGGTGCTGCATGTAGTTCGTGCATCTACGTTGCCGGCGACTGACGGCGACAGATGAGAAGAATAAGAAGAATTGTTATTTACATTGAGCACTGACTACTAAAAATAGCAGTGTTGTGTTTTGAAAACAAATATGCATTTAGCGCAAAGCAAACTCTCTGTGTATTATTTCGTAGTATTGCCTTATTATTTTTCGTATGTCTTCTGTTCAACATTCTGGACAAAAACTTAAATTTCTTTCGCGAGAACGGTTGGCAGCACAGCACCCACCGCCGACAAACTGTCGCATTGTTGTGAAACCACAAACGGCGATCGTCGCCGTCAAACGCGTCGCGACACAACGCAGCGCAACTGAGTATTGTGAAGAGCGCTTAACGCAGAGCAGGTCGTGCGCAGATATCGGGATCTCCGGAGCCAGCGTCGACGAGGGGAATGCAGAAACTGCGCGCGAGGGCATTATCGGCGATGCTGAGGAGGTGTGTCGGCGCCAGACCCTGCTGATGCCGGCAGCAGGCGAAGGGTGTGTTTATTGACAGTGATGTGAGCGCACAGAGGTCTGCGTACTTGTTTTGCCACGCCGCCTGTCGGTTACTTCACGAGCAAGGCCGACGCAACCACGTAAAAATCGCCTGCCGTACTGGCACCGTTTCAACTGCGCTGCGGAGATCAGGCCCCGAGCTGCCGTGCAAAAAAAAAACCAACTGTTATCTAAACACCTAAGTACCTACTATCGCAACTTCAGACTACATTTTACTATGCAAGCAAAAACTGTACGTTTATTTGGGTTGTATTCGAAATCTGGATTTGAATGGTACGAAACATATACATGATGTTGCAAAATTGCATGTCAATACTTCGGGGAAACATTCCTCGCATCTGGAGGATAATAAATTATAATACGAACATAGGTCCGCAGACGCTTCATTACTTCTCTACCGCCCGTAATACATAACGTGTAGTACTCCAAAACACTAGAGCTCAGATCCACTTTTCTGATTGGCTTAGTTTAACTGTCAGGATTTGTAGGGCCCTGCCAGCGAATCACGGACACTCAGTGTTGGAGTTGCCTTATTTTGATTGGCCCAGTCAGGTAAGGGCTGTCTCCCGACAAAGACACGTGGCCAATAACAAAATGAAAACTGCACTTATGCCATAGGACATTGGAGTCTAGCCTTCACGTGAATATTTTCGCGAAAAACAGGTGGACCTACATATATGGAGAGGAAATGGCGTGGGCGGTTCCATTGATATGGACGTACCCATTCACTCATTGGTTGCTTATGCCTGGCTGGCAACAGCGTTCCGCTATAGGCTCCCTATTGGCTAAGCTGCCGGCTTGCAAGTAAGTTTCCAGGCGCTGATTGGCGAACGGCACTACTACATGTTGCTGGTAAGTGACTCCCTTTTGCTGGCAAGTTCGACTGGAGTTCGTGGAATGAGTAACTATTTCAACTCTATATGCTTAACTACGCTGTGTTTTGGTTCAGTTTTAGTAATTTATAGCATCATAGGTACAGTATGCTCATAGATGCGATGTGTTTAGTTGTTTACTTATAAACCGGTAAAAAAAACGGGTTTACGTCAATACAAAACGAGGGAAGATGAATTTCAATAACACATACACTGAACGAAACTGTTAGCGGATTTACCATATATGTTTATAATAAGGAGACGGTCTCTATCTGTCTGTCTGTCCGTCCGTCCGTCTGTCTTTAATACTTCTAAGTCCCTTGAAACTCAACAGAAGTTCTTCAAATTTTGCAGAAAGAATCTTCTGGGTCAAATACAGGTTAAGTTCGAATTTCAGCAAGATCAGATTACGCAATCATGACTTTTGATCCTAAAAACTCATGTTTTAATTACTTTTTTCTATTAAAGTTTTGTATTAATGCATAGCGATTATTGTATAGAGCTATTAAGGTAATGGAATATCATTTTTGTTTACTTTAAATTTTTCGCTTCAATGATGAGTTAATTAAGTGGGGCCACAGTGGTCAAGTGGCTAGAGAGATTCCAAGTGGAGCCGCAGTGGCTTAGTGGATAGAACTATATCCAATGTTGAGTTAGTTTCAGATAATTTTTTTTCCTTCAGTTTTTGTATGATAACAAAAATTTGTAACATAGTATGTTTATACGTATAGTGAGAAAAGGCGAATGGTAAATGATTTTCCCCATACATCTATGATACGGGTCTTCCATTCCCTCAGTGAAGACACAAATGCCTATTGACTTTCTATATTTGCAGCCTGACGTATGGTATTATGTCCATACAATATATAGGTTGAAAACTTCTATTACAGGTAAAGAAGTTTAAAATAATATTTTTTTATTGTGTACGAGCATAAATAAGGCAAGGTTTTGCATGTCTGGTGATTTGATTTCAAGTACCGCGATTTTCTTCTATTACTTAAGAAATATTTCTAACCCCAAATTTTCTTGGTATAGTATTTTTGCCCCTTTTAGCAATTTCCATGGTACATCATTTTTACCCCTTTCAGTCCCAAGTTAATTTCAAGTTTAAGTATTGCAATCGTGTAATTTTTTGATGTACGCTGAACTTGAGTCAAGCATGCTCCTCGCAACCAGTGAACAATGTATTACGTGTTCGCTTATGTCAGCACTAACCATTCAGAAATGAGAGATTCCAGACACTTAAACAAATCACGTTTCCTACCGGGCAGATGATCAAAACACAGGCCACTTATTCCTTGTTTTGTACAGGAGCGACCATAAATATCCACCGTGTGCAACATGCCCTCGATCTGGACAAGGCGACTGAACCTTTAACCCGTTCAGTCACAGTGTCCACAATTATGTCCACGTTGCAAATTAATAAAAATTATGATCAGAACTGTACACAGAAACATATCAGTGCCCAGTCTTGCTTGTGGCTGGTATTCGCGGACTTTTTTACACCCCTTTGACAGGAATGGTTAATGTCGATATCATCGAACAAGCAGCACGTTGTTGATTGGCCGAAAAAAAAATGCTGAACACAAGTACATTTCATGCCAAAAAATTACGTTGATTGCAACACTTCAACTCGGATATTAATGTGTGATCGAACGGGTTAAGTTTATACACAGTTAGTCAGAACGCCAACAAACTCCGCCAATATAGTCCTTTCTAAGAAGTAATTCTAAAGCATATATTCGACATGTGGCCGAAAATGCTTCCAAAGTGCGGAAGCCGTAGCCAAAACACGAGTTTATTGCAAAGTGGGGTAGTGTGAAGAGATTCGGGTGGCTCTTAACACCTAGGTTTTGAGATCCGATGAGGGTGAAGCGAGGTGAGTATGGAGCAGCGCTGGAATGCAAGGGCGGGAAAACGGCAGATCCCCGAGAAAACCCACCGGCATCGTCCGGTACGATTCCAACTTGCAAACATTCTACTGTAAATATCACGGAAACTATTTAAAATAAAACAACGACCTTCAGAATGATGTGTAGTTAAATGAATATACGGGACCGCTACAAAACCTATCGCTGCCATCAATTGTTTTCAAAGAATTAACAGGGGTGGTCTAGGCCAGATAAATTCACCGTCAGTTATCAGGAATCGCAATTTATTAACCCTTACATCCTCATGTTAATTTATTGTTTCGCAGTGTTACAAATAAGAATTATATTTTGACGCGTGCTGTACTTAAGATTAGAAAGAACTTGCTTCGTTATCACATTCAATAAGTAGAGCCCCGAGTATATCGCGGATTAATAAGTATAGCCCCGAGTATATCGCGGATTGAGTTGGCAGCAAGCTAGGCTGGACAGCCCTCTATACACTTGAGACCATATCGTTTGCTTATTGGTTGCTGCGAACAAGTGAGGGTTCTGTACAAGACTGTTAAAACACTCACACTATTGTTTCGTGCCTATCAGTGGGTCACAGTTAAATGGGGCGTGACCAAATAACTGTCGTCCGATCACAACAGTAGGAGAAAAGAACATGTGTTTGGAGTCTACCGCGCCTCCGAATGAATTCGCGAAATACTCGTGGCTCTACCAATAAGCTGTAAGCTTTGTGTTGCGTGATCAGTGATATGCACTAGTCATAACGTAGAGGAGTAGCGCGGTTTAAAAATCAGTCACTCACGGGGAAGATCATTGGACACTGAGCCTCGCGGTGTACAGTACTAGTCAAATATATGCTTCCTGTGCAACATTCAGGCAATTGTCTACATTGGACATGAGAGAGTGTTAAATAAAATGCAGTCACTGGAATAATTAGTAGGATTTCTGCTACCCAGTCCAGCAGTCTTCAATTGTTTTGCAGTTTAATTTACCGGTTTGTGGAAATTTTCGCTGCGTTACATTTAGAATGTGAGCGTATAGTTCCTTTCCAAAAACTTCTGAGTTCAATAAGCAACTGTATCTTGCCAAAATCGTCAAAAAATATATTGCAAACTTTTAGATACATTATTTTCACTTCTTGTTTGAAAATTTGGCTGAATCCTTTGCTCGTCCGAGGCGCCGAAGATTAAGTGATGTTAAACGATGCATTAAAAGTAGCACGCAAACGACTGATGATCCTGGTGGTGGAGATGAGCCCCGAGGTTTCGTGATTAGCAAGTTAAGAAAGGACCGCTCTTAATCTAAATCTTGCTCTTTTACCACGAACTCTAATGACATTTTCTGCATTAAATGTTGTCCTATAGGATACACTTCACCTCCGCCACAAGCATCAACTCAAGCCTGGTCAACATTTGACTACAGAATACTTGAGTATACAATACAATATACAATACTGTGCGTTTGTTTTACATGGGGTTCTTAGCCCGCCACCATGGCCTCCCTGTGGACGGGGCAAAGTGATTACGTCGTCTCCTCTCAGGTGACCCTAATTCATGTCTGCGTTGACCAGATCCAAAGCCGCAACCTGATACACAGCCACATCAGAAGCTGCCCTACCTCAAAGCTCTGGGACCCTCGCCCCCTAGATAACAAGCGTGAGGTCGGGGCCAGCGACCTCCTCCAGCATGCGGCGTCAACCACTGTCAGGACGAGTACAACCTCAAATGATCGGGCACCGGAGAGAACCTCTGGTGGAGCAGTGCTCCCACTTATTTTCCATGGCACTTGTGGGTTATCGATGACCGACCGCTCCCCCGAAGTGAGATATACAATACGGCTGTTCGAAATATCGATATATCGACAATTATCAATGTGAAAAATATTTTGGTTATCGAACGATAAGTAACTTTGAAAAATATCGGTATATCGATATTTCGATATTATCGAAACTTTAGGTATTATCGATACTTTCAGTAATATAGAAATTTTTGGTATTATCGAAATTTTCGGTAGTATCGAAATTTTCGGTAATATCTATAATTTAGGTAGGCTTATTACCGATAATTTCGGCACTACCAATAATTTCGGTACTGTCGATAATTTCGGCATTATAGATAATTTTGGTTTTATCGATAATTTCGGTTATATCGATAATTTAGGTATTATCGATATATCGAAGATACCTAGTAACTGTTCGGAAAAATATTGATATTTAATTTTTATGATATCGAACAGCCCTAGTATACATAGGGGAACAGCCGCTAACTCGAGCAGCACATGCCAGCATGATGTCGGAACGCTGCTGTTCGCCAATCAGCGCCTGGTAACTTTCTCGCCGGCCGGCAGCCTGGCCAATAGCGAAATTTTCGCCGCAAGCGGTAGCCGATCAGAACTAACGGGCTGTTCCCTTTGCCTCGCACAGCCAGCCATAGAATGGGCACGTTCACATCAAAGGAATCGCCACGCCATTTATTTTTAACTGCGCCGCTGCGTTGCTCGTTCCCTAAAGTGAATTGAGAGATTTGGCCGGCTCTTAACAACGACGTCTTGAGAGCCGAAGAGGGTGATTGAGGTGAGTATGGAGCAGCCCCGGAATGAAGGGACGGGGAAAAACGGGAGATCCCCGAGAAAATCCGCCGACCAGCGGCATCTTCAGGCACAGTTCCCACACTGTAAAACATTTTCTGGAAAACTTCCTAAACTGTAATGGAAGTTTTTAACCTATACATTGTATAGTAATAATACCACACACCAAGCTGCAAATATAGGCGCTACAATACAAAGTTGGGAACTTCCCTACGCATTTGACTGTTTCCTGAACAAATGTAGGAACGCTACAATGAATGTATAGGAGAAAACATTACCATTCCTGCTTTCTCATTAAGTGTACGCATTGGTATGGCAAATTTCTGAACAATTTCTTAGCGTGCACTTGCGAAAATCCGTAGTGAACCGGCCGGGGATTGAACCCAGTTCGCCTTGTTGGGAGGCGAGCAGTCTAACCGCTCAGCCACCGTGGTGCCCTTCGTTCCCTAAACTCGAAGCTGCTGGCAATACTGAGTGATTCAGTATTTCGTTTATACTGAGATCTGTTCCATTTTGTGTCATTAAGGAGATGGTTTCTGTACATTAAATGAGCATTTCATTAACAAAAATCCGTGAACATATGAAAGTGTTCAATCTTTTTAGACCCACTTTAATTTACGGTTTCGGGTGATGCAAACAAAAAATACATTATGATGTGCTCTGTACACAAGTCTACACAACTGTTTCGCTGTCACAGTCAATGGACTGTAGGCTATATATTCGGCTACAGTAGGTAATATGAATCGATTACGACCCAAGCCAGTAAAACAATTTGCGAATCATTTACCCACAAGTAAAATCATTGTCATTGAGTTTCGCAGTGTGCAGTAGAGACAAAAAATTACCTACCCATGCGTAATGTACACAGGTGTGTACACGAGGTCTGAATGGCTTAAAGGGGCAGCAATTACGACCACCGAGTACTGATGTTATTCATTTATACCTCCGTGAGGAACATGAACAGCTCATGGAGTGGTTTTCAAAGTTTTGGTAGAAAACACGTGATTCAAGGACGATTGAGTATTTTGGAGTCGTGTCTAAACACTGAAAGCATTTAAGAAACTTTTCGTGCCGTAAGGTAATTTTCAAGTTTTCATTTGAATTCCAAGGATTTTTTTTTTTTTTTTGGGCATGAACATGACTGAAATATGTGTTTTCGGAACCAGTTTTAGCTGCAAAATTATTCTGTACAAAAACTTCATGGTTGTCTTCAGACATGCAGCCATAAAAATGTAGGGTCGCTGCTTGAAGTCACCTGCGAGTGAGTCGTCGACGGGAAGATCTGCACGTCAGTTGAGCACACCCCGCCTATAGAGGCGATGAGGCAAGCGGTGAAGTGAGCAAGAGTCGACCTTTGTGCGGGAATCACACAGCCAATAAAATACAAGATAGATCTGACGTTAAGCCCGACAAATTCTGTCGTTCGACCAGCAATTATGGATTAGAAATTATTTCCATTTTCGTCGTTTCATGAGGCGCATAGAGTGTACAACCTTGCAAAATGAAATTGTATGGCAGGCTTTCCTTACAATGGCAAATGCGCAGCTTAAAAGAAAAAAAATAGAAAATTGCCGTATTTAACTCTTTAAAATAATAATTTTATCTTTGTATGGATTGACGATAACACTTTCACCATCATGTATTCCAAATTTCCCGTCTGCCCTCCGCCTTTGAAACTAACGTAGTTAATCAGCGCCTTCTAAATGGTTCCGAAAATTCTACTCTTCGTGTAGCGTCTGTAAACTGCCGGGCTGTAAATTCGAGCAGTCACATTGAAAATATCGATGTTGTGTCGTGGTTGCGGTTTTTGTCGTGTCGTGCTGTGTTTGTCGGGGCTGTGCGAACCGGGAAAATAGCTGCATGCAGGCGGCGGGACGCCTAAGAGTCGGAGAGACTTGGCCGAAAATATGAGATTCTCTCGCCGGAAGTTGTAGGATACGTGGTTGTTGCTATGTCCACCTTTCACTCACTCCATCGAGGATGAGTGTCTGTCAAACCAGCGGGTGGGAGGATAGCTGCCGTATTACCGCTGTAAACATCAACTCTTCTCTCTTGGCCAATACCCCGTGTACTTGAGCATGCACGAATAACATGCCTGGGGCCCACTTTGAGTGACGTAGTTTTGTCGCGAGAATCTCAGTTACAAATTACGTAGTGGGAAAAGTGAACGTACGCCAAACGGAGAGTTTCCTTTTAAATGGTTTTCAAACAGTCAATATTTGAAAAGTCTTAAAAAGATTATGCAATATACGCCGAAAGTAAATTTTTTTTTTTATACTTATCGTGTTACTATTTTTGAGCAGAATTTGTACTTGTATAAATAAATCTAGAAACTTTGTAATGGTCTTTTAAATACTTATGCTAGCGCGTATTAGTTTTACATTTTGATAAATGCGCTTGGGAGAGGGATAAAAGTAACCTTGGAGAAAATCATATGGCAATATTTTTTGTAGTAATGTTTTGCTTAGCAAGGAAAAGCTTGAACACTTTTTTTGGTTTTTAATAAGCCGAAATTTTTTAATCCCAAATTTTGTAACACAAAAATTTATTCAAAATCTCACATTATAAATATTTGCATATTCTAAAACAACTATGCATATAATGAATGAAAAAAATGCCATCCTTCTCAACTATTTTTTTTAAATTTTGTATAAATCACTTTTGCATAATTCATATACACCTTATATTTGATATCGCCTTACTTTCTTTCAATTTTATATACACAAGCGAATTACAACAGTCAGTTAATTCCTGAAAGAAAAAGTAGCTATCACATCAGCAATACTGAAATAACAAACGAATCATGCATAACATTTGGGACATAAGACTCTGATTAATTTTGTACTTCACGTTCTTCCATTTATAAAGCACAATTTAAATATGAAATGTGGTCGTCGCCACTGAACAGACAAATTACAATTTAAATTTGAAATAATACAATGATCGTTAGAAAAAGGCATTTTGAATGTTAACATAATATACATTTCTTAAAATAATTAATATATAATATAAATGATTAATATGCATAGATCCCAATGCATAATATGAACAATTATCACAGTACATAACTATACAAATATTTTGACATGATTCCAATGCTTGAAGAAAACAAATCGTGACTCCATTTTACAATCTGGAATAAATAAATTCTTCCTATGTAGCTTCTTGATACTTACTGAATTGCTTGTCTCTTTCTCTGATTTTCAGTAATGTATGCAGGGTTTCTTATTGGCATTGACCGTATGAATCTTCGATCAATTAACTCCGGAAGTGGGCAGTTTTTATTAAAAAATTCCCAGTTTTGGCATCATTTCTTTGTTCCAGGATTCATCATTTCTTTCTATTCTTTCAATTCTTATTCCTAGTGTTGTTCAGAGGCCGAACATACAATATTTTCTGCGAGTAACATGTAATTGCGCTTGCACTTGTAGGTGAAAACCGTGATTTTTTTTTTCATTCTTAAGACGTTTCCTGACTTGTCAGTATTCCATGCCGTGATTTTCTTTTTCTGTATTGCCTATGTGTGTGTCATATGTGAAGTGGACGGTGGGCACTTAATTTCTACAATTCCGTCGTCTCCTACAATCACGTCTGGGGTGGCACCGAAGTAAGGAATCTCAGGACCAATAAGAAGTTCACAGTCTAAAATGATTAATTTTAGTTCTTGCTCTATCGTTTCCTTTGCAAGTTTCTAGTTATCCCTTCCCTATTTCATTGCTTTGGTATCGATTACGCTGTATAATATTCTCTGGCTTCGTGTTACATATTCGTCTGAAATGTGTTGCTGTAAGTTTTTTATGTCTTCTCTCTTTCCACTCCCCACTTTCTCTTTGCATTACGGTTGCCCTTTCGGCTCTCTGTTTCTCACTTTGTCATTTGCAAGGAGTCGAGAAATTCTCTGCATTCTATATTGAAAGTCTCTGGATTGATATCCTGTTTTTCTGCACTGGTGCCATATAAGTTATCTGAAAGCTCCAAGAAGTAGATGCTTGCGGCACTTTTTCGCTGTTGCCTTTCTTTTGACCTTGCTTGCTACAACTTTAGTTCTGCGTCTGTATTCTATATTTGTACAGAATTCTCCGTATGTAACGTATACAATGGCATCTCCGTATTGTTTTTTACAACTGCTATTGCGCATCTGCCAGTGTAAGATCGTCTAGTGGAAAAATTAATTCTCTTTCCACCAAGCAATTTAGCTACTGCCGAATTGTAGTGTTCTGCAGGGTTGATGCACACCTTGTGGATTAAACTTCTGCTGTGGTTGCTCATCTGTCTTACTACACCAGGTATCTTATCATGCAGACCACTTTTAATGAACTCTGGCACTTAATTGCGATCACTACCATCTGACATACAAAAATAGCCTCTATTCGAGCAGAGGAAATGATCGCCAAATATATGGCTTGTACTGTTCAATATGTCTTTCCATGATTCTTCAACTTTTTCATGCAGTGGCCGTTCTTCTTGCCGCCTGTGTTCTATAGCTTTGACAACAGCTGTTCTGAATCGAAGAATATTGTCCCTAAGTTTCTTTCTCATGACGATGTCATCAATCTGTTTATTTCTTGTAGTTGCAATGCCCTTAAATTTATTACAGAAATTACGCAGAAGATGATTTGTTCACTCAATTTTTTTTGACGATAACATTTTTGTAAGGATGCGCGTCTAAAATTCTTTTGTACACATTACTGCCACCATCAGCAATTAGTTTAGTATATTTTATACCATACATTTCTTCACCTTCAACAGTTAGCGCGGCTTCCATACTTGATGAACTTTGGTTTTCCTCCCAGTTCTTGAAACATGTGTGCGGCTTCGGAGTTTTCCCTAATGCTGCAGCATGGCAACAGGTCGTGCAGTCCTTGTTTTTACGCCGAAAATAAAAGGACTTTTTCAGTTCTGAATCCTACTATCGCAGCCTGTAAAACCACATGAACAAGTATTATTTGCTAGCGAGAAAGTAGTAACATTGATTAGGCAAGCAAAAATGTAATTCATATTTGCATACATTATCTTAAGTTAAGTTAATGCCAATAAAACCATGTATACTAATCAGTGAAAACATTAAGATTAATAACATCGCTTTGCGCTTATGATAATTTAGTAAATTTATATAGATGTTTTTGTGTATCATATTGTACTCTCATATTGTGTGAAACTGTCGAAGTAATGAGAGTTTACAACCATTAACTTCAGTTTGTGTTCCAAACACAAAATCCGTTTGCGCAAAGGTTTTGACTGGAAGCTGCAACTTGTTAACGCTGCAACACTTGCGCTAAGATTAGAGTTCATTTTATTAGTTGTAATTAATAATTACGTGTTAATTAATTAGTTTTCGACCGTGTTTACAACAATGCTTTTGTAATCTGTTTGGTACTAAAATCCACTTAAAAATTAAATTACTGAATTTCGTTAAACACTGGCAGTTATTCTGACATACAAATACATTTGATAAAAAATTGCTTATGTAAGATGTCGCCCAAATGATTGCATCATGAATACTTTTCAACTTTCATTTTGTCGACTCGCCCATGGTAAACCTTTGGGTACAAAACTGTACGCCAGAAAGTTACGCGTATTTATCTTCGGTGTAAATTCTTTTCGACAATGTTGCATGAACTACAGGCGCGATATAACCACAGTCACGCCATTCTAGAGATGGTAATCTATGGCGAAAATGTCGGACATCACGATAGGTCTCACCGTCCTATACGCATGCCTGCAATATTTCTTTCCTTACTGGCTACACTACGTGCGGAAATAGTTTCCATTTTTTTTTTTTTTGGCTTGCCCAACGAGGCTTTTGCTTCTATGACAATGAACCTACTTGATTCGCCTAAAATGAAAACAAATTTTCTGGTGACCATATTTACCTGAAAGATTTTCGCGATAAATCACTATCTCTAGTCATACTGAAGAATTGTGTAAAATTGATTTTGCAAATTTTCGCATGCATAAGTCACTATCATTTTCTGAACATATGCGCTATAGAAATATGTATGTTCCAAAACTATAACATACAGACTGCACAAAAACGGCAGAACAACTCGCAAGGTTGTCTTTAAATAAACATTTTCCGATCAACAGTGATCGTTCAGGGATCAAACATTTACATATTCAAAAGAAATTATAAATGACTAGAAATTTACTAGGTTTTTATGTCTGAAACTAAAGATAAAAGTGTAAATTTGAACATTCAGCTGCATCAAACGCAACACACGCTAAAATATTACGTTTCGATGCATTTTCAGGTGTTAATGCCATGGAATTTTAAATGTTGCTAGCAATTATTTTACAAAAAAATAGCAATTTTAATTCTAAAAAAGAAAAAATTATTATTTGCGTAGATTAAATTTGGCATTTACTTTGCCACACTCTTAAAAACACAGATTCAAGAATATAGAATTCCAAGTAATTAGCGACACTGTAAACGAAATCCTGGATAACAGCATGACAAGGAAGACTATTTCTTGCCATGCTCAGTTACCTGGATATTATTTTCACGTAAAAGGCGCAACGGCAAAGTAAGACGGTAGGTAGATTTAAATTTAATTTGTCATCTCTGAATCACAGCAGGCTACACACTCTAAACTAAAACATGTTGTATCGAAAAAAAAAGTACTAAATATAAAGTGTGATGTTTTTGTTTAAATCAGCGCTACGGCAGCTTTTAGGTTATAGGCTGTTCACGGTAAAGTGAGCACTTTTGAAAGCCCTCTCATTTGCATTAGTGGTAAAAAAAAAAAGAGTTTTATTTTAGCTTTAGACGTGAACTTCCGAGTGCAGTGCAATATATACTCCCTGCTTATTAGTTACAAGGCAATATTTATTTAAAAATGCGGCTTACTTATAAAATACGGCTGAAAGAAAAAAGTAACTAGGGACTCAAAAGTGCTCACTTTACCGTGGACAGCCTATAGTATTGTAGTCCAATGACATAAAAACACAAGTTCATCCTCGCGTCTTTCAAAATATAAATTTTACTAAATGTTTCGCCGTTCAAGTTAGCCTGTACGTTTCTCAAATTCTGTAGAATTTCTATACTACCATTTTCGTTTTATTTTCCAAATAGCCTGTTTGTGTGATGATATATCGTGCCTTATCCACTTAGATAAGGTATTACAATAATCTATAATTTTTCCAGCACTGCGATGCCCAGGAATTCTGATATCACATAATTCTCAAATAATACGCAGTTAGCATGGGCATCACAGTGCGGCTAAACACGTAACAAACCACATATCTATGTATGCTTCAATATGACACACACGTATTTCAATTTTTACTACTATTGTTTTCATGTATTCGTGCAATGAGCCCCGTTAATTCATCCACACTTGCTGCTCACGTCTGTAGCCACGCATTGGTCCTGTATAAACGTTTTGACCAACTTGAATCTGCGATGACAGTTATGACTGGTACTCCATCTCTATCAACATCACCAGCAGCAACAGCCAAACGCGCTTCTTCTTCTGCGGCAAGCTTCATTTCATTCAGGGCCGTAGCTTCCCACCCATCACACACATCGTCATGATATTTGCGAGATACCTTGGCTGACATAGTTGGCATGTTCATAGCCGACATCATATCTTCAAGTTGTGCATGCCCTCCGCCAGTAGACATTGTCCCGCACACTGCGCCCCTGTTCACATCCATTTCTTGACTGTCCTTTTCGGTATTTACAGGGAGTTCTACATTGCACAGTTTGCATTTAAAAATAAAGTAGCTCCTCAGTCCGTATCTCTTCACACGCACAATGCTCATATCTCGAAAACCACGACCTAGTGGACTATGAGAGTCAAGTGCTTGAGGGTTGCTAACAAAGTGAGAAATATCGACAACTTGACGCCCATGTGTGTGAGAAGTATAGTGGGCTGTGCTAGTTAATTGTTCGCTCTGTGAAGTTGATATTTCATTATTAGATACATCTGTATCATGTGACACGATAGTTTCTTCAGATGTGTTATTGTCTGTTTCGGCTGGCGTGAACACACTATACACGGTGTCTAGCACGTGGTCACCATCACATATTTCATTCTGAATTGCTTTCGTCTTTGCCCTGAAATCTGAAAAGAAATGTTACAGTAAACCGAGCTATATCAGAGGTTATATTACTATAGTTCAACAGGAATCACAGAGACAAGAAAGCCTGTCAACTCCCGCGTGACGTCGCAGGTTCGAAGATGATAAAATCACAGCGCGCGAGCGTAGCCTTCTATGGAATACGACGTACCGTGCAGAAACGTGCTACTGGAAGAAGTTTGCTTCATACAGAATTTAAATAACACAACAATATTTGCAGTTCTGACTATATGGTCCATTGAAAGCATTTTGCTTAAAATGATCCCAGTAACGTTCGCAGTATGGACATGAAAGAAACTACAGATATCCAACAAAAACGCTCAGCAAAAAAAAAAATTTGAAAATTTTAGGAATGTATTTATTCGAGCAATGATAGGCCTACCTTTAAAAGAAAACAGTGTTCGAATTTTTTTCTAGTGATAAAAGTGGTTTGATTTTAACGGCACGTAATGGCTGAAACTTGTCCCGTTTCGCCTGTTGAACTGCGGCCAATTTTTCGCGAACTGCCGAATTTCAAATGTATTTTGTTTAATTCGAATTAAGTCCGTAGGTACGTAGCTATAGATGAAGAGAAATACAGGTGCTGGCAGCAATGGCACATGTTTATACATATACATTTATATATACGTGCATATAAAATGTACGCACACGTCGTTGGCTGACATTTAATGTATACAAGTTTTCGTCGAAATTTTGCCGTGTGTTGACGTTTCCAAAATTCGCAAATATCTACAAAAAGTGATTGATCATCAGACTGTGCTAAGAAAATATCTACTAAATGTATAATTACATTAAAAGGAATAATTTCAATACGCAAGTACCTCACACACATTGCTTTTGAAAAAAGACTCCCTCTCAAGTTACGTTTGAATGGAAGCACTATACATAGGGAAATTCTTTTAAAATTAGTCCTCGTGTTATTGGAAGTTTTGAAAGGTGTTATTTCACTGTGCTCCATTGGCAAGACTGTAAGCAAGAGGAAGACGGAAATTAGTGTAGGAGGGTATATTGACACTTTGCTGTTGAACACGAACCATTATGCTCCTGATCAATCTCGAAAAGTTGAAAATGTTTGAAAAAACCTTGGCCCATTATAATCTGAAATAAGATATATTGTTACAAAAGAGTAGTATTATATAGTCACACTTTGCCGAAATGGATTATGTAGATATATATACTTACAAACTAATCTTTTTTTTTTTTTTTTTTTTTTCAAAAGCTTAAAACACATATATAACTGATAATGCTAATGATTTTTTTTTTTTTGCTGTATCGTAACAGATTGTTTCATTTTTAATTTTAATGTCGTCATTAAAAATAGCAAGATGACTTACGTAACTTCCTTATATTTTCCCCTTCCAATATTAATGTTTAAGTGAAAAAAATTTAAATAAGTCATCTCATTTTAATGAAATCTCGTGTAAGGAAACATGCTCCACGTCACATGAAATTATCTCAGACATAAGGTACACGATATTTGAAATAGTAAGGCAATGGATTAACTGAACATTTAAACTCGATTTTATAGTTCTTCAGAATAAAGCATTTGATTGCAAATGTTTAGTGGCACTGAACTAGATCCTTACACAGACGTTATCTTTTATACATAACTATTTATACAGAACTATTTATACTGTATGATATGTTGATAAATATCAACATACTCCTGAACACTTCCTAGACGCGAAGTACTTCCTCGGGATTGTTTTCATCAACAAATTATTTGTTTATTTCTTAATCTTCGGGAAATTTAAAATTGTAAACTTACTGTCCGTTCAGATAATTTCCATGGCACTAAGGACACAGAATATACATTACATTAATTTTTTATTCTGTGCTGAGGAACGTAAACTTGCACGCTGTAGAGAATTCCACTTTTACTGAACGCTTACAATAAAAGCAAAACACATCACATGCCGATGTAAACAGTAGATTCACTATGCTGTAAACTAACAAACAAGTACCTATGTCTATGGCCATATTGTACATAAACACCAGCAACGATTGCCCCTAGCCGTGACGTCATTGGCTTGGTAAGAAGAGGTTGTCTCGTCTTCTTGTCTCGCTGGTAACGGTTCAGTTCCCAAGATTTGATTGATTTAAAATAAAATTGTTTATACAAAAATCAATAGTATGCAATTGTCGAATGATTCGTAAATTATTCAAAGTAGTAATGCATATATTTCGAAAACAGCATTAATTAAAAAGTTCATGCAAATGCAGTGTTACTTCTCTCTCTCTCTCTCTCTCTCACACACACACAGGTTCCACAAAATTTGCCAGATCGGTGGTGGAATCTCATGAATGTAGAGTACTGTATAACAATTTGCAAATAAATGAAAATTAAATGTGAGGACTATGTGCCTATGCCGGGCGGAACCAACATTGACAGAATATTTCAATGTGTTCCAAGTAAAGTTATACAGATTACTATTTCATTCAGTGTTTTCTGCTCACGGCATCGTAATAAAAATACGCACAAAATTAAAAATATTTTCAAATCTGACAGGGAGCTCAATCAAGCACGCGCACACGAAAAATTATACCTGATACGAGCAACATGGCTGGCTGTTCGTTTTCACTGCACCAACATTAAGATAAACGGTTAAATTTATGATAAATTCCATATATAATGGAGTAAATCTGTAACTAATACGATACCGTGAAATATTATTTCGAAATACATATAACATTAAGTTTATTCCAAAATTCTTTCGCAATTTATTAATTTCACTAAGCGGCATTTGTTTTCCGCTGATGAAAGAGAGACGATTTTCTATTCAGGAATACCACAATTAATTCACTTGACAACCAGCAACCGTTTCCTTATTTCAAGTGCGGTGTTATCCAGTTGTGATTAAAAAATCATTGGGCAGCAGTAGCTGTCAGAATCTGGGAACATAACATGAGATGAACTATATCATGTTCATAATATTAGTAGTTACCTTTTTTTATAGCTGTGTTCTTGTAAATGCTTCATCTTCCTTTTTCTTGGTCTTGCATTAAGATGCAAACGTTTTTCATTGCCTTTCGTACTGTACCTACCCATTTTGATCGCTAAAGAGTAACATGCTAACAGACAAGCTGTGGAGAGTGCAGATGCTCCTAAGAGATAGGGAGTAGATAGTCCGAGGAGGTAGTTAACCATCCTTCAGTTCTTCTACCCGCCAAATGCCCCAGCGCAAAACAGGTCTACCCACGAATTCATTTCTGGAATATAATCATTTACAAAAGTTTCGATTTTTTCAAAAGTAATCAAATTATTTATTCAGCGGAGGCAGTATTTGATAACTGTATAATTATCTGAGGTCTGAGGAAGTGTGTTTTTTTTTGCCAAGCATACCAGTTTATATAGGAAAACAATTATGTATGTACAAAATTCTGGTTTGTGAAATATTGTAACAGTAAAATGTTGTTTTTCATAAAAAAATTTACTGTTTTTAAGTAACAGTAACAATGATTTCATTTATATTTTTTATGCAGAAGAAATGCCACCTCGAAAAAATGTACAGTTTTCTTGTAATTCATAGCGCGTTAACATTGGTGACATATAAGGCCAACTGAGTTCCACCGACTCTTAAGGCGGATCAGGCCCCGACGTATTGCATTTTCACTATTAATGCCATAATTTACATTTACGAACGTTTAAACGAAATATTTCGCACGACACGCCAAAAATAATAGCTTCTAAAGCATTATCTAACTATCACAACTCTACCGCGTTTATTACTTTTTGACTAATGAATGCCGACAGTAAATAAGTAACTTTTTCTTGCAGTGGTTACAGAGATGATCCTGGCAACTACAGTCTACCAATACATGTTTTTGAACATGTGCTAAGCCACGCCTAGGGATAGGAAAATTTCGCGAGTTCAATGACCTGCTGGCTATACTCCACAGTACTGTGTACACTCGGGCCTCAGATGTTTGTACGTTGGCTGCTGCTCCAGAGAGTAGCCAGTGTTACTACTCACCTCGCAGTATGATACTCGCTACTTGTTTCCTTGCAAGTCTCCTATTGGCCGAGATTCATCCAGGGTGTCTCTAATGAACTGTGATCCAATTGTAAAGGTGACTTCAGTGTACACGTGTGGGTCGTCCATCTTGTCATGAAATGAATTCGCGAAAGTTTCCTATCCCTAGCTATGCCTTAATTTCGTAAATCCAAGACAGCTGGGCCTGATCCACCTTAAACAAATCGTTTTATCATCGGTTAACTTCTTTTTTCGGTGCTGTCGACCTTTTTTTCCCCCAATGGAAATCATTCTAGTGGGCGCAGCTCGCTGTTTCGCTCTACCGGACGCTACCCCCGCCTGCGGACGAGCAGACCGCAGGAACAGGTGCGCTGGACCGTGAGGGGTTGAAAGGTTAACTCTGCCCATTTCACGCGGACGCCCGTGCCCGTGTTACACGTGGGAGATGTCGACTACCCAGCGCCGTATCTCTACATTTTTCAAAACCAAACCTTTGAAAAATCATCCCACGTATGACGCGTTTGCTGGTTTCCCAGATATACCGTGCAACACAAGCGTTTTATATTTCCGCTAACATTCAAGTATCTTATCTTTTGTTAAATTGAACTTTTACTTTCATTCTAACCATAACTTATAATATTCAATTTATATATATAATTCGAATTAAAAAATAAATAAAATACATGTGTTGGTGATGCCTAGTAAAGGCTATTCATGGTAAAGTGAGCACTTTTGAAATCAACCTTTGAAAAATGTCACTGCCCTTATGTGCATATCTTTTAACGGGCACGTTGAGTTTCATTCTTCGGTGAAGTTGGTAACGACAAAGGGAAAGTAGTTGCATGTTTTTACGTTGAATTAAAATTGATAGTAAACATTTGTGGATACTGAAAATATTTATTTCGCTTTGTGTTTTTTTTACTCACGTAAGTGTAAGAATCGGCAAGATTTGTAAAATATTTACTTTTCAAATACTTTCAGTTTCACTCGAGCGACGCATTAATAAAATAACCAGGTCCATGACAATGTTAATTTTACGTGTGGTAGAATAATACTTAATGTAAATGCAAGTATATCTTAAGCAGGAGTTTCAAAAGTGCTCAGTTTACCGTGAACAGCATTTAAGAAGTAGTTCTCAAGTGAAATATTCTTAGAAGTGAGTACGCACAAATACGGCGCGTTGTCCCTTTAGTGTATTCTCTAGATCGGTCAAGTTTTGTTTGCACGAGACGAAGGAAGGAATAGCTTGGAAGTAGAATGTTAGTAGGGCTTCAGAAAGGTTGTAAGTAACTGCGAATAGAGTGCAGACTCACACACGTTCAAGTTAGGTCAAGGCGCGTGGCTGGCTCACTGACTTGGAGCGCCGAGAACATCAAGAAGTGAATGCTTCCGAGTGGGTTCGAGTAGTTATCAACTCATTCTTATCCAGCGTAAAAAAAAACTCTGGTACACTTTCGAAACAGCAATGGAAGTTTTTAACCTACAGATAGCACGCAGAAAGAGTCTCATGTTTTGCGAACGGTATAAATGTTGCTACAACTGTAATTATTTGAGCCGTCAGTAAACAATGTCGCTGTTAATGTAATATACAGTAAATAATGTCGCTGTTAATGTAATATACAGTAAATAATGTCGCTGTTAGTGTAATAAACAGTAAATAATGTCGCTGTTAGTGTAATATACAGTAAATAATGTCGCTGTTAGTGTAAAACACAGTAAATAATGTCGCTGTTAGTGTAATATACAGTAAAGCTATTAGCGCTAATGTAACATAAAGAACTATTGTAACAACATTACCTCTTTATTGTCCTGTCAACATTAAGGTGGGGTTTATGATGCTGCAAAACAAATGTGTTTAGCCGATGTTAACATTTGTGTTAAAATTTTTTTTGAATTTTCTTTACTTCAAAAAAATAACATTCCGATGTAAAGCGTAAGAAGTAATATTATTTTGTCACAAAATAAATATTACCAACGAAAAAATAAATAAATAACTTCCGGAAGGGGAATCGATCCCGCACCTTGAGTGCTTGACGTCCTATCAACTACTCTATTTTGACATGTCTGACTACGTTTCATGCCATAGGTATTCAGTGCAATATAACGACAAGCTGCAGTTCTCCTTCATTGTGTGGAAATACTTTATGTTTTAGAAATATATGCACATTTGGCACACGTAAACTGCTTTTCAAGACATAAGAGCGCTGGTCTAAGCTATATTTATTTCTCGTACTATATTTTAAAATTTAAATATAGTGATTTCATTTTGCCAGGTTGTCGCTCTTCACGCCAAGTCAAGGTAAACTTGTGTTGGATAGATATTATTTTAATGTCGTAGAAACCTAAAATATTTCGTTCTTCTTGTTATTATTTGCCATAATACAACATTTGGTTGCTGACAACATTATTAGAGGCTTTATTAACATGAAGACTTCAACAGTACATTTGTAATATAGTAATATGAGATTTTGTAAATGGTTAACGTTATTAATTTTGTCATAACATTATTAATTTTACTACAACATAGACGTTTAAATAAATAATGCATCAATAGTAATATTTGGTAGCAAGAACAATATACTTTTTTCTTTGTATACAAAGCTGGTAATTTACGTTTGCCGACCCTTTCTCGAGCACATGTGGGACTGCTACCATGGATGTATGGGAACAAACTTTACCATTCCCACTTTCTCCATACACATGTACAACGTTGTGGTACATTGTCTAATAACTTTGTTGTGAGTTGGTGTATATAACGCGTATGAATATTACTTATGGCCTATGCTGTATCCTGGGAAGTCACTGGCCAATTACCTTCCTTGTGGGTATATGATTCATAAACCATGTTTCTGATTTATCGGCTCATATAATTTTAACTTGACACTAAATCTACATAAAGCTCGTTTAAAAGTACCGAGACCAGAAGAAGCTGAGTACGACTAGGTATTCTCGCCCGCACCCAGGAGTGAATCCAGACTTACCATCCAAGTGTATTTGCATTGGCACCAGCTCAGCTCTGGGCGGGAAAAGGAATTTTTCTACAATACTTTTATTGACTAGATGCCTGTCAAATGTTTTGTGGAGATAGTTATTATCTTGTAGTGACCACGGAACTGTTTTTGGCGATGAAAAGAATGTTCATTCTTGTAGTCATTAAAAATAAGATTGACCAGCTCCATTTAAACAAGATATGATATATTGTAGTGACCCCATATATTTTTTCCACGTAGAGAACAATAGCAGATTATTTACAGAGATACTTATTCAGGAACCTAAAACTTTCTCGCGTTTTGTTGCAGTAGTAGGTACGTACTGAGTTCTGCGCGTGTGCAATTCTTATTTTGTATCATGGCAGGCAATGAGCACAGTCCAATCATACCATCATAATAACACTTATTTCATGTTCCGCAAAACACCACGTTGGTTGGGTTACGAATTATTTTTTTTTTAATGACCGTTGTCGGTACTTCATGCTCATAGGCTCCGCAGAGCGATTTGCATGTAAAGTAAATGCGAAGTTATACCTCGCCCGTTCATAAATAACGCTACTCGGGGATTGCACGCTGAACCTCTCAGTAGAAGGTGGAATCCTCACGAAGTCTGTCACGTATATCGCATTCTTAAAGTAGCGTTATATTTCAAAATGGCGGAATAACTGTCTCTCTCTCTCTCTCTCTCTCTCTCTCTAATATATATATATATATATATATTTTATAATATATATATATAATATATATATATATATATATATATATATATATATATTCTTAAAGTCAATGTTTACACGATTCCCTGTCTACATACGTTTCGTTTAAAGTGATTAAATGGTTTCCGATATATGACGTACTACCCAAACATTTTTAATGGCTGCCCTTTTGCAAATAAGACCCCAGTTTAGTCGAAAACAATAAAAGTCGGATGCCCTTACTAAGTACTATACTGTACGTGTACCGAGTTTGACGAAATTCGATTAACGCATATAAAAGTTTTTAGGAGACACACACAACTGCGCAGAAAGAAAAGTGATCTCATTAGCCTATCATTTTTTTTTTTTCGTAAAGTACACTTAAAACGTGAAAAAGAGTTTTTTACACAATAAAATTAATCTAAAATAACATCTCAAATGAAAATACATCGAATGCACTACCTGCAGCTTGAACCCGTGACCACTTACAAATAAAGGCTGTGCCTTAGATATCTATACCACGGAGCTCAAAAAATGCTCTAGTGAGGGCGGGTCCAAAAAATAGTGTCTACTTGGACATTTGAAAACTAATTGGCCACCTCTTGTTCTAACAATTAAATATTACACATACAAACACTGCTACACTCTGTATTTGGAAATGTAACAATTTCAATACTTACTTTTTAAATTCGTTCTTGGACGACGGACGGGTTCTCATCGGTCGTTATCGCTGAGCTAAGAAGCGTCGGGGTCACTCTCGAGTTTGGAAATCGTTGAATCTGTGTTGGTTTCAGGCGAACAAGTGGACTTTCATCATTTATGAGTACCGTGCTGATAATTAAGATCTTCGGAGCCTACTATTATCAAGAACATCCGTTGGATTTAAGACCATAACAAAGTATAAAACTTAATCATACTTTACATCTCCCATCCTTCGACGAAACTATACCGATACACAGTACAGTTGTAAAGCCAAAGTTCAGACAATTTACAGTCTTCGTAAAAATGTGTATCTTGTTACGTAAATCATTATGTACCACCCAGAAATGCGTTTTGCTTAACTGTTTTGAAAACAATTTCATTTCAAGCAAAAACCTCTCTTGTTTATTTTATTCATAAGTGTAAATTCGTGTGTTTCCTCTCCGCGGAACATTCGTTTTCCAATTATTTAATTTAGACATGCTTACTTTAATATACCGAAATGAAAATCACCTTAACAGTAAACAGATATTCATTCCACATAATCTCTACTAGAATCTCAGCAAAAATGCAACTTTACTTTTGACCCTTTCATACCCACATTACTTTACGTTCTCAAGTGTAACAAACAAACAGTTGTATGATGTGTGCTGTACTTAGCCGATACGACACTTCCTTCTTTGCCACAGCAAATGAGCGGTAGACTGTACGTCGGGCTACAGTTATATGAACCAATGATGACCTAGACCAGTATGAGGGTTTGCGAATCATTTAGCCACAGGTAAGATCATTGGTCATTGAGCTTCGCAGAGTGCAGTGCAGACCAAAAATTACCTACACTTGAGTAATGTAAATAATTGTGTACACTGGATGTGAAATCGTAAAGTCAAGAACTATATGTCGAAATTTGGAACTAGAAACTAATGTAAACATTTGTCCTTCGAGGTATTTTTTTATTACATGTAAAGAAAATTCTAACGTTTCTTTGTTCTTCGTACAGTTCGTTTAATGGGGAAAAATAGGAAAATAAATTTTGTATTTAACCCATTCAGACCCAGTGTATACAATTGTGTACACTACGCACGTGTAGGTCATTTTTGGTCTGTACTGTACACTGCGAAGCCCAATGCATGACCAATGGTCTTTCATGTGGGAAATTATTCTTAAACCGTCTTACTGATCTAAGTCATAATTGGTTCATATAATTGTAGCAGAACATATAGTCTACATATCATTGGCTGTGACAACGAAACACGTGTTGGGTTGACTTAAGTACAGTACGCATCATAACATATTTTTGTTTGCAACAACTGAAATCATAAATTAATTTGGGCCTATAAGATTTAAAGAGGAAAGGAAGTTTTAACATGTACAGAATACAGGGGTAGAATGCTCATGTCAGCTTCTCAGTGACTAATTTACGAGTATCGACACTAGAATGCTTTATCGACAGTATATCTACGAGAATAACGTGGGTTGTATTCACGGGTAGAACACTTTCTACGTAAATACGTGCTTTTTTTTTTTTCAGTGTTAGTATACTCTTATAACCGAATTTCGATAGTCTTATACTATATTCAGGCAAAGAAAAAATGTTCATATTTTGTATAAAATCGCAGGTCTTTTGAAAAGTGTGCAACTAAATCTGTGGCGATAAAATTGAGATATTTTACACTGGGATTGACTCAGTTACATAAGGTCCTTGGTTTATGCGTTTTAATTTTGTGATTGGTCACTTCATGCCGTCGCAATGAAAAACCGGCTTTTAAATTATTTATCTCTGCTTGATACGCGTAAGAACTGGGTAAGTAAATACACAAAGGTGAAATGACGTGATAGTTCCTTTCGTGTAGGCGAAACACCATATGTTGATTGGCCACTGAGAGGCTGTAAAACGCGGCTTGCGTCTGATTGGCTACCGTGGGCTCCAGAATGTTCGTTTTCGGCTGGCCTGTCACCATGGGCGAACTGCGTTTTGATATGTTGTTGGTCGTCGTCGCCATTTTGTTAACACGTGAGACTGGAGTTCGTTGTACAAGCGGCAGTTTCATCTTTGTATACTAATCTATGATGTGTAGAGACCTGAATAATTCGCGGATTCATCTTGAGACAAGCTAGAATTCAAAACACGTGTGTTTATATAATTTTAGCCATAGGTCCTCACGGTGTTTGGCTCCTCCCGGAGGACGCTTGTCCAATCGTCGCCTTCCACTGTGACAGCAGACAACCAATGTGCAGTTAATATCCGCATATCTGTACTTAAGGCTGTAGAGTCTAGCCTGCAGGTCATTGAACTCGCGAATTCTGTGCGGTTAGACTGCTCGCCTCCCACCAAAGCGAATGCATTTTCACAAATGGGAATCGTACCGGACGATGCCATTGGTCGGCAGGTTTTCTCGGGGATCTCCCGTTTTCCACGCCCCTTTATTCCAGCGCTTCTCCATACTCATCTCAAGACCTCGATATTAAGAGCCGTCCAAATCTCGTCACTCTGCTATGATCATTCGCGGTAGGGCCTTTTATACTTTATATATGTAAGGCGATCAATGCCATCATCAGTCACCGCCCGTAAGTGGTGACCGACTTTCGATATATTGCTTTCTTCTATATTTATTCTTTGGTTTATGTATTGCTTGGGAAAAGTATTCTGTTAGTCGTGTTACTCGTACAGCTGCCTATGTTCCTTCCGCATTGTGTCGGTATTCTATAATAATGGAGTTAATGAGGTGTTACTTAAATTCACCTTAGCTGAGCTTCCAATATCCGGAAATACTGAAGTTGTACACCACTCTACGTAACTGTAAGTGCGAGCAAATTAATTTATGGATTCCGCACTTCTATCATATTTACGTGTCTGCTAATCTTTTATCGCCGGTAGTCCTAAAAGGTAGCTTCAATATCACGACTGAGAAACCGACGGCAAAACCCTCTGCTAGGGGATACTATTTTCATTAAGAAACTCATCCAAAATAAAATTATGAAGATTATTAAATGTCACTGCATTGTATGATCAAGGAACCTCACAGTATCCCACGATATAAAAAAGGAAGATTTGCTTCAAATGTTTATTTCACGTGTCGCTGGAAAGCGATTTTCTCCTCGTCACTCTCTGTCGTAGCTTATGTTATCCACCCGCATAGACCTGTGTGGGGAAAGTGCTGTACGGAATTTTCCACGACTCCCGAGTTTTGCGTGTCCTGGATTACATCAGCATTCCTTGCCACGCCACGGAAAAGCCGACAGGAAATCACGGCTACGAGTACATCAGCGAGGGGTGGCAGAAGTCCCCCTCGACTTCTCTCTCTCTCTCTCTCTCTCTCTCCTCTCTCCTCTCCTCTCTCTCTCTCTCTCTTCTCGGTCTCTCTCGGTTCTCTAGACTTCAACACGTCAGTGAACTACAAGAAAAGAATTTCTTCTGTCAAAAATGCCAGAAAGTTGCAGGGTCGCCATTTTTATGTTGGTCCTTTTTTTTTTTACGCCTTCCTCTCAATTCCTTTAAAAGTTGCCAACGTTTTACTCCTTTCTCCCCTGCCAGGAAGCAAAGACTATTAATGCGTCTTCTAAAATATTCCGAGAGCGTGTTCCAAAAGTCTGAGAAGTTGAATGCCGTAGTGGGAAATAAATACATATATATATTCTTTAACGTAACAAAAATAGGTTTCAGTAGAATTGTCTGTAATACAAGAACGTCTTATAATAACAATAAAGGTTTTTTAATAGCTCCAAATTTTGGCATTGTATTTTCACAGCGGTAAATAAATCTTTCGCTAGAATCCACATAAGCATAAGGCTCTCATAACGTAATAAATCGTAGTAATTTTCACCTAATGCTATATACATATGAAAAAATCTCTTTACTTGATAAGCTGTGTACTTGTCCACTGGCAATAACGCAATTGACATTTATTTCGTAACATGATACTTCCTATCACCTCCCCTTTTTTGTCCTCCGCATATTTGACGTAGTTCAATATGAATAACAATAGAGGAACTATCGACATAAAATGTAGCTAAGATTTGCCGTTGTTTGTCGAGACAAAATTAATTGAGAAGATGGTTCATCGCGGGAAAAGTTGACTGTTTGCTAGGATTCAACGTACTGTACACAGACTCGACAGTATTCTTTCCTAATTGGCTGTCATGCATGTATGAAGTTACTACCCCATTTCACTGGCCAATGAGGATTCTGATACTATAAGGCAGAACGTTCGTGGTTGGTCTGCAAACAACTTAGCCGAATCAAAACATTGTTCATCCAACCATGAAAGAATAAACTAGTTGGAGTGTTATAGAAGATATGTTGCCTCAAAATAATATTCCCGCGATTTTCCATCATCTCTAAAAATGACTTAACAGAATCCGTGGTTTGTCAGACGTATATTGGAATGACCCACGTAAATAACAAACAAGGCAATTTGTCTTAGCAGTGATGTAGTGCAGCCCAAAGCCGCGAATGTACTTTAATGGGCATACACTCGATCACAGTTCTTTCAAGATAGTTTCACATTTCTAATTAATATCGCCAACTTTAATTTCTGTGGCTACGATTGGAAGCTATAGCCCATCCATTTTTACTTCCTAAATTCATGAAGCCCTGCTTAAGTTCTGCTTCCGGGGCTCATGCTGACCAAACCGTAAGAGATACACCAAATGAACGTACTACCGAATTGTCGATCTCAGAAATATCTACAGAAATATCCGTGACACCTTTTCTTTAAAGGATGACCCACAGTAACCATTTTTGTGTCTTTTAAAAATAGGGGTTCACTTGCGAAGACTTTTTGAACAACACAGTATTAATCCTATAATTGCTGTAAACCTAAACAACGCTATATTTGTAAATCGCACCCAAGCGAGGCCGGGGCGGGTCGCTAGTAAACTATAAACGCTTCCAGTCTGTGTGTGTTATATCTGGGACGTGTGTGTGTGTGTGTGTGTGTGTGTGTGATGAGAGAAGAGAGAGAGAGAGAGAGAGAGAGAGAGAAGTTAGTTTTATGCCCTACACTGTACACAGTAGAAAACAGCGTTCTTTGAGAGAACTCTCTCTACATAGGGGAGTATCATTCTTCATTGATGCTATAATGCGTTGTCTCATACAAAGTCTGTAAGGAACATGAAGAAACACACATCTTTTTATTACGTACGACAGAGCCGCACACTACATAGTTCCCGTCTCCATGATCGTGAATATGTTTCTCGTGAATGATTTATGGTCGGCACTGCACATAACAAGGAATAAGTGGCCGGTGCTTTCAGCTTCCTCCTTGCGAGAAACCTGATGTTCTTAAGTTTCAGCGTGTTTCATTTGTGAATATTGATGCTGTCATCAGCAAACACTCTGTAAGTTCTTCTTCACTGATTGCGAGAAGCACATTCTACACAGGTATAGCTCAGCTCGTCAATTAATTCAGGACTGGCAAGGATTAAGAATACGGACGCAAAACAGTCGCTTTCACCGTGAACTACAACCCGCACACGCCAGCAAAATGGCGCCTCTTGGCCAGCAGCAAGTCGGAACACTTCGCCAATCAGCGCGACGTAAATCACACGCCATCCTCTACTCTCAGCGAACACAGACTCTTCCGCAGCAAACGGTAGACGATCAGACATCATGCCCGTTCCCATAGAGCTTCGCTTGGCCAATAAGCGATCGGATAGATCAAAGGGAGAGCCACGCCATTTAACCTCTGTACATTTGCTTTCTACCTGTCGGAATAAAGTGTACTGATAATTAACAGTAGCATAGCGCAATGTTCTTTGACTTAAGAGCCCTCAATACGGAAGCCTATACCCAAATTTGGAGGTAAAACTTTCATCCAAGGATTTCTCCCCAAAGTGTAATGAGTGAAGTAAGATTACAGACCCCTACTCATATTAAAAGTAGCGTATATTCTCATATGAAAAGTAACATGAGAAATTCGCCTTCAAATTAGTTTAGTTTGAGATATGCAAAGGAGAAGAGGTATTGCTAATTTTAATATTATATTATTCTACATAACGATGCAAAGTGAAATGCGAACGTACATTTTAAATTTAAGCGTGTTAGTAATTTTTTTTTTTAAATCTATGTCTGTCATAAGAGTAAAATATTTTTATGGTTCTTTTAATGTTTGGAATGCTCGGTGTAATTGTCTGTTCTGTATGAGAAATTTGGTTAGAAGGAAAATAACTCTCCATATTGTCTGCTTTTTTTAAATAAAAAAGTACTAGTTTCAAGAACTGGAGTTTTATGATTGAATATTATGAATATTCAATTCAATTTTTGAAGAAGTGCTTTTAGTGTGAGAATGTGTAACACATGGAATAAGAATAATATTGTAATGAAGAAGAATTTTATGTTCTATACGGATATAGTATAATTTGTCTATTACCTCAAGAAATCTCTCATGTGGAGGATATATGGATAATGTTGAGTTTTATATTTGTATGTTGAGGACCAGGCCTCAGAGAAATAGTCATTGAATATTCGAAGTAAAGTGCACTGATATTTCTTTTACTACCCAGAGGACACCTGAGATTATACCTAATTTAGCAAGAGCCGGAGATCCTTGACAAGGAATATGGTCAAGGTTAATTATTAAGCTTAAGTACTGATAACATATTACAATTCTGTCATGTTCTGCAATCACCATTTTTCTCGGACGGAGCTTAAAATCTTCGAGGTTCTCATTTGCTGTTAAACTGAAGTAGTACTTAAACATGATTTCTTGATTGCTTGTGTATGAGATAGCTGTATATTGTTAGGAAATTAAATCCCCCAATCATTGAACTGCATGGTATCTGTATCTGTTCACCAGAGTTGTTCTTGGATGTAGTAATTAATTCATGTCAGAAAGTACTTATGGTAATTGATGCAATGCACTTCATACGTATCCAAATATTAATAAACGTGAAATTAAAAAAAAATTTAATATCATAAAAAATTCATTAATACCATTTAATTGTTCCACCACGCCCACAAAAAGGGAAAATACTTTTAAAAGTTTTAAATGCTTAATATTAGAGCATTTTTATACGTTTGTGTTTAAGGCTATAACAGCATGGAGGCATAAAGTATTACGGTTCATTATAATGTTGGTAGGGTTCTAAGACTCGTCAACAGCGAGGTAATTAGACACAGAGAAAATTGCTCAGAGAAGCAGTCACGCAATGAGAAAAAGGTTTTGTTAAATTAAACAAGATTTGTTTGGCACAACCTAATTATTTGTTTTTAGAGGCAATGAAATATTTTGTTGCTGAAACCAAATTATTTTGTTGTTCTCATTTGGTTGCACCAAACTGTAAGATTTGGTTGGTGTAACTAAAGGTTTGTTTGGCTGCACGTACATTAAATAGTTTGGGGTAATATAAAAAAAATTTTGCAAGTTCGACCGAGTTTCGAACCTAGATCACCTGCACCCGCGCGCTAAGCCTTGTAATATTTTTTTTTTTATAGATTTATTATCACACACGATATACAGAGGCGTTTACCCTTAACCTATTATATACAGTACACATTCAACCCACAATATAAACAATAACAAAATACTCAATAAAATATCTACACAATTCTTACATAGGGGCACAAAACGATATGGACATTTGGTTAACTGGTTTTACTGACAAAGTCGATGAACACATAAAAAATGATTTAACGTGATGGGCAGTGCACGGCGTACACCCCGACACGTGACACAGACTTATAACACTACCACCTATCGACGATTACTACTGGAACATTAAATTGTACACTTGTAAGGACCTAGGGGTGGGCAGCACACGGCGTACACCTCGACACGTGACACTGACTTATAACACTGCCACCTATCGACGATTACTACTGGAACATTAAATTGTACACTTGTAAGGACCTAGGGGTGGGCAGCGCACGACGTACACCCCGACACGTGACACAGACTTATAACACTACCACCTATCGACGATTACTACTGGAACATTAAATTGTACACTTGTAAGGACCGAGGGGTGGGCAGCGCACGGCGTACACCCCGACACGTGACACAGACTTATAACACTACCACCTATCGACGATTACTACTGGAACATTAAGGTGTACACTTGTAAGGACCTAGGGGTGGGCAGCGCATGGCGTACACCCCGACACGTGACACTGATTTATAACACTACCACCTATCGACGATTACTACTGGAACATTAAATTGTACACTTGTAAGGACCTAGGGGTGGGCAGCGCACGGCGTACACCTCGACACGTGACACTGACTTATAACACTACCACCTATCGACGATTACTACTGGAACATTAAATTGTACACTTGTAAGGACCGAGGGGTGGGCAGCGCACGACGTACACCCCGACACGTGACACAGACTTATAACACTACCACCTATAGACGATTACTACTGGAACATTAAATTGTACACTTGTAAGGACCGAGGGGTGGGCAGCGCATGGCGTACACCCCGACACGTGACACTGACTTATAACACTACCACCTATCGACGATTACTACTGGAACATTAAATTGTACACTTGTAAGGACCGAGGGGTGGGCAGCGCACGGCGTACACCCCGACACGTGACACTGACTTATAACACTACCACCTATCGACGATTACTACTGGAACATTAAATTGTACACTTGTAAGGACCTAGGGGTGGGCAGCGCATTGCGTACACCCCGACACGTGACACTGACTTATAACACTACCACCTATCGACGATTACTACTGGAACATTAAATTGTACACTTGTAAGGACCGAGGGGTGGGCAGCGCACGACGTACACCCCGACACGTGACACAGACTTATAACACTACCACCTATCGACGATTACTACTGGAACATTAAATTGTACACTTGTAAGGACCGAGGGGTGGGCAGCGCACGGCGTACACCCCGACACGTGACACTGACTTATAACACTACCACCTATCGACGATTACTACTGGAACATTAAATTGTACACTTGTAAGGACCGAGGGGTGGGCAGCGCACGACGTACACCCAACCTCGCTCGGCTAACGTGACAATTGTTGACAGTGAACAGCTTTTAAATAATTTCTTCAAATATTGGGGAACGTGTGCAGACAAATATTTCAAGTTTTTCAGCTTTACTTGTCAGTTTCTCGTTGCATTGTTTTATTAATGTGTTTATACGATTGATAAGCATCAATAGATACACTAACAAACACGGTTACTATCCTAATCCTCACAAGAAATACAAACAAACTCTGGAGCTGTATTTTCGAAGGAAGGCAGTCAAATGAGCGGCCAAACAAATATATGCAGTTGATTTAACAAAATATTTTGTTGACAGTAGAATATTTTTTATCCCAACACAGAGATTTTGTTTATTCAAACATATATTTTGTTAGACGTACAAAAGTAATTCCTTTCCTTTTCAAATTTGGTTTGCTCAATAATATATTTTGTTAGGGCAACTAAATATATATTTGGCCCTATTTTGCTGGATTTTCTCTAAGTATGGGAAAAGAAACCATCGCAGAATTCACCTGGAGTGACTTCGCGAAACCACGGGAAACCGTGTGTTCAGGCTGGTTGGGCCGGGATTTGAACCCACGTCCTCCCGAACGTGAGTCCAGGAGTTTACCACCTTCACCACCTGGCTGTTTGATGCATTGTGTGTGCGGTTGTTCACATGTTACTACTGCAAAGTCTCCCCCCGATATTACATCAGCAGACCGTTGTATACATCACAAACAACTGTATCAGTGAGGCAATTTTGCTGAAGTGTGTGGCTGGAGTTCGCAGTATAAGCGGCTGCTGCACCTCTGTATACTTAACTACGCTGTGATTAGTAGCAGCAAGAGGGAACAGTTATGTGTGCTGTGTAGGTGGCCGTATGTATTATTGTAATTAATTGTAATATTACAGTTAGGTTTTATCTTTAATTTTGTGTGATGTTATGTACTTATTGTTGCAAATATGTTTTGTGATGTCGATAATAGAGACAAAATAGTAACACAATATAAATATATATATGTCCCATTAATTTGCAATCTATGTTGTGTCAAATGTTATAAGATAATTGAAATCACCTAGGCAAACATACACTTATTGAGATTGCTTAAGCTAACATAATCTAACCTAACTTAACCTAATACAAAGTAATGTCATTTCAGATCCCCAAAATGTGTTGGAGAAGTAGAATGTCCAGAATAAATGGGCGTAATAGAAGAACTCCTGAAAGTTTTGTGTCTTAGAAAGATTGACATATTTATTTTAATTTTTCTCCCATTTTCCTTTTGTAGAAGAAGTCATACTTTTGGTTCAAAAGTAGGATCGTATTCCGATTAATTATTGGTGACATCCCAACAGAATTCAAATTACAGTGTCGGAAAGACTATCTTCTTGCCAATTACCTGGAAAAACTAGAAAAATATGAGAATTGCATAAAAAATATTACAGGCCTAATAAGTTGAAAAATCCTAATATATTGTAAGTGTCAGTCAATAGTGCCAAAGTTTCGTGTTTTCATGTGCAGGATTCTTTTTGAGATTGTATCACGCCAGGGCCGGACTCGTTGGGCAACAAGACATAACACGCTATGATTAATTAGTCAATCTAAATAAAAATCTACGAAAATGTTATGTTTGCGATATCTGATAGAAATCGTTCTTCAAGCCAAGGGCTCTGTTTCTCCGTAGTTGAGGACATGAAATGAATAAATACCCTGATGATGAACGTTGACCTTAATGCTCCTAATCTGAGGACATTAAGAGAAGCTCCATAAATGTCCAGTCGCCCAGACACTGAGCACGGAAATACAATTTCAGTTGCATCAGACAAAAAATAGTACGATCTAACTAACTAATAGATGATTGTTTCCAAAGAGCACAATTAATAGAATACACGCCGAAATAACGATTTGGAAAGTAATTATAAAACACAAAATACAGGCTAACTAAAAATGTTCAACATAGCTCGGTACGCGACAGTGCTTTGTTGAAAGTGTAATTGAATTTTAAAGTATTATAGCTTCTGAACAACACTTCCAACAAAAGGATTTGAGCTTACAGTGCATTGCATGCACATTCAAGCTTCCAACAAATTCAAGCAATATCCATTTCAGCAGTCTATAGACTTCCACATCACATGCTGTTTTGGGAGGACAAGAAATAACGTTGAATGCTCAGTATCAAAATGCTACGCTGTATGTCATTGCCTTCGGAAGTTTTAAATTTAATGCTCCAGAGAAGTGTAAACGTATCTGTTTCTTTTCATGTATCTTTTGGAGTAATTTTTCTCGTCAATGTTTGTGCATAATATTTATTATTTGTGGCAATGATATATAATGACGTCTTTAAATTTGCATAGATCTTAAAAAATACTATGTAAAAATAAATGACACGAGTAATCAAATGTGTGCTTTATTATTAAATATTTCAGTTCATTTTCACATTACACTCTGAATAAACCAGTTTTCGTAAAATTAATAATACAATGAATAAATATTTTTTTTAAAATTAGTTAGTAGTATAGTCGTTTCTCGTAGTCGATATCGTTCCATTGCAATAAGGCCTTCACAATAGCTACAGAATTGCAAAAAATAAGTATGTTGTTTCTGTAAGGTAAACATGAAATTTATCTGAATTCACTCCTGTTAGCCGTCACACACACATATACATTTCATTTTCTTTCATTACGTTATCTTCTGGCATTTGCGATAGCAAATAGAGCGATAATATTTGGAACAACATCGGATAATTTGTTTTTAATTGAACTGATCCCTTCCACATGTTGCTCTGGTCTGAAAGTGTTATTGTATCGAACGCGCCATTATTTTGTCGCTGGCTTGGCAAAGGAAAGTAGATTAATCGGCGCTTTTCAGTGCCACAGGTGCTCGGTACATAGCTGTGAAAGTGATGTAAGGTTAAGAGCACGGACGATAAGGTTGACCTTGGCACGCGGATCTTGTACACAAGTCGTCGTCGCGATCTCTCAGTTAACAGTGTAGACACAAAGTTTAAGCGACGAGTCTGATATATAACCTACAGTAAGCAATCAAATGTGTGCATCTTGACTATAGGCTATTCACGTTGAAATTAGTACTTTTCAAAGCCCTGCTTAAGATCTACTTAAATGCACGTTATGTATTATCCCGCCTCATGTAAAATTAACATTGCCATGGCCTCGTACGTTGGTCAAGTGAAACTGTGAAATTATTAGAAAACTAATTTTTTTTTTTTTTTCAAATTTGCCTATTTGCATAATAAAACATAAAGCGAAAGAAATAACATAGATTATCACAAATGGTTACCTAACACTTTTTATTCGACCTTAAGATATGGAACTACTTCCTATCTATCATTACCTACTTCACTGGGCGCATGTCACTCAGTGAGCCCATTAAAATATATGCAGGCAGGGGCAGTGATTTTTTTCCTAAGGTAAATTTCGAAAGTGCTCACTTTATCGTGGACAGCCTTTAAGTTGTGTTCGGTTAATGAGTACTTGAGTAAACGACTCTTGAAATGTGACAAATTTATTCGCGAGATTAACGCAGCAAATTATTAGTATTACCAGCCAGAAAACGTATTATCTATTTGTTGGTTTGAAGACACTGAGCAAAACTGGCGAATGACATGACTGGTGATTACACTTTCACTTCACCTTATGTTAACACACACATAATCGTACCAGTAAATGAAATGCTGTTATAATGTAAGGGTCAGCTTCATTAATGTTAAAGTGTGAGGGATATACTCCAACCTTTGTTGGTAATTGGTATTAAAATTATAATGAAGTCGTATTAACTTTTAAACGTAGTTTTATTTGAATTTATAATATTAAAGTGGTATTAAAATTAAAAAGGAAAAAAATTACACCCAGTGAAGACTGTTGAAATAGAATCCGCGGTATTTCAGTGACATACACTGAATAGTCTATGAAAATTTAATAACACTAAAATAGTTTGTCAGTCTACAGTCAGATAGAAATGGATTTTTAAAGTCTTTATTCGTTAATTTTGCGAATATAAATATTATATAGCCATGCCACCTAGCTAGTAAAGTTGGAATCACGAATTCTTTTCATTGTTTAAAGACAATAAATATAGGTTTTTATAAAAGAATTATTATTAATGCTGTAACTAAAAAAAAATTTGTATAAATATGGCGGGAATATAATGCATTGTGTTTTGTTACTTACCAAATACAATCAAAAATTCCCCACGCAGTATCGCGTATGAAATATTTTCGTACGTGGTAATAGCCGTTGGAGCGCACACTATTCAATAACGGGTTGTTATTGGTTTCAGAATGATAGGTAATTGCATTATGTGTAACACTCTTGTAAGAGGTCGCGGTGGTGTGGTGGTTAGACTACTCACCTCTCACTTAGGCAAACGGGGTTCGATTTCCGGCGGGGTAGCCCCTGGGATTTTCGCATGTGGGAATCGTGCCAGATGATGCCTCTGGTCGGTGGGTTTTCTCAGGGATCTCCAATTTCCTCCGCCTTTTCATTCCGGTGCTGCTCCTCACTCACGCCACTTCGCCCTCATCAGCTCTCAAGACTTCGATGTTAAGAGCCGCCCAAATCTCTCCCCTTCACTTCTCTCGTGTTTCGCTGCAAGCGCTATCTTGATCTGCGAACTTTGACATGATTAAAATATCCCTGTGTGGACTTAACGGGATGACGTGAAAGTACTAAATATTGCACTTACAAGATAAACCAGTCGTTCATTATCACTGCTACTCTGTTTTTCGTTCTCTGCTGTATCACATGCAGCGCAAGTTTTAGTATTGTTAGGAAATTTAGCGCATTTGGAAGAAGAAAAAAAAACTGTTATTCAACGCCATTGTTTACTGGCATAACAAGAAAAACTTAATAATATTCCTGCGATTTTAGATTTTATGTGGCACGCAAAGCCAATGTGGCGGAAAAAACTTGTATTATAGACTATTCGCTGTTTCTTCACACTTTTTTTAATCAAACATTTGAAAAATCACCCCATTTACGACGTGTTTATTGGCTGTTTCCTACACATTCCTTGTTTGACAAGCATTTTATTCTTGTGTTCGCAAAAGTGCCTTATTTTTGGTTAAATAAAAATTGTATTTATATTTTGCATATAAATTATGACATTTAATTTATGACTAATGCTAGTAAAACAGTGAGAAAACAGGTGTGTTGGTAATACCTAGTAAGAAAATAGATCGTACGTAAAATATTATTACACTGAGAGCACACGAATGCGGTGTGTTGTTCCTTTGGTGTAATTTTCCAGGCAAGTTAGGCTTTGCTTGCACGAGGCGGAGGAATATTTTGGAAGTAGAACTTTAGCAGGGTTTCAGAAAAGTGTGAAGTAACCGCCAATAGACTGTAGGTCTACTCCATGTTTATAATACATTTATTGTTCCCCCCCCCCCCCCTCAAAGTTCTCAGAAGCCTTGCTGAAGTTATACCTTTCATACTATCCCTCCGCTTAATGAAAACAGAGCTTAGCAAAGTCTAGAAAATTACACCAAAAAGACAACGCACCGCATATGTGCTGACATCCTTTAATAATATTTTGCATTAGAATTATTTCTTACTAAACATTATCGACACACCTGTTTGCTCTCTGTTTTATTCATATTAATTTCTCTCAATACCTCACTGTTAAGAGCCGTCCAAATGCCTTCGAACTTCTTCATATTAACTGTAAATCAATTAATATAATTTCTGATAGTATTTAAGTAATAGATAAATCTAACCCAAATTAATATACAGTTATGTCAAAAGAAAAACAAAACACTTGTGATACATGAAATATTTAGGAAACAACCAAACACGTCATACACAGAGTGATTTGTCAAGAGTTTGTGGGCCGTGGTGGCTGAACGGGTAGACATTTTTTCTAATTTATTTCATTAACCCTACTTAGCATTACAGCGCTCCAGGGTGTTCTTTTCTATCATGGCTACTACAATTTAACAAACAGTATATAAGTTATATAAATTCACAATTTTTTTGTGGGAGGGCGGATGTTCGTCTGGGCGCCCGTAATTTAAGCTACAAATTCTATTTCTATCCAAAAGCATCATTCACACTTCCTAGGAAGGTGGTGAGCTATTCTGCCCCGACCGAGACAGCTCCCCGACGGGTATCCTTTCGGCCGCCCCCCGTTTCGCCGCCCCCGCCGGAACAGACCAGGGACCGGGATTCACACGAATCCGCCCGCGCGACCAGACGCCGTCGGGCCCGCACACAGCTAACTAGCCTTTCGGCCGGTCCGCCATAGCACCCAACGGTCGAATGGCCTCGCCCATGAACCCGAAGGCACCCAGACCCCTCCCTATCTGTACTATTCTATTTGTTTTTTTCCCCCTCGCCCACCGTTTTGCTCCAACCTAAACATCACCCAGGACATCGAAGTACCCCTTCTGGACACCCAGGCCTTCGTTTCCTGGCGGACGAGGGAATGGAGCTCCACTCCTACGGGCGCCCCCTTTTTTTTTTTTACACAGACACATACACAGACATCAGCCAACATATTATCACAAATCACATCTTTCCCTTATTTAGATTTTCTTCTCCGCTGTTTCTTCCGTTATTCTTTCATCTTCTTTTTCTTGCTGCCTCTCCTCCTCTTTTTCTCTCTTCTGTTGTTCTTCAACTTTCCTTCTCTGTTTCCCCATTTTCTTTCCTCTTATTCTTTCTCTTCTTTTCCTTCTCTTCCTCCTTCTCGTTCTTCTATTTTTCTCCATATGTCCTTCAATTATTCTTGCATTCATTTCGGATCTTGTGTTCTTCTTTATAACTTTTTGGTGTTTGGTGTTTTTCAATTTTTAATATTTACTGAAAATTCTGTTTCTTATCTAAAAGAGAGAGTTATTTATAATTTTTATTTAATTTAAACGATAAAACACTAGACAAACACAAACACTCACTCGATAATTCCCTTAGTTCCAGCACACTCTCATCGGCTCCCTATACTACTCAGTTAAATTATCATTCATAGTTTTTACCAAATCATATATTTTACTAATACTTTCATTTATTATTTCTACAATTTCCTTGTCATATATACTATGTTTTTGTAATGGCCATTTGTCATTAAAAGGTTTTAATTTCTTTTCTAATTCTCTCCTTTCTTTAAACATGTCACACAAGTACAGACTATTGTATACCGTCTGAGCTCCCTTTTCACATTGACAACAGTGTCCTGCTATTACTTTCAACACACTATTATTTGTATTGCTTTTACTTTCGAACCAATTTTGTATATTTTTAATATAATTTGTAGTATTTAGGCCGGTTTGTGTTGCATCCTACTCTGTTTGCCAATTTATAACACTTAGTTTATAGATTTCTATCTTTAATTCTTCTAAATTAATAGGTTGATTATTTCTATTTTTTTCGATCCAATAATTATTGTGCTCTACTATCTTGTCATATGTATTTCTGTTGTATTATATTTCGTCTACTTAATTTTTTATTTGATATATAATATTTCTGTATTTTATGCTATAGTCTATTGGGATTTCTTTACTAACAGTTATCGCAGATGCCTATGATGTTGTTGGTATTAAAATCATTGTTTTTATCAATACTGTAACGTCTGACTATCTAACACATGCTATTTGCATCTCAACACATTTTAAGTTAGCATGCAAATTTATAATACTAGTACACACACGATTATTTTATAAACAAATATTATGAATGTCATATGAATTACATGTAATATTGTTATATAATAATTTTATTTTCTTAATTCTACGTAATATTAATGTACACTCAGCAGTTGAAATGTTAATTTTCCATATGTGAATTGTTAAAATTTTATTTTGTTTTATCAGGTTTCAAGTTATTTATTTATTGTGTGCAAGTTGGCAACATTTAGACGCACCCTTTTAAATCGTCACGGTATTGGAAAGCACCCTGAGTTAAGCCATATGTACTCTGTATTAATTTGAATATTTAACTGCTGCCGATAATGGATGGTGACGGAATGTTCCGTACTCCATCTTGAATTAAGTCGGTCACAACGGCAGCATGCTAGTGAGGCCTTAGTTCTGCGTTAAAAGTATAAATTAAATGTTTTAAGTGTAATTATACCCAAAAAGGTATATTAAAATTTGAGTGATAAACCAACGGTACACGGCACTACCGTCAGAACAGGTCTACATATAAAATAAGTGTGAGAAACTCTACATTTATATAAGGCATCGTCCCACTTTAATGTACAGCGACCGTTACAAGTATTTGAGAGTGTTTAATAAACTTTTAAAGTAAGCAGCATCATTTCCCGACACTTTTCAGTGGTCATAAAGTGCCTGAGATTTTAATCTGTATCTGATTGCTCTACCAACATAAACTGTGCTAGCCAGAAGCATTTTAAGTATGTAATTATACAGGCACGTAATTTATTGTAACGGCCAAGTGTGAGAACATTACCGACTTTTATTTCGAACTGAATTAAATCTACTCTTAAAATCTTTAAGTGTGTGCAACATTCAAGATGTCTGCCTGATATATATATATATATATATATATATAATATTACTTTCAAATACTCTATTCACTTAATTGTTATTTGTAACAGGCATAATGAGAGATATCTTTATAGACCTAGTCCAGCTGCTGCGTGTATATCCCTTGCATTTTTAATGCTACCAAGGAATGAAACTTTCAGGCAATTTACTTCTATGATATTATACACATTAAATTATTGCTTAAACATATTGGAAGCCTTTCATTGCTTTGAATAAATACATAGTTGGTTCCTATTTCGTCCCATGTGTTATGTAGTGTTGTATAGCTATCCAGGGGGCTGCACAGAACCTGATTGTGAGCAGGGCTACCCAGGTAATTGAAATTCCGTTGGTGTGGAATACCAGCAACTTCGACTATGTGGTTTGCGGCAGGCAAATTAACTGCCAGTTGGCTAACATTCGATGTTAATTTTATTGCTATGGATTTCTCCCACGTCGTTGCACTTTAATTATGCAGTTCTGCCTATATACATTACCTTTGACTGGAAAACCATAGCAGGGTTCACCTGTTTTCTTACAGGAGCAAATACTCATACATGGGGCATACGTAATCTATATCTCTCTCCAAGTTTTCCCCCGTACTATATTTATTACAATACATATCTTTGTGATGCTCTAAGTAGTATTTTAATGTGTGTATTTTCAATTTTATTTTTGTAACAAGTGCTATCATATTGTATAATATTACGTTATAATGCCCGCTATATTATTTTCATATTTTCATTGTTATAATTTTTGATATTCCATACCGATTGTTTTAATTTTAAAAGTATATTCTTAACTTTTTCGGTTATATATTTAACATGTGGGACAAAACTTAATCTATTATCCAAAATAATGCACAAGTATATTATTTCCTTTTTAACTTTTATTGTTATTGGTGGTCTTTTATCTAATTTTCCTTTTAAAATTATGGCAATTGTTTTCTCTACTGATAATTAAGTTTTTTTCTCTTTCATCCATATTAAAGTTTTACCCATTATTTTTTGTGTTCGTTCTTCTATTTCCTATCCTGTATTACCTTCTATCAAAACTATGCAATCGTCCGCGAATGCCACAACTTTCGAATCTTCATTATTTTTCGTACTATATAATCATTTAATAATAAAGTCCATAAACTTGGCCCTTTTACTGATCCTGGTGGACAGCCGCGATTTATTTCCCTTTTTAACGTTATCTGATTATCTTGTACTATTATGTTCCGGTTATTCAAATAGTCCCATAAAATTTCTTTCCATTTTTTCCCTATTGGTATTTTATTAATATGGTCTTTAATGTCTTTCCATGTCACTGTTGAAAATGCGTTGCTTATGTCTATTGAAATGCCAATCAAATTTTTTTGTACTTGTTTTTATTAAATTTTATACCGTATTTATTGTCTGTTCGATTGATTTTTTTTTCTCTAAATCCAAATTGGTTATCGTGAAGCGTTTTTTTCTATTTCTGATTTAATCTCACTATATATTATCCTTCGTATATTTTGCCCAATGTTGATAAGAAACATATTGGTCTGTAGGATGGAACCACTGTTTTTAATTTATTCTTACTTTTGTATAAAAATACTATCTTTCCTGTTTTCTATATTTCCGGATATCTGATTAATGTATACCATTTATTTATAATTTTAGTTAGTATTGATTTAATTGTTTCTCAGGTTTTATTTATTACTTCGATTGCTATCCGATCGATTCCCGGTGCTTTTTTAATACTGCATATTTTTATTGCATTTTCAATATCTCCCTCTTTAATTTCATCAGATTCATTTTTCTCTTCTTCTTCCAAAGTATGTATTTCTATTTCTTCTTCTGTTCCTTCAAGATTATGTAGTAGTTTGTCCATCATGAATTTATATGTTTCCTTAATTGTTGTTGTGTATTTTTCTCCACTTTTTATGCTACTGATGGTTTCTTTTTTCCTCAACTTCTTCCTTGCCAGTTTATCCAATTAAATTCCATGGACCCTTTTCGCTTCTTCTTTAACAAATTCAATCTATTTATTATTCATGTTTATCCTGATTAACTTTCTATATTCCCATCTAATTTTTTGTAATCTTCCTTATAAATCAATTCAGCATTACATTCACAACAACAGCTCCTATATTCCCTGTCTTTATTTGTTACTCAATTTCTCATTATTTTTAGTTCGTTATTCCACCACCAATTTATGTTTTTATTTGTAGTTTTATTTGTTGTTTGTTGTTTATCACATATGTTAACTATTGCTTCCTAGAATTTATGTATTGTTTCATAAATTGTATCATCTTCCATTCTGTCATCTATCATCTTGACGTTTTTTAATTCTTCGTTAGTCTTTTCCCAGTTATAGGCTGTTCACGTTAAAGTGAGCACTTTTGAGGCCCTGGTTACTTTTTTCTTCCAGCCATTTTTTTATCGTTTAACCACCTTTTAAAATTAATATTGCTATTTGAGTAATTAACACAGTGTGTATATTCCACAGCACTTGGAAGTTAACGTCTAAGTCTAAAATAAAGTTAATTTATTGACTATTACTCCAAATGAGAGGTCTTTCAAAAGTGCTCACTTCACCGTGAATAGCCTATAGTAACTTTTAAATGTAATCTTTTCTCTATCTTGATTTCCTGTTGAGTTACAATTTCTATCTCAAAATTCATTTTGCTGTGGTCGCTTATCTATGGTTTACTATCCAATTTATAATTTTTCCTTCCGTATCTTTTGTAATGATAGTTAAATCAGTATTCTCTTATTCCGTCGATGCTATCAAGTGTATATAAATTACCTTCTTCGTTACAAACTATCCAATTGTTTTTGTTTATTATTTCAATTACTTCTTATCTTCTTGTGTCTGATATTTTTGAATACCATAGTCCAGATTACGCTTAAAGTCACCGGCAATTATTAGTTTATTATTACCTAGTTCTACTATTATTTTATTCAATTGTTTTAATACATCTTTTATTTCCCATTTTGGTGTCACATATATTGAAATTAATGCAAGTTCTTCATTATTAATCATAATTTTTTCTACTGCAATTTCTTTCGTTATTAGATGTTGTAAATTTAATATTTTATATTTATTAGCTATTATTATTGCTACTAATGATTGCCCTTTCTCGTTTTTAATAATTTGGTAGTTGCTGTTTAAATTTGTATAATAATTATTAAATAAATATATCTCTTGTATAAATACATTTTCGTATTTATCTTCTATTAATTGATTATTTAAGTCTAATGTTACTATACGGGCCTGTCGCAGATTTGATTGTACCACTCTAATCCCCATAATCTGTTTCCTTTTTTAGTTTTTCTCTTGCTTAATTGTAAAATGGGCCGTCCTTATCGAATACCGTGTGGTTTCTTTCTTTTGTCCCCGTATGCAGTTTATACATTCATTATGTTCTTCTGTACATATTCTTGTTGTATGTATCTCTTATCGGCATTTCCCACAAATTTCTTCTTTTCGTCTGCATCGTTTTTCGGTGTGCCCATATATGGGGCATTTTTTACATCTCATAGGCGAGACGAATTCTTTAATATTATATGCTACCCGTCCACAGTATATTTTTTTCTTATTCGTTATTCGTTTATAAAATTTTCGGGCTTGTCTCTATTACTATGTTTTTTGTTCTGTTTACCTCCCTTCTTTATCTAGTTCCGCTCTTACTCCATATACCATTATTTATTTTAATGTTCTTTTCATTAGGTCTAATGTATTGTGTTAATTCCCTGTTGGTTTATTCGCTGCTACCGATTCCATTTTCTTTTTCCTAATCCAATAGATGTTTTCCTAATCCAATAGTTGTTTTCCTAATCCAATTTTTATTATTCCATTGCTCTCTTCTTTCTTGTTTAATTCCCTTCATTTCAGCTTTTAATTCCTCTATTTATATTTTCTGCTGCCAAACTACATCCTGTACTTCTGATAATTTTGTCATGATTTCCACGTATGCCACTTTTTGTTCTTAGTGTCGTTTCCAGCTCTTGTAAAATTTATTTTAATCTTTTGCAATGCACACCTTCTTCTTCTAATTATAGTGTGGTTTTGTCATGATTATCTTCTTGGTTTTTTCTTGGTTTTATTGTAATATCCTGTCTTGATCTACTGTTCAGTAGTGTTCATAGTGTTTTTGCTGATTTTGAAAATGGCGGTGTTTTATTACTCATATTAACACTACACTACTACTGTTGAGGTCTCTGCCGCTCCTGCTCCTCGCTCCGTCCTCTTTTTCTTCTTCTTTATTAATTCTGTGCCCCAGTCCTCCCAGCGCCACTCCGCAGTCCTGATTATATTGTTTATTCTTTATGACGTGGTCTCTTTCCCCCCAGCTTTCTTTAATTCTGGTGATCTTGCATATTTTAGGTGCCAAAATTTTTATTAATAGATTCCTCTGCTCTTGCTCGCCTCCCACCAAGGCGAACCGGGTTCAAACCCCAGCCGGTTCACTATGGAATTTCGCAAGTGGGAATCGTGCCGGACGATGCCGCTGGTCAGCGGGTTTTTTCTCGGGGATCTCCCGTCATCGTCCCCCTCTTCATTCCTGCGATGCTCCCGTACTCGCCTCGCTTCACCCTCATCGGTTGTCAAGACATAGATGATAAGAGCGGGCACTGGACAGCGCAACGTGACCACAGCACTGGATGACCGCCATCTTGTCCGCATGGCCGTAACAGACCGTACAGCCTCGTTCACAGTGTTGGCTCGACACTGGAGCACTGCAGCGGGTGTGGACCTTTCTGCGTCGGCGGTTCGACGCTGTCTGTTGCGCGCTGGACTGGTGGCACGTATGCCATTGCATCGGCTTCCATTGTCCGGAAACCACAACCACCTCAGACTGCAATGCCGTCGCTGGCGTGCTGAGTGGCAAGATGTAGTGTTTTCGGACGTCCTACAGTGATGGCAGCATACGTGTTACACGCTACCGTGATGACTGCAATCTGGCAGCCTGCATTGTGGAGCGGCATAGCGGACAAACACCAAGTGTGATGGTGAGGTGCGCCATTGAATACAACATGCGATCTCGACGTCCTAAGTATTGAGGGAAATCTGAACAACCGCTATATTAGGGAGGTTTCAGAGCCCGAGGTACTGTCCCTCCTTCAGGCGACTCCACATGCCATATTTCAGCAGGACAATGCCTGGCCACATGTTGCTAGGAATGTGCAGGTCTTCTTCATTGGACGATGGGTAATACTGCTTCCCTGGCCTGCACGTTCACCTGACATGTCACTCATCGAACATGTCTGGAGTATGATTGGTCGGCGACTTGTTCGTCATGGTCCTCCAGCAACCACTGTTGATACTTTGTGGGCTCGCATTCAAAACACGTGTAGGGAGACTCCCCTGGAACATATCCAGGTCAGTAGATATCTGTTGCGAAACCAAGAGCAACGCACTTTTTAGATAAAATTGGAGCAAATTAAGGCAAAAATCAAGTAAATCTCTCATTTCCTGGAGAATATTTCAAATTGTAGCTCAAAATAGAGAAAATTTAAGGCCAAAATCAAATAAATTTCAACTCTTTGAGCAGGTTTTTTTTCCAGTCAAACTTAAGCTAAATCATCATATTTTTTATATAATTTCAGCAAAATTTCACCAATTTTTTTCTTCTTCTTAATAAATTTTTTCCTTTATAAATTAAAGATGGAATCTCTGCTCAACATGTTGAACAATTCGTTTGAATTCACCAAACTACAATATCTAGGAAAAAAAACTAATGCTTTACTGCCACAGATTTTGAAATTTATGAATTCAATTTTGGTAAATAAAATTAATTGTATTCTAGATAGTAAGTTTAACATTTCATTACCAGAGCTCTATGTGAAGATATTAGATAAAAATGCCTTGAAACTAATAAATCAGAAAGAAGCTTTTGTGTCATATAGAGGCTTAGAAGAAATGAAAAATGGAACATTTATCCATGATCTAGAATTCTCTTAAAAATATTCATCCAATTTTTGTGATATTTTCTTTGAATAATTGATTTGGCCTATTTTGACCTGAAAAGGACCCTGCTCAATTGGTGCTTTTAAAAAAAGTGTGCTTAATTTAGATTGCAGATTTGTATCAAATTAGCTTGATTTTGAGGATAAAATTGAAGAGATAAATGATGTCCCCAGAAGATTTTGAAAACGGTTGCTTGAAAGTGAGAAATTTACTTAATTTTTTAGCCTAATTATTGCGTTTGCGCTTGTTTCCGCAATAGACTTCTACTCAGGTCCACTTTGATTCCATGCCACGACGTTTAGAGTCTCTTATTTCAGCACGCGAGGGTTTCACACCATACTTAATTCTCATGGACAGAGAACATGTACAGTTCTGCAATCTTAATCAAATGTGTATTGCCATTTACCTAATCTGTGGTTTAAAGTTCATTTCAATCACATGTATACTTCCTGGTGTTGCATTTTTCACAAACGTTACTGTATAATAGTAGCTGTTTTTTGAAAGCTAAGCTATAAACAAACACTTTCATCAATGTTGAACAATTGGCGTAGGTCAATGTTGAGTACATGCGCAGAAGACGAATAAACGGTCTACCTCAACTTTAGTCAATTGTGCTCACCAAACCTAGAAGTCCCATAATTGACTATCCATTAGCCGATGTGTAGGCTAGATAACTGCGTCCCAATAACAAAGACTTGCATTGTAAAAACGCGAGATAATCTCCATCATAATCATTTCGATAAATGAAACCAATTCAAAAATTTTTGTTTACCCAATTACACTCGTGTTTCATATAAACCATATCAGACGATTATAAAAACTGGCGAAGCAATGGAAGCATATCCGTGTGAGTTCTGTCTTCAAAGACAGCGGAGTGTAGTGGAGTGGAGAGATTTGGCCTGCTCTTAACATGGAAGTCTTAAGAGCCGAAGGGGTGAAGTGATGCGAGTATGGAGCAGCGCCGGAATGCGAGGGCGGGGAAACGGGAGATCTCCGAGAAAACCCTCCTACCCCCTCCACCACGATTCCTACATGTGCAAAATCGGGGGCGACCCCGCCGGTAATTGAACCCGGCTCGTCTTGGTTGGAGGCGAGTAGTCTAGCCACTACATCATCGCTACACCAAATGTAAAATAATTCGGCATACATGCTATTAACACAGAGTAGATAACTAGACTGAGACGAAATGGCATGCAGTTTACTTTGATGTGGGCGTACCCATTCGCTGATTGACCGCGCGAGCATTTGGGAGCGGGCTTTGTGTTTGATCGGTTACTGCATGCTACAAAAGGTTCCCTATTGGTCGGCGAGTATGTTACATGGCGCTGATTGGAGAAGGGCTTGTGAGTCTGGAGTTCGTAAAACAAGCTGCTGTTTCACCTCTGTATTCCGTGCATTTACGTCCACTGTTAGAAATTCAGAAATACGAGGAGACACCGTATTTTGTGTGTATTTTATGTAATTGCTGAGTGTGTTCCCGTACATTTACGTAATAATTGCATTGAATGAACGGAAATTTTAACAGTGACTTTTCATAGCAAATATAGTTAAGATAAAACTTAAGCCTTTCATACCCAGTTAAGACAATCGTCTACATGCTGGACAGGAAAGTTATATTTTATCAATACTGTACACCGTGGTACACAGTGTCCAATTGTCCTGCGGTTGGATAAATTATTTGTACGCCGTGCTACTGATACTAATTTATGACTAGTTCATGTCACAATCTCTCCGAACGCAAACCACAAAACACAAAGTATATTGTTTGTGATACCGAAACAAGTTCTTCGTCAGTTTAAATACAGTACGTATCAAAAATATTATTTTTTGCAACTCCTGATGAAAGTTCTTCGTGGTAAACTAAACACTTTTGAAAGCCTTGAAGGAGATCTACTTGCATGCAAATTGTGTATTCTTCCACCATATGCGAAATTAACATTGCCGAGGGCCTCATCACTTTACTTATGTGCCGGCCAAGTAAAACTGCCGAATTATTCGAAAAGTTAATATCTCACAAATTTGCTAATTCTTACATTTATGCATTACCAAAAAATACGAAAGGATTATAATATAATTTCTTTATTCACAAATGTTTACCTGACTCTTCTAATTCAGCGTTAAGACATGGAACTACTTTCTCTCCGTTGTTACCAACTTTACGGGCCGCACAGCAGTCAATGTACACGTGAAATTATATGCAGCTAGGAGCAGTGGCATTGCTCAAAGGTTGGTTTCTTAAGTTCTAGTATAACCACGTGCCATGAATTAATGCGGATATTGAAACGATAAGTTTAGGGTTTTGTTTTCTTTGTGGTCAGCCAAAGGTTGGTCATACAGTTTCTTACAATCCTCGCACCTGCGCTAGACTACGCTGAATAACTACGTTCTGATATTGTGGTAACTGCGGGAATGAATTTTATCGGTTAAATTAAATTTTGTCCCACAATAAAGTGTATTGGCGAGGAGGATGTAACGGCAAAGGGACGGATAATGGTCGCCTATATCGCCTATACGCAGGGGGTCGACGATTGCTGCTCGCGTGCGGGCCATTAAAAAAAAGCTACCATCATCACAGACGAGCAGTTGAATCAGCATGCGAAAGAAAATACTGGCGAGGCACCTATTCGAAGCTTTAAAAGTTAATCAGTGATTTCAACCTGAGAACTGTCACACAGTTAAAATTTCTTTAAAAAAAAATGCTGTACTTATACGCAAACACTTTTTTGGAAATTTCATGTCAAAACAATTTCGAGGAACGCAAAAAAATGTTGTAAATTTTGCAAAAAAAATATTGCATCTTCGAAACGTACATATTTATGATACGGCAGTGTTGACGAAATTTACACAAATTTTATGTTTAGAACATGTTCTATATATTCTTCAATCTAATTTTTCAACTAATCCGAATAATTTAAGCATTATAATTATAAAGTCTAGGTGTTGTCTTCATATAATAATTTATGCTCATTAAAGCTTCACAGATGTTTGCAAATATTCGTTTCATATAAAGTAATATCATCTTAGAAAAATTTCATTTTTTGATTTTGACAAATTATTTTCCCTTAGTGTATGGTTTTCAGAGGTACAGAAATAAGTTTATAAAATAAATATTTTTTAAACTAAAATATCTGCGAAAGAATTTTAAGTTTTAACTTTAATATTTACTGAATACAGCTTCATGTGTGAAAATCCTTTCAACATTTTGAAGTAATGCTTATATTTCTATTGCAGTCATTCCATCGAAGCGCATGTGAACGCTTCGTGTATTCAATAAGGTGAGTTTTTCATTATTATAACCAGTGTTTTCCTGAAGTGAAAGAATTGGTATTCTTGTATATGTGCAAACACGACGAGTTTATAATAATATACTCTTTATTATTTTTTAACTACATTTCAATTTGTTTCTTGCGTGCACTGGTGAAAGCTTTCGCATATTCACGGGGAATCTTTACGTAAATATACAGTTAATATACGGGAACGCTGTGATTTTCGAATTTCCCACTTTTAATCATTTTTATATAGTATAATTGATTATAGGCCGTTCACGGTAAAGTGAGCACTTTCTGAAGCTGTTTAATCAGACATAATAACCAACAAATACATTTCATTGTGGCCTCGGACTTTTGGTTTTGAGTATGGTGAATGTATACACTGTATTTATTACTCACATGGCTGGGTTTATATAAACAAGTGGTGGAATAATATACATTGGTTGAAAGAAAAAAGTAACTAGGGCTTCAAAAGTGCTCACTTTATCGTGAACGGCCTATACTAAGCCATATCTAATGTTATTTTTTTCATGTCTGTCTGTCTGTCTGACCGGATTTAACTCAAAAACCACATAACGTATTGACATGAATTTCACATAGTCTATAGATAACAACACCCGGACTAACTTAGTCTTTGTTTCATCGAGATAACTCAAATGGTTCCGAAAATATGATGGTGATATTAGATGTACATAGGTACTGGATTAAACTTTTCTTAGGATTACTGCATAAAAAAAAGCATTGTTAAGAAAAAGTTCTGTCATTTCTCCTTTCTTTTTTGTGTATTAGCTGTTCTCCTTTCTTTACCAAGAGCCGTAGTCGCTTAGCGGCTAGAGCTATTCCAAGTGGATAGAGCTGTTCTAAGTGGGGCCGCAGTGGCCCAGTGGTTAGAGCGATTTAAAGTGGGGCCTTATTGGCTCAGTGGATAGAGCGATTTCAAGTGGGGCCGCAGTGGCGTAGTGAATAGATCTGTTTCAAGTGGGGCCGTAGTGGCCCAGTGGATAGATATATATCAAATGGGGCCGCAGTAGCCCAGTGGCTAAAGTTATTCCAAGTGGGGCAGTAGTGGCTTAGTGGATAGAGCGATTCCAAGTGGGGCCGCAGTGTCTTAGTGGATGGAACTATATAAAGTGGGGCCTCAGTGGCCCAGTGACTAGTTATACACGTATCTGCTTCATTAAAACCATAAAACATGTGCGAATCGATGAAAGGGTGTAATTAAGAAGCAGTATTACTATTTTAAACGTAAAAACTTGTGAAACTATGTTGGGCTTCATTTTAATAAGTTTATAAAACCTAAGCGAAGCGAAATTTCTGTTTAAAAAATAAGAAAACGAGTCCTACATTTCATGCGAACGAAGTCGCACGGTCAGCTAGTTTTCGATATCTTCGGATATAGGCATTTCACGCTAAAGTGAGCACTTTTTAAGGCTCCTTCAACAGGCATTAAATACTAATAAATACGTTGTGTTGCAGCTCTAGAAGTTAACTTTCGAGAGTGGTGATATGTATATATACTTTTTATTAGTCGCATGGTTTTTTATACTAAAAAGTGACAGGAATATAGTAATATGATAAAATAAAAATTCAGCAGGGCCTTAAAAAGTGCTCACTTTACCGTGAACCGCCTATATCGGGAAGGAACAATGCCCAGTACGCCAAGTGCTCTTCGCCAGTGTAACCAGAAAATTATCGTTTCTGTGATGTAGTCTATTCGCAGTTTCTTCACTCTTTTTTATGAAACCTTCGAAAAATTCACTCCATGTATGTCGTGTTTAGTTTAGTTTTTTTTCTTTCTTTCTTTCAAAATATGCCGTGTATCACAAGCATTTTATACCTCTGTTAACATGAAAATAATTTATTTTTCGTTAAATTGAAGTTTTACCGGTATTTTATGTATAAATTATAATTCATTTAAATTAAATATGACTAAAATAGTGAGAAAACATGTGTGTTGGTAACGCCTAGTGAGAAATAGTTCCCATGCCAAATATCATTACAGATTGCTCACGATAAAATTAGCACTTTTGAAAGCCCTGCTTAATATCTACTTGTATGCACGTTTTGTGTTGTTTCGCCGTATGTAAAATTAACACTATCATGGACCTCATCACTTTATTCGTGCGTCGGTCAAGTGAAACTTTAAAATTATTAAAACAGTAAATATTCCACAAGTATTCTCTTTTTTACACTTTGGTACATTAAAAAAAATGTACAAAGCGAAAGAAATATTTTAAGTTATTACAAATTGTTACCCAACACTTTTAATCCGACGATAAGATATGGAACTATTTTCCATCCATCGTTACCAACTTTACTGGGCGAATGTCCCTCAGTGCGCCCTTTAATATATATGCAGGCAGGGGCAGTGGCTTTTTTTCTAAGGTTGAGTTCAAAAGTGCTCACTTGATCGTAACAGCCTTTACAACTGAGTGCGCACGAATTCGGTCCGTTGACCTTTTGTGTAAATTTATAGACTTGAAAGTGCTTACTTTGAATGAGGTGGAGGAATATTCCTGGAATTAGAACTTTAACAGGGCGCCAGATAAGTGCGAAGCATTGTGACGATAATGGAAACTAGTATAAACACTCTTCGAGTTTGTTCTGTTTCTCAGAATTATAAGCAGTGACTAGAGGGTTTTAATACAGCAATCTGTTTTGCGCAAGAATTTATATCGTAAACAGAGTGCTAGTAATATCTGCTGACTCTGGCATTTTTCAACGATCAAATTCATGTTTCAATAACCAAATTCATGAATTGGCAAAAAAAAAAAAAAAAAAATTATCGACTTTCATTTTTGTACTGAGAAAATATTCACATTAAAATATGCTATATATATATTTTTTTTAATTATAACATGTACTACTAATTATAGTGAGACCCATTGGTAACTAGACAGCTCCCTTAAACGTGTTTATTCAAACATAAAAATGTAGCAGGAGCCACATGAATTAATTAGTGACACTTCAAACAATCGTGATGAATTACACGATTAACTTAGAATAAAATCGGAAATTCCCCTTACAAACTCATAGGTCTTGTAGAGGGGACTAAGTAGACGTTCGTCTGAATAAGAACCCATGTCCGGAAACGTATAGTTTCCGTGCTACAACAGTTTCAAGTCAAAGGAACTCGTCGGTGCAGCGGTGCAGGAACCACGTGCAGAAGTTAACTCGTGGTGCAAGATCGGCTGGACGCAAAGACTGTACCCTTTGGAGGTGGTAAGGGTGTAGTTATTGCTCATGCAGAACCTCCCAGGCGATGCTGGGAGCAACACCCAATGCACGCGCAAATGATCACGTAGGCCTACTCGTTGACGGGCTCCGTCGGCGGTGAAGGTACCTTGTTCTCGGAGCCGTTGCATTGCTGTGGCAAACCGGGTGTGCGATGGTGTCGCACGTTGCGGATAACGCTCTCGATACAGCCGACGAGCTACTCTTCCATTACCTTCAGCTGCGCCACACACGAGGATCATGTCTGCGTATTCCGTAAACGTGTACTCAACCATGTTAATCGGAGACACAAAGGTGCGTGAATGGAGCTCGAGGCTAGGATATCGTGGCAGGGTACACGTCACGTGCCATCAGGTGATCGTCTGACGTAATGTAATGCCTACCCGGTTGCATACCAACACAGGAAAATCTGCGACATTACTCTTTCCCTCAGCGGAAGTCAACGAGTGATACAACTGATTTGAAATGGTTATAGCATGGAAACGGTACGTTTCATATTCAGAAGATCGTCTACTCAGTCCCCTCTACAAGTTCTAGAGGTTTGTAAGGGAAATTTCTGAGCATTATGTGCGTGTGTCTATATATATATGTGTGTGTGTGTGTGTGTGTGGAGAGAGAGAGATAGATAGAGAGAGATAGATAGAGATAGAGATAGAGATAGATATAGAGAGAGATATAGATATA